>CM035149.1:4400100-5100100 GCA_020205605.1 Panax ginseng | reverse complement strand
TACTGAGTTGTTGGACATCGGTTTCATTCGTCTAAGTACATCTCCTTGGGGTGCTCTGCTTTATTCAGAAAGAAGAAGAAAGGCGGTAGTATGCAACTTTGTATTGACTATCGGGAATTGAACCATGTCACTATCAAGAATAGGTATCCTCTACCTCATATTGATGACCTGTTTGACCAGTTGTAAGGAGCACAATTCTTTTCAAAGATCGATCTTCGTTTTGGATATCATCAATTTGATTAGAATCGAGGATATTCCAAAGACTACCTTCGAACTCCCGAGACGGGCATTATGAATTCTTAGTCATGTCTTTCGGATTGACTAATGCTCCTGCGGTTTTCATGGATATGATAAACCGAGTATTCAAGGAATATTTGGATCAGTTCGTTGTTGTTTTTATTGATGACATCCTCATATATTCCAAAAGTCGTGAAGATCATGAGCACCATTTGAAGCTGGTACTCCAAAAGCTTCGTGAAAACAAACTATATTCCAAATTGAAGAAATGCGAGTTCGGCTTGAGGAAGTAGCATTCCTTGCGCATAATTGTGTCGAAAACATGGAGTATCTGCTGATCCGTGAAGATTGAAGCAATACAAAGTTAGAGTAACCAAGTCGGTGGCCAAGATCACGTAGCTTTATGGGCTTAACCGGTTATTATCGGAGATTCGTGGAAGGATTTTCTCGAATCGCTACTCCATTAACTCAAATTGACTCGAAGATATAAAATTCGCATGGAGCGAGGAATGCGAGAAGAGTTTCCAAGAGGTCAAGAGGAGACTCATTTCGGCACCTGTTCTAACAATACCATCTGGTACGGATGGATTTGTTATCTATAGCGATGCTTCAGGCAAAGGGTTAGGATGTGTTCTCATGCAACGTGGGAAAGTCATAGCCTATGCCTCGCGATAACTTAAAGAGTATGAGAGGAATTATCCTACTCATGATCTAGAGTTGGCAGCAGTCGTTTTCGCGCTAAAGATATGGAGGCACTATCTATATGGGGAGAAAGTAGAGATATATTCAGACCATAAAAGCCTTAAATATTTCTTCACTCAAAAAGAACTCAACATGCGGCAGCGACGTTGGCTCGAGCTATTAAAAGACTACGACCACACTATTCAATACCATCCTGGAAAAGTGAACATGGTAGTAATGACGTTGCGTAGAAGATCATCATATCGCAGGAATGAGTGCGATGATGTCAAGTATATGCATAGAGCCAACTTTAATAGAAAAAGTTAAGGTTGCTCAAGCCACCGGCGGCTTGAAATGATGCGTATGAAGAAGAAAGTACAAGAAGGAGCTATTCCTAAGCGAGAGAATTGATGAAGAAGGAATACTTGAGTCCACTCTAGACTTTGTGTTCCTAACGACTCGATTTGAAGTACAAGATTATGATGGAGGCACACAATACACCATTTGCAATCCATCTGGAAGTACTAAAATGTATCGTGATCTTCTACATACATTTTGGTGGAACAATATGAAGAGAGATTGCAAAGTTTATCTCGATGTGTTTAACTTGTCAACGTGTAAAAGTAGACATCTAGTACCTAAGGGTCCGTTGCAACCACTTGACATTCCGAAATGGAAGTGGGAACACATTACCATGGATTTCGTTATGGGTCTTCCTACGGTTTCTCAAGGCATCAATGCTATTTGGGTTATTGTTGATAGATTAACCAAGTCTGCTCATTTCTTACCGATACGGGAGACTTATTCCCTTGAACGTCTTGCTAGTATATATGTAATGAGATTGTGAGGTTGCATGGCATGCTAGTATCCATAGTTTCGGATCGTGACCCAAGATTCACTTCAAGATTTTGGGTTAGCTTGCAAAAAGCTATGGGCACGGATTTATGATTCAGTTTGGCATACCATCCTCAAACGGACGGACAATCAGAAAGGACTATTCAAACTCTTGAAGATTTATTAAGACTCTGTGTCCTAGACTTCAAGGGCAGTTGGGATAAGTATTTACCATTGGTGGAATTCTCCTACAACAACAGTTATTAGGCAAGTATAGGTGTGGCTCCATTTGAAGCATTATATGGACGAAAGTGTCGCTCTCCAATATATTGGGATGAGGTGGGTGAAGCAACATTGTTGGGACCCGAGTTAAGACGTACGATGACTCACCGAAAAGATCCAAATGATTCGACAACGATACAAAAGCGGCACAAGATCGACAAAAGAGTTATGCGGATCTTCATCGAAAGGACGTGGAATTTAGCATAGGGGATCATGTATTGTTGCGAGTTGCTCCATGGAAGGGAGTTACAAGATTTGGGAAGAGAGGAAAGCTCAATCCACGATTTATTGGTCCATTTCAAATTCTTGACCGAATAGGAAATGTAGCCTATAGACTTGCGTTACCTCAAAGTATGTCTCGTGTTCATAATGTGTTTCACATATCTGTGATTTCAAAATATGTGAAAGACCCGAACCACGTTATTGTGTTAGAACCGGACGAGATAGCCGAAGACTTAACGTATGAGGAGGTACCTGTTAAGATCTTGGATAGGAAGGAGCATGTCCTACGCACGAAGGTCATACCACAAGTTAAAGTTTTGTAGAGGAACCATGCTATAGAGGAAATGACCTGGGAGTTGGAAACGGAAATGAAACCGAGGTATCCTCACCTTTTCGAAACACTAGGTACGTACGTCAATTTCGAGGACGAAATTTCATAAGGAGAGGATGTTGTAAGACCCCAACTTATTATTAATGAAATTTAATTTTCTCTATTTATTATTTTGAAATAGTAAGGATTGATTTGATTAATGTGGATAGTTATGGGTAAAATACGCAAATATTTCAAAATAAGCAAGTGGTTATAAAATATTCATTGTTGTCGGGGAATATTCGTTTGGTCGTGGAATATTCAATGCGACGCAAGTAGCGATCATAATGGGCCCCCATAACGGAAAAAGCAATTGGATGAAGAAAATGACAAATATAAGTTGTTTAAAAATAACAAATAGTAGTTGTTACCAAGTTAATCTTGTTAAAATACTGGTGGTTTAAAACACAAGAATATTACTCAGTATTGCACCAATTATTGATTCTTACGTAAGAAGACACAATACTCAATAATGGTTACAAATAATTACCGCTCAAATATTTTATTTTATTGATTTAATAATTGTCGCGTTGATATTTTATATTGTCATTTGTTTCAATAATTGTCATTACACGATATTTTTCATTATCGAAGCAATAATTCATATTATCCTAATAATATTATTAGATAACATTATTGGCGATGTCTAGAAAGTTCATCTAAGGAGAGGTTTGGTCACCTAATTGCGCCGCAAAGAAGGAGAAATTCTTATTGAAAGCCCTCTTTCTTGAACCGCACAGTTGTCAATATTGTGATTCTGTTATATTATTTGTGAATAATTAATTATTGATTCATATGATGAGGAAAATATTGATTTTATGTGGATATAGATGGAGAAAATTTTAATGTGACAATTGTTGAAAATTAAAATTTTATCTTTTCCGATAAAATAATTCATTTAAATATATTATTATATTTTAATAATATAATAATGGTGATATTTTTACAACGAATGTGGGATATATGAGTATACGAGGAAGAGTATTTTTGTTGCAATAAATGTTTAAAACATGTTAAACATGTCATTGGACCCCATTTATTGACCGAAATTTGATTATAAATGTAAAATCGCCTGCTTATGGATTTCTTCACAATTTTTGTTTGGAATTTGGAAAAACTTTCTTCCGCAAAGTTGTAGAGAATTGAATTTTCTATAAAAATTGCGAGATTCAATTTTCCTCGACAAAAGGGCTATTTATTATGAATTATTGAAGTTCAAGCTCCAAAATAATTAATTTTTGAAGTTTTAAATATATTTTTTACAAAAAGTTTTTTGCATGTGTGAGGCATGTGTTCAATTCTTTGAATTTCAGATTCAAAGGTGTACGCATTGAAGATTATATATATATATATATATATATATATATATATATATTAATGTTTTATTAAATTTTCTGCTTTGGTGTTCTAAGCATTTTCCTATAAATAGGGTGCTTAGGTTAGAATTGAAAATCACACCAAAAATTGAAGTTTTCTCTTTTTATATTATCGAGCGTATTCTTGTGAGTATTTTGAGTATACTTTGAGTATTGCTATATGGTGCAAGTTCAAGTTATAGCCTATATCCAGTATTCCGCTAAAAGTCTTCGCCTTTCCGAGGTAGGGGATATTATTTTTTTTTAAGTAATGATATTATTTCTTCAATATCATTATCTTTGAAATATTGATCTGAAGTTTTATCAAATTTGAAACTTTTGGTGTCGAGAGTTACTATTCACGATACTCTGACTATTCACGTGATACTGATCTTATTCACGAATCTATTACACTTATTCATCTAAAAATGAAAATTTTCCTTTTCGCTCAAAATATCTATCATGAATACTAGCTTTGATTGTATCCATGTTTTGATCATTCTTGAATTTTACACCACTATGATTATTTTTGAGGTATTTTTGACGTGGATAAAACAAAGTACTAATCCTTAATCCTTAATCCTTGTCATTTTGTTTCACTTTGGATTCGCTTTCTTTAAAAATATTTTTATCATCCTCGGTCTTAAATGATGATATTATTGAATATCTTTGGCACGTGAAGTGCAAAGATGAATGATTTCGATGAATATCTTTGGCCCAGAAAGCAAAGATGAGCAGTGTTTAGATGAACATGACTAATCGATGAATATCTTTGGCATGTAGTGCAAAGATGAATATTTGATTCCAGATATATATTGATTGATGTTATAGGGATAAAAGATAGACGATGAACTATATTGCTGAAATTGCATGAGCACATGGAATCCCTGTTAAATCCCACTTTCTGCAAGTGCATGTTGTAAGACCCCAAATAATTAATAAATAAAATTTAATTTCCTCTAATTATTATTTTGAATAGTAAGGGTTGATTTGATTAATGTGGATAGTTATGGGTAAAATACGCAAATATTTCAAAATAAGCAAAGTGGTTATAAAATATTCATTGTTGTTTGGGAATATTCGTTTGGTCGTGGAATATTCTTTTGCCGAGAGAATATTCGTATTTACTCGCGATCTTTTATGGGCCCCATAACTGAAAGCGATTGGATGAAGAAAACGACAAATATAAGTTGTTTAAAAATAATCAGTAGTTATTACCAAGTAATATTGTTAAAATACTCGGTGGGTTAAAACACAAGAAGACACCAGATTGCACCAATTATTGATTCTTACGTAAGAAGGCACTACTCAATAATGGTTACAGTAATTACTGTTCAATATTTTATTTTATTGATTTAATAATTGCGTTGATATTTTATATTGCTGTTGTTTCAATAATTGTCATTACACAATATTTTTCATTATCGAAGCAATAATTCATATTATCTGAATAATATTATTAGATAATATTATTGGCAATATCTAGAAAGTTCTATTTAAGGAGAGGTTTGGTCACTTAATTGTGCGCCAGTAAGGAGAAATTCTTATTGGAAAGCCCCCTCTTTCCTCGAACCTGCTGTCACAATATTGTGATTCTCGTAATAGTATTTGTGAATAATTAATTATTGATTCATATGATGAGGAAAATATTGATTTTATGTGGATATAGATGGAGAAAATTTTTAATGTGACAATTGTTGAAAATTGAAATTTTATCTTTTTTGATAAAATAATTTATTTAAATATATTATTATATTTTAATAATATAATAATGATGATATTTTTACGATGAATATGGGATATATGAGTATATATGGAGGAGGAGTATTTTGTTACAAAAAAATATTTAAAGCATGTTTTATGTGTCGGTGGACCCCATTTCTTGATCAAATTTGATTATAAATGTAAAATCGCCTGCTTATGGATTTCGGTCAATTTCATTTTGAATTTGGAAAACTTTCTTCCTCGCAAAGTTGTAGAGAATTGAATTTCTATAAAATTCGTGAGATTCAATTTTCCTGACAAAAGGGCTATTTATTATGAATTATTGAAGTTTCAAGTTCAAATAATTGATTTTGGAAGTTTAAAATATTTTTAATCACAAAATGTTTTTTTCATTTTGAAACTCATTTAACATGTGATTAGGAGGCTGAATTCAGATTCTTAGTGTGTGTATGAAGTTGTGGAAAATTTTTAATATTAATTTATTAAATTTGCTACTTTGGTGTTCTAAACATTTTTCAATAAATAGGGTGTTTAGGTTAGAATTGAAAATCACACCAGAAATTGAAGTTTTCTCTCTCTATATTATCGAACGTATTCTTGTGAGTATTTTGAGTATACTTTGAGTATTGCTATACGGTGCAAGTTCAAGTTATAGCCTATATCCAAAGATCCCGCTTAGATCTCTTGTCTTTCCGAGGTAAGGGATATTATTTTTTTTCAGAATGATATTATTTCTTCAATATCATTATCTTTGAAATATTGATCTGAAGTTTTTATCAAATTTAGAACTTTTAGTGTCGTGGAGTTCTTATTCACGATACGGCCTTATTCACGATATCTGAGATTATTCACGAATACGACACTATTCATCAAAAATGAAAATTTTTCTTTTCGTCTAAAATATCTATTCGGATACTAGCTTTGATTGTATCCATGTTTTGATCATTCTTGAATTTTACACCACTATGATTATTTTTGAGGTATTTTTGGGCGTGGATAAAACAAAGTACGAATCCTTAATCCTTAATCCTTGTCATTTTGTTTCACTTTGGATTCGCTTTTTAAAAATATTTTTATCATCCTCATCTTTAAATGATGATATTATTGAATATCTTTGGCCCAGAGTGCAAAAGATGAATGATTTCGATGAATATCTTTGGCCCAGTAGTGCAAAAGATGAACAGTGTTTAGATGAATATGACCAATCAATGACTATCTTTGGCTCGTAGTGCAAAAAGATGAATATTTGATTCCAGATATATATTGATTGATGTTACAGGGATAAAAGATAGACATTGAACTTTTAAATTCATACATAGAAGATAGTAGTTTGCATTCTCTACTTACCTCTTCTAATGAATTATTATTTCCGCTGCGAATATTGATTTAAAACTTGTTGTCTATTGTATTCTATTAGATTTTTCCTCGTTGAAGACTAACGATAATTTGTTGTATATTATCTTAGTCATAATATTCTTTATCGGGCTAGTTGAACTCACCCTTTTCATTTTTGTTCCATTTTTCTTCTCGTGAGGCGAGAATGTAATGAAGACGAAGCCTGGGTATGGACCGATGGTTATAAAGAGAGTTGTTTAGTAGTCCTCACCATTTTTGTAAAATAATGTATCAATAAATGTGATGAGAATTTATTTGGGTATAGATATTGTCTAGAAGATAATATTTGTATTCAAACTCACAGTTTTACTATTGTAATAATAAAGTTGTAGTTATTTCTGTACTATGTATTGACAACTCAAAATGGGTGATGTATACCTATTTTGGGGGCGTCACAATTCCAACATAATAATAAAGAATGGAACAACATAGGGATTTCACCAAGTATAGGGTATGCCATTTATACAGGTTATGTATAGGGTATGTCACAGATATAGAGGTTATTCCAATGTAATAATAAAGAATGGAATAATGTAAGATTTCACCAAGTATAGGGTATGCAATCAGATCAGAGTTATTCCAATGTAATAATAAAGAATGAAATAACATAAGGATTTCACCAAGTATAGGGTATGCCACTTATACAGGTTATGTACAGGGTATGTGTGACGCCCCCAAAATAGGTCCAATCCATCCAACCTATTCTAAGTCGCCAAATACATGGTACAGAAAATAACTACAACTTTATTACTACAATTATCGTGCAAAATATAACAATACATATACTGTGAGTTTTAATACCAACTATGACTCATGTCCCAACTATGAACAACACCTCACAGTGATACCTTACATAAAGGTACAATCTAGAACTGTTTTAGAAATTAAAATCTTTGGGAAGTGCTCAAGAAACCTTCGTATATGGGAGGCCATGCGTCAGGTTATGATAGATATCATATGACCACGTAATTATCCTTGGTTGATCTAATAGACCCCAAAGATAAACGAGAAGATTACTATCATCTTCTTTCCAATGGTGAGTCTTCTCGACATATAACTATCTCCACCGTCTGCAATTGAACATTATGTTTCAAATAAACTCCAAGATCATATAGGTAGTGCTCGTAGATATACTCAATGAGTGGATTTGCACAACCCCGCCTTATGATAACGCGAGGTTGTATGTCATTAGACATCTTGTATGATAGTGATAAAACACCTTTCCAAAGTTGGGTTCGCTTTCACCCTATGGTTGTTCACCAAAATCAATTATTAAGTGACGATAATATACGACATACACACATCTTAGGTCCTCAATACAATTATATATTATATGTCATGCCCTTTTATAATGTGTTGAGAAACTTTGACAGACTTAACCATCACATTATTCCCTCATTATTCTCGCCGACCCAAATACACTCTTATTACCGAAAGGAATCAGAAGCAAAAGGGTGAGCACAACTAGCTTCAAGAAAGAATATTATGACTAAAGATAATTACATTATCAATAGACTTCATCCGTAATAAATCAAAGATTTAGAACATATGGTAGATAATAAAAAAATTTAACCATAGTTGCAGCGGAACGAGCAATCCATTAGAAGAGTCAAATAGACTATAAAGTCTATTATCTTCTCCACGTTAAAAGTCTACCAACAATGTTTTATCCTTGTAACATCAATCAACAGCCTTTTCCACAATCATATGAATAACTCATAATCATAATTGTGATTCTAAATTTCTCTTCGCATCCAAGACAAAGATAATTTTATCACCTGCCTTTACCAAACATCAAAGATCATGGTTATACCAAATCACAGCCTCTGCTCATAATCATACTTAATAAATTTATCTTTGCACCACGGGCCAAAGATATTCATCAACAGCTTCATCTTTGCACTACATGCCAAAGATATTTAACAACAAGTCATCTTTGCACTACATGCCAAAGATATTCAACAACGGTCATCTTTACACTACTTTTTGACCAAAGATATTCATCAATAATTGATCTTTGCACTACAGGCCAAAGATATTCATATCTCAAAGAAATACATAATCATTTCAGAATTTATATAAACCATAATTATAACCATATATGTTGATCAATTCACCTTTGCACTTAAGCTAAAGATATTCAATTATAAATTCAATGGTCATGATCATACCAGTTAACAATTCAACTTTGCACTACTGGCCAAAGAAAACCTATAGTCACGATCATACCAATAATCTACCCATCTTTACACTCAAGTCAAAGAGAAATATCATCATTAGGATTATAAGAATGTTATATATGATAATAAAAATAATATATTCAACATATAGATTTAATCTCAAGAGTAAGATTCATAAATCAATGATTTCATAACACCTTAATCCAAATATTATAAATCACTTAATAATATCAAAATCTTAATATTATTAATATTACAATAATATTTTAATTATTTCTTAAACTTATAAACAATTAATTCCGATTGTTTACACTTTACTTATTAATGCATTTAATCATCTTAAAATGTCAAACTCATAAAATTTCCTTACCAATAACCAAAATCCTCATCAAAAATCTGCATATACCTCATATATGATTGTCAAGCCATAAAATCATATTTTCCAATTTTCTTACTTCACATAACATATTTAATTCATTTACTCATAACTAGAACATTTTCATAAAAAATACCAAATCAGTTCTAAAAATATTTCTTTTCTGGGATTTAGCATAATATAGTCCCATATTGAACATATATTTTTCTCGGAATTTTTAAAATTCATTTACTATTTTTCATATGGCCAAAACCACCGAATATTCAGACATTTATCATAAATTGTACTTTTATCCTAAAATTCTAAAATTCACAGGGTATACTAATATTATATATATGTACTCCCAATAAAAATTTCATCAATTTTGGAGTTAACCACAAGGAGTTATAAGAGTTTACTTTTAAAATAGTCTTTTCTCATAAAATCCATAACTCTTAATCTATACATTCAAAAATCGCCATTTTTTGACACAATCTACAAAAATCATCAAATTATCATTTTAAAGTTTTCCAGAATTTTTGAAGGTTCAGAAAAATTTCGAAATTGAAAAACATAATAACCCTTACATACTAACGACAATATCCCTTACCTCAAAAGAGCAGTACTTCTGATTGGAATAACGCTGAACGAACTTGCACCGTATAGCAACACTCAAGATATCAAAATACTCACAAAAATACACTCGATAATATAGAAAGAGAAGTAGAGAGAAAACTTCAGTTTATGGTGTGATTTTCAACTCTAACCTAAGCACCTATTTATAGGAAATTGCTTAGAACACCAAAGCAGAAAATTTATTAAAATAATATTATTTATAATAAAATTTCCTTAGCACACCTTTGAATCTGAATTCAGCAATTTAACACATGCAAGTGGGGCCCACCAAAGTGTAAAAAACATTTTTTTAAATAAAACAATTAAAACTTCTAAAAATCAATTATTCTAGAACTTCGGAACTTCAATAATTCATAATAAATAGCCCTTTTATCAGAAAAATTCAAACCACAAGTCCTTTCCATAGGAAATTCCATTCTTTACAACTTTGCAGAAGAAAGTTTTTCCAAATTCCAAACAGAAATTGACCGAAATCCACAAACGAACGATTTTACATGCTATAATTAGATTTCAGTCAAAATTTGTGTACACCATCATGTTTAACATGTGTTAAATATTTTTTTGTAACACACAAAATATGTGTTTAGCATTTAATGCAACAAAACTACTTTTCCTCCTCATTTATTCATATATCACACATTCATTGTAAAAAATATCACCATTATTATATTATCAGAATATAATAATATATTTTATCGAAAAAGATAAAATATCAATTTTCAACAATTGTCACATTAAAATTTTCTACATCTATAACCACATAAAATGAATATTTTCCTTGTCATATAAATCAATAATTAATTATTCACAAATAATATTATAAAATCACAATACTGACAACCAGTCAGTTCCCAGGAAAGAGGGGGCTTTTCAATAAGGATTTCTCCTAATCAAGCGCAAGAATTAGATGACCAAAACCTCTCCTCGATGTAACTTTCTAGACATTGCCAATAATGCTATCTAATAATATTATCCAAATAATATGAATTATTGATACGATAATGAGAAATCTTGTGTCTTGTGACAATTATTGAAACAACAATAATATAAAATATCAACGTAGAATTTATCAATCAATAAAATAAAATATTGAATAAAGAATTATTGTAACAATTATTGAGTAATGCCTTCTTACGAAAAAAAAATTTATCATGCTTCATGAATAGTACTCGTGAATAGTAACTCGTGAATAGTAACTCGTGAATAAGTAACTTGTGAATAAGAACTCATGAATAAGAACTCGTGAATAAGAACTCATGAATAGTAATTATAAAAAATTGAATACTTTTATTTTATAAAATTAGGTCCGATAAACGATGTCACAGATATCTGAAGTTATTCCAATGTAATAATAAAGAATGGAATAACATAAGTTCTCTTCATGATTAAGAAAGAATCACACCCCTTACCGTAAAAGAAATTGGATATAGAAGTAGTGAAGTAGCAGAATACTCTTCTTCTTTCTCTCTATAGATTTTCTCTCTATAACTTTTCTCTATAATTTCTCTCTAGAGTTTCAATGAATTCGTAAGAAATAATGAAGGTATGAGCTTATTTATGTAAGAATGGAATAAATAAGAATTAATTCATGAAACGGTCCGGATCGATTTACTTTTTAAACTGACTATCCAGATCGATTTACTATTAAAACTTAAAGCAACGGTCCATATTGATTCACTATTCTAACTTTTAAACCAAATGATCCATATTGATTCACTATTATAACTTTCCACCAAATGCCATATTAATTCATTTAACCAACTATTCGAAAAATTAAAGACATCTCCTCATGGAATAATATTGTACCCAAATACCCGAATGCACAATACTAGAGTGAATATTAACCGGGTGAATAGTGACTCGTGAATAGTAACTTATAAATAGTAACTCCGACACAAAAAGTGTCCCAAATACTCGAGTGAACAATACTAGAGTGAATAGTAATTTCGGTGAATAGTAACCCATGAATAGTAACTTGTGAATAGTAACTCTGACACAAAAAGTGTCCCAAATACTTGAGTGAACAATACTTCCTCCAAACATCAATTACTATCGAAATAAATGTTTAACACAAATAATTTCAACACAATGAAACTATCAATTCATCTTTAATCAACACGAACTTATCCATCATTAATATCATAACTCACAATATTTAACAACTAGGTTGTTCCTAGGAAAGAGGGGGATTTCCGATAATGATTTCTCCCTATTGGCGCGTAATTAGATTATCTAACCTCTCCTTGACAGAACTTCTAGACATTGTAAATATTGTAATTTAATAATATGAATAACTTTGTCGTCTCAATTATTGATTTAATAAAATAACATATAATGTAGATGATACTGACAATAATCGAATCAATAATATAAGAGATATGATGCAACAATTACTGTGGCAATAATTGAGTATAACTGAGTGACTTATCACATAAGCATCAATAATCGATACCGTGTGCTACTATGCAATCACGCGTATTTTACCACCGATTATTTTATTGCTTACTTTGAAAATTTTCAAATATGACCCTTAACTTTAAACTTTTATCAATTTAACTATTTACCAAAATAGAAAAATTGAATACTTTTATTTCATAAAATTCGGGGTCTCACATCCCTCCAGGTCTTCAACCAACAATTTTATAAACCATCTCCAACTATCAGTGTTTTCAGTCTCCATAATAGCCCATGCAATAGGATACATTTGATTATTCCCATCTTTACCCACGACTGAGTTCAATTGTCCCCCAACAGCAGTCTTAAGGAAACATCCATCTAGCCCAATTATGGGTCTACATCCCTCAAGCCAACCCCTTTTCAAAGCATGAAGACATACATAGAACCTCTACAAGTAAGGCTGATCAGTAGGATTGCTTCTGTGTGGAAGAACATCAATTGTATTGTTCTTATTGGACTTGATCAATTCAGTGGCATAATCCCAAATTTTTTTCATAGTGTTCCACTAGTAAATCCCAAATATTGTTTAAAGCCTTGCTTCTAATCCTAAAACATTTGCATATAGTAATGTTCAACTGAAACTTTCTCTTGATCTCATCTTGCATGTCTTTTAACTTCCATTGAGGGTTTTTTCTAATTCTGTTGCCATAAAACTCAGCCATGAATTTGACTGATCCCTTCCTATTTTTGAAAGCCCTACTACAATTATGTTTTTTCTGGTATGTCTTAATCTGCAGTGTCTTAGATGAGTCATCCATTCTGCTTGCAAACAGCTTCCAATGACATTTTGGGTTTTTACACATAAGCTGAAACTTTTTCCCAGTATTTTTAATGTATCTGACATCTTTTCCTTTTCCCAAACAATATCCTCTGATAGCCTCTCTTAATTCACGAGGTCCACTAAACATCATTCCAACACAAAAGTCAATATCTTTCCTCTTGCTCAGGGGGTCAAATGTTATCATTACCCTTTCCACATTCTTTTTCCTACTGAGCCTATCTGGTTGATCTACTTCTTCAACATCTTCACTCTCTTCATCCATAGACCTCAGCTGATCTGAATCTTCATATTCACTAGGTGACCACTCCTTATCAGTGATGTCTGTATCTTCGCCATCATCATCCGAATTTGCAGACCGTTGTTGTCTTTGAACATCTTTATGTGTACTTGTCTATACATTAGTCTCATTTTCACCCATTTTCTCCCTCCTTTTGCAACTCATTTTCAAATTTTCTTTTTCTCCCTCCTCTTGAACTCATGTAGATCAATACCACCACCAAAGATCATCGGATCTCCAACCTCTCTCATTTGTTTAGTATATAATCCTTAAATTTTGTTCTCAGATTTTGGTACTCTTCATCATCGCTTAATTGTTCATCATCACCAAATAAGTCAAGATCGATTCCTCGTAACTTTCATCACTAGTGAAGTCACCATTCACAAAGATTGTTCCCTCAAAGATTCACTCCATTGTTATCCTCATTTTCATTTTCTTCGAGCTTACTCAAGAGATCAAGGTTATTCAGATAATCGTAGGTGATCCTTGTCAAGTTTATGATCCACAAAACTTCTACATACATATCTTTTAGGTAAGCTTTAATTAAATCCCTAATCGAATCATCATCATGAATTAATCTAAACCTTCACCATATTTAAAGAAAACCTTAAGCAGTAGTATGGTACCCTAATATATGAGCCATTTGTTCATTTATACGTGTAGTGGTACAAGAAATCGTGGATCACTTAGGGACAACCTTTTTCAACCCTCCTACATAATGTTCTCAGGGCTCAAAGGACAAACTCTCCACTATAGTGCACAATTAACGAAATCATATTTGTCACTGTAAATAAAATAAAAAAATAACATAGAGTAAGCAATGAGAGATTCAGTAAGCAAGAACAGTGATACGCAAGTGGATTGTGGAAGTAAGACCAAGGAGAAAGCTACAAGAAACAAGAGGTGTTCTTATTTGCATATTCAACATATATCCTTAATTCAAAACAAGAGCACAAAATTTGGGGAAAACGACCACAAACATCCAACAAGGTGGGCATTAACCACATAAAGTAAGCATAAACAAAGATTAGGTTCAAAATCGAAGTGCACGATGAAGAAATCTTTAACACTCAAAATAAGGGTTTGGGTGTTTACTCAAAATGGGAAACACGGAAGAAAAAATAAGGGTTTGGGTGCTTATTTTTTGTTGTCGAACAAATTTGGAGATATATATGGCCGAATCCACCATAAGGCTTGAATCTCTTCGCGTTGACTTCGAATCGCTTCTCCCTCTCTGTATTTTGTCTCTCAATCGTTCTCCCTAACCCTTATTTCTTCCTCAGTTGGTCATGTGAGAAGCCCTTCAAAACTGATGTGTTATGCTCTCATATACATATTATTATCCACGTCAGATGAGGAAGCCACGTCAGAATTTTTCATCTACTCCGTTAGTCAATTTTAACGATTATTTCAAAATTTGAAAGTACAAGCACCAGACAACAACAATTTTCGAGTACAATAATCAATTTATAAATTTTTTTACTTCGAGTACCAACTTATAAGTCGAGTCCTAATACAGATACCAAAAATGTATTTATCCCTATTAAATTGAGTACCTTTTTTCTCTCCATCCTTTAGGCCTTTCTCCCTTTGATTGATGACACTAATCTGAAGTCAAATAACTAGGAAATCTTTTTTTGGTTAGAATCAATAAATAAATTATAGTGACACGGACACTTAAAATTTAAATTATACTCCAGTGGATGTTGGTAATAATTACTTGGAATTTGTCATATGACGTATTGCAGATTAAATTAAGTTTGTCTTGAGAAAATTATTATATTTGGTTAGCCAATGTGTGAATTGAAGAATGGAGATACATAGAACTGTATCCAATATATTTTTAATTTCAAAACAAAAATAAGTTTGCATTTTGGAATCAAATTTAAGATTTTTCTTGAGCTTCTATCCTATGATCTTTCACAATTTTTTAAGAGTATAAAATTAAGAAAGGGGAAATGAATTGACAAAAAAGATATTCCACTTTAATTAATAATAATTAATATGATCACTCGTATTATTAGCTAGCTTTGTGACCACGTAATCAAATGAATTTAAAATCTGTCCAAAACCAATTATCAAAACAGGTGATAATTCTTCAAAATATTGAGATATTTAATAATAGTTAAAAGATTTGTTGAATACCATCACAATTAATCATCTTTCTCAAACAAAACAATAAGCATATAGTCTTTCTTGAGTCTTAATTAACTTTTTCTCCTCCTCCTCCCCCTTCAATTTTTAGCCACCCTTTTGCCTCATCTTTTCAAATAGTGGTGGGATCGACAAGAAGGGGGTGGGTGGCTGATTCATGCACCTGGTAAAAAGGTTAGGTTAGGTTGGTCTCTTACAAAAACATTGTAGTGTAGGAATGAGGTGATGGGACAATAGGATTAGTATTCATTTCATTTTAGAGTTGGACAACATCATATCATTCCTTTTAGTCATTGGTATTCTCTTTATTTATTATTATTAACTCTTTATTAAGCATTTGCATTTGGACAAAAACATTATTAAGATAACTTTTTGAGCTACTTGGCATGTGGCTTAATCACTTAGCTTAGGTCTCAAGTGCCTGAACCATTTGATTCTGAGTTTACATTTACCTACCAAGAGGTAAAGAAAAGTTTAACCAACTAATTAGAATTAAACAGCTATATATACCATATTACTAATCATCATAAATTTGAGATTATGCTTTTATCTTCTTTTTCTTTCCTTTATTGTTTTACTTCCTCGGGGGAATTAATTCTTCACTCCTTTACACCAATTTGCAAGCATGTATTTGTTTTCTTATGTACGTAGCACTTTATTTTATACGCTACTCCTCACTGAACGTACGTCCATATATATATATATATTAAAGTGCAACACTGGACTGTCTTGAAGCCAGTAATTAGCATTTCAACATATATATACCCCATCCCATGTCTGCACTATAATGACCTCAAATTCACACTGTTTCTTGTATTTTGATGAAAACTATGTATCTTTTGTTTTTATCTTTTATTACGTACGTACTAAGTTGATCTTTCTATGGCGTTGGGGGGCATCCGGTACAAATGTACCGGACTAACGTCTGGTGCATTGTGTATTTTTTATTATTATTTTTTTTTGTTTTTAACCATAATTATGAGAAAAATAAATAAAAATAATAGAACAAGTTTGAAAAAAAAACTGTAAAAGGAAAGTACATTTTTTATTGAAAAAACACTGTTGTTTACAGTATTTTTTTTTTCAAACTTGCTCTATTATTTTTTATTTTTTTTTCTCATAATTGTGGAAAAAAAGAAAAAGAAAAATGGATGCACCTGTCATTACCGGTCGTTAAGGTGTACCGGACCGCCGCTCGATTTCTTTCTATGAGGGTGTGCTTGGAGAAGGTTAGTAGGCAAAAACGGGGGAAGGGCCCACTGTAATTCATGTTTGATTCTAACAAGTAACAATGGTTTAGTTTTATCAGTCTGCCTCTCTTATCATGTTTATGTTTGTAACTGTACGTCAAGGGACTGGCAAAATACACTTCATAAGTTATAAACTGTACGTACTCCCCAGAACAAATTTATTCCATTTATTATTATTATTATTTTAATCTTAGATTATATAATTGGCAGTGTAAGTACTCCTACTCCAAATGGTGTTCTCTCCAACTGAGAATTGGAAGTAGTATGTATGTAATATAATACTATATAGGAGGAGTATAAAATATTGAAAAAGCAAGAATTCTTTGGTCGGTGAGAAAACTAAAACTACACCTCTACTGTAATTCCCTGGCTCGCTTGGTAATATCCTGCTAAAAACCCATCTTAGACTCTAGAAATTAAGACTGCAATTCAATAGCCTTTATCCGGCCGCTAAATAACATACTAGATTACTACTAGTACATGCATAGCTATATATAGGTATAGGTATAGGTATAGGAGGGAGATCAAGAGACCCCGGCCCAATATTTAAAGAGACAATTCGTTTGCTAAATGATCGAGTCAAAATTTGTTATTGGTTCACTACCATTTAATTTCTTGCTCCACCATTGGCTCGTTGTTTTTTAAGTCTTGATCAGTACTCTTGTTAACATTGGTAATAAGGTTGGATAACTGTTCTGATCCATGATCATTCACCCTCAACCACTCGGATATCCCATTCACAGCGTAAAGAGAAGCTGAAAAGTTACGTTCATACTTGATCCTCTTCATTGCTTCTGTGAGCATTGACGGATTATCTCCATAATTCTCCTGTTCTATCGACTCCCCAATCTGTTCTGCAATCTCAAATGCCGAGTAACATAAACTATTTGCTCCAACAGTATCCACAAACTGAAAATCCATTATCCCCAAATCACTTTCTTCATCAGCTCTATCCACTTTGTGTGCTCCCTCCTCTTGATCAGTATAACTATCATCATTCAACAATGGATCGACATTAAACCAGTCAAGTTCTCCATCCCCACTTATACATTCTTTACCACCAAGATTTGATTCAATACAGGAAGCCATGTAATCACTTGTGGTTGTAGCGGTGACATCAGTAGTAGCAATAATGTCACTACTTTCATTAGTATTAGTGGCCGTATCAATGGTGTTAAACAAGTTATCAAATTGACTATCATCTAATTCTCTTGTTTCTGAAGAGGAGGAGGCTGCAGCCGCGGAATCAGAAGCATTATTTCTTGCTCTCAGCCTACGGAGGAGAAGATTTGTGATCTTTGAAGGAAGTGCTGGTTTGGAAGTAGAAGAAGGGGAAGGAGGGCAAAAGTTTGTACGAGTATTGAATCCGCGGAGCAAGCAAGCCGCCTCATCGTAAGCTCTAGCAGCTTCCTCAGCCGTATCAAATGTACCTAACCACACTCTTATCTTTTGTATGGTATCTTTGATCTCGGCTACCCATCGTCCTGAGGGCCGTTGGCGTACCCCTAGGTAACGTTTTCTAGCTTCTCGTGCTCCAACAAATGCTTGATCCCAATTCATATCCCCATTAGCACCATCTTCTTTCTCTTCACCACCCTTTCTCTTCCCCATCAATATTTCCCACAAGGATTATTATATTATAGCGATGGCCCCTTTTAGCTTGCTTGTGAACTGAGTGTACATGCGCTTATATATAAGTAGTAGTACCAGATATGTTCACTACGTACGTACTTGATAAGAGTACGTAGTTAAGGAGATGCATGCTGCCACTTAAATTATATTTAGTACTTGTTAATTCCAACCTCTTTGTTCTATATATCCATGTATTGTTCGGCTAGCTAGAAGTGTCTAATTACTCTGCCTTGATTAATTTGTCATCTTCGATGAAGATTAAAATATCGATATGGACGAAGCTTGGTTACACTAATTACAATATAATGTCATGAAGTTTATAATATGATTATTTAGGAATTTGGGTGGGGGGGGGGGGGGGGGGTAAGTCGGTCGATCGTATGAACTATATATATTTGTCAAAAGGAAGGTTGATATTTTTAATTACATGCACCCATTCTTTTACCATTACTGGAATAAATAAATAAATATTACAAGTGTGTGATGTGACGCGGCAAAACTGGGGAAATTAACAGCTTCGAAGAGCACAAAGAAAGAGATGAGATGAGAGTGGCTAAATTAGTCGCAATCTTCCTGGTGTTTGTTTTTCTATTCTGTGGTTCTGTATACACTTTGAAATGATCACACATCACCGACGTATCCGAGGCCTCCACTACTTTGTTTAGTACTACTCCATATATAACAAAGATGACGTAAATATTTCAATTTTGATGATTAATATTAACGGAGGGACTAAGGTAGTGAAATGAATTTTAGTTTCGTTCCAAAACAAATAAACAAAGTGACTTTTAATTGCAACGTCTAGTATATAAAGAGAGCAAGGATCAAGTGCATAACCCTTATTTTACTTATCCGTATTCATCCTCCTTTAAAGACGGGACTTGATGATTTGCCGTTTTATCATACAACAATCGTTTATATTTTTTGCTTATTTGACAACATATAAGCGTCGCTAAAAAGTATGTAAAGGTTATATGATTTGAACTGTCGTCAGTCCGTCGTTAAAGGGAGTTGAGCACGGTGAGTAAGATAAGGGTATATGACTGATTCAATCGATATATATATATATATATATATATATATATATATATATATATATATATATATATATATATATATATAAGGGAATCATAACGAATATAGCATAATTTTATCAAAAGCACTTAGTTTTAAATACGCATAATTTTATAAATACGCGCGGCATGGTATTTATAAAAATGTCATGGCATTTTTCCAAAAACTACGCTGCTTTTTATAAAATTATGCTATTTAAGGCGTATGCTATTTAAGGATTATGCTTTCGATCTCACTGATATATATATATATATATATATAGATATATATTAACTGCAGATGAGAGCTATGGCGACGAGTTTTTTGGACTATCGCGACGGTTCACCCGTCGTTATAGTCCAGAATAGCTATGGCGACGGGTTCACCCGACGCCATAGCCCAAAAATTTGTCGCCATAGCCTGTGTAATATACAGCTGTGTACATGCATTTTTCCCATATATATAGAGAGAGAAATATAAGTAAGGGTGTAAACGAGTTGAACCAGAACGAACAGAGAGTTACTCGAATTCGACTCGAAATGATAAATTCGTACTCGAATTCGAATTATATTTGAAAATTCCTACTCAGATTCGACTCGACTTGAATATTTATTACTCGAATTCGATCCGACTCGACTCGACTCAAATATTTATTCAAACTACTCGTGAGTTTCAAATTCAAGCTCGAATTCGAATCTACACATAATAACTAGTTTTATAATAAATATAATTATAAATTGAATTTGTTATTTTACTTAAAAATGAGAAAATATAATTATTATTACACTTTACAAATATAAAATCACAATTAAAAACAAAACAAAACAAAATAATAACTAATTCTCCTAATTTAATTTAAATTTGTATATATTATAAGAGAATGTATCGAACATCTAATCAAATATGTATTAACCGAGTATGCATTGAATCACAATCAAAAATTCGAGTAGTTTGAATCTTAAACGAGTCGAGTATAACCTTGCTCAGATTCTACTCATATTTTTATTCGAACTATTTTTAATATTCAGACTTGGATCATATTATTAACGAATCCGAGTCTCGCTCGTATTTTTTCGAGTCGAGCCCGAACTGTGTTGTGTCGTTTACAGCGTTAGAGATAAGTGATGGTCTCATTTGTCAAGAGGATAAATTGTTACATTCCAAAATAAATAAAAAAATCATTTATCTTTCAGATATATATAATTGACATATTTTTCCAAATTTATCGTCTCAATTTTATTATGATCTTATTACTACTAAATTAAATACTTAATAAATTTAAAAATAAACATAAAATAAACTATATTCTTAAATTTCAGTAAATTTTAAAGTCTTTTGTTGTAATATAGAAAATATTCTTGTTTGCAAATATTAAAGTTGAAGAAATCAATTATTTGTGTTAAAGAAAATGTTTATAACAATTTTTATGAGTAAAATAATATTATTATTAAAAATATGTTTAAATGTGTTTTTTACCAATATTAATATTCATAAAATAAATTAAACTAAAAAAGTTTTTTCTTTTTTTGTGACGGATAAAAAACCTTAGTGTGTTATAGAATGAAAGTCTTCTTCGTTAGGGAGCGTTTACTGAAGCCTCATTTGGGCCAAGGCTTAATATCGAAAGGGGCTTGAGAGGCCGATGGGCCAAGCCCATGAAGATGTTGGAGGTGTTGGGTCATTGACATCCGAGCCCTCCCGGGCCGAGTCGAACCCAGTCTTGTGATGTTCTGGCTCCTGTCTTGAGTCCTCGGGGTGAAGCCTGATTAGGTTATAGGACCGCTTTGGGCTGCTTCACAAAGGCTCTCCTCTGCGTCAGAGTCCGGCACTATTCATATGCTTAAGCGGTAACTCAAAGGTGGTGATGAGATTGGACTCTACTTTTGCACCTTTTAAGGAGATTGTGTTGGACCCAAGTTATGGTAACTACCATACACTCAGAGTCCTAATCCAACTAGAGAAGGATTCTAAGGTGGTGAGTACTATAAATATAAGGTATAGGTTATCATTATAAGGTAATACCTACTTTTGAGCACTCAATACTTATCCTCCATTGTTAAACCTTGTAACAGCCTGTACTCATTCTCACACCGGAGCTATCCCCGTGCATAAAGTTCGTCAAGCTTCTGTGTGATCTCACATCGCACAGGTGTTCTAGCTGCGTGGATTCGTGATTGACGCGCCAGAAAACTCAAGCGTTAACATTGGCGCTAGAAGGAGGGCTGCTTAAACAATCACAATCAGATTCTTTTCCGGCAAGAAACTATGGCGAGCGTGGAGTATGCGATTCAAATAGTGAAAAGCTAAGACGCACTGCACCACTCGGTGAGAGGGTTCGGTGAAAACATGACCGGGTTCCAGAGTCCAAGACGATCGATGGAGTTGGACTGCTCCCCCGACGAAAGGCTCTTCCATGAAAGCCAACAGAACCCAACCAAAGCTAATCGGATGGATTTGCTAATTCATGGCGTTGGGTTGAGCGCATGAAAAGAGTCGTAGCTGTGGTAGTCGAGATCGGAGAGAATTCATCCTACGAAAAAGATGCAAGAAACAAAGATGCCATGATGACCCTACGCCTTCAAAGGGAGGAGCTCGAACTACGATGGCCAACATGCTCGGAGAGCAAGAGGCATCCTCTAAGAGGCGTGAAACCACCGTGGCGCCTCGGCCACCCCAAGGGGAAAGGCGATGGGGAGAGAAGTCGACACCAAGTCGTTCGAGGGATGGCCGAAGCCGGAGGAGGAGTCGATCAGCAGGACGACGATCAGAGCACCCGGGTCGGTCTGGGCAGAGGAGGGGAGATGAGATTCCCGAACGTGAGAGGGACAAACCCCGATCGTCCCCTCATGAAGGAGAGTCCGATCTCCTCGCTCAAGGGTAAATGAATTGGAGAAGTCATTGCTCTTTGTTGTCAAGAGTCTTAACGAGTGCCTCCTCTTATATATAGGGTCACCCTTCCATGGGAAATTAATCAGGAGACAGCGGACCCCAAAAGAAAGATTCCCCCGATGGAGACTTATGACGGGCTGGGGGATCCTTACAACCATTCTGATGGGTATGACAGGTTGATGACTTATTATGGCCACTCTGATGCGGCCAAGTGCCACATGTTCGCTACTACCCTGAAGAAGAGTGCCCGGGAATGGATGGGAACCTTGGCGTTGGGATCGATAACTTCGTGGAAGGACCTTCAAAAAAAGTTTCATGCACGGTTCGGAAGTAATAAGAGACGGGGAAAGATCACAGCATCCCTCATGCAGATTAAGCAGAGATTAGATGAGAGCATGGGGCAGTATGTTAAGAGGTTTCGAGAGGCTGTGGGGTCGGTGGCGTAGCTAAATTCCCCACAAGCCTTGGGATTCTTCACAACGGGGCTAGACATCGGAAAATCACGTGTTCGATGAAGGACACGGTGATCAACCCTCTAAATTGATCTAACAAAAGCCTTCACAGTAAAGGGGCACATAGCGATTGAGGAGGCGATGGGGAATTTCAAGCCACAATCCCAATTATACGAGAAATCCAGAGATCGCGACAAACAGAGTTATCAGAAACCCGACAGTCAAAGGAGGACGGATAGCTACAGTAAGAAGAACTACAACGAAGGAGGGTCAGGCGGTGGAAGACCACCCTTCCCATACAAAAATGTCAACAAAGTGTACACTGCACTCAATACAGATCGGGCTAAGATACTGGAGGAGATGTGAAGCAAACCCTTTTTTGAACCATGCCAAACGATCCTGAAGTCGGGGAAAAGGGGTCGGAACAAGTATTGTACGTACCACCAGAGCCGGGGTCACACGACAGAAGATTGCAGTAACTTGAAAGACTTAATAGAAAAAAAAACGTTGAGAAAGGCGGTTAGTGCGATGCGTGGTCGGCAGGGAAGCGTCGGAAGCCCCACGAGAGGAAACCAGAGAGCTCACCCGAGAAGCACAGCCGCAACCGAACCCACAAGCCCGATGAGTTATTGATGTGATATCGGTGAATTCGGTGGGCGTGTAACCGATAGGAAGAGGAGTGGGCATCTCAAGTCAGATCATTTGTCATACTACCGCTCCTCGCCTAAAAAGGACGGGACATATCCAGCATAACCATCTCCTTCTCTCGATGACGACTACCCTCATCGACATTGAACAAAGACAATCTGGGGCACCTTTGGTGATAACGGCTCAGTGTCGGCCGGTGGACATGAAGAGAATGATGATCGACGACGGGTCCTCGGTCGACATACTACTACACACACACGCATACCGAGAGGTAGATTTGGGAGGAAAGAAGAGGGCCCGTTATCGACTTGATGGCGACCCGGTTCATGTGTCGAACGACGATAGAGTTACCAATGATTCGAGATTGATGCGGCCCTCGGTAAAATCATGGTAAAAATTTTTGTCGTCAAAGTGGATTCGACTTACAACGCCATCTTGGGAAGGCCTACTTTAGCGGCGGCCTGACTGCAGCGATGCGCCTATACCCCACTTCAAAATCAAGTTTCCAACACCGAATCGGGATAGGGGAGGTAAAGGAGATCTCGACATCGCTCAAGGTGGTGTTATTAATACCTTGATCTCTTGAGGCTCGGGGTCGATGGCGAAGAAATGCGATGACCATCGAGATAGAGTCGTTCAACGAGGGAAGTCTCGAACCCATGGCTCTACCGGCAGAAGAAATAGAGGATGTTGAGTTGATACCGGGGAATCCGGACAAACTAATCAAAATCGGGGTGGGATTATCCGAAGCAATTGCAAGACAAAGCTGGTGGAATTACTTGGTGTATACCGAGACATCTTCGCTTGGGAACCTAATGACATGCCCTTGAAAGCGAATCAATAGCATTACATAGGCTTCTGGGCGACCCGAAGAGAAGCCAAAGGTGATCTGAAAAGAAGGATCTTTGCCCCGGAAAGACAGAGGATTATAGACGAAGAGGTCGCTAAATTGTTAGAGGCAGGGTTCATCTTCGAAATCGACTATCCCGAATGGCTGGCGAATGTGGTATTGGTTCAGAAGCAAAATGGGAAGTGGAAGATGTACATTGACTACACGGACCTAAATAAGGCATGCCCTAAAGACTTCTATCCCTTACCCAATATAGACCAGCTGATTGATGCCACTTCAGGGTATGGAATGTTAATTTCATGGACGCTTTCTCGGGATATCACCAAATCTCGATGCACAAGGAGGATATCCCGAAGACTAGCTTCATCACTCATCGGGCTATATACACGTATCGAAAGATGACCTTTGAATCTAACTGAGAGCGCGGGCGACCTACCAATGTAGATGATGAACTTCAGATTCGAGAAGCAATTTGGTGAGCATGGAAGTGTACGTCGACGACATGATGGTCAAGAGCATGTCAGTCCGGGATCATCTGGAGGATTTAGCAGACTGCTTCGAAACGGTGAGGCAACACAAGCTGAGGTTGAACCCGACTAAATGCACCTTCGGATTGGGTTCAGGGAAATTTCTGGGATATCTGGTCAGTAAGAGGGGAATCGAAGCCAATCCAAGAAAAATCTCAGCGATCTTAGACATGAAATCTCCAAAGACATACAAAGATGTTCAGAGGTTGACGGGCCAAATTGCTGCCCTTCGGAGATTCATGTCAAGGTCAGCTGAAAGATGTCTACCCTTTTTCAACACTCTCAAGGGTCCGAAAAATAACAAGAGTTTCTAGTGGACTTCGGAATGCGAAGACGAGTTCCAAGAGATCAAGAGGTATTTGGGTTCAGCACCATTATTAATGAAACCGATTCCTCGTAACCTTTATACTTATACTTAGGCGCAGCTTGGATGGTAGTAGGGGCGACACCTTTGGTGAGGATAAGGGAGGTAAGCCCCCTGTACTTATGTCGCCCATGTTCTCCGGACGCCTTGAACGAGAGATACCCGAACACGGAAAAGTTTGCCTACGCCCTCATAATTGCTAGCAGGAAACTCAAGCACTATTTCCAGGGATTCGGATGATAGTGGTCTACACGAATCGACCTTTGAAGAAGATTTTGCACAAACCCGAGATGTCGGTTTGGTTGGCGCGTATGCGATGGAACTAACACGATTTGCTATATAGTATCATCCCGAATCGGCAATCAAAAGGCAAAGCGTTGGCGATTTTGTGGTAGAGTGCTCTTTCACGAGTCGAGAGATAAATATAGTGGTCGAAGCACAACCAGGTCAGACCTCATGGACTTTATACGTGGATGGATCGTCAACTTCGAAGTTAAGCGGGCGAGGGTCATCCCGACAAGTCTTGAAGGGTTCAAGGTGCAAAGTGGCTATTCGGTTTGGTTTTAAGGCCACAAACAACGAAGAGAGTATGAAGCCATCTTAAGCGGGGATATCGATTGGCTGAAGCCTAGAGGTACAGAGAGGTTGATCATCTCACATGATTCACAAATGGTGGTCAAGCGATTATCGGTAATCTGAAGCTTCGGGCAAGGATGACCAAATATCCGCCGAGGTAAAGGATAAGCTTATGTACTTCGCGATCGCACGCTTGTTAGGGGTGGATCGACGATATAATACAATAGCAGATGCCCTAGCGAGATTGGCAACTACTGAAGCAAGCTCTTTCGATGGATCAGTGTACTTGGAGGTTCTGGAAAAACCCAGTGTCCCGAAGACAGAAATCCTAGCTTTGGACCTACTCAATTGCTGGCTCACACCTTATATCTCATACTTGGCCGATGGGACCCTCCCTTCGGACCGAATCCTAGCCAGGCAAGTCAAACATCGAAGCTCGAAATTCGCCCTCATAAATGGAGATCTATACCGAAGGGCCTTTAGCTCTCCATTGCTTTCAAATTCTTGACTCTTCAGAGGCGGATCACACACTTTGGGAGGTGCGTGAGGGGATCTGTGGGGATCGCATGGGAGCAAAGTCAACGCTCATAAGATTTTGAGGCGAGGGGTATTCTCGGCCGACGATCTACACCAAGCAAAGGAATTGCTAGAGGTGCCCCAAATGCCGCCTAAACAAAGAATGTTCCGCATCAACCACCTGAGGAGCTCTATTCGGTCTTATCCCCAATTCCCTTCACTGTATGGGGAATCGATATTCTGGGCCCTCTGCCAAAAGCTAAAGGACAAGTTAGCTTTATGATCGTGGCTATTGATTACATGACAAAGTGGGTCGAAGCCAAACCACTGCAAAAGATCACCGAGCAGGAGTGTTTGAAGTTTTTTAAAGAAGGAATAGTCTACCGGGTTCGGTATCCCGATGGCGATAGTCTCGAATAATGGCGAATAGCCAGGTGGAATCGAAATTGAGGGCTTTCAAGGAGTTAGGGATCCAACATCGCAAGACTTCATTGCCCATCCTCGATCAAATGGTCAGTGGAAGTGACCAATCGAACCCTACTTCAATGGGATTAAGCCTTGATGAATGAATTAAAGGGTCGGTGGCGGAAGAATCGCTATCTGCTTTTGTGGGCGTGTCGAACTACTCCAAGGACTACAACTGGAGACTCTCCATTCAGACTGGCCTTTGGGACCGACGCTCTCATTTCTGTCGAGATCGGATCCCCCACCCTTCGAGTCAGCCAATACAAAGAGTTGTACAATGATGAAGGCCTGATAACGAATTTAGATCTGCTAGATGAAGTCCGAGATTCGGCTATAATGAGGTTGGCAATCTATCAGCAATGGACAAGACGACACTACAACCGGAAGGTGAAGCTTGGGAGGTTCATGTAGGAGAGATCTAGTCCTCCCAGAGTCGAGGCTTCAACCCCCGTAACACCCCAAGCAAGTTAATGCCTAACCTGGGAGGGCTTTATGAAGTGGTAGGAGTCTTAGAAGCCGAGAACATCTGAAACTTCGAGCAATGGATGATTTGGATGTAAAAAATACATGGCATGCTGGAAGACTTAGAAAATTTTACCAGTAATAGTTATGTTATTCTTCCTTTTATCCATGTAACCAATTCAATTTAAATGATATAAATGAAATTTCCAATTTCTATTTTTATCCATATTCATATATTTCGTTACTACTCGAACAAACACGCTTCGGGCACTATCCGATCAAGAGGTTCGGAAAGACACCACTAATCGAGATAAGTCCCGCGCATAACTAACCGAGAGTTCAATAAATTCTTAAAGTACAGATCTTGGGCACTATCCGATCAAGTGGTTCGGAAAGACACCACTGATCGAGATAAGTCCCGAACATAACTGACCAAGAGTTCAATAAATTCTTAAAGTACAGATCTCGGGCACTATCCGATCAAGAGGTTCGGAAAGAAACCACTTATCGAGATAAGTCTCGGGTATAACTGTTGACCCTTCAAAATCAGATAAACTCTAATGACAATCCGATCAGAAGGTTCGGGTGGACATAACTGATCAAGATTAGTCATAAGTAAAACTGACAACAAACATTCATGGGCAAAGAGTATATCTCATTTATACTTAAAAAATTTTACATTACAAACCCGGTCGCCTACGATTCGGGCAAAGTACAAAAAACAAAAAAAGAAAAAAAAAAGATAATGGTGGCCCATGCAGGTCCTAAATATCTACTCTGCAGGGGGATCATCTTCAGCTTCAGATTCGTCATCAGAAGAGTCAAGGACGGAGAGAAGGATTAATCCAACTGAGAGAAGGATTCTAAGGTGGTGAGTACTATAAATATAAGGCCTAGGTTATCATTATAAGGTAATACCTACTTTTGAGCACTAAATACTTATCCTCCATTGTTAAACCTTGTAATCTACTGATTTCATTCTCACACCGAGCTATCCCTATGCGTAAGTCGTCAAGCTTCATGTGATCTGCATTCTCGCGCGGAGTTCTAGCGCATGGATTCTATGATTGGACGCGCCGGCGAAACTTGGCGTTAACACCTACAAAATAAAATTAGTGTAGAACTAAAAGAACAATAACAACCGATTTCAATTTATTTTCTATTTTTTGTCATAAAAATCAAAATCTATATTGTTTTTGAAGATGTAAAAGAAAAACATAAAAATAAATAAAAAAATACATGGATTGTGGACCTCTGCGAAGCCTTATTTGTCGGGATAATAGACTTTTTTATCACTGTACTAGGGCCCGATTTTTATTGTGATTATCAATTTTTTTTTGTTACAATCACATAATTATACTCTAAAAAAATTTACTGTAAGACCCCAACTTACTATTAAATGAAATTGAATTTTCTCTATTTATTATTTTAAAATAGTAAAGGTTGATTTGATTAATGTGGTTAGTTACGGGTAAAATGCGCAAATATTTCAAATAAGCAAGTGGTTATAAAATATTTATTTTTTATCAGGAAATATTCGTTTGGTCGTGGAATATTCTTACTGTCGGGGAATATTCGTACAACGGCGAAGCCTTGTGTGGGCCCATAACGGAAAGCGATTGGATGAAGAAAACGACAAATATAAGTTGTTTATAAATAACAAATAGAGTTATTCACAGATTATCTTGTTGGAATACTCGGTGGTTAAAACACAAGAAGACATTTGGTATTGCACCAATTATTGATTCTTACGTAAAAGACAATACTCAATAATTATTCACGATAATTACTTATCAATGTTTTATTTTATTGATTCAATAATTGCTGCGTTAATATTTTATATTATTGTTGTTTCAATAATTGTCATTACACAGTATTTTCCTTTATCGAATCAATAATTCATATTATTTGAATAATATTATTAGATAGCATTATTGGCAATGTCCAGAAAGTTACTCATCTAAGGAGAGGTTTGGTCACCTAATTGTGCGCCAAGAAGGAGAAGTCCTTATTGAAAGCCCCTTTTCCTGGAACTACACGTCATTTATATTGTCTTCCGTAATATTATTTGTGAATAATTAATTATTGATTTATCCGATAAGGAAAATATTCATTTTATGTGGATATAGATGGAGAAAATTTTTAATGTGACAATTGTTAAAAATTGATATTTTATCTTTTCCGATAAAATAATTCATTTAAATATATTATTATATTTTAATAATATAATAATGGTGATATTTTTACAATGAATGTGGGATATATGAATAAATGAGGAGGAAGAGTATTTTTGCTACAAAAATTATTTAAAACATAATAAACATGTTTGTGGACCATATTTCTTGACTGAAATTTGATTATAGCCTGTAAAATTGCCCGTTTGTGGATTTCGGTCAATTTCTATTTGGAATTTGGAAAAACTTTCTTCTGTAAAGTTGTAGAGAATGGAATTTTCTACGGAAAAAACTTAAGGTTTGAATTTTTCTGATAAAAGGGCTATTTATTATGTATTATTGAAGTTCCGAAGTTCCAGAATAATTAATTTTTGAAGTTTTAATTATTTTTTTTAAGAAAAACGTTTTTTGTGATTTTGGTGGGTTGTTGGCTGATGTTTTTGACCAAAGAAGGCTGCTAAGAAATTAAGAAAAATATATTAATATTTTATTAAATTTTCTGCTTTGGTGTTCTAAGCAATTTTCTATAAATAGGGTGCTTAAGTTAGAATTGAAAATCACACCGTAAACCTAAGTTTTCTCCTTTCTCTCTATATTATCGAGTTTATTCTCGTGAGTATTTTGATACTTTGAGTGTTGCTTTATCTATCTGCAAGTTCCTTCAAAGACTATATCCTAGATTCCATTTGTAAGATCAATCTTTTCAGGTAAGGGATGTTATTTTTTTTAAAATGATATTATTTCTTCTAATATCATTATGTTGGATTATTGGTAAGAATTTTCTTGTGAAATTCTTGTCTTTTAGTGTCGGGATTACTATTCACGTATACGGCACTATTCACAGAAAAATTAAATTTTTCGTTTTTGTCCAAAATATCTATTGTGGATACTAGCTTTGATTGTATCCATGTTTTGATCATTCTTGAATTTTACTTCTCTATGATTATAATGAAGTATTTTTGAACTTGGATTGTTTAAAGTCACGAATCCTTAATATTAGTTCTTTTGTTTCAATCGGATTCGTTTTCTTTAAAATATTTTTCATCATCCTCACCCTAAATGATGGTATTACTTAAATATCTTTGGCCTGTAGTAGTGCAAAGATGGTTGATTTTCTTATGAATATTTTTGGCCCAGTAGTGCAAAGATGTACAGTGTTGAGATGAACATGACTAATCGATGAATATCTTTGGCTGTGAGTCTGAGATGAATATTTGATTCAAGATGAATATTGATTGATGTTACATGGATAAAATATTGATGATGGACTTTTAAATTCATAGATTATAGTAGATTTCATTCTCTACGTAATTCTTCATGAATTATTATTTCATTGCGAATATTGATCCGAAACTTGTTGTCTATTGTATTTTATCGATTTTTCCTGTTGAAGACTAACGATAATTTGTTCTATATTATCTTAGTCATAATATTCTTCTTCGGGCTAGTTGAGCTCACCCTTTTCCTTTTTGTTCCATTTTTCTTCTCAGGAGGCGAGAATGTAGCGAGTTCTAGTCGGAGTGTGGAATGATGATTCTAGAAAGTTGTTTTAGTAGTCCTCACCATTTTTGTAAAATAATGTACCAATAATTATAATGAGGACTTATTTGGGTGTGAATATTATCTTGACGACAATATTTATATTTAAACTCACAGTGTTTATGTTGTATTAATAAAGTTGTAGTTGTTTCTGTACCATGTTATTGACGACTCAAAATGGGTGATGTATACCTATTTTGGGGGCGCCACATGATTAATATCGAGCTAGGGATATGATCTCCCACGAAGATCGGGAATAGAACTAGGAGGGAGAGAGTAAATCCTTCGCTAGTGTGTCTTACCTAAGCTTATTTGTTAGTTGGTCAGTATATAGGGATATTATGTGATATGTTGATCTCCTTAATTAACCCTTATTTTATGGTAGTATTTGAGAATGTCGACTGAGAATGTTAATAGTGGAGTAAATAAGACCGTGGAGACACCTTTACTCACCAACGAGGAGAACGTGCAACAGGCTAACAATATTCCTCCTGTGAACAACACCACCGGAAAGCGATGATGAACGACGGATGTTTAGAAGCTTTTTGCAGTTCATGCAAAATCGATTTAGGAGACTCGTGTATACGTAATACATGTGGAAATGATAACAACGCATTTGCGCTTGTCACAAAAAGCGAGCTTCAAAGAGTTGGGACCACCAAAACTCGGGGAAAGCGATCCGATTAAAGCGAGACGTGGGTCAAACAAATTACCAAGATATTCGATGTCTTGGGATGCACGGAGAAATGAAGGTTCCATTCGCCACCTTTATGTTCCGTGAATGAGGCGACATCGGTGAGAATTTGTGAAGCGTACCCATCCAAATTACCACACTCAAAGATGTCTTAGAGACGTTTGAAACTTTTCAATGACAAGTACTTTCTTGAAAGTATTCGTCATATGAAGGAAGTGGAGTTCATTAGATCGGAACAAAATAAATGGATTGTCTCAAAGACGAGGCAAAGTTTACAGAGTTATCCGTGTTCGCACTTCATTTGGTGGAGAATGAGGAACGATGATGCGAATGTTTCGAGAGGTTTAAAACCCTAAGATACGCCGAGATATCTCATTTCTCATAAATTTTTCTCTATTCGATATGTTGTCAATGTGGCTCAATTATTAGGCGAGATAACAAGTACGCTCAACCGGGGACCACAACCAGGATCATATCGGTGATGTGAAGATCATCGTAACTATGATAACCAGCGGAGAAAGAAAAATGCGGACAAGAGCGGCAACCACTCTGGTGGTAATCATGGCCATGAGAATAGAAGAAGCGAGTCGGGAGAAGATTTTAAAAAGAGGAGATTCAACAATGACCATGTGAAAACGTCAACACCAACAACAACTGGTTCTAAGGGAGGAGAACGACCACTGGTCGTATGCTATAAATGTGAAAAAGAGGGACATATCAACCCAAACTGCCCACAACAGTTCAAGGTATGTTATAATTATGGAAAGGAAGAACATATCGCTCGAGATTGTACGGTAGTGAAACCAAGTTCAGCGGGGATGGTGATTCAAAAGGCTGTCCCAGAAAAGTCAAAGTCAACGATTCTTGGAAGAGCGTTTGTCGTGACTGGTCAAAATGCGAGGAACCCAAACGAGGTGATCACGGGTAAGCTAATCATAAATTCTTGCGAAGTTTATACCTTACTTGATACCGATGCTACCCATTCATTTATCTCTTCTGCTTGTGCTCAACGTTTAAACTTAACTCCGGAGAAATTAAACTTATCTGTGAAGACTCCGTTAGGAGAAACTTTTATCACATTCACTGTTTATAAATCTTGTTTGATCCAAGTTGGCACCATCACATTACCTATTGACCTTATCTCTTTAAAGATACTTGTTTTTGATGTGATTTTAGGGATTGATTGGTTAACTACTCATCATGCCAAAATTGATTATTTTTGTAAGGTTGTTAGTTTTCATATTCCTAACCAACCTGTTGTACGAATTCAAGCAACTAAACCATTAAAATCAATCACTGTCATATCTAGTCATAAAGTTATTCGTTTATTGAAAAACGGATGTCAAGCTTTCTTAGCCCATGTTATGGATTTGAATAAAGACACGTCAGATTTGAATAATATTCCTGTTGTTAGTAAATTTCCTGACGTGTTTCCTGAAGAACTTTCCGGTCTACCCCCAGAACGTGAAGTTGAATTCTTTATTGATATTGAACTTGGTACAAAGCCCATTTCTAAAATCCCATATCGAATGGCTCCTATTGAACTTCAGGAGTTAAAAGTCCAACTACAGGAGTTGTTGGACATTAGTTTCATTCGTCCTAGTACATCTCCTTGGGATGCTCCTGTTTTATTTGTAAAGAAGAAAGACAGGAGTATGCGACTTTGTATTGACTACCGAGAATTAAACCATGTCACTATCAAGAATAGGTATCCGCTGTGACGCCCCCAAAATAGGTATACATCACCTATTCTGAGTCGCTAAATACATGGTACAGAATAAAAATACAATCTTTAATATACAACAAGAAAGCTGTGAGTTTTAATACAAACATTGTCTTCTAGACAATATCCACTCTCAGAATAAGTTCTCATTACATTTATTAACACACTATTTAACATAATAGTGAGGACTACTAATACTATCATCTGGCCAAATCACACTCCGCCTCCCCGACTAGTTCCCCAGTCCATTCCACGCTTCTCATTTCCAGAAGAGAATAAAGAAAGAAAGGGTGAGCTCAACTAGCCCAAAGAAGAAATATTATGACTAAGATAATGCATAATAAATTATCATTAGTCTTCAACATTGTTAAACTAATAAAATACAATAGACATCAAGTTTAACTGCAGCGGAACATGCAATCCATTAAAAGAGTAAAGTGGAGAATAAAATCTATTATCTTTTATGATTTAAAAGGTTTTCATCACTTTTATCATTTGGGACTCAAATTTTAATAAATAATCCACATCATCCCCCGCACTACTGCCAAGGATATTCATTAGTATCACAACCACAAATTATCCATGCACTACGGGCCAAGGATATTCGTGTATTCATCAATGGTCATGATCATGCCCTGTTGACAACATCTGAATACATAGAAAATTTGTGAGAGATAAGATATTGACGAATCTCGGGTTTTAGACCTCTCAAAAATATCCGCGTCATTCGTTCCTCATTTTCTACCAAATGAGGTGCAAACCTGGATAACTCTGCGAACTTCGCCTCGTACTGGGACACCGTCGTGTTATTTTGTTCCAGTCTAATAAACTCCACTTCCTTTATATGACGAATACTTTCAGGAAAGTACTTGTCATTGAATAGTTTCTGAAACATTTCCCAAGACATGCTGAGTGCAGCTGGATGGGTACGTTTCACAGATTCCCACCAATAATCTGCCTCTCTACGGAACATAAAGGTGTCGAATGGAACCTTCTATTCCTCCGTGCATCCCAAGACATCGAATATCTTGGTAATTTGCTTGACCCACATTTTTGCCTTAATTGGATCGGGCTTTCCCTAGAAATCTGGTGGTCCCAACTCCTTGAACTGCTTGGTTGTGATAGACCGCGCGTTGCCATCACTTCCACCCGTATTTTGTACACGAGTCTGCCTCGTCCGATTTTGCATGAACTGCAAAAAGCTCCTAAACATTCCATCATTCATTGTTTGCTCGGTAGTGTTGTTTACAGGAGGAATGTTGTCTTCCTGTTGCACGTTCTCCTAATTTGTGACTAAAGGTTGTTCCACAGTCTCATACACTCCATTGTTAACGTTCTCAGCAGCCATTCTTAAATTCTGCCATAAAACAAGGGTTAATTAAACAAATTAACATATCACATAATATCCCTATATTATGACCAACCAACAAATAAATAAGCTTAGATAGACACACTTTGTGAAGGATTTACTCATCTCTCCCCTCCTAGTTCTATTCCCCGATCTCCGCCAGAGACCATATCCCTAAGTTTTGATACCAACTGTGACGCCCCCAAAATAGGTATACACCACACCCATTCTGAGTCGCCAAATACATGGTACAGCAAGCAAACTACAACTTTAATAATACAATTGTAGTACAAAATACGACAACACATACTGTGAGTTTAAATACAAATATTGTCTTCTAGACAATATCCACACTCAAATAAGTCCTCATTATAATTATTCATACACTATTTTACAGAAATAGTGAGGACTGGTAAAACATCTTTCTAGAACCATCACTCCATACCCCGACTCGATCCTGCTATGTTCTCACCTCCTGAGAAGAAAAATGGAACAAAAAATAAAAGGGTGAGCTTAACTAGCCCAGTAAAGAATATTATGACTAAGATAATATACAACAAATTATCATTAGTTTTCAACAAAAATCTGATAGAATATAATAGACAACAAGTTTTAGATCAACAACTGCAATGGAAACAGCAATTCATTAGAAAAGTCACGTAGAGAATGAATTCTACTATCTTCTAAGATTTAAGAGTCCATCATCAATATTTTATCCCTGTAACATCAATCAATATACATCTTTTAATTAATATTCATCTTTGCACTACAGGCCAAAGATATTCATTTATATCACCAGTCGGTCATGTTCATCTCAACACCTATTCATCTTTGCACTACGGGCCAAAGACATCAGTTAATCATTCATCTTTGTACTACAGGCCAAAGATATTCAGTAACATCATCATTTAAGACTGAGGATGATGAAAAATATTTCAAAGAAAACGAATCCAGTGAGACAGAAGGACAAATATTAGGGATTCGTATAACAGTTTATCCAAGATTAATAAAACTTCATAATAACCAATTGTGAAACAGAATTCAAAAATAACGATCAAAATATGGATACAATCAAAGATAGTAGCCAAAATAGACATCTTGGACAAAAAGAAAAATTTTCATTTTTCTGTGAATAGTGTCGTATACGTGAATAGTGTCGTATACATGAATAGTAACCCCGACACAAAAAGTTCTAAATTTGATTAAAAAGTTCACCAATATTTTGGCATAATGATATTGAAGAAAATAATATCATTTAAGAAGAAAATAACATCCCTTACCTCAAAATAACTAGTATTTACGACCTGGAATATCTGGATAAAAAGTCGAAGGAAACTTGTACCAACAAAGAACTCTAAAAGTATCAAAATACTCACAAAAATATACTCGATAATCTAGAGAGAAAGAAAACTTGTTTCGTGTGATTTTCAATTCTAACCTAAGCGTCTATTTATAGGAAAATGCTTTAACGCATGAAGGAGACTAAAATAATAAAATATTATTATTTCATTTCTTTCATTCTACGCACACTTTGTTGAAAATCAAGGCCAGCCATCTTTGAACCAAATTAGCAGCCCACATGTTGTAAAACAAAAGTGGGTCTCACCCATAATTTTAATAAAAATTATTTTATTTTCCGAAACTTCAACAATTCATAGAAAATAGCCCGTTTATCAGAAAAATACGAATTTTATGTCCATTCCACACGAAATCGAATTCTCTACAATTTTGTAGCTTTGAGTTTTTTCAAATTCCAAACCAAAAATATCCGAAATCCACAAACGGATGATTTTTAATTCCTCCATTCTGACAAAATACTGATAAAACACCTCAGCATTAATTCTTTCATTTATAATCACATAAATAAATCCATCATTTATATCCACATCAAATAAATATATCCATCAATTATATCAAATAAATATTTCCTTATCATATAAATCAATAATTAATTATTCACAAATAATATTACAGAATTACACTTATGACAACCAGGCAGTTCCCAGGAAAGAGTGGGCTTTTCAATAAGGATTTTTCTTACTGGCGCGCAATTAGGTGATCAAACCTCTCCTTGACAGAACTTTCTAGACATTGCCAATAATGCTTATCTAATAATATTATTCAAATAATATGAATTATTGATCTGATAATGGGAAATACTGTGCAGTGACAATTATTGAAACAACAATAATATAAACTATCAACGCAAAGAATTATTGAATTAATAAAATAAAATATTAAATAGTAATTATCAGTAATAATTATTGAGTAGTGCCTTCTTACGTTTAATCAATAATTCAATAATCTTGTCATGCAATATCGTGTCTTCTTTCGTGCAACCACAATATTCTCGTATTTTTAACCACCGGGTATTCCAACAAGATGTTAATCTGTAATAACTACGCCAATTATTTATAAAAACTCAAACTTTGTCGCTTTTCTTCATCCCAGTAGTTATTCCGTTATAGGGCCCACAAATGATCAAGGCTGTCAATTTGGATATTCCCAACAAAAAGAATATTCCACGACCAAAAGAATATTCTCCGACAAAATGAATATTTTATAACCATTTGCTTATTTTATAAAATTTGCACATTTCACCCATAACCAAAGCATTATATCAAATTAACACCTTATTAATTTAGAATAATGAATAGTGAAAATTTAATTTTATTTATAAAAAGCTGGGGTCTTACAACGGTCATGATTACACCGAACAATCCCTGGTCATAATCATACCAAGTCCATCTACGCACTACAGGCCACAGATGACTTTCAAAAAAAATATAAACATGAGGATGATGACAATAATTTAAGAATTTAATAAAACAAGTTCAAGAATTAATTTATTCAGGAACTAATAACGTCTAAATTGTCAACATGATACTTCTTTGTAGAGAAAAATTCAAGAATGCTCAGAAGAATATTTCCATGAAAGATACTGGATGAAACGCAAATATCAAGGATATTCCACTAATTTCATGGAGTATAGAAGTCAAAACTTTAATCAACTGAGTATAATAAAGAATGGAATAACAAAAGAAATCGCTTACGATAAATGCGTTTCACCGCGTGCCTTCGAGATTAGAAAATAAATAATATATTTAATTATTTTTGTAATTAATATCAAATAAAATTTTATTTATAATTAAATCATTTATTTATACGTGAAATTCTTGTCTTTTAATGTAAGATTCTTATTCACGTATACTTGCACTATTCACGAATACTTACCTTATTCACAAAAAAATTAAATTTTCATTTTTGTCCAAAATATCTATCATGGATACTAGCTTTGATTGTATCCATGTTTTGATCATTCTTGAATTTTACTTGCTATGATTATTAATGAAGTATTTTTGAATTCGGATTGTTTAAAGTAATTTAATCCTTAATATTAGTTCTTTTGTTTCACCGGATTCGCTTTTCTTTTTAAAATATTTTTCATCATCCTCACCCCTAAATGATGGTATTCTTCAATATCTTTGGCTTTGTAGTGCAAAGATGGTTGATTTTTTATGAATATTTTTGGCCCGTAATGCAAAGATGTACAGGTGTTGAGATGAACATGACCAACTAATGAATATCTTTGGCCTGTAGTGCAAAGATGAATATTTGGTTCAAGATGAATATTGATTGATGTTACATGGATAAAATATTGATGATGGACTTTTAAATTCATAGATTATAGTAGATTTCATTCTCTACGTAACTCTTCTATGAATTATTATTTCCGCTGCGAATATTGATCTGAAACTTGTTGTCTATTGTATTTTATCGATTTTTTTTCATTGAAGACTAACGATAATTTGTTCTATATTATCTTAGTCATAATATTCTTTTTATCGGGCTAGTTGAGCTCACCCTTTTCCTTTTTGTTCCATTTTTCTTCTCAAGAGAAGCGAGAATGTAGCGAGTTCTAAATGGGGTGTGGAATGATGATTCTAAAAGTTATTTTAGTAGTCCTCACCATTTTGTAAAATAATGTACCAATAATTGTAATGAGGACTTATTTGAGTGTGAATATTATGCAGGCAGCAATATTTGTATTTAAACTCACATGATTTTCATGTTTTGTATTAATAAAGTTGTAGTTGTTTACATTACCATGTTATTGTGACTCAAAATGGGTGATGTATACCTATTTTGGGGCGTCACATTTATCAAATAGTCATTCTTACGATTTTCGTTCAAAAATGGACGAAAATCTTGTTATCTGTGCATACACGTGATTTTGAAATTCACATGTGACATATGTTTTGACACGTAATAATAATAATAATAATAATTTTAAAATAATAATAGTAATAATAATAATACTTTTTAAAAAATAATTATAATTTTTAAATAATAACAATAATAATTTTTAAATAATAATATAAATTCATTAATTTTATATAAATACATTTGTTAAAATTATTATTATTATTATTTAATAATTATTATTATTATTATTAAAATAATATAAATTCATTAATTTTATATACATACATTTGTAAAAATTATTATTATTATTATTAAGTTCCGACAAAGTCACCACCAGACCATGGTTCCGGTCAAAACTTTAACACCACATGAAACCTCAAATAACAGCACCATCACCTAAATTTGACATGCAACATAGATAAGCAAGAACTACACCATGAGACCATATCGAAAAAACAAACATCAATACAAATCCACCGAATCTGAACATAAGCAAAGATAATCAAGAAAACAAAATGCTAGATCGTAAAGACGAACCATCCAGATCTGGAACGAAGCTCAAATTCAAACTCACCATCAAAACATCTCAGATCTCTCTCTCCCTCCTCCCCTAAATGACCCCTCACCCTCTGAGTCCACCCTCTTTTCTCTCAAGACGAATTTATCATTGTTGGTTCCCTCCCTCTCCCTAATTATCCTTTTTTATTTCAGCGATTTCCGATTAATTGGACCGTCAACGAACCCTTGAAGTCACGTTCAAGTTTTTCTGGTAATTAAATATTTTATTCTCCTAATTAAGTCTTTCTGGTAATCAAGCCTTAATGAATTGAAATTGAGTCGTAGTCTGATTACTTGATAAAATTTGGGGGATGATTTGTTTTGAGAAAGTATTTTCTGGGACATGAATTTGTCAAGGAATCAATCTATTGTGAAATAGGCATATATGAAATTATTATTATTATTTTGTAATTATTATTTTTATTAATTAAAAATTATTATTATTATTGTTGTTGTTATTATTATTATTCTTAATATTATTATTATTATTTTAAAATTATTATTAAGATACAATTATTTTTAATATTTATGAGTATATGATTGGCACATGATGATACACATAAGCTAAAAAAGAGAGTCAAATTACCAACTCATCAATTCCGTTTGCCAACTCAACATTTTTTAGACGAAAATCGAAAAAAATTACTATTTAATAAATTTTTTAAATTATAATTACGCGATCGTACTAAAAAAAGTTTTGGTAACCCAAAAAATCTATCGTCCCCTATTTGACTTTACATCTCCCGTTTGCTAGCAAAAATTAAAATAACAAAGAAAATATCGGTGAAAAAAAGAAGAAGAAAGTTGTCACTTGCTTGAGGATTGGGCGATCTGAGATCTTATATTCCAGGCATAGCTGAGATCGGGTTGCAATCAATCTTCCTAATCTAGTGGAAAAATCTGCCGGTTTACCTTGTTAATCTTTGGTGCGTTATTGTAGACATTAGTTTTTCGTTGTATCCATATGATTGTTGAATATTTTCTGTGCTAAAAACCCTAGATTTTGATTTCTCTCGTCATTATTCATGGTGCATGCTTAATGTTTTTGATTAAATTGTATTTTCTCTATATTTGCAGTACTATTGCATCACAGTTTAGTCTTTTTTCTTAAGGTTAGTGAATCGGAGAGATTGGAATTAGGTGATTGTGATGATTATAATCTTTCCAGTTTCCAACCCTCATGGGTAGAAATAAGCTATATATGGGGAAAAGGCAAAGAGCAAACAGTTTTTGCTGAATTTTGAGAAAGACCAATGCACTCTTTGTTACTACAATTGACTGTAGTCCACGTTCTATCACTTCCGGATCCCTTAACAATATTAAGAAACTATATTCTTAATAGTAGTAGCTCCCCCTTCCCCTAAGACCCAAGTATATCAGATTATAAGAAAGTTTTGTGCATTTCTGCTAAATAAAATCAGCTCGGTTTTCTTTTACTAAGTAGCAGAAGAAATAATAACAATGGAACATTGTGCAAAACATTCTAAAACACATGTTAGAACTTGAGCTGCTTTCATTCCTTAACCTCCATCCATAAACACCAAGTTGAACATAAGTAGCTAACCCCTCCATGCCTTCCTCCTCCCCCTCCTACACGAGCCCCAAAAATTGCTTGGAGACCAAGTTAAAATCTGTTGTTTGGAAGATAGGGAAATATGGGATCTTGAGTGAAAATTTGAGATCTTTATGCCACCTCAAATTAGTTTCCCACTCACCTGAAATACCCTTGCTATATAATTGTTTGAACAAGGTTTTTCTTGTTTGACCTTCGAATTCTATACACAGCTTTGAAAGATAAGAGATCGAGGCAGAGGCTGAGCTTCCCTGTCAACCATGATGGCACACAAACCCATGAACCCTTATCTAGAAATATTGATTCACATAGACTAGAATATGCATTTTGTCAATTTAAAGTGCCCAAATTGTCAATAGAAGGCAGAAATTGTTCATCTAATAGTTGACGTGTTTCTACTCTTCAGCTCCCAAGTAGTCACTGGTTTCTGAACATTCCAAACACCTCCCTTTCTGTTTAATGAAATACTGGTTGGAGGATTCTTTTATTAGATCTTACCAACAACCAAATTCTACATTTTCACATGTTGTTGAAGCTTTGGGTTGTAAGAGCACATGTTTTTAACTTTAAAAGGAAAAGAAAAGAGGAGTATGTATATCTCTTTCTACCATTTTAGCAATGGAGTTTTCTTGTGATTTGCCTTCTGTTTTTTGCTTTAAATAACTAAACTATTTGAAAGAAAAATTCTTTATGAATTGATAGATTATAAACTTAGTGTTCCAGACTGACTATAGTTAATGATCCAATTTGGGCATTGGATGTGTTTGCCAAAGTTAATTCCAATAATAAATTTAAGAATGAGTTCTATCCATAAATATCTGGTAAACAGAAAAATATTCTCCTTTGAGTATTAGAAATGCAAGTGTTCAATTAGAACATGAGACACTGACTTAGTTAGTCCTAGTTATATTCCTGGACTAAGTGGAAGGAGGGAGGGGATTCTTGAAAGGGGCGAAAGACTCGATGACTTCAAAGGAATTGAGCTGGTAAACATACTACCACTTTGGTGCTTCATCATATCACTCTGCCAATTTCAATACTTGGATTTGGTCATAATAAAATGGAAATTCATATGATATAAGTGGTCTTTACGTTTTTCAGGATACAATTGTGGAAATTAATTTAGCTTGTAGTGCAAGTTGTGTGTTTAATATCTGATCTCTCGATTAGTATACTTTTGCAGACTTTGTTTCTTAAAGCTAGGTTCATGTCTTCATCATATCTCCCAGCAACCACTGAATCATTGATTCAGGCTACAGAAGCCAAAGCCGCACCTGAAGCCATCTCTATCCTTTATCGCATACTCGACAACCCTTCATCGACTTCCGAAGCTCTAAAAATCAAAGAGCAGGCTGTTTCCAGTCTGTCAGATCTTCTTAGAGAACAAAGTAGGGCAGAGGAACTCCGAAACCTTCTGACCCAGTTGAGGCCCTTCTTTTCCAAGATCCCAAAGGCAAAAACTGCAAAAATTGTTCGTGGAATTGTTGATTCGGTAGCTAAGATACCTGGGACATCTGATCTCCAGATCTCTCTTTGCAAAGAAATCGTGGAGTGGACCCGTGCTGAGAAGCGTACTTTCCTTCGTCAACGAATTGAGGCCAGGCTTGCAGCCCTTTTGATGGAAAGCAAGGAGTATTCAGAGGCATTAAACCTTCTTTCAGGCCTAATCAAGGAGGTGAGAAGGTTGGATGACAAGCTACTTCTTGTGGAGATAGACTTGTTGGAGAGCAAACTCCATTTCTCACTGAGAAACCTCCCTAAAGCCAAGGCTGCACTCACAGCAGCAAGAACAGCTGCCAATGCAATTTATGTGCCTCCAGCTCAACAGGGCACTATAGATTTGCAAAGCGGGATTCTTCATGCAGAAGAGAAGGACTATAAAACTGCTTACAGCTATTTCTTTGAAGCTTTTGAAGCCTTTAATGCTCTTGAAGACCCCCAGGCAGTTTATAGTCTCAAGTATATGCTGTTGTGCAAAATAATGGTGAATCAAGCTGATGATGTGGCTGGAATAATATCATCACAGAAAGTGGGATTGCAATATCAGGGGCCGGAACTTGATGCAATGAAAGCTGTTGCTGATGCTCATTCTAAGCGCTCTCTGAAGCTCTTTGAGTCTGCTCTTCGGGACTTTAAGGCTCAGCTAGAGGAAGACCCTATTGTCCACCGGCACCTATCTTCCCTCTACGACATTCTGCTGGAGCAGAACCTCTGCAGGTTGATTGAGCCTTTCTCAAGGGTTGAGATCATTCACATTGCTGAGTTAATTGAATTGCCTGAAGAGCATGTAGAGAAGAAACTGTCTCAGATGATCCTGGATAAGAAGTTTGCGGGGACCTTGGACCAGGGGGCTGGATGCCTTGTTATCTTTGATGATCCCAAGGCAGATGCTATTTACCCTGCAACATTAGAAACCATTTCGAATGTGGGCAAGGTTGTCGATAGCCTCTTTGTGAGATCTGCCAAAATAATGGCATAACGTTCTGGTTTCGCGTGTCCTTTCTTGTTGCCATGGTTTTCCTTTCTCGTTTGGTGTAATCTCTTTATTTCTCTAGGATGTTTGCCGTAGAGCGTATCCTGCTTTATTTTCTATGACTGTTGCTTTAGACTGATTTTACTTTCGCCATTGATTTTTGGACAAAATTTCAGTACGATGACCTTAGAAAAGTTTTTAAATTTTTACAGTATCTTAATGTTTCAATATTCTGCTTACCCAAAAAAGGGACGAGGGAAGACTTTACTGGTTGACAATTCCCCAGCTATGATGTACTTTTGATTAAAGAAGTCACAGAATAACAAAAGACACTCAAAGGTTGAAAGTTCCTTGCTGGCTTGCACTCGTCTTTTGGATCTTCTTTGGTTTAGGCTTTCAGTGCTTGAAAAGAAATATGTTTAGATTTTTAATTAGGTTTCATGTGTCTTTGACTGTCTTTACCTCAATCATAATCTTAATCTCCAACAGTCCTGAGGTTCATCATTGTTTAGCTGCTTACTCTTATAGCTAAGGGTTTACATGCTCGAATTCGGCTCGAAACGTTAAATTGACTTGAATTCGAATTGTATTTGAAAAATACTGTTCTGATTCGACTTGAATATTTATCACTCGAATTCGATCTGACTCGGTTGGAATTATATTCAAATAACTTTAAATTGAAGCTCGAATTCGAGTCTTCACATAATAACTAGATTTATAATAAATATAATTATAAATTGAATTTATTATTTTACTTCGAAATGAGAAAATATATTTATTATTACACTTCACAAATATAAGATCACAATTAAAATTAAAAACAAAACAAACTAAAATAATAATTAATTATCCTAATTTGATTTAATTTTGTATATATTATAAGAGAATGTATCAAGTATTTAATTGAATCTATTTCAATCGAGTATGTATCGAATCCAATCGAGAATTCGAGTAATTTTGAATCTTAAACAAATAGAGTATAACCTTGTTAAGATTTTACTCATATTTTTTCGAACTAATTTTTATGCTTAAATTTGGTTCATATTATTAACGAATCTAAAATCTCATTTCAGATTTTTTTCTTGTCGAGTTTCAAACCTGCTTTGGTTCGTTTAGAGTCTTACTTCCTAACCTGCTTTTCTACATTCTTGTATTGCTTGATTGATGCAATAATATGAGTTTACATTCCTAAATATGACTATGTTTGTTTGTAAATATTATATTAGAAATATGACTAATAATTACAAATGTTTTATTTGTTTTCAAATTTAAACTTGGGACCTATAATTATAAAATGACTTAATATAAAGAACTATTTAATATCATATTTAACAAAATATTATAATCTTCACAAACAAAAACAAACATGAGCCTAAAATTACAATATTCTTCATGGTTTATGGTTACTGATTTGGTTGGAAAGCAAGAATAATAAATAAGCGGTGACACTGAGGCACAACCAAAATATAATTGCTATACTATGATATAGTCATATAGTCACCATAACTCTACGGAGTAAAATGAATAAACTTGAATTATTATCCATTCATTTCAAAAACAGAATCTTGAGAAATAGATATATTATGCATTAAACAATGAGACTGATGAGGTATTTACCATGACAGTTAAAATTATTAAGTTTCTGGTTATTTTTTACCAATTGTGTGACTTTATATTTTCTACATTTTAAGATTATTATTAATTTCTTCGTTATTGTAAGACTTGTATAGTTTGGTATTTTGTAACTGACAAAAAAATCATTTTATTTGTACTCCAAACTATAATTTTGAAAAAAAAAAAAAAAACAGAAGAAAAATAACAAAAGACACTAGTCAATGACTGCATTATGTATTAAAAATTTAGTACAACAACTTAGAGAGTGTAATTTCAGAAGTGTTAACGTCAGGATCTTTCTCCACGTCCCAATCACGAAAGACGTCCTGATCCTGCACAGTAAATACGACAAACACCACAAGCTTGATGGCCGGACCGCCGGGGGATAGCTCAGACGTGAGAGTAAGTATATGTGTTCACAAGATTAACTCAAGAAGATGATAAAATCTAGTGTAATGAGAGAGATTAGATTTCTTAGTTGTGTGTATGTGTATATATCAAAAACGTACCTCCTTGTAAAGACTTACTCTCCAAGATATAATATCTTCGCCTGGATTACTGTGCCACCCACTACCATCTGACATATCCCCCTGATCTGATGGGTTCTGCCGACTGCATGGAGCTTATCCACTGCTTTTGGCCACTGTTTTCCACCGCCGGCCGGCTATAATCTCATCCACATTAATGCATGGCAGATATCTCGGTCAACTGTCATGCTATTTCATCATTAAGAGTCAAAGTAATATATATTAAATGATCCAACGGGTTAATCCAACGAACCGACCCGGTCCTATAGGATAAAGGTAACATGGTGACCAGGCCCAACAACTTTCATGGCTCAATTATAAAAGCCCAATGGATTAAATTAATAAATGAGCCCAAATTACCCGGCCCAAATAGGAGAAATATCACGACCCAACATTACCCCCTAGTTATTTGTTAAACAGGATGTTTAATGGAAAACTATAAACGGTCCATGATATTAGATTTTATTAAAGGCCCAAATCAGAAAATAATTGAGACATACCCACTTTGGTGCATGAAAAGGAACGTGGAATGGCTGAATGCCTGGAGTAATAGGCCCAATCAATAAAGGATTGAATTTGAACAGGATGGACCAATAATCAGAAATTCAACTGTGAGGCCCAATCTGATAAGATATCCAAAGGTCGACCCAGACACGTCCCATTCAAATTCTCATCATTACTGACATTTAATGCGCCGGCCTCGTAACTCAGTATAACAAAATCGGTAAGATAAAAGGTAAACTTTACCAATTCGAGCGCTTTACTCGCTAATTTGAATCTTGAACCTTTGAGCTTTCTTCTCTTTCGTAACTTCTCTCTACTTACTTGAGTTTCAACAATGGTGAACCCTGGCCAGACTTTTCCAGCTTCCTCCAACCCAAACCCTAACCCAGAGGGTTCGAGTTTACACCCTACATCTCCTGCTGATTTCTTCAAGGATGGGGAACAATTTCCTCATGCCAACATCCCGTCTACCGTCACGGAATCCTAGATACGTGCCCTCCGGATTCGATACCAGATTTCGGATAACTATGCCATAAGGGCCCCTACTCCGGAAGAGAGAATGTACCAGCGACCAGATGGCTGGGTCGCCATGCATGCTACCTTTCTGGAAAAGGGGATTCGTCTACCCCTTCACGCCTTCGTTGTTACCCTCCTAGGGTTTATAGGAGTGGATTTCGCTCAGCTAGTGCCCAACTCCTACATCCACATACTGGCATTCATTGTCTTTTGCCATGAGCTAGGGATTACTCCCTCGGTTGACATTTTCTTCACCCTCTTCTCGGCGCGTAGGTAGATCCCGAGAACGAGGGTTTAAGATGTCGAGCAAACAATCTCCTCGCTCGAACTCCAAATTCGAGAAGAGGTCCCCGATGAAAGACCCCTTGAGCAACAAGGGTTGGCACGGTAGTGGTTCTTCGTCACAGGACCGGAGATCTCTTCTTCCAAATTGGACCATCCTGGACCGGATCTCTGCTGACTTGGAGACATTCCCAAGAGCGTGTGAAGGAAATGGAGACTTTCTCAAGAAGATCCTCCAAAAAATGGAGTTTCACACTTCCGACCAAACAAGCTGGGCGATGATCATAAATGTAAGTTCCGAACAACTCTGCAATATAGTTTTTTGAGGTATTTAAATGGCATGGATTTTAATATATGGCTATTTGCAGTGTCTCTGATCAAACCAACTTCTTCTGAAGTGAAAGATTTGGAAGATTTTCCAGGGGAGGACTACGGAGGCGAAATAAGAACTTCCTACCAAGAGTCTTCCCGAACCGACCCCCCGGCTCGACCCACTCAACCACTCTCCTTCTATGATGAGCACAGGCCGACGAGCCTCTCATTCCTGAAGAAGCCCTCAGACCTCGCCGAAGGAAGAAAGCTGCTAAAAAAGCCAGAACTATCCATCGCGATATAGATCCTGAAAGCGATGAGGAGATCCTTCCCGAAGCAATCCCACAATCAACCCCTCCAACTGACCCCGTTACTGCACCTTCTGAATCGACTCCAACTAAAAAGAGCTTGCTTGACATACCTCTATGCGATAGGGCGAAAGTTCTTCGTATTAAGAAGTTAAGGTCAAAGATAACTCCACTCACTGCCGAAGAACTCCGAATTCCAACGTCTTCGACGGCCACGCCCCCGACAATCCCAACCGAAAACCAAACACTGATCTTTGAAATGGGTCGAACTCGACCCCGCATTCACCCGGAAAAAAAAAAACAACCTCCAGACACCCGGCCCGTGTTCAACCTTCGCCCCACTTCAACTCCCGAGCCTACACCGCCCGATCTCCTTCCCCAGAGGCAATACATGCGGATCCTTCGCGGGTTCGCAGCCCGCCTATGCCCTCTCCTCCAAGACAAATGACTAACGAATTCCAAAGATGATGCCATGGCTTCGCCAACCATGTGGCCCCTCGATTTAACGCTTAACTTCCCTTTCAACTGTTTCGAGGCCTTCGTCATGAGACCGATGACCACCGATTCGGGAACAAAGATAAATGGGGATTTGCTTAATAAGGCATGAAACTACTTGGCAAAGGTAAATGATTCTTTCCTTCATTTCCATACTTATCTTCGTACTCATATATCCGGGCCCGATCAAATAATCATCGAACATGCACAGCAAATGTCAGATTCGAAGGCGTCTGCGTCCAAGATCTCTCGATCTTGAATCGGAAGAAGAAGTGAGAGGAAGGAGAACTCCATCCTCGAAATCTACCTTGCTCGGGAAAAGACCCAACGTGAAGGCATCCTTCATACAAATGAAGGACTTCAGAAAGAGTTGGCCCAAGCCAAGGAAGACGTGAAGGCCTCCAAAGAAGAATTGAAGTCGACTAAAGCACAACATGCAGAGATCGTCAAAATGAACGTCGACTTGGTTCAGAGGAGTGAAATAAGGATGGACAAGATCAAAGAGCTGAAGGCTAATTCTAAGCTCTTAACCAAGACGATTCATAAGCTGGAGCGGGAAGAAACCCATCAGATGAACATACGACAGAAGCTCGAAGAAGAAATCCGAGAACTCAAGGCTCTTCGGGACCTTGGGCCTCCTTTGACTGATGCCCTTCGCAAAAAAATTTGTGAAGAGTATTGGAACTCGGATGAAATCAATGGAGAAATCATGAAGATTCATACGGAAAGTTACGAGCTCTGCCGAAGTCGTGGTAAGGAGAAGTTGATCAAAGCCAACATAGATCCATCCTTGCTCAACTCTTCAGATGACGAGGGTGCTGCCTGAAGCAACAGCTTTTGTTTTTTCTTGGTTTTATTTAAAAACACTTGTAAAAATTTTCTTTTATTTTCCATATTGTAAGTAGATGAGATATTAATGAAAAGTGATCTTCTTCCTTATGACTTCTTGAGGTATTTTTACTTCTTCTCATCATACTTCATATGAATTCATCTCGACAAATGTACAAAATCCCTTCAAGGATTCAACTCAAATTGTTAATTAACAATTAAGCATGTCATATAACAGATAAGGTGAGGTTAAAGGATGAGGCATTCCGAACCCAACACTTAGAAAAAATTTAGGTAATAAAATAAAGAAATACTTATTCAGTTACCGAAGTGTGAGACAGATTTGCTTCATTGAGAGTTTGTTTACCCCGAAAGGCCTAACAGAACCAAAAGATGACAATCATCTACCACGAAGGGCCTGGCGAAGTTAAAATATGACATTCGCCTACCACGAAGGGCCTGACGAAGTCTAAGTGATGACATTCGCCTACCACGAAGGGCCTGACGAAGTTAAAAGATGACACTTGCCTACCACGAAGGGCCTGACAAGGTCTAAGTGGCGACAATTGCCTACCCCGAAGGGCCTGACAATGCCAAAAGTGACCACCTGCCAAAAAGGCTACCATCGAATGGTCAGCGAGTCCTCCCGAACCTCCTAACACCAACGAATCACAGAAGAATGAGAGACAAAATTCTCTTGAGAGAAAAAGAGGAACTTTTATTGATGATGATGTAAATATTTACAGACTTACGATAATCGACATTGAATCTACTCGAAATTACTTCCTAAGCACCTTGCCAAATAAGTGCAAGTATTTTTTAATTCTCGACCCATTTAATGCCTTCAACCGATAAGTCCCCGCCTTGACGACTTCAAAGATTTCGTCACGGTCCTTCCTATTTGGCATCGCCTTTCCCAGATTCTCGAGGTGTAGATGTTTCGACTTCTCGAGGACAAAATCTCTACTTCAAATCATGTTTACCCCCTTATTATAATGCTTAGCCACTCTTCACGATAGGTTGCCAATTTGATTAAGGCTATCTCTCCGACTTCTTCCAAAGAATCAAGATTGGCCTTCACCGCTTCATCATCAGAGATCTCTCTCTGCGAAATGACTAACTTGAAGACTTGGAGATCCAATTTCAACTAGGACTAAAGCATCGCATCTATAAGCCAATCTGAAAGGTGAATCCCTCAGAAGTCCTTGGAGTAGTTCGATAAGCCCATAAAGACACTTAGCAGCTCTTCTCGGCCATCTCGCTTTAGCTTTTCATCCCAACCTACGCTGATCCCATTCAATAGCAGTTGTTTGTTGGTTACTTCAACTCGTCCGTTTGATCGAGGATGAGCCATCGAAGTCTTTCTCTCTTTGGATCCCCGCCTCAAAAAATGCTTCAAACTTCGATCCCACAAACCGACGTCCATTGTCCAATACTACCACCTTAGGAATTCCAAAACGGAATACTATTGATTCTTTCAAAAATTTCAAACACTCTATTCCGTTATTGACCTAAGTGGCTTTGCTTTCTACCCATTTGGTCATATAGTCTATGGCAACTATAACAAAACCGACCGACCTTTTGCTTTCGGTGAAGGACCCAGATATCAACCCCCAGATGTGAAAAGAAAGGGTATAGGAGACAAGATCGAGTATAGCTCTTACGGTGGTCGATGCGGTATTGAATTTGTTGAGTCGGCACTTCTCACGCTTCTCGTGACGACGATCGCTTCTTTGAAGATGGTAGGCGGTGGTACCCTTGACGAAGTACCTTATAGGCTAATGACTTAGCGACCGTATACGGTCACCACAAATGCCTTCATGCACTTCCCGAAGAAGAGCATATTCACCAGATGGAGTCAAACATTTCAAAGAATGGAGACGCGAGAAGGCCCTTCTAAAAGATCCCCATCAATCGAACAAAATTAGCACTTTTGTACTTGATTTTCTTGGCAAGCATCCGATCCGAGAAAGTAGATGCCATCTCGCCAAATATTCCGGTATGGAGTCAACCAAAGAGATTGGTTCGGTTAATGCACATTACCATTTCAGCGATGAACACTAGGATGTTGCAAAATTTCCGGTACACCGATCCTTCAAAAAATATTAACATCCGTAGTGGCTAGTCTGGCGAGTGCATCAGCAATGGAATTGTTATTACGCTCGACCCCCTGAAACTCGTAGGATTGGAAATACTGAAGCCTTTCTTTCAATTCTGCCAAATACTTGATCATTCTTGGACCTCGAGCTTCGTATTCCCCAGAGAATTGTTTAACGACTAACTGAGAATCACTGAAGATGACTATTCTCTGCACTTCAAGACTCTTCGCTAATCGTAACCCTCGCAATCATCGCTTCATACTCAAACCGTTGTTAAATGTCGCTTTAAATCGAAATCTAATGGCCTGTTGCACCTTGAATCCCTCCAACTCGTCAAGATAATCCTGCTCCATTTGACGTCCAAAGTAGAAGACCCATCTCAGATCAAATATTCCATGAACTCTCCTTCCTTCGAAGAACTAAGAATCGCTTCCTGTCGATCCTCCACCTTCGGCCACGACTTCATCACGAGAAAAACGAACACTCGACCACAAAATCAGCCAAGGCTTGCCCTTTGATGGCGGTTCGGGGATGATACTCAATAAAGAATTGGGACAACTCCATCGTCCATGCAATTTAGTCTCCCGATACCTCTGGTTTGCCATAATCTTCTTTAAAGGTCGATCTGTACACTATTACCAATCTACCCTCGGAAGTATTGCTTAAGCTTTCATTAGCGGTTATTAAAGCAAAAACAAACTTTTCAATGTTTGGGTACCTTGTTTCAAAGATCCCGAAGGACATGGCTTACATAATAAAACCGGGTCGCTTCACTTCAACTTCACGCACCAAAACCGCTTCCTACCGCCGGTAGGTAAATAGTCTGAAAGTACAAATATAGAGGCTCTAAGCAGAACGGGCTTCACCAAAGAAAGGAGAAGATAAATAGGACTTGATGCTTTGAAAGGCGTCTTTCACACTCAAGTCCATTGAAACGTCTTTGCATTCTTCTACCCTTTTAATGTGTCAAAAAGTAGAACATCTTTCTCGCCGACTTGGACATGAATATCCGCAAGTCGCAATCCTTCCAAATGACGTTGAACATCTTTAAATGACCGAGAGTCTTCATGTTCGTGGATCGCTTGAATCTTCTCGGGATTGGCTTCAATTCCTCTTTGGTGATAAGATAACCTGAAATTTGCCAAATTTCTGCACTAAAGGTGCACTTAGTGGGATTCGGTCTCAAGTTGTGATGACGAATGGTCCAAAAAGCATTCCTCTAAATCATCCAAATGTTTATGCACCAACATGCTTTTCACAATCATGTCATCCACATACACCTCAATATTCCTGCCCAACTGATATCTGAAAACATGGTTCATCATTCTCTGGTATGTGGCTCCGGCATTGATGAGGCCGAAAGTCATTTTCTTATAGGCATATACCGAACGATGGGTAATGAACACTATCTTCGTTATATCCTCTTTACACATGGAGATCTGATGATACCCAGAGAATGCATCCATATAAAACTTAATAAAGCATACCCCGAAGTGGCATCAATGAGTTGGTTGATGTGGGGAAGCGGGTAGAAATCCTTCGGACAGGCCTTGTTCAGATCAGTATAGTCGATGCAGACTCGCTATTTACCATTATGTTTCTGGACCAGCACCACATTTGCCATCCACTGCGGGTAATCGATCTCAAAGATGAAGTTAGCTGCCAACAGTTTTGCAATCTCTTCATCTATGATCCGTTGACGCTCAGGTGCAAAGATCCTCCTCTTCTGCCGCACCGGCTTCTTTGACGGGTCTACTTCCAATCGATGCTCAGCAATGTCCCTGCTTACTCCCGGCATATCCTGAGGTTCCCACGCGAAGATGTCAACATAGCACCTCAGAAGCTCCACGAGGTTCGTCCGGAGAGGTTCCGGCAAACCCGAACCTATTTTCACTGTTTTATCCACCTTGCCCGGGATGAGCTCTATCTCCTCCGTTTCCTCGGCTGGCATGACCAACGGTTCGGAACTACTCTCGGTGAAGGGTTCGATCTCTATCGCCATGGTTTGCTTCTGCTTCGATACCCCCACTCCCGAAGTAATCACAGCATTTCTATAACACCTTCTAGCCAGATCCAAATCTCCTTTCACCTCCCCAACCCCATGAGTCGTAGGAAATTTGATTTTGAAATGAGGTATTGATGTTACAGCTTGTAAAGCAATTAAAGTAGGCCTCCCCAAAATAGCATTATAAGCAGAATCTACATGCACAACATAAAATTTGCAAATAATTTCTACCTGTTGAGGGGCCGTTTCGAATATGACTGGTAGCTCAATGGTCCCAGCCACCTTAACTGGATCATTACTGAAACCATAAAGAGGAGCCTCCTGCCCTATTTCCATCTTCCGCCCGTCCAGATTCATCCTTTGATAAGCGTGGGCGTCTGAGGATGTCTACACGGAAGACCCATTATCTACCATCATCCGCCCATATCCACCGAACCCACTTGTGCGATCGGACCAATGATCCTCGTAAATGCTCGATGACTTCAAGGGTAATCTTCATCGATAGAAGGAGATTACCAGATTCGGATAGGTCTGTCGATCTTCTGGAAGGTACCACAACCGACATGACCGAATACAAATAGCTTCGGCGTTTCTTTCCAATGAGCTTGCCAGAAGTACCCCCGGTGATGACATCTATCACATGCCTCGCAGTCGCTCCGAGCCGCAATGTTGCATTGAATCGGGTTGAGCCGCCGATGAGCCTTCTCTGGCCCCTTTGTTGATTAGTTCTCGCGTACCACATCTTGAACTAAAGCCCCGCCTTGTACCTTTCTTTCAATGAAGTCTTTTAAACTGGCACAATCATTCGTTTCATGACCCGAAGTTTGATGGTAATCACAATATTTGCGAGGATTCCCTTTTTCGGCTTAATATTATCTCGAGGTGGCTCGAAGATAGGTTGATTTTTGATCTGATCCAAGATGACACTTGTCAAGGTTGAGTGCCGTAGATCGCCCTATTTACTCTCTGGGTTAGAGCGGACGAACGTCCTCCACCCTGCCTCCAATTGTTGTACCTCTTCGACCCGCCATCATGACGGTCTTTATTTCCTTCATTCTTCTTCTGTTCTCCATCGGTTTTGTCCCGATCTGTCTCTTTAAGCCGATCTGAAGAAGGACGTTTGAGGCTGCTTATGGCTTCCTCCACCACGATATAGCCTTCGGCTTTATCAAAGGCTTCGGCGAGACTCTTCGGGTGGTTAAACATAAGTTTTTCACCAACTTTTCTGATTTGACCAAATCCAACCCATTCAAATGCATTTCCCGACTTGTAGATCGCTCAAATCGCCACTTTAGCCGATCGCTTCCCTTTAACCGCTTTCACATCTCGCCCAAAGACTCATTAGAGGATCGCAAACTGAGCCAATGAACCAATTGGTTTTCCTCTTCTTCTTCTGTTGCTCCCAAGCGAGCATGAAATTTATCGCATACGTCTTCCCAAGATGAGACTGAATCCGAGGGCAAAGTCCCCATCCACTGCCGGGCATCCTTTCTGAGTGTTGTGACAAAAGTATGACACTTAGCAGCATCGCTAAAGTCATAATAATCCATGAGTCGGTGAACGCTTCGACTATGGTCATAGGATCCCTCGATCCATCATAACTCTCGATATACGGGCAACTTGGTGGGATCAGCTTTTTCTTTAAGGATCTCCGCGGAAAAAGGGGATGCTTTCTTTCCCGGAGTGTCTTTAGTTTTCTGTACTTCGGCAAGCTGCTTCCGAAGCTCCTTTAATTCTTTAACCAGATACTCCACACCTTCTGGTTGAGATGATGCCTCCTTCTCCGGTGACCCCTTCTTCTTGTGAAGCAGAATTCTGGCTTTTTTCAATGTAACCTTCGACTCTGTAGGGCTTCTCCGATGACGAGTGTCTACATGTGGTGTGCCCTCAAGAGACTCTCTGGAGTATGTCCTCTCGATATACTTCTTTCTCGAACTCTAAGCGCTATGGTGAGAATGGGCAACAACAAGTGCCTTCTTGGTATGCTCTGGAGTGCGATCCCTAGATCGACCTCTTCTTTCGCTTCGCCCCTGTCCCCTAGAATCGGCAGGGTGAAATGTCCTCTTTGATCTCTGAGGAGTAGGGCTTCGGGACCTTCTTCTTTCCCTAGTTCGGCCCAGAGATTCTCGCCCTGAATGAGCAGGTTCCTTCCCACTTCGATGCCCTCGCTCTTTGGATTGAACATAACTGAGCTCTTCATCTCTCAACTCCACCATCCGAGCCATCTGCTCAGCTATATCCTGACGTTGCTTCAAAAGTACTTCCATAGCTTAATCCGCTTCATCTGCCATCTTAGCCAACCGGGAGGCCTTTCAGATCCCGGGTCATCTCTAAGATCGAGTTCTAGCGAAGTGCCTTCTACTCCTTTCCGACCATGGCCACCCTTCTCCGCTTGAATACTTAGCTTACGCTTGCTTTTTTCTGCTTTCCGGTAGAGAATCTTCATATTAACGTTTGACGCCATCTTTAGCATGGACACTTATTGTTGGTCCCAAACGATCTTTGGCGGACATCATGGTCTTTGATTCACCGACAAACCATCGGTACATCGTTCTTCAAAAGTGTGTTCTACTCTTCCCATGAAAACCGAATAGAATAAAACACAATCAGGATTGAAAAATACTCGTGACACTGAACACGCCCTCCTTCTAGCGCCAATGTTAACGCCAGATCTTTCTCCACGTCCCAATCACGAAAAGACGTCTCGATCCCGCACGACAAGAAACACGATAAACACCACAAAACATTCGACGGTAGGACCACGGGGATAGCTTCGAGCGTGAGAGTAAGTATATGTGTTCACAAGGTTAACTCAAGAGGATGATAAAATCTAGTGTAATGAGAGAAATTAGATTTCTTAGTTGTGTATGTATATATCAAAACGCACTCCTCAGAAAGACTTACTCTCCAAGATATAATATCTTCGCTGATTATCGTGCCACCCAAAGACCATCCGACATATCCCCACGATCCGATGGGTTCTGCCGATCGCATTGAGCTTATCCATCGCTTTTGGCATCTGCTTTTCCACCAATTTTCGGCTTATAATCCCATCCACATTAATGCATGGCGGATATCTCGGTCAATCACATGCTATTTCATCATTACAAGTCAAAGTAATATATATTAAATGATCCAATGAGTTAATCCAACGAACCAAATCTTTATTCTATAGGATAAAGGTAACATGGTGACCAGATCCAACAACTTTCATGGCTCAATTATAAAAGCCCAATGGATTAAATTAATAAATGAGCCCAAATTACCCGGCCCAAATAAGAGAAATATCACGACCCAACAAGAAGAAAACAAAATAAAATTACATAATTAATGATTGCACTAATTTAAACAAATTTTATTCAAAAAAAAATAAAAACAATAGTAATAATTATGGGACAGAAAATCTAGGCCTCCGAAAGGACGGCGGACATACTACAGTCTACAATCCGCAAATTTAAACGGGTGGTTAAGTTCGGGGCGAACATATTCCCATATTATAGATCTGCTTCCTCAGCAAGAACGAGCTGATCCTCTCTTAGTCTTACGGTCTCGTCTCATCAAAGCGAATTTATTGGTTCTGTTCTACTTACTTCCCTTGCGATCTTCCTTGACTTCTGGTAAGCTGCGATCTACACATGGATTCATTTCTTCTAAATTTATACACGTATATATTATATGCAGATGTTCATAATATCACCATCTACTTATCTCTATTATCTTATACATGAATTTCGTCACAAAATGAATGCCTTGATTGTTAGGGTTTTTATTTGGATAAATATGGATGTCAAAAGTCATGCAATTGACTACAGGATCAGTTGTTTCAAATCGTTACTTCATTTGTTTAGTTTCTAATGGACAATTGAAGTGATCGACTCTGCGCTCTCTTTTTGCAAGGAAATATGAGTCAAGTATTCGAAGGATACGAGCGGCAGTATTGCGAGCTCTCAGCCAATTTGTCCCGAAAATGTAATTCAGCTGCTGTTATTCTTGATCGAGGTATGAGAAATTCTGGCTTCTTCTTTACTTAATTTATGGACGTTGTTTTCCACTGTTTAACTGGCTCTGAGTCCATGCCTGGGCTGATCTGTAATTTTCCATTGTTATGTGTTCAGAAGTCTAGTCTGAATATATTTGTGTAACTAGTTAAAAGTGAAAGGTATATACTAGACGTTGAATGTCTTAATTTGTGAGGTTATGTTTATTGGAGTATTTAGCACTGTGATGGTCATTGTATGGTATCCATTGTTTCAATTAAATTAATAGACCTGTGTAGTGAAGAGAATAAAAAATGAATGTACGTAAGATTAGTCCTTGCAAGTTATGATCTGATTAAAAGTAGTACATAGTGTTTTTTTCACAAGTAATGGTATATAATAAAGAAAGACACCAACCTGGGGTGCCATCCTAGTACAAGCGGAGTATTCAAGGAGCAGGTGTACCAAAAAAACACAATTTGCTCCAGAGAACAACCACTACAAACATTCCTTCAAATGGGCCGCATGGTAAAGTCACCTAAAAAATCAGTAAAGGAAAATCGAAAGTAGTTCGGAGGTAGTCATGGTGTTAATTTTGCCATCTTAAAATGTACTTCCTTCAATTTATAATTGTTGTTTATACCTTCTACTTAGTAAATATGTTTTTAATACCTTTGGATTAATAGGTTTACTTCTAGCATCTCATCTTATCTTATTTACTTCTTTAATTCCAAAATATAAGATCAAGTTTGACTTTTAAAGTCAATATGAGATATTTTCAATTCAAAATTCTTGTCACTTTTAGAAACAATAAATCTTGTAACTAATAGTACCCTCTAAATAGTTTATAGTTTTCATAAGTATTGTCAAAATTTATGAATTCATATCAATTTTGAATTTGAAAATATCTCCAATTGATTTCAAAAAGTCAATTTTGATCTTATATTTTGGACTAGAGGGAGTATTTATTTATTTTGAGATGTTTCTTAGAAAGCTATAACTTTTCGTAATTGGATCCTTTCACTTTCATTTTGTTTGCTGATCATGTGGTTGTGCCATTATAATTTGAAGAGCAAAAGAACAGACAGGTTTCTGAACTACAAGCTGGATTGGATGATGCTGATGTTGTGGTAATGTAGCTTATTTCTTATTTCTTAATGCAACTTCTGTCAGTTATTCTTTGTAATGTTTAATGCTTGTACTGTGCCAGATACGAAAGATGGATCTCGAAGCAAGAAGTTTGCAACCAAGTTTAAAAGCTATGTTTCTTGCTAAGCTAAGGGAATACAAATCTGATCTGAATACGTTGAAGAGGGAAGTTAAGAAACTGACATCGCCTAAATCTGAGCAAGCCGCACATGAAGAATTGTTGGAGTCTGGAATGGCAGATGCACATGTGGTATGTCTGGCAAAAAAAAATGTGTATTTATATTTTGCAGACTTTGTTAGTGCACAACTACTTTTATGGATGGCATAATTTAATAATAAGACCACATGACATAACCCATTTAGCTTCATGTATAATTTTTATTTTATTGGTGTGCAGTTAGGGGTGTTCATCGGTAAATAACCGTACCGAACCGTACCGTACCGAACCAGTTACCCAAAGGGTCTAAATTCACGTACCGATACCGGTTAGACCGATGTTCCGAACCGGTGCCGGTTCGGTACCGGTTTTTACCTATTCTTGTACCGGTTTTTGCCGATTCTTGGCCATCATCCATATTCTGCAGTACAACTTAGAATCCCCTTACTTAGAATCCCTTTAAGAATTCTTAACAGAGTTAAATCTATTGTGCTTTTTGCTTACCGGATCATTGTAAGATGGCATAATAGAGTTAAATCTTTTAGGATGCTAATGAATGGAGTTACCCTATTAAACTTTATCTTTTTTTTAAATACTTAGCAATTAGAGAGAGCAAACAAAAGTAATCAACAACCAACAAAAATACTAGTATCATATGCTTTAATTAGAGCTAGTGAACTGAATCAGTAGCAATATGGAGTAAATAGATTAGTAATTAGAGACCTGAAATGAAAGATGAAGTACAGAGACCGGCAAAAAGGGAGAGAGAAAAATAGAATCTTGAATTTTAAATCCCAAATGAAATTATAATTGAAGAAATTGATACAATCTATATCAATTTTCTGAGATTAAAGAGAGCCCAAATCTATTCAGGAATGAATTGAAAAACTGAAAGTATAATAAATTAATAATTAAACTGGTTCGGACCGGTATATACTGAACGAGCCAAATCTCTTCCTGGTACCGGTACCGAATATCCGGTATGTACCGGTTCTATATACTGATCCCGAACCGGTAATCATTTGTCCCGAACCGGCGGTTCAAACCGGTTCGGTTAACCAAAAAATCAAAAAAAACGAATGGTTTGCCCAACCTTAGTGTGCACATGAATTATTGATTAGAACTTATTGTTTAGACTATCTAAATTCAGATTTACAATCTTTGCTAGTCCCCTGGTTTGTAGCATTAGATCAATTTGATAGTTTGTTAAGGAGCCAACACCCCTTAGCCCGGTAGGGGGGAGAAAGCAGTACTAATTGTGGGAACATCAGTTTATGTCGGAACAGGGGTGAAGAAAGCAGTATCTCCGCCGCCATATTCATATTCAATCCCCCGGCCCTCCTGTTTACCTCATTGCAGGGGTGAAAGCTGGCTTTGCTCCCCTCTCCATACCGTAATGGTGTAACGACTATCCCGTTGGTATGGTTCGAGTTTGTCCCTTCCCTGTACAACTTGATTAGCCTCGGGCGTGAAAGTTTGAGACTCGGTTGTTTAGTAAGCTGCTATGGCCCCTGTTACTAGGTAGAAGAGTACCTTGAGCTTTGATCTTGTTTTCATAGGTGTAGTAGGGGGACTTTGCTGTTAAGTCCAACCCCATTGACCTATTTTGGGTTCATGAGGAGCTTCTGCTCATCACCATGGAATGTTCTGGTTTTCGAGTCAAATTAGATTAGCAGTATTGTTCTATAAATTGTCTTCATGATGTAGGACTCCTCTTTGTAAATTAGAACACGTCAATTGCTTTACGTAATTAGCTCAGTCCACTGAAATTTCCATCACGTGGCTATTGCAAACTGAGCTTTTTTCGTCTTCCACAGGATTTGAAATCCTTCTCCTTTACATCTAGTCTATATCCTATATACCTGTTTAAGGAGAACATTTTATTCCAAGTTAAACATTTTTAGAAAACATAAGAGAATATTTATCCAAGTTGGTATTGTTTGGTTGTTAAGTGAATTGCAAAATTTTTTGGACCATCCTTTCATTGCAAAATGCATCTCTTATTGGAATTTGTCTTGTATAAAAAGGGGCATTTTGATTTTTTTCTCTTTTTAATTTTCAGTAACTGACTGCAAATGACTCCTTATTAATGTTTTAGGTATTTTATATTCCAGATATCCTCCATAGTCTTTGTTTTCCATGCTCTTTAGGACTGAGGGGTACCAATCACCATCGATAAGGTGAATGATTGCAGGAGTGGAAACTATAACCTCCTAAAACATTGCTGTTTAAACATCAGTCCCCGTCCCAATTTTTCCCAGCTGCTGCAACACCACCACAATGTCTAAACCTTGGAAGTTATATCCTTATTATTCCGGTTGGATGTGCAGAGACATCACAGACCATATTGTCTCTGAATGTTCCTTTTCACTTTGCTATTTTATTTCCTTTTGCTTCAATTGTACTCTGCTTTTGTGATTGCCATGAAGTGGATTCTCCTATGAAATCAGTATACACTTCCTTTCTCTCTCTCTCTCTCTCTCTCTACGCACTCTTACTAGTGAGCAACATGACTTCTATATGTTTTAAGGTTTGAGTTACCATATGGAGATCTATTTATTCAAACTTTTAAATTCATTTTCCAAATTCCCATTTATTTTTTCCTGTCCCTAATGAACAACTTCAGTATTTGATTTAATAAGGATTTCCAAACTCTATATATTTGTAGCTGTAGTTCTCTAACTGATTTATATTGTTATAGGCTTCTGCAAATCAAAGAGAAAGATTGGTAATGTCTACTGAAAGACTAAATCAATCAAGTGATAGAATCAGTGAGAGTAGAAGAGCTGCGCTGGAGACGGAAGATCTTGGTGTCTCGATCCTTCAGGATTTGCATCAACAGCGTGAAACTCTTCTACATTCCCATACCAAGGTATGACACTCGAGGAAATTTTGTTTCCAAATTTATTATTTCCTCCATTTTAAAATGGATAATACTGTGTGCACCAACTGTACACAAAAAATTGTGCACCAAGAGTAGGACCCATATATTGCTTACAAATGAAAATGGGTAAAACATTCAATTGTAGGTCCCACTCCTTATTTTCTCTCCTTTATATATTGTGCGTGCACAATTTTTTGTATATAGTTGGTGTCCCTAGCATTACTTTTTTAAAATTAGAGAACAATTTCTAAAGCCAACTTTTGAAGGAAAACTTTATTTTTCCAAACATATCCGTTACGTTTGCTAGAGATGTAATAGTGGTGGCATGGTTGTACTCAATCTACGTAGTTGATAATTAATGGACATGTTAGGAATTTAATGAGACTACGGTCTAAATAGAAACTTCTCTCTTATTTTGGATTGGTCTAAAAGTAAAATGTATGTCTAATTTTGGAACTAAGGAGTATATATCAGCACTCTGTTGGAAGCTAATTTGGTAACTCATGTAGTTTATGGTCTATGAGTCCCTTTTGCAAACAAAAAATGGGCTTTAATAGAGAAGTTCATATCTATCATTTTCATTTCCTGAGCTACACCCCTCATGATTGGTACCTTTGGTTTCTTGTGCTGCAGCTTCACGGTGTAGATGATGCCATTGACAAGAGTAAAAAAATATTGAGTGCCATGTCTAAAAGGATGAGCAGGAACAAGTGGATAATTGGCTCTGTAATTGCAGCCCTTGTCCTCGCAATCATATTGATCCTCTATTTAAAAATCTCTCACAATTAAGTGTCACTAATTTAATTGGGATATTTGTTGTATATATTGTTATGAACAATATACTTTGTGATTCCTTGTGTTTATGTATTGCATTACTATTCAAAGTTGATTGAATTTTAATTCATATTTAGCATTGAACCATTGTTTGACTTTTAACTCTGTTATGAGAAGTCTTATAGGGCAAGCAAGCTTGAATATGTTGATTGAGCTTTATTTAGAAGTCAAAAGTCAAGCTTGAGCCTTTTAAATTGGAGGCAACCACCAATCGTCATAGCAGTCACTGCCTAGCTAAAGGGGCAGCTGATAAATACTAAGATTTTATGTGTGATTGGTTAGTCTTATTATTCTTTGTTGCTTAAGTTATTAGCCAATTCGATCGGCCTCTGTTTTGCTAGCTTGGATTTTAGAAGCTTCATTTTTTCTGGTCTTATGGTTTGGGGCTACTGGTCCTGACCTTCCATTAATGAAGGACGTGTATGTTAGACCACATTACACCTATGGAGTAGTATGGATTTCTTTATTAAGTCGTACGATTGAAAATGTATGTATTTTGTTAATCTTTTTAAGGACAAGTTAGCGAAAATGAAAAATATGAGTAATAGGGGGAGAGAATAAAAATACTACTAATTGATTTTTGTTTTACTGATCTAGTAATATCTCAAATGATGATGTAGAATGAATGATGGAATCATTTATATTACCTTTTTATTTCAGCAAGGCGAAAAAAACACGTGCAGAGTTTCTCCAAAAAGAAAGTAAATGTAAACTGGTAGAGAGAGGTGTACAATTTTTTTTTTGACCGGTGAAGATCCCAGTTACTAGTACAACTACTGACAGCACAGGACTTACCCGGACACGAAAACAAGAGCTCTTCTCCTTTTCTTCCTCAATTTTCACATTCGTATACGCAGAAAACATACTCCTCTCTCTCTCTCTCTCTCTCTCTCTCTCTATATATATATATATATATAGAGGTCCGGATCTTAAGCTTATCCCGGATCTAACATACCTTGTATAACTCTTTTAGCGCCGGACCGGTCCGTCGCTATATATAGAACCGTCGTCTTAACTTTTAGTGACAGACAACATATAACGACAGACCAAATCTACAACGACAAACCGAATCTTCGTCCGGTCTGTCGCTAAAAGAGGGTATGCAAGGTACGTTAGATAAGAGATAAGCTTAAGATTCTGACTGTGTGTGTATATATATATATAAGGTTTATCCACGAAGAACCTGATTCATGTGAGCAAACCCTTTATTAGCTGTTGAAATTTTTATTTTTATTTTTTTTTTTCCAAAGAAATTTCAACTCGCCAAAAAGGATTGCTTCCACAAAGAACCAGTTCATTGTAGATGGAACCACATATATATATATACTAGTAATTGTCCGTGCTTAAAGGCACGACGACATTAGACTAAATTGCAAATCTTACTCTCTTATTTGTCATGTTTTTGCTAAACTGTTTTCTAAACTTTTTTTTAACATAACTATTTCTCATTGATGTGTTAGTCATGTAAATATGTTTCTCCAAAAAATTTCACCTATTAAAAATTAATTTTCTCTCATCTCTCCCCTCTCCTCTCCTCTCCTCTCCTCCCCTCATTTTTTTATTTTTTTATTTTTAAAATTTATATAAAAAGTACACTCTTCTTCTTCTTCTTTTGTTCAAAATATAAGATCAAGTTTGATTTATTTAAATCAATTTGAGATATATTCAATTTTAATTAAATAAATCATACAGTTATTAGTACCATCTAGATAAAATAAAAAAAAATAGTAAGCTTTATAATTTTGGTAATTATAGTCTAAATTAATTAATTTACATTAATTTTAAATTTAGAGATATTTCATATTGAATTCAAAACGTCAATATAAAAACAAATAAATAAAAAGAAGAAGAGTTTTTTTTTACACAAATTTAAAAAAAAAAAAATGAAGAGCGAGGAGAGAAAAAAATCAAAATTTAATAAGTGAAAAAAAATGGAAGAACACATTTGCATGACTAACGCATCTATGAGGAACAGTTGTGCTAAAAAAAAAAATAGGAAACATTGGAGGAGCACCTTTGCATGTCTACCACAGCTATGAGGAACAGTTGTGCTAAAAAAAAAATTTAGAGAACCATTTAGCAAAAACATGACAAATAAGAGGGTCAGGTTTGTAATTTAGTCTACTACATTACCTAAAGAGTCTTTACAACCTAAAATAAATTACAAATAAATTAGAATAAATCTGAACCGTTGTTGTACTTTTTCGTCTAAATCAATTTGCATGTGAAAACATAACGACCGTAATACCCGAAAAATAGGAAAATGATGTTAATACTAAAAGGGTGACCCATGTTGCTTATTATTATTATTATTATTATTATTATTATTATTATTATTATTATTATTATTATTATTATTATTACTATTACTATTACTATTATTATAGTGTAGGGTGAATTTAATTTGGGTTAATTTTTTTTATGTGAGATAAAATGTGAGCCATTAGATTAAGTTGAAAGAATCTAAACCGTCATTGTGCTTTGTCGAATGAAAAATACAAAATGAGTTTTGTTTTTATTATATAAATTATTATTATTATTATTATTATTATTATTATTATTATTATTATTATTATAAGACCCCAACTTTTATGAATAAAGATGAATTTTTTATAATTATCATTTTTTGAATATTATGGAATGAATTTGATATAATGTTATAGTTGTGGGTAATAGTTATAAATTTTGCAAAGTATGCAAGTTGTTATATAATATTCAATTGGTCTGGGAATATTAGTTTTAACAGGGAATATTCGTACGACGGCACAATCATTGGTGGACCCCACAACGGAATTATTGTCGGATTGAAAAAATGACAAAAATATTTTATAAAAATAACAGCGAAAGTTTTATCGTTAACTGTTAAAATACCCGGTGTTAAAAGTATGCGAGAATACGGCTGTGGTTGCATAAGTAGCACACGAGATTGATTATTGATGCTTACGTGAGAAGTCACTCGGTTTTGTTCAATTATTGCTTCAAAGAATTGTTGCGTAGTATCTCACGTTAATTGATTCAATTATTGTCAATATTTTATATATTATTAAATCAATAATTGAGACGAATGGTTATTAATATTATTATTTGCAATATTAACGATGTCTGAAGTTACGCGAGGAGAGGTTTGGTCACCTAATCATGGCGTCGATAGGAGAAATCCTTATTGGAAAGCCCTCTCTTTCACAGGGAAAGACTTGGTCGATTAATAGTGTGGATTATAATAATGATGATGAAGTTTTATTTTATTAGTATTATTAATATAATAAAATAGAATTTTTTTATATAAAAATGTAATACTTTTATAAAGTTATTCGTTTTATTAGACTATAAATAGAATATATTATATTCTATTATGCATAGTATTTTGCATAGTAAAATCTCTTTATATAAAATAGAATACTTTTATAAAGTTATTCGTTTTATTAGACTATAAATATAATATATTATATTTTATTATGCATAGTATTTGCATAATTACTGCGTAGTATTTTGCATAGTAAATTTTTTTTATATAAAATGTAATACTTTTATAAAGTTATTCGTTTTATTAGATTATAAATAGAATATATTATATTTTATTTAAAATATTTTGTTTTATTAGAATATTTTATAAGAAACCAATCTGATAATCTGCTTAAAAGTAAATCAATCTGGATCTTTCAGAATTAGTTACTATTCAAATTCCATTCTCCTATAAATAAAAGCTCATTTCTTCATTATTTCTTACAATTCAATTTGAATTCTAGAGAGAAAAACTATAGAGAGAAAAAAAAAAATATTATCGCTACTTCACTACTCCTATATCCAAATTGTTACAAGGTAAGGGTATTATTTCTTTCAGATTCACGAAGAGAACTTACATTATTCCATTCTTTATTATTCTGTTGAATAACTTGTATATCTAATACTCGATACATGGTGAAATTCTTACATTATTCCATTCCTTATTATTCTGTTGAATAACTCAGTATATGCCAAGCATCGCATACATACATGGTGAATTTCTTTTGTTATTACATTCTTTATTATTCTGTTGGAACATCCTGTCTGTGCATTTACGCATGACCCGGTTCCGTTATTTATTATTCTATTGGAATATCCTGTCGATGCGTATTACGTCTGACCTGGTTCCATTAATTATTATTCTGTTGGAATAACTCGTCTGCAATGCGATCGCATCGCATGCATGATGATTTCTGTTGTATTTCATTCTTTATTATTATTCGTTGGAATATCCTCGTCGATCACGAATTTCGCCGACACAGTTCCGTTATTTATTATTCTGCTGGAATAACCTGTTTATGCATGCGCGCTTTATCGCGTGCCCGTGATTTATTTTGTTATTCCATTCTTTATTATACTCAATTGGTTAAAGTTTTGACTTATATACTCCATGAAATTAGTGGAATATCCTCGATATTTGCGTTTCATCCAATATCTTTTCATGGAAATATTCTTCCGAGCATTTTTGAATTTTACTCTACAAAAGAAGTATCGTCGACAATTTGGACGTTATTAGTTCCTCGGATAAATTATTTTTGAACTTGTTTTATTGAATTCTTATATCATTGTCATCATCCTCATTTTTTATTTTATGTTGAAATTCATATGTGGCACCTCAGTGCGTAGATGGACTTGGTATGATTATGACGAGGGATTAATCGGATAATCACGAATCGTAATGTTACAAATGATGTAATAAAAGTCCTCATCGTTGCAGTAGTGCATCGATGGACAAATGATTGTTGGCATGATCACGACTATCATTGATGAATACACGAATATCCTTGGCCCGTAGTCATGGATAATTTGTGGTTGTGATACTAATGAATATTCTTGGCCGTAGTCATGCGGGGATGATGTGAATTATTTATTAAAATTTGAGTCCCAACGATAAAAGTGATGAAAAACCTTTTAAATCATAAAAGATAGTAGATTTTATTCTCTCTACTTGACTCTTTTAATGGATTGCTTGTTCTACCGCAGTTAAACTTGATGTTTGTTATATTGTATTAGTTTAACAACATCATAAAGACTAACGATAATTTATTCACATATCTCTTAGTCATAATATTTCTTCTTAAAGCTAGTTGAGCTCACCTTTTTACTTTCATTGTTTCTCTTGAAAATGAGAACGTAGTAGAGACTAGTCGGAGAACGGAGTGACAGTCCAGATAATAGCATTAGTAGTCTTCACTATTCTGTTAAATAATGTGATAATAAATATAATGAGGACTCAATTGAGTATGGATATTGTTCAGATGACAATATTTGTATTAAAACTCACATCATATGTTTTGTCGTATTTTACACGACTGTTGTATAATTAAGTTGTATTTGAATTTTGTACCATGTATTTGGCGACTCAAGATAGGTGATGTATACCTATTTTGGGGGCGTCACAATTATTGTTATTACTATTACTATTATTATAGTGTAGGGTGAATTTAATTTGAGCGAGAATTTTTTTACGTGAGATGAAATATGAACCATTAAATTAAGTTGAAAGAATCTAAATCATCTTTGTATTTTATCAAATAAAAAAATTAAAATAAATTTTATTTTATTATATAGATTAATTATTAACCCGTTGACAAAAAGAGTGCATATCGTTTAGTAATTACTTGTCGTTTCTAGTGCGAAACTTCAATATATTACTCACCCAAAATACGAAAAACTAGTCATCGGGAGAATCTAATACTGTTTGAAAAAGTAAAATGATCCAAAATCTTCCTCTTAACTGCCGGTCTAAATATAGTAAGTTAACAAACCCCCATACATTTGAATTGAATTTCATATATTTTTGTTCCACTTGATCCGTTCGATTTTTAACCGCAATTGTTGTCGGTCCAAATATGTGGGAGCGAAGGTAGCTCGGGGCATTCGGCCGGAGGAACAGATGCCGAGCCGGGGACGAAGAAGAAAGGGAAGGCCAAAGTAAGCCGGACGTCGCTCATACTGTGGCACGCTCACCAGAATGATGCGTCGGCGGTCCGGAAGCTGTTGGAGGAAGATCGGTCTCTGGTTCACGCTAGGGATTACGATAACCGGACTCCGCTTCATGTGGCCTCGCTTGACGGTTGGATCCAGGTCGTCAAGTCTTTGCTTGACTTCGGAGCTGACGTCAATTCCCAAGATCGCTGGAAAAACACGGTAGTCATGTTTATCAAAAAATCTGGTGTTTATTTTGGATTGAAATTCGCTCTTCTTTCTTTGTTAACTTAAATGCTGTTAGCAACTATGCATACTCTCGAGAGAAAAAGAGAGAGTATAGGCGAACTTCAACGATCACTTGCTTAATAATATATATTGATTACTATTTCTCTGGCCTAGCTGCGTGCTCTACCAATTGGAGCTGATTCTTCGTGTTTTTACTGAGTCAATTATTTGAGAGAATTTGTTTGCTCAAACATTTACATCTTGTTGAGATGTCTAAATTAGACGCTTTTTGTAAGTGGTAAGATATGAATATATGCATGATGCATGCTTGCATCACTCATGCATTGGCTTGGCCTTGTATGATCTGTGGAGATTATGGACTTCTAGAAAATAAAAGTTCTATTATAGGACTATTAAGTATACTATTCTGAGAAAGCTCAAAAGTACATTATGATTTTATTTTCTTTGAGCATTACATTGAATATAAAATGTTCCTTATGTTGGTCAAACAAATCCTCACCCATTTATTGCGTCCGCCGCCCATTGAATTTTCATGCTCCCCCCTTTTGAATTCCGCCTACTCTTTTTCTTTACTCCCTCCCTCAGTTTGTGGCTATAAAAGGAGGCCAAATGGATGGAAGAAAAACACACCCAAAACACAAGCTCTCATCCGAGAGTAGAGAGAAAAAGAAAAGGGTGGGTGAGAGAAATCCTATCCGGGGAGGATGGATGAAAGTAATCCCATCCGGGAGAGGATAGAAGAGAGCAAGGAAAAGATAGAGAGAAAGATAGTTCAAATAAAATGGTGTTTTATTTGGGTTCCATCACATAGTTATTGTGGTGAAGTAATTTGAGTTTGTACTCAAATTAAAATATCTTTGTATTCTCTTAGATTATTATAGTGAATTGTTCGGAGTTTGTCCCGTGGTTTTTACCTCTTAATTTTAGAGGGTTTTCCACGTAAAATTCTTGGTGTCTCATGGTTGGATATTTTTACTCATTATTTCCTGCATGATTATTAGTTTGATAGAATTGCAAATTTAATCTGTTTGGCATGTGCTGATATTTTATCCGTCTAATTTATCAAAGACAACAGTATTTGGGAGGTGATTTTTTCCCAACACCTTAACTGAGGTTTGGATTCTATAGGCATTATACTTATTGGGTACATTCACGTTTTTCCATTTCACTGGATGAAGATAATCTTGCTCATTAGCTCTCTTTCATAAATGTGTGTTTCTAGTTTTAACCATTGTTCTGCTATGCTATTTGAGGCTGCGAAGTTCATTGCTAGGGGTAAAATTAAAATTGCTAATCCTATGCTTATGTAAGTTATTTTTCTTTGTCGATGTACAACAATATATATATATATATATATATATATATATATATATATATATACTTCTAATGCGATTATTTCTCTTAGTGTAATGGTCTCATTTTAGCTTGGTCATTCACTATTAGTTTCCATCTGTTACCCGTTTGTTAACTGAACTTGGTATCACTCATGACAGCCTCTAGCTGATGCAGAAGGAGCTAAAAAACATGGTAGGATTGAGTTATTAAAGTCATATGGTGGCATGTCTTATGTAAGTTCAATGCCCACACTTGCTCTCTTTCTCCATTCCCCTCTATTTTCAATTTCACTATCAGACCTATATTTGTTTCATTATTTTCTTGGAGCATGTTAAGTAACTTGTGGTTTGCTTAATATCTTTGGTTATTAGTTATTACTGCCATGGAGAAATTAGTGTTTTTTGCCTTCATATTGGAAAACATCTAATTCCTACAGCATTTATCTATCTATCAATATTATTTTATCATCCACCGCCCTAAATAAACACCTTCGAAAGTTTATCCATCTCCACTTTTCCATCCTTCCTACCAAACGGACAATTGAACTTTATCTGATGTTATGTGTAGAAAGTGGCTACCATTTGTATTCAAACCCTCAACCTGAATGTTCCCAATCTGAGCTTTATACCATTGTACTAGTCAATGGACCTGTGCCATGTGGTACATCTGAAGAATATTAATTTCACAGTTGAGTTATCTTACCTTTTGAACTTGTCATTCATTTATCTTGAAAATTGAGATGCCTCCTTAGGTGTGCTGCAATGCTTTGTGAAGATGCTAACATTCCTTGCTGATTTGTGTTTCTTGTACTTTGCTGGATAACTTTTAGTGGTATGCTGCAGGGTCAGAATGGAAGTCATTTTGAACCAAAACCTGTTCTACCCCCTTTGCCCAATAAATGTGACTGGGAGATTGACCCCTCCGAGCTGGACTTCTCAAACTCAGTTACTATTGGGAAGGTCTGTTTTTCCTAAAGATCATTGATTCTGTTTGAATATTTATATATGTACATTCTAGAATTCTTGTGATACCTTTAATTTTATGTCAATTGTAATATAATTCTAGTTAATGAAGGTGCTAGAGATCTGTATGGATTACTAGAATGATTTGAACAAAATTAGTTTTTCCTCTAATCCTCAACATGAATAACAATTTTGCTGGAAAACTTTGCAATTTTGAGTAGCTCCTGGATGTACCACTTTTTCACGAACATGTCACTTTTTCAAATGTGTTTGTGCTTCTTAGAATGGTGAATCTGATTTAATTTAATACTATTATTGTTTCATAAAAACCGGTGCATTTAAATTAATGCATTGTTTAAATAAGATTTTTTTCCTATTTGTAGTTATGATTCCAATAATTTGTTGTATGTTTGAGCATTATGGCGGAGAGAAAACATAAAAGAATGTTTTCCATGAAAAAAGGAAGGCATTCTCTATACTTAATGTGATGAGTCTCATGACTGTAATGGAATGATCTTTTCTATGTTTATATATCAAGAGAAATATAAATAGGTATATTCATTTGTTAGGAGCATATGTTCATGATAAGTTTTCCCATTTATTCTTGTAATGATCCTCAAGGATATTGATCAGAATATATCACAATGTGATATATGATAAGGTTTATATGTGATTTTAACTAGCATGTCATTTATTCCTGTTGTGTCATCAGTACTCTTTAGTCTGCAGTTACTGTTTTTTCTGGGACCCTCAAGTCATAAAATGCAAATATATTGATGCAGTAGTTATTTTTTTCCTTGTTGATTAATGTTGTTAAAGTTACTGTCAGAGTTCTCAGAATACTTTTTCTGTTTTTTGTTAGGGGTCCTTTGGCGAGATTTTAAAAGCAGGTTGGCGTGGAACACCTGTAGCTGTCAAGCGAATTCTTCCAAATCTTTCAGATGATAGATTGGTGATGTAAAGTCCATTTCCTGACTCCTGTATCTCATGTTTTTTAATGTGTGATATACAATGTTGATAATTTAGTGATATATTCACAATTATCAAAGAGATAAGTGTATAAATATCTACTTAAGCAATGGGATCTGGAATGATGATCCATTTGTTTACTCTCTTTTTTTCGACTGACTTTGTTGCGTGTAATAGACCTGAAACCAAATAATAGACTAATACAGGCAATGAACTGCAAAATGGATATTAATTCAGACTTCATTGGGCCTTTTTTGAAAATGTTGATCTCGTTGAGCTTAATAAAGGAATCATGATTTTGTATACATCAACTTTTATAGAGTTCTGCCACTGAAACTATAGTCCTTGTCAAAGATATAATGTACATCCTTCATTTACAGTTTCCTTTATCTTTGGACTAAAGTACATTCATTATCATTTTTGTTTATTGATTCAGTCAGGACTTTAGGCATGACGTGAATTTGCTAGTGAAACTTCGCCACCCTAATATAGTGCAATTTCTTGGAGCAGTTACCGAAAGGAAGCCATTAATGTTAGTTACTGAATACTTGCGAGGGGTAAGTGAAGGCATTTCAATTTATTGTATTTGTGTTTTAAGTAGTTGTTCTGTCCCAAATTGAGTGTGTTGAAAATCTGATTTCGGCACAGATTTTTCTCACATTCGTTCGTCATATTTTGAGATTATATTCTATATATAGTTCTTTCAAAACTATTCTTTTGACATCTTAAATGTAATTTTGACCGAGAAAAATTGAATAGTTGGCTTGTAGAAGATCTGTTTGTACACACTAATTTTTGAAAAGGGTGGAAGGGAGTAATACTTTTTTGTTTCTCCAAATTAGGAACTTCCCTTGCTAAATATTAGCATTACATTCCGTATTTGGTTATAGGGTGATCTTCATCAGTACCTTAAGGAGAAGAATACACTTAATCCAGCAACAGCTGTCAGCTTCGCATTAGACATTGCCAGGTACTTCTGCCTCTCTCTCTCTCCCATAACATTATTTAGCATTCTAACTTTGTTTTAATAATCTTTATTTGAAGTAAGATGTGTTATTAAGCTCCAATTGACTGAAGTGCTTTAGTTAACACAGTTAGAATAAAAATAAAAATATTTCTTTAAAATTTGTAAATTATGTAAGCATTTGGAATAGAAGGAGTAACTATAGATCGATGAACATTTTTCTTGGGGGAGATAATCTTGAAATTTAGCGGAAGAATGATGCTCCATACTCTTTTAATTTGTTAAACAACTTTCCTCAACTAACTTCTCCCTAAAATATGGATGGGTGCCCTCATTATGCAGTATCCCAGTAATATTGGCAATTGGCATAGGCGTGTGATAAAATTTCGAGATAGCACATTTCCCCCTCAAAATTATGAATACTGAATCCATGCTAATTTGAGTTTCATAAATCTGATGTTGACAGAGGTATGGCTTATCTTCACAATGAGCCCAATGTTGTAATTCACAGAGACTTAAATCCAAGGTTCGTTGCTGTCTTTCTAAAATGTCAAATTCCATACATACATAATTGTGTTGTTTTCATAGCAATTAGCGCCAGATTTAAGACTATTGATTGACCCTCTCTCCCCTCTCCCTCCCGCTCACTCTCACACGTGCGCGCATTAAAACATCACACTTGTTTTTTTGGGGTGGGGTGGGGTGGGGTGGGGTGGGGGGAGGTTGTTTCTATACATGCGGGCTGACTCTGGTTAGTTCTTCAGAAATGTTCTTCTGGTCAATTCCAGTGCAGACCATCTAAAAGTTGGAGACTTCGGACTAAGCAAGCTTATCAGGGTTCAAAATTCTCATGATGTGTATAAAATGACTGGCGAGACTGGGAGTTGTGAGTGTCTACTTTATTATACTATCCCAATTTAAATCAAACCTTTTATATTGGTAGTCATTCTCCTCTTCTTTTGTGTATGTTTGAAACAAAAGACCGGTATATGGCTCCTGAAGTCTTCAAGCACCGTAAATATGATAAGAAGGTTGACGTTTTCTCTTTTGCAATGATACTATATGAGGTACTATTCTCTTTTCTAAAAATTATGAAAGGAATGCAGATCAAATCCAGTAACTGATCGTGCGATTTTGTTCAGATGCTGGAAGGTGATCCACCGTTATCACAATATGAACCTTACGAAGCTGCCAAATACGTGGCTGAAGGACACAGGCCTACGTTTAGGGCCAAAGGTTATAGTCCTGATTTGAGAGAGTAAGTCATTAAAGTTTTTATGGATCGCATCATACCCACCTATTTGGACCATATATTGGCCGGTGATGTTGCTAGATTCTCACCTACAAATTAAAAATAAGAATAATTTTGATTTTTTGAAGTACATTTTTAAATTCAGAACTGATGTTATTCATTTAAATTTTGACAACAATAAATCTTATAATTAGTTGTATAGATAATTTATGATATTCATAAATGAATTGACGAAAATTAAATGAATTCATATTAATTTTGAATTTGAAAATTTCTATGATCGACTTCAAATTTTCAAAATGGCTCTTATATTTAGTAGAACTGACTGAGATAGGATTAATTAATCATATGTAACTTATGAATCAAAAGATTTCTTCACCCATCTCCAAAACCTAAATAACTACTAGGATTTATCGCATTTATTCTTCAACATGCATCCCAGAAGATAAGGTGCTAATTTTTATGCTGTTGAATTTTTTCAGATTGACAGAGTATTGCTGGGCAGCAGATATGAACCATAGACCACCTTTTCCAGAGATTCTGAAGAGGCTTGAAAAAATTAAGGAAATCTTACCTTCAGATCATCACTGGAACATCTTTGCTTCCTGACATGTGGTCGAGCATGGCCAAGTACGAAGATGTGTTAATTTTATCCGTCCCTTGGTCACCCACATGTGCAGTACTTTTGATTTTGTACATGGGATTTTGAATATATTCAAACTTGGCGACGTGTACAGGTCCCGCTGGAGTTGTTTCCATGACCAGTTCTTCGCTTATACATCAAGATTTCCAGTTGTGAAAGTTGTAGGTGATATATTCTACAGATACCTCGATTTCTTTATTCCTGCTGTCTCTTTGTCATCTCAAAACAGCCTATGAAATGAAGGACTCCCAAGGCCAAGGATATCGGATTCTTTATTACCCATAGTCTGACCATTAAGTATTTCGTTCCCTCCAACTACTCTATTTACTTGTGTTGAAATTTTATTTTTTAGCTACTTACAACACGGATTATTTAGCTTCTTTTATACAGTGGGGTTGTTGACTTTGTAAAAAATTGTGTAGAGTAGCAAGATACATAAGAGTGATAAGACTTGTTATATCTGTCATTTTTATTTTTAATTGCTGGCTGCATGCTCTCTCCATTTGAAGGTAATACTGTCAGGGACGCTTGTGCTCCTGGCCTGGTGCAAAGTAGAGAATACATTTCCTAGTTATGAGAGGTATGTAATTACTTTTGATATAGGGTGCGTGGGTGGGTTAAAGGTGATTTATTATGTTGTTACGTGTTTACTAGATAGTGGATACGACTGAGACGTAATCCACAGCCCACCCAAAAAACAACACTTCTGAACTGGGATAACGTGATTTCCATCCAAAGACTTCAGCAAACTGCTTCTTTTGTATTTTTCTTTTCTTGGAATCCTCTCAGATTTAACTAAATAAGTGAGAGACATGCAACTAAAGGGTTTGGATCAAACACTTGCTCATCTTACAATTGTTCATGTAGTTCATAATACTATTTGGAAGAAAGATATAAAACACATGCCTCACAGAACTACAAAGTCACGCTTCAGAATAGAAGCACACGTACAGACTGTTCCAAGGGCAAGTTCGATTGTTAGGAGAGATCCAACCTTGAGATTTATGAACCAAATCCTGACTCATCATCCAAAAGACGTTGGAAAGCAAGCAGATATAGTACTTCCATATGCATTGTGCAAGCTGCATGTATGCAGTTGCTACCGAAGAGTTCCAAATCACGATCCATGCATTAATAAAAACTTGATAATCCATCAGCTTTGATTTAAGATATTAGAAGATGACAAAAATAAAATAAAATTCAATCTACAACAGTTCAAAATTTCTAAGTTATACTATTTCAATGATCTTTAAACTCGATATTTTGAGTTTTTACATAAATATAATTTTTATCTTTTAAGCTTTGTTATTGAAGAAAATTGTACACTCGAGTAGAGATGGATGAGATAGTTAAATAAGCTTCTTCTTCTCGAAATATGACCTTAAATGCCATAATAGCTGCAAACCCGAGACAGATAAGCAATCCAGAAGCTAAAGTAAACTCAACCAACCCATTTTGGAGTTGGTTGCTCTGTTAAGCTCCTGCATCTCTTCTTCCCTACAACAAGGATAAAACACAAGTCACATTAAGTGCTAGTGATAAATAGCAATATCCATCAAGAGGAAAAAAATCACCACCTTTCGCGAAGATGAAACATCTCCCTCATGAACGGATGTAACAGTTTCGTACAATTTCTTCACCTCTAGTTCCATGGCCTAGTAACCAAAGTAACAATGAACTGTTAAATAAAATGATCTGGATCAAGTTTAGGTCTTGATAATACAACTTCTAAATACCTTACAAAGCATGTAAACAAAAATATAAGAAAATTCAGTAATCAAACAATCAAAAGCAAGAAACAAAGATTTCACCATAGGAGCACACTAGGATTAAATAGAATACACCAATTTGCTTATTACTCGAGCTTGTTTGTTTGTAGATATTACTAATCATATGTTTGTTATCAAATTAATAGGTGACTATTAATACAACCTGCCCCTAGGTATTATGTAGTTCCTCATAAATGATCACCTGAGATTAAAATTTTAAACTAAATTTTCAAAATTTCAGCTATCCTGTGTATGACCCTCATTAAACAAAAATGTGAAGATTTGTTTACAAGGATAAAACATTACCTCAGATTAATGATACTTGATTATATTCCATGGACTATAATCCCCTAAAAATGGTTCGTGCAAACAAGAATAGCCCATAGACTATAGAATATGCAGATGTTCAAAGTTTTGCCAAAGGCAATCGATGATTGATGGATTATAGACATCTAATTAGGTAGCATAAATTTGTATTAACAAATTGAGCTAATCCCATTGAACCTGAATTTAGTGGCATTTAGTTGGCCTCAGTTCAGCAAATCAAATTTGCGAAGACACATGTATTATGAAATTAAATTCTAAGCTAACCTTAAGGCAGAAACCAAAGTATTCATCAGCACCCAAGAGACTACATTTGAGGAAAGCGAAAAAGTAAATATTGGTTCAACTAAAATAATAAGTTCAAGTTTATCGTTGACGTTGTAAGAGCAGCCAGAAGATAATTCAAGCCACATCAAATAACCACCAACGACTCAACTGATTCAAAATCACATAAAGTGTAAAAGGAGTCGAGAGATATATGGATGACCGGCACAAAATTTACATCTGCTTATTAAATTATTCCAGAAATGTGTTTTGATTTTAGAACAGAAAAAAGCACCAAAAACCAACAAAGGGACATTTGCATGGTCCCACTATATGAGAGCCAACAAGTTTAGCCTGGATTGAAAACAAGTCTCTTTTATGCTTCCAGCTACAATATCCACAATATCCATCAAATAGATATTCATTCATGCATAACAATCAAACTTTCTTTTTCCTAGATTGAGGCAAAATGATAATGATGCATAAGGATCGTTGAATCGTAGACACCTGCTTATTGTTCTACATGAATTCCTATTAGACCAACTCTTTCATTTATGGAAACAAGAAGTTGCTGCTATCCCAAAGTATGAAATAGTTAGAATGTTAGCAGTTATAGTGTCATTTATATAGTTGGTAAAAGGTAGCCAAATATTTTGAGGATTCTAAGAGGAGTTAATCAGAGGTATAAGCCTTGGGACTGTGTGTTAGAAGGCTCTTTGCCTTGCAACTTTGAGTATAAGGCAACGGGAGTGGTTAGCATGAAATTAACTTTGATCAATTGACCAATACAGTATCGACACTGACCATGAAGTTAACTTCATGATAACCGGATCCCAAAGCAACCATGCGGTTCCAAACTTATAGTAGAAAGTTCTAAAATCTAGTAGAAAGTTATAAAACCTAGGCGACGGCGGGGGGGGGCCTAACACCTAAGGCAGAGTAGGCATATTCTTAGTCATTCTCATTTATTTATTTTTCTATTGTATATACTTGTCATACTATACAAATCATATAATAGATGTAATTGTTTTAAAAAAAATAATGAAAACTACCCCAAAGAATACTCTATTACGGTTTAACAAATTTATTCCAAGTATTGTTGAGTTTCAAATCCTTTATTAAATCAATGTTGCACATGTCCGACTTTGCCAAGGCGTGCAACCAAATCAAGACAGTATAGTACCCGCCTAGCGCTTATGTGGGGATTAAAGGGATCTAGGCGAGGAAATTTAGAACACCGGTAAAAATACAAGATTTACTTTTAAAGTTATTAAGGGTGGGAAGCAAAATATTTTTCCTAGAAATTAATATATTATAAAATTTAAAAATTTATAAACTCCTAGATAAAATAGCTTCTGGACTTCTATGAAACATGCAACAAGTCCAACTCTTGAAGTATAATTGATACTATAAAAATCCACCATTTTGCATATTGCTATTCATGAAAAATCCACCATTTTGCATATTGTTTAAATCGGTACTCATTAGACACCTAACAAATTTTTGAAAAAAGTATTGATAGCAAATAATGAAAATTGTAACCGGGATTTAAACTCGATGTTTAAATCAGTAGGGTCTCATTAGTAAATAAAACACATAAATCACATCAACTACTTTTACATTAAACATTATAAACACTCCAATAATAAATATAAAAAAATCCCTTCTTTCTTCACGACTTAGAGTGCCCATCACTACACATAATAAGGATAGGATTCAAATTCGTTTAAATACACTCTTAACAATGTTGTAGAAAACTTCGTCATAATCAAAGAGGCATTGGAATGCAATCAAAATAATATTTTTAATAAAGCACAATGTGAAAAATACCTAGAAAGCGGCTCCCAGTTAGCTCAAATTTTTGTCAAATTGACAATAACTTTAGAGAAATAGAGACATGTAGCTCTCAGGCAATCACTTAGGAGTATTCAACAATGAGCCCAAATTCATCTAGAGCACAAATGGTTAACAAATAGAGAGAGAAAGGGTTACATCGATGGAGCCTTTCTTGGCAACATTAGACCAGTCCTTAGCAGCCACACCAGACTTCCAATCAAAATCAACAGTCACTGCCGTCGGTGGCTTGTGATCAGCTGCCCAAAAGCAAGCTAAGTAGTTTCCAGCTTCCGCTGCCTGAAAACTGAACTGCCCAGACTCCACATGATCTGCATAGTGATAGCTATTCCCAGACGCTGCGGACACCTGCATCAATTCCATCCACAGTATCAAACAAAAACCTTACAGAAGCCATGTTGCTTGGCTACTAAAGCGGCACTGGAAAAATTAATTTCGGAATTCCAACACAAACGGCAACTCGTTATTTACAATAATTATCAATTCTATTACCTTTATTTCATTAATGTTTTCAAACAATTTTAAGTTATATATGCAACTTATTATTTATAACAATTATATTCTTAAATAACTATATATTAAAAATATAAAAAAATATATTGAGTTAAGTAATATAAAAATTGTAATGTATATTATAAAATATATTAATAATTAAAATTTTGTAAACCACTTTATTTTATATATCTGTAGAACTTGAGTTAATTATTTTTGTAAAAAATTATCCTAACTTACATATTATAAATTAATATTTAATTACTACCATTTAAAATTAAAATTATGATCGTAACTTTATTATTTTATAATAATTTTATTTTTTTATATAATTTATTTACTTACTTAATTATATATGACTTAAACATTACGTTTAAGTTTTTAGATTTTTACCCAACTTTTAACTTTAATTAAAAATATATATATAAATGTGAATGTTTGATTATAAAAATTAAATATTAAAGTTTAAAACTATATAAAAATTAATATTAAATTAAAAATAACAAAAAAAATCTTATTAAGAACATTTAATTATGAGTATTCACAATTAATTATATGTGATATGTAATCATTCATTTTTAAGCAAAATTTATAATTATTCTAATAATAGCGATGAAATCAATTTAAAATTCAAAAATATATTTTATAACCATTTTATAAAATAAATTAAAAATAATTTTATTTAAAAAACAACTCACTTAACTACTAGTTCTTTTAAAAATAAAAATTTGTATCGGACAAGGGAGTAATAAACTACTACTTCTTCTATGAAAGTGAAAAGAGTGTTTCTACACAGACCGGTCAATTGGACCTGTTTATTGGACAGGCCAAATTTTTATTTTTTTTAGGAGGGAGCTTGCTTATAGAAAGAAGATAAATAGGTCAAACAAAAAACAACGCCAAGAATCTGCTCTCCGCCTCCTAATCACTTTAAGTAGTCTTTATTCATCATCATCCGGACCTGGACTCCACCAAGAGGTTCTTTCTTAATCCAATCTCGACGTAACTCATTTTCTTTCTTCATTTGGTGCTTATTGCCCATCCCATCCAAATTTATGCTAGTCCTTTTTTCAACCGAAAGGAGATTAGTTGTAAGTCATTGGGAGGAGGAAGTCCTATCTGAAGTTAGGGTCTTAGCTCAAGCAGAAAGAAAGTGCACTCCTTGGAAAGCCCTCTTAAAGGAATAAGAATTGGCTCAACAAATAAGAAAGTGTCTTCCTGGTCGAGCCAACTTCGCTTTCTTAACCAGCCTTTTTTCTTTCAAGAAAAACAGAAATTAAGAGAAATAAAAGAGAGAATAGGAAATAGGAGGTATAGGGACGAATCGGCTTCGGTTAGCTTTGCTTTCTTCCGACCTCGAGAAATAATATAGGGACCTCGACGATCGCCCTTCCGAATCTTTCTTATAATTAGACTAACCACCTTTTGTCTTATGTCGATCAATCATTAATCCATAATCGAGAGATTTATCTTCTAGCCAACTTCTTGGCTCGCTTTCTTAACCACCCCCGAGTTCTTTTTAAAGAGAATAACTTTCAAGGAAAAATAGCGAAAAGCTTGATTCTCGATCACGCGATTTGTCCATCCGACTACATTCACCGAATGAGGTTATCCAATTTCAATTATGTCTTTGCTTTCGTTGACATCTAGTTTCCATTGCCCGCTTATAGGTGTGAGAGATCTGTCTTTGGGTCTTCTTGTCTCTACTTCTTTGCCCTTCATGGAAGAACTCAATATCGATGACACCTCGAGGGCTGTGGATGTCATCAAATAGATGCCCAATCGAGTCAAGAAACTACCCGATTCATTCTAATGTACGATCCACCCAACCCAGCTAAAAATAAATGTCAGACAAGTGAGTGGGAGGCCACCCGCCCATCCGGAGGTGCACGAACATATGCAAAGGGGTAAAGAGAGAAGTCCATGGAGAACTACCAAATCTAATGACTTTGATTTGTTCATACCATTCTCGTCATCGATCATCATTTGGGTCATTTGGTGAGTCACCCCAAAAAAAGCATCGAGAAAGGTCAAGCATATATGTTTTATGAAATGATCAGTGGTTTCATTTATGTTATGCCTGCATCGTGTTCGTGTGTCTTTATTGAGCTTTCTTCACTTCAAAGCCATACGCTTTCTTCGCTTTTATAGAAGAAAGAGCCTTGTCTTGAGAGTGAAAAGCAAGGGCAAGCGATAGAAAGGATAGTCCTCATGCGCGAACTACTAGAAAATGGTGAGATCATTAGTGAAAGAAGGACAAACGACGATCCTATCCTAAAGGAGAGGAGGAGTAGGAGGAGTCGATTTCTTTGAAGATCGAGGAAAAATAGACAATTATGCCATTCTTAAGAAGTCTTCTACAGAGGGAAAGCCTCACACGAGTAAGTGGAGAGGAAAGATCTCCAGAGATTCTTATCTCATTCCATTCCATGGCTCAACCAAGAACTAACCCGATTAAAACTCAAAAATCCATGGTTTCCTATAGAACCCTATTTCATAAGTCGTTTGAACCAAAAAAGAAGTGGTTTTTCGCACAAATTTGCTCATAGTGCAGGTCCCACTTTATATATCGTATTTGGTAGAAGAAGCATCGGACATGTTGGAGTTCTTACCTTCTTGGGACTCCATGGACCAAGATCTGCTTTTATTATATTGGGCAATACCGATCTACTTTCACTTTAAGTAGATCATATGGATGTAGAAAAAGCTTATCATTTTGATGAATCGAAACATCTCTTTTCAATTTCTATTTACCCAATTCATATCTTTGTTTCGTGTGTTCCTGGAGGAATTCGATCTCTTCAATCTCGGATACCACCTAAATAATCTGCGGCCAGAGAGTAAAATAGGCTCGGGAAGAAAGAGTCTGAGGTTCTGCCTGGACGACATACATCTTGGTTGGTCCCACCACCACTAGAGATTGGACATATATAGAGCTCTTTCTTCTAAAAAAGAGATTCTTATATAGATCTTTATTATTATTATTTAAATAGCTGCAAGAGGGTGCAAAGAACCGAAAGCCCTTTCTTTAAAGTTCCTCCCAGATACACGGCTTACATACCCTACCAATATTCTTGGAAAACAATCGAATCGAGGGTCCGGAGGAGAATCGGCCATTCAATCTTGTGAACTAATTGAGACCGAAATCGGAGAAAGAGATACGAATGGAGAGGAATAACCAATCGATGAAAGAACATGAAACCATTCTGCTTCAATAGAGGTACGAGAAAGGGTTGGGGTAAATGAAGTAGGTGAAGTGGTTGATTTTGCGAAATGTTCCAACCACCGCCGGATGTGATTCCAAGAGCCGAACGAGAATGAATACCACACATAAGAGTCAAGACCAGGCTCCCTAATGGAATGTTTAACCGATCCATTCTGGATCGATAGAATTGGTACGGAAGTTGTAATAATGGGGAAAACCACGAAAAACATGACTTATTTGAATAACCCACCGACCTACCAATTGTAGAAGTAGGATTTTTGGCAATAAAGCACTTAAATAATACAATTCAAGTGTACCATCTTCTTTCTCATTTCGAGGAAAGGGTGCGGAAGGAAAGGAAACAACGGAGGATCCGAATCGGACCTAAATGGGAATGACATGAAAAGTCTTTTTCAAAACCTAGCATTAAGGGTGTTACGACGATATACGAGAGGAATGGAGAAAAACTCGTGATTGGCGTGGGGGAAGATCTCATTTATGATATAGTTCAAGAAAGAGTCGCCTCATTTCCTTACTTCTTCATTCTTTCTAATTCATTCATTTCAAGATCGGTTACGAACGCAGCGTAACATCATCTTCAACTAACCTCCATCGTGACGTACCTTTCGGTCATACCACTAAAGAATTGCTTATACACTAAATGTGATGCTTATATATGCTTACTAAAAGACTAACTTTCATTCATTCATTAGGCCGCGTGAAACTAAGAAAGAGAGATGTGCTAAGCGCGACATGTAAGAAAAGCTGTACCGCCAAGCAGAAGATGAGAGATGTTCGCAATTACTACCATAAGAAAGCACTTTATCTCTAAAGGGGCCTGGCACTTACGTTCGTACCTTCTTGCTTAGGCTTCCAACCCGAACTTACTTTATGGCCTTGCCGCCTGTCATTAGCAGTAGGTTGTCATTGAAAGGCGCTGCTAAGAAACGTTGCTTCATTCGGCCTTTCAGTAAACAAATCCACCAAGAATGGAAGAGAGGGTTCTGACATACAAGAGTCTTCCAGCTTCTTACTAAGCTCTTTCTTACCACCAAGTAGTCTGGCAAATTGTATCTCATCTTATAGCCCATATGACCAGAGTCGCTTTTGAATTCAAGAGAGAGAAAAACTATTAGATAGATAAGGAGTAGGTGAGTGAGTGAGTCCTCACCGACCGAGGGATTTCGATCACCTAAGCGGGCCTTTTATTTTGTAGGTAACATCGCCAAAGCGTATCATCGATTTGACTACGAAGGAAGGAACTCGAAGTGAAATGGCACCATCTTGTGCAACGCAACGATAGTTGGCCCTCTATCATCTTCTATCCGTAGACTTGGTAAAAGGGCCCTACTTTTTTCCAGAATTGAGTTCTACAGAATGCCCCCCTTTTTGGGGGTCCAATTCTTGCCAACTATCGACCCAGATCTCTTTTCCTTTTTTGTATTACCAAACCTAGCCTTAACCTTCGTCACATCACACTAAAGCAGAGCACCCAACTATGGTGAGGCCTCCTTAACCTTAAGGGTTAGGTTAGTCCCAATCCTACCAGACGCTTCAATGAAAAAATCGCCGTAGGAATGAAGACCTTTCAATAGAAATGGGAGGCGAACTGATCAATGAGAAAGAGGCCCTACTCACTACAAACGAATACACCACAAGATCGAATCGCACTTATGCCTCTCCCGCGTCAAGTTGGTCGCCCCCCCCTAACGTAGTGATTCTATCAATCATGTGCGTTAGGTAGGACCCTCCATTCTGATTGGTATATCAAAGAAAACCATTTGCACCAGCGCATCACCGCGCTTTCCTCGCCAGGATGTTCGCCTTTCTAAGTAAAGTCATGGTGACCCGCCGAAGACCTGAGCTTAGTAACATGTTGACAAAGACCTCCGAACTTAGGGTTCGGCCAGGAAGGGACTACTTTGTCTCCCCAAGAAGAATAGCCCCGCTTCTCTAGCCGATCGATCCCGCTGATCATATAACCGGGAGGAACGTATCACATTAGAGGTGAACGATCGGAGGTGTCCTCTAATCACCATGATGATGGTGGTCCTCTTTTAGTAGACTCGCTATGAATATTCATGAAGAAATGAATGCCGGGCTCTTTCTTTCACTTTCTAACCCCATTTTCTTAATGCCGATACTTTCGTTTCATCGAGCCCCAAGCTTGTGGTCCTCCTTTGAGTGTGAGTTCAATTAGATGAATCACGAGTCGAGTCAACGTCACGTAGTGAAGAAGGATGATGTATCGCCTATTTCTTGTTCTCGCTTGCGAGCCAAAATGAATCTTTACTACTTACATCAGATCGACCTCGACCGTGCATTCTACCTTTGTCGAATCCTAACCAATACCATCTGCGCTCGAGCAGGTTGAAACGGCCACGGCCAAAGAACTTCCGTGCACAGATATATGATTCATTCTTCGTGACTGGTCCACCTCACAACCCTTCACGGGTTGGTAAGAAGTCGATCTTGTTTGGTAAGACGGAATTGGGCAAAGAAAGAGAGTGCTCGGCCGAACAACGGCCAACAAAGACCGTAATTACATGATAACTCTCCTCCCCTTTCCGTCTTTAAAATGAACCGGTATGGGCGGGCCGAAAGAAAGACGACCTCACCTTCTCGTAGATGGTGTCAGTGAGAACCATTTTAGTATCCCCCGTTGACCTTCTTTTTGTAGATAGAATCAAACAAGCAACCTTACTAATAAAGGTGCTTGTTGAGTAAGCCGGCTTTCTTCGCATGCTTGAGCACATCTTTCTCATATGATCAAGGCTTTCCTTAGACAAGCGCCAGCGATAATAATTCCTTGAGTTTTCAATAAGGTTAATGCTATTTGGTTTTCTTACGAAGTCTAACGCCAAGCACCTTACATTTTCTTCTTTTGCTCAAAACTGAGCCTCATCCTGATGAGCCGCCCTTTAATATGATGAGAAGAAGAGGGGCCGCCCTCTTTTCTTTTCTGCACCAATCCTTATTTACTACTACATCTTTTTGGGGTGTATAGCTCAATTTGGTAGAGCATTGGGCTTTTAACCTAATGGTCGCAGTGTTCAAGTCTGCTATACCCAAACCTACCTTACTATACTATGAGTAAGGATGCGTAGTAGCGTTCAAAGATCACTCTAAGGCCTTTAGACCCGCTTTGGGGCGAATCTCCGCAAAAAGGTAACCTGATGTCCGGGGCTTGGACAAGGAGCGCCTCATAGGATCCATAGGCATGGTCCCCGATAGAGGTATTAACAACATCTCTATATAAGGACTATCACTTAACGTCTTTCACTCAACAAATTCATCATCTTTATTATCATGAGAGAGACTTGGTTGAAACCCAAGTGCCTTCCTATGGGAGAAACAAGTTCTCTTCCATGCTGGCGAGGACCCGATCCACCAACTATCTCGAAATGTTGCAAGCAGGGCCATAGTAGTGACCAACACTACCTTTTCCCGATCATCATAGCTTTTTCCCTTTGCCGCTTCTTTTTACGGGCACTTAAAAACTAAAGTGACCTTTTCTTTTTGCAGGGACCAACACTCTGTGTTTTTCAGGTCCTTCTTTCACTTTGTGCTTTTTTCTTCTTTTGAAACATATTCTTTTGCTTATAACATTAGTCTTTTTCAAGATTGAATGCTCACTTATCTTTATATTCGAGCTGTGGAATGCGTAAAAACGCAACCAAGACATCCAAGCAGCATAAGAATTCACGGAAGGGGACTGTTAGTTTTATTGCATATCATGGCGAATAACTAGCCGCAAGGGTCATCAAGAAGTTATAGTTAAGATTCTCAACAAGAAGGTCAAAGGTCGGGTTCTTAAGTCATTTACAAATGGAGCTCAGGGCATATACATATGCAGCAGGGGTCCAACCATTAAGAGAAGAGGGCTGCCAATTTATAGTAGTGGCTAGATTCGTTACAGAGGCCAGCCTAATTTCAAGTGAGACCCAATCCTACCTGTAATCCCAACCGGGCATCTTCGTAGGATGTAGGAAGATTCACAGTCATTAATCGGTAATCACCGCCACTCACCAGTTACTCTGAGTGGTACGTATTCTCTCTTCGTTTGCTCATCGGTGAGTATTGATTTTCTGCAGTGGGAAGTATCAAATAGACAAGAAAAGAACTCTAATAAAGTTAAGCAACGCCAATGCCACATCTAAAAGAATATTTGTCCTCAGATTCATCCCCATATGAATAGCCGCAGTGCGCTCAAAAGTCTTTGAAGGATTCAGCACATGGAACCCACCGTATCGAGAAAGAAACTGCGGTTCATCGATCCATCTATTCAGTCAAATCAGCTTATCAGCCGAATAGTACGCGAATGACCAGTCAATACCAAGTTATTTGGAAGGCACACACTGGATCTGGATCCTGACCCTCCCGCTACCACAACTCAAGTAATCTCACCTGCCATCCATCCCAGAGGCCAAGTCATCGAGCATGGGGAGCAGCCCGGTCACATGTAAGCATGCCTCGGGGCAACCGAGAGATAAAGATCGAGAGCCTCGGCTGGGAAGCGTCACGCGAGTCATTTCCGCCGTCAAAGCTCGATGCATTTAGTTGTCCGAGGTGGTTCCGCTTAATAATGCTAGGGTAGTAGCCTACGCCAAGAAGCATCAAGTGGTCGGGTCAAGTACGAGGTAACCTTCCGCCAACCTTTCTTTCTCAGTCGCAGTATCTCATCATATTATCCGTCATTGTCACGTAATTTATTAATCTGGGCTTACCTTTTTTTCTTCTAAGTAGTCAGTGAATCGAATGTAGACAAACGCGAATTCAGATTGGGCCTTGCTGCGCTGAAAAAAGACTCGTCTTCGCACAAATTGGCCAGGACCAAAGCCAACAACAACAATAACATGTGTCTGAAAGACCTGTTGAAGCCGAATCGGCATGCAAAAGGGCCCCACACGGCCTCATGTAAAGGGGGTCTTCCGGCAAGTACATTATTCTTTCGGTCTCATCGTCTATAATATTTACTTTTTAGTTTCAAGCTACACGCTGCGCTAAAATTTTATACAGTTTCATAAAGGTGAAACCTCACTATTAAATCGGTGGAGTCTTTTACCACAAAATTTAGTAGTTGAAAAGCAGGACTTTCGCCCAATTAAAACATTTCTTTGGGATTTCTTCTGCATGCTGCAATTGTGACTCCGGCCTAAATGATTCTCTGACATCAGGATAGCTCCCTCCGCCACGAGGGGGCTGTCCGCTCAGAAGAGCACTTCCGCCTGGCTCAGAATCAATCGCTCCTGACTTACTACCTGCCGATTACTAACCCAATTTAACTCATAGGCGGGTCTGGTCAGCTTGGCAGCCCATCCCGGATCTCCTCCACCGCTCCTACATCACAGGTCTCACGATCGACAGATTCGGGTGCTGTGGTTTTTTCAAGAAAGGATGGCTCATGCCTAACCTCAAGTACAAAGTTCACCTCTGTCTCTTTCTTCTATTTGTATTACAAGAAGAACAACAAGAAGAACTCACGGCGACGTACCTCTTCTTGAGGTGAATGTAGAAGGCCTACCACATTCTCAAGCGGTTGGTACTGGCAAATGGGCAAAAGCTGTACGGATAGCTTTAATGCCAAGGAAGAGTAAGAATCTAGATCGCTCACATAGAATCAATTCGCTTACGGCGTCTTAGGGAAAGGTGGAATTTTCCCGGGCTGCACTGGATAGAATCCTCAATTTAAACGAACATCGCTTCTGTTTATCCTTCTTTGTCAACCTCGAGATGTAGACCTCGCATTGGCCATGCAATTTGAACCTCAGTATTATGGGCCGGGCAAAACATCTATTTTTTCTCGCCTTCTTCAGGAGGATAGCGAAACATCAATAGATAACTAGTCATTTAAACGCCTCAATCCTCGCTTTTATTTATAATGAGAGTTCATTGCTGGGCGGATGATCGCTTCTTACTACTAAGCTCATTTACTCACCGGGGTCCGCAAGGATGACATATAAAGCAAATTCTTCATTTCGCTTTATCCATAAGCAGCAATGATCCGCCTCTTGTCTACCAGTAGAAAACCAGAATCGCATCTCTCATGGCCACGCTAAGAAGAAATTTAATTCGAATCCCAGCTGAGGCCCATCGTTAGGTATTCCTAAATTTTTAGCTAAAGCTAATCCTGCCTATATGTTATTTTACCATCGTATCTTCCTTTTCAACGGCCTTTTCTTTTCTCCTTTCGGCGCAGTGTTAGAGGCTCCTTCCGTTGATTGGGCTTACGTGTTTAATGGCCATGCCATTAACGCCTCCGCTATTAAGGCTAGCCCTCTTCGCTGCCTTCCGCCAGCCGAACAATGATTATCGGCTTTTAGTTTTTGACTGTTAAAGAACAGTAGGTTAGGGTATTCGCATAACAACTGGCCCATGTAAGAAACTCTTATTTCACGCCAAGATGACTTCCTCTATTCTATGGTGGTGCTAAGTTCAACGCAAGTATCATCTCCACCTAAGAAGATTCTTAAAGTTTAATCGTAATGTTAGGGAGATATTTCCATATAAAGCAAAGGATTTTCGCAAGATTCTGTGTATGCCACAAGGTATGCCATAATAACAGAGAAATCACTACTCCGACTTGAATGATGTAAATGTCGCTTGACCTTTATTCGTCGAGATTAGTCAGGTTCATAACCGGCGTAATAACATAAGTTAAATTTCAAGGAACCGGCTCTTCTTTCAGCATCAACGGTTAGCTGATCGAGAAAGCAAGGACCATGAGCAACGCCATGAAGATCGAAAATGGTCTCCAATGGAAGCTTCTAAGAATCTTTGGTCCAAGATCCTTTTCTTGACTGGCTGGGTTATGGCAGCCGAAGCTCTCTTGAGATACACTTATAAAGAATTCACTTTTAAGACCACACCAGATTTTATTTTCCCGATCCCTCTGGGGTAAAAGGTTATCTGTTGTCATCGATGCGAAAACAAATGAACCGCTTATGAAGTTTAAAGTTTAGCTCGCTTCTTCCTTTATCGAAAGTCTAGAACGCCTTTTCAGACTGCTGTACCGATCGATGTGGGAGCAAGGTTCTCGTCTTTTATATATTGCATCGATGTGAACGAAGCAAGTAAAAGGCTCATGCCTACCATTCGTCGAATTTCAAGATCCGGCGTTCGATGGATGTTTGCAAGGCGAGAAGCGTCTTTGAGTCGCCGCTTATATACTTATATGGAATCCAAGTCGGCATGCAAACCCGATCTTGAATTGTTATACATATGATTTTATTTACAAGCGAGGGGCTACTTCGCTTTAGTTTTACAACAGATGATTTGGCCTCTACGGACGCAGAGAAATAGTAATCCTGAAAGGAACGAAACGGAGCTTATAAGTATTACAAGGGTGGGTTAAAGGACCAATAGAAACTAAATCCGGTCCCAGGGATGACAGGAGAATGACCGGGGCTTCACTAAGCGTGAAATAAAGAGGGGAGAGGATTCATTATTACCCCAAAAAGGGATATAAAGTCAGAACAACAAAGCGTACACTCTTGACTTATAGTATACAATGGAACAATATACGTAATAAAAGATCCCCATGACATAAAATCTCAATATTGTTGGCTCATGAATCTCCTAAATGCAGAGGCATAGACTCACTACCACTCAAGAACGGAACCTGCGAGTTTTTGAAGATGTGTCTCAGATTCGTAAGCATGGTTGGAGTCAGGTGTCTATAACCATCACCCTTGCATCGACCGCAAGCTCTCTCAAGGTTTCTATCTGGCTTTATGGAAGTTCTTGGGTGTTACAGTACATGCTAAGGGCTTACTTGCTAAAGGATTGCTTTTACCGAAGCGTATAGCTTTATATATGTATACTACCGCCAACCTTTCACTCCTCAAGTCAGAACCAAGCTACGGATGAGCGCTATTTCTCATTCTCAAGGAATTTCTCCAAAGACGAAGGCTCCTATTTATCTCGAGGCTTAAGCGTGGCGCGTAGTCCCAAACAAGTACTAGTTTTTTACTATCTATATTGCCAAGAGTTTGGTCACTTTTTCGATAACTTTGACTGTTAGCAGAGGGGATCCCTCAACTCCTTATGTTTCTTTTCATGTTTAACCCCTATGACATTCCAGACTACATCGCCTTCATGAGCATGTTGAGATCAAGCTTAGTGATGGAATCTTTATCGCCTTGTATCAAACGCATGGAGGCGGAAGAAGGAGATGCGTTTCTGCACCTGTGGTATTGGATAAGCTCTTGAATAATCTCTTTCTTATTTCGTCTTCTTCCCACGACGACTAGGAACTAGGCAAATCAAAATTTCACTTCAATTTTGGACCTCAACATCCTGGCCGCTCATGGTGTTTCACGATCAGTATTGAAATGAACGGAGAAGTGGTGGAACGTACGGAACTACATATTGATCACTCCAGTGGCGACACGAAGTCACCGATGTTGAGTCGGCCCTAATACGCCGCTAACTATGTTCTCCGCTTGGTCCCCCAAGACGCTGGAGGTTCCAGAACACGCGTCCAAGACTGGCTAAGGGGCTATTGAAAGAATCAAAGAACCGCCCTACCTTCTGCCAACATAGGGATGTAAAGGAGAAGGTTGTGAAGGTGGCTCATTATCCACACCTCTCCGCTTTGATGAATGGAGGACCGACCGACCCGGGTTTTCACGAGCGTCAAGGGTTCTGGAGTGCCTGTCATGGCGCTTAGCAAGATACCCTCGGGGATCATCACCACTGCACCTCACATCTCTCAAGACAGTGGAACGTGTAACCCGCCTGCTGTTCCATTCAATTACATTTGTTCTTATAATCCATACCAACAGAACGCAGCAGCGAGGGACAACCCACCCATACATTAGTGGGGAGATAGCACCACTGGCAAAGACCGTTTAATTGAAAACGCCGCTGTATCGAAGCGTGGTAGGCCTGCACCGGGGAGCATAAGATAGGGAGGAAAGAGAGTTCTTGACGCTGGAAGAGCCAGGGGAGGCTGGGTCATTTCGACGAAATGGAGGCTTTCCCTGAGAGAAGGCCCATGGAGTAAAAGCGAAGCTGCATGAATTCTTGGAAAAAGAGGGAGTGAGCTCATATAAAAATATAATCAAGCAAATTCTATGAATCAAGAGTCAATCATTTACGACAGACAGTAGCTGCTTACACGCGAATTAGCTTCCGAGATCGAGTAGCGCTCAATTTCCTACAGATTTATGAATGAATGCTTGATGGGCCACCTCGAATGGCGCTGAGCCGGTGTCTGGAGAGACCAGCACGTACGCATTTTTTTTAGATCTGGTCAAGATTCGGCCATTGCCCAATTCACCAGAGGGAATTCAGAAATTAATAGTAGTACAAAACTTATCTTCAAGCTTTACCTTATTCGGATTGTTCGCAGGGCGATCGCGGGGTCATCGAATGAAGTCCTCCGCTTCCGGAGGTGCCGACCCGCAATGAGGCAAGTAGATGACTAAGTGACATATGGAATATGATGACTGACAACAGACATGTCGTAGAAGGAGATAACAAGTGGAGCCAACGACCCACTAAGACTAACGATTTTACATCTACATCCCCGAGCGGCAGACTCAAAGGGCGGAATGCGAGATGCCAAATGAAATGGTCACCGGACAGAGGTTAGGGTCGCCTTCCTTCCCACCGCCCTTCCTTTGCGTGTTTAGAGATAAAGGCGAGTGCAAACCCGTAAAAGAAAGTGGAACTGGTCGATCTATTCTATGGGCGAGCATCCAAACATAATCAGATACTCACACAATCTTTGCCGAGAGATAGAGTATCTGGGTGGAACCGGTGGAACTACACTTGCTTCTGGATAGATGTGTGGGATGAGGGCTCGTGGTATCACGCCGCCGCACCTTCTTCCTCTCGAGTACTTGAGAACTGCGGTAGAACCGAGAAAGCAAGGGAAGGAAGGAGGTCCTCATATCGAGTCGCACACTTATCGAAAGTAGTTATGGAGACTGGGGAATGGGTCGAGTAAAAGTCCGTACGGGTCAAAAAATAACAAACGTAAGCTTTACTTTCAGATAGTGGGCTATTTTTTTTTTTTTTTTCTGAAGGATTGAAAAGGAGAAATACTGGGTATCTTACTATGTAGCTGGAAGGCCGCGGAGGCATCGAATGGCTAAGAGAGGCGGCTTTGCTAGAAGGAATGGGAAATCATCATCGATTTGACTTCTTTGTTGTTGGAGAAACGAAAGGCTAAATAAATACCAAAGGATTCTCCTCAATCGGTTCTGATTTCAACGCCTCAGAAACTGGGTCGAGATAGATGATGCTGCACTTTCTCCTCTTCTCTCACGGGAGGGCAATCTTCTCTTATAGCCTCACCTCCCATCCGGCTAAATCGAGAACCCAAATTTCTCCGATTCATTCATTTCAAAGGAGGAGGATCCAGAGCGCTAAGCCTCCCGCCTTTATTCGAGGCCATTAGCCTCACCCCACAAAGACTCTAACCTTCCTTTTTGCGCTTCCTTTTGTCTCCACGAACGCTTCATACTGGGAGCCCTCTTCATATTCCAAAGGCGCGACTGCTTTCAATACTACTTGTTACTCATGGCACATTTTTCCAAAATTCTTGGATAAGATGGTCAGGGGCTAAGATAACTCAATTGAGAGTCGTGTTATGGGTGACCTTATCAGTATTTGCTCGTAGAGAGACTTGTGAATGTGATGCGAAGCTTAACGGTATGCAAAAAAGTTGTCGTGAAGTTTCGTTGTTCGTCTGGAATCAGTTGACTCCTATCTATGTTTCTACGATGGCCCAAGAACACGCTCATTCTTCACTTGTAGAGAAACTTTTGAATCATGTACCATTAATATGTTCAATATATACAAATGTTATTCCATGAAATAACTCAATTTTAAATCATTCACTTGCTTAACTACCATGCGCTATGGATGTTGAGCATCAACTCCGCTCCTCGGATTTTCGGTGAGGCGGGAGAAATCGGGTTGAATTTATGAAAGAGTCTCTTGAGCCAGATGCATGCCAGGCTTAATACTTACCGTGGAGTGGCACAAGATCACGCTTATAACTTGGGCACAGCATGTTTAGAGATATTGATTCCTCCAAACAACAATTTTCTTCCTCAGACGATTTAATTAAAGAGATGTCAACCGACAACCGTATCCGGAAACAACGATTAGTGGATATTGGTAATTGCCAACGCATGTGCAAGAAATGATTGGGGATTTAGTGGTGTAATGTTAAGAGAAAGTCATGCGATACGAAGACATTGATAAGAATACGGGGGAAGTTCCCATCGTGCAACAACCCGCTCACCAGACCCTACTAAAGCATGCATATTATGTCGAGTGAAGACTTGCGTGTGAAACCTCGAAGCTTACGTTAAAGAAGCAAAAGGCCCGGCTAAAGGAAATGAGGGGGACAGTCAGTGGTGAATGAACGCGTAGTTCTCAATCAAATACGACCGTTTAAAGTGGGCGGGCCACCCACCTTCGAATGGTGTTGGTCCCACGAACCAGTGAACTGATTCACCTCTCGCTCCTCAGCACGTCTAACCGTATGAGTTCACCGGGGTGAAGACGGCCCACCAAATTCCAGATAAAGTTAGAGTCTTTATTGATGGAACATGGTAAGCCTATCTTTCTCCATACGGAAGTGTTGCGCGTGATAGAGATGCGGGTAGAGGAGGCCTCAAAAAAGTGAACAGAAAACAGAAGGTCACGCGACCCTGCACCGAGTTGATGGTGATTGGGCTTTTTATGCTGATCAAGTCGGATAAGCCTCGCCTTCTTGTTATCCAAAAGAGAGTCGAATCGGAGGCCTCGCCCCCAATTGCCTTGAATAAAATAGGTGGTCGTTGTTCTCTTTCTACGACCCTTTGTTCGATATGATAGTCTTTACTCGGGTCCCTATCCCTTATGTTTGGTGAGTCTGATCCGCCTAAGAATCCACCATTCTTGGGGTGAGTATGGAAGGCACGGATTCGGGCGAACGTCCCCGCCCCTTTACTAATAAGGAAAAGTTTCAACCCGAACCACATTCCTTTCAAGTGCATGGATGTAGCTAGTATGTTCGACTCTATTGGTCATAGTTTCCTGCATTAACGGGCGGTGCTTTCATACTACACAAGTGAACCAACCTCCAACAACAAGGAAATGATGCCTCCTCGGGCATCTGAGAATGATTCGAGTCGTATGAAGGAAACTCTCACGTACAGTTTTGTTTTTTTGGGGGAAGAGAGATCGACAGGGTCCCCCCACCTCGACTTGGCCCGGGCCTAAGAAAGTTAAGTGGTGGGCCTACCCATCCCAACCTGGGGTATGCCGGATTCGCGAAAGAAAGACCTTTACGATGTTCATTACCAATCAATCCTGACGTACCAGTAGGTACCGTGAGGAGATCGCTATGATCGTTATCAGATTCGTATCGAAGAGACGCGCAAAGTGTTCGGATCATTGTGCAATGTCCTAATCAAATGCCTAGTGGCATGATTTAAGCCGATGATCGTAAGCTATGTCCTCCATCACGATGTCGAATGAAACTATCCATGGAATCGTGCGCCGTGTGAAACGTAGATCATCGCTTAAATTCTTAACCGAGACTCAGGTTAAGCTCCGTCTCGGAACCTTGTGGGGTTAGGAGTAAAGCATCCGAGGTTGGGCGCATCTCGTTGAGCGTGGAGAACATTGGGAACCCCAATTTCTTTCTTCGAGCCATTTCTTTTCCCGTCCCCCGCTTCTGCGTAAGCGCTTCGCTTCCGGTTCTTCGGAAGAATCAACTTACTTCTACCTTCTTCATTGATCTGGGGAAAAGGAACCGTCTCCACCAGTTGGGAAGCTAGACATCAAGTAAGTGGCTTGATGAGGATAACTAATGACGGACACGCCGGAGTTGGCTGCACCGCACAACAGGGTGGTGCCTTACCGCACCGCAGGCGGACGCGCAGTAGCGTTCGTGGTGGTGCTTCAGGATTCCAATGTACTGCGTCCAAGATCAGAACGAGCTTCTACGGGCGGACCACTGCCGTCCCATTCTTGAGTGAGCTGGAGCGCAATCATCTTATCCACTGAACTAGCTAGAAGCTATCGCTTCGGGTCGTAAGACTAAAAGAAAAAAAAAGAACCGGGAAAGGCGGCGGCATATAGAACCACGAGACCCCTACTAGTAAAGGGGAAAACGGAAGTTGCGCGCCTCTTGCGCACCAGCCTGAAAAAGCCCTTTCCCCTTCTCTAATAACGAATAAGGTAAGCCATAGCTCCAACCTATACAAGGGGGCTTTGATGCCCTTTGTATATCTTAGGTTCACTGGATACGGGATCCTCATAGTAGGCTGGACCAACATCCAAATTGAGAGAGGCGGTCTTTAGAAGCAACAGGTTGGGAAACCAAGAGAACGCCTCGCGTTTTCTTATCTTCTTCTCGCCTACTGAGGAGTAGCAAAAAAAGAGGGATTAACATTATGGACTCAATGATAAACCACTAAAACCTTATCGTTGGGGCTCCGCGCACTGGGAAAACGCCTAGCGAAGGGAAACCGGTCACTAGTTACAAAGCTCCAATAAGGTAAGGTATCGAGAGGGCTATCACAGTCAGGTGCTTGAAGCAATTAGCTCTATTTGGAAAGTACCCTCTTCCTATTTAGGGAGTTGAGGCGACCAATTTATTGATGAACCGTTCCGTTCGCCACGCACCGGACCCATTCACTTGCTTATCGTAGAGGCTGTAAGATACAGTGCCCCACAACTTTGAATAGTATAGTGGGGTTGAAAGACAAGAGTGCCCGCCCCTAAAGTAGGCTACTTTTTCCGGAACGCATCCGAGATAACCGTAACCGTAGTATTTATAGAAATAGATCTTCGATGCTGTCATTTCGAAATGTCCGCTTCAACCGCTTCTTTCACCTCCCAAAGAGCAAAGTTGGCTTGATGAGCGCAGATGAGGAAGCGGGAGCAAGAAAACCAATAATATCTTTCTTGTCTTTCTACTTAAGGGCAAAGAGAAGCGCTTTTTGCTACTGAGAAAGTGAACGGTCAAACACGAAGGTTCAAGACTTAGCCGAGTGTTAGCGAAGCTAGATTCTCATAGCGAGGCGCTTCGAGTTAATGAAGCGCTGTAGTAGCGCCGAAGCCCTATGTACTTATAATGTCTGAGCCAAGGACGCTCCGCCTTATCTATAAAGCAGTCAACTGAAGTTCTGAACGAATTAAATTAGCTCCTTGGTAATGGCTCAATCTATAGATAGAAAGCCCTATGATGGGAAACTACCACGTTAGGTTTGGAGAGAGATGGGACCGGTTATATAATAGGGGGAGCAGATACAAGCTTTTTCTTTCAATAGCCGGCCAAATGACTATAGGATCATCGGTCTACTCTACTTCAATTCACCATTTCAAACCTTATACAGAAGGTTTTTCCGTACCAGCTCCTTCTACCTATACCGCAGTTGAAGCACCTAAAGGAGAATTTGGTGTCTTTCTGGTCAGTAATGGAAGCAATCGTCCCTACCATCGTAAAATAAGAGCACCTGGCTCTGCCCATTCACAAGGACTCGATTCTATGTCCGAACATCACATGCTAGCAGATGTGGTCACCGTCATAGGTACTCAAGATATTGTGTGTGGAGAGGTGGATAGATAGGACTATTAGTTGCTCGATCAGGACCTTAGATTTATTGCGAGCTAAAAATCTTGATAGATTGCCCTTCCCTATGGATCGTCGTGGCATGAACTCATTTATGCCTTTCCCCACCCCTGCCCTACCTTGTAACTGAGACAAATGGGTTGAAACAAGGGCGGTGAGGCATGGCCAGAGAGGTAGCAAAGTTCTTGTATGAGGATGTGGTGATTCTCTTTTTTTCCCTTTAGGGCTTGTGATTGAGGAACGCATTTGGCATTTTCTTAATGAAGCGATTGAGCATTTCACTAGCACCTTCATGATTGTAAGAACTTTTTACCGACAGTCAGAGTCGGCAAGACAAATAGGGTGCTGCGCTGGTTCGAATGATAAAAAAGGCTAGCTAGGAGTATACGGGGAAAGGATGGACTTCTTAATTGCCTTCCGCCATCAAAAAGTCTTTCTAAAAGAATAACAATTAATATACTCTGTAATGTTTAGTCACTCAGAATGAATGAGGCCGAAAGTTATATCTTTATTGAACTTCCGCTCCTCATCCGAGTAAATAACCCAACTCGTCAATTCCTTGACAACAAGCCTGCAAACGTCTCGAATGGTGGCCAAGATTGCGGGTACCAATGTGTATACTGTTAGATGCATTCTTATAGAAACTCCTCATGACCTTTTGGGCCACGGCCAAGGCATCCTCATCACGGCTTACACATCTGACTATTCTTTCAGTCACCTTAGAAAGAATTTCCTTAATTTCTGAATATTCAACTCTTCTTCAGAAACCAAAGTTTCCAGCTTCTTGGATTTTTCCACTAATTGGTATTTATCCAATGCCTCTCTGGTAGTAAACAAAGGTTCCACAATTACACTATTCAGAGGCTGTAGTAAAACAGCTCCAGATTCCTTCACAGCACTAGAGGACCCCGCTGAGTGCATTTCAAGGGATGGGACAGTGGAAGGCAGTAGACCACAGAATGAATATCAGCACCATGTTGGATAAGAGCATTACTCGGCCCATCATGAGTTTAGGGGTACTAAGAAGTTGTGTTGAAGCGGTGTTTCATCTCTTCAGCTGCGAAAGACATCTTGGAGCCACTTTTTTCAAATTGAATAGATGCTTGATGTCATCCAGAACTTGAACTATAAACATGAGATGGGCCAGATATAACAGATCCTCCACGTGGAATCTGGCTGCCTTAGCAATAGAACTCCTCGCTTGGGGCGAAGTCCTTCTGGCATGTGAGCTAAATGGCCTTTCGCGTAAGTATTGGCATCATAAAATGCAGAATCAACCCCACTCTATCTTTCCTCTAGAAGCAAAAGAATGGAGCAAGCTTTATAGAAAGATGTTGTTTCGCTGTCGTCCACATAAGGCAAAGTTCATCCATGCGAAGGTGCTCGTTTGGTATAAAGTAGCCAACGAGTAGACGCAACTAACCGCCCAAAAGAAAAAGAACTCTTTTGTTCGTATGCTGTCGTTTCAACGAACGATTCTTCCTTTGGGGCGACAATAAGATTTTATGCAAAAGAAAATCACTTGACGCAGACTACACCTTGCACCTGATGGACAAGAGCGAAGCGGACACATTTATTGATTCAAAAGCCTTATCCATCTCTGACGCGCCGTGCGCCATCTTTATTTTCTCTTAGCCTTAGATTAGAAGGGCACCTATGAGATCTCATTAATCTTTGCACATCTACTGCTTAACCACCCCAGTCAAACAACCAAGACCAGGATAGACTCTTCTACTGCCTATGATGTGAACAAGATGAGACTTTCCTTTTTTGAATGGTAAGTTTCAGGAAGACCAAGCCCTTTTTAAAGTAAAGTAAAGTAAAGTAAAGTAAAGTAAGTTCAGGCGTAAGCGACTCGATCTCTCTCTCATTCCAAATCAAAGGCAAGGGAAGCAAACGGCGTGAAGGCATTTACCTAGTTTTGTTGATAAGATGGGCTCAGAGGTTTCAACCTCAGATCTCAACCTAGATTGGGATGAGCCCAGATCCAATACTCTCACTTCCAATCGCCACACGTAGCATCTATTTTCCGATATGAGACCTCTCGAGACTCTTGTACCATTCCCCTCCTTGAACCGTGGAACCCCTACTTGCTTGACTTACTACCCCGAATATTGAATAGTGCTACCAATCATCTGGCTCGAACCTGCCTTTCTTTCCTCTCCTTTCTGTGGAACCGCCGAGTTTATGCTCTTCCTGTTGGTGGTACTAGGCCTTCTGCTGCTTTTCTTCGGCTATTCCACTTGTCGATATTGGTATCTCTAGAATAAATATCAGGTGTGATGTCATTTTCTTTCCTTCCTTACAGTAGTGGGAAGAGATGAAGCTATCGTATACTTTCTCATGTGTGTGCTTTTTTTTAGTTTTCTCTAATTCCCTCTAACTATCCATTTTATAATCGAAGACAGATGGTAGGTTGTAGAGATAGGGCTGATTGAGTACTTTGCATCAATGAACTGCTTTCAACCTTCAAGCTTGAAGGTGTAAAGGAAAGCATACAATCTTCATAGCCTTTTTGTACCATAGAATTCGCTCTTACGTAATCTGAAATAACCATTCTGAAGAGGAATCGACGCTATCCTTCCCACCGTGAGGAAGGTTGATTCATAGATGCACTGATAACACCGATGCCAACTATTCTTTAATATAAAAGAACTCCCCTTTAGATCACAGAGAATGCAAGCTCCTATCGAATAGCAAAAAGTGGAAGTGGGAAGGCAATTTGGAGAGCTTAGATCCGTATGAGGAAAAATAGGTCAGGATAGAAAAGAGTTGTGAAAGTTAAAAGCTGCAAGAGTAAGCGGCCTCTTGGAATCAAGCGCCTCCTCTGAATCAGCTCTTAGGACAACTAGGCTTCTTTCAAGTAATTGAATCAATAGTTAACCCACACATAAAATAAGCTTTGAGAAGAAGCTCTAAAGCTTCCACGCTCTTAGAATTCTCCTATCCCGCAGGATTGAATCACTAACCGCATGTGAGAGTTAGCTTCTAAATCCTTTTTGAAACTAAGGAAAGTCAAGTGATAGCCGAGATCTCAAAGATCTCCTATTTTTATGCTTAAAGGAGGCAAGTAAAGGCCCAGCGAGCGATCTAGCTAGATCCGAAAGCTACCACACTGTTGTCTGAGTTCCCGCCTTGGTGTGAAATAAAAATCGTGTTCGCTCTTTCACTCCTAAATTAAAGAAGCGATGAGCTTGCTTTGCTTGAAAGAATATGTCTTACGCGGTTACTCCGATTAAACCACTGGGGAAGGGAAGGTGCAAGCCCTCGATTGACCTAATAAATATTGCCATATTGCCACTTTCTCAAGATGAGACACTTGGGATGGAACTTGAATCTGGTTCATTTGCAAAAGTTGGAGAATCCAACTCCGCTTGCACATGAATATAGTGGCTTCACGTCGACTTTTTGCCGTTGAATCCCAAAGAAAGAATAAAAAATGCCTTTTAAGGAAAGAATCAATACGAAGAAGATAGCCAACCGGCTATTACAGAGAATAGAGGGCAAGATCGAGACGAAGAAGAAGCGAAACTTACATACTTCTTTCCAGCCTCTTCTAGTTAGCTACAGAGTGGGAATAACCTTCCATCACCGGAAAGCTAATAAAGAGTGCCTCACGCTCCACTCAATTTGAGGGAAAGGATGCGAGTTTTTTACGTAGTAGTAGGGGTATGCTTTATCTATCTTATTAGGCTTACAGATCCTATTATTCTTTCCTTTAGTATTATACCTACTTCCTTTTGTAGCCATAAGAGAATATTAGAACTCTCTAACCTAAGTTAATTTTAAGCGAGATAAACAGGCCTTACTTAATCGTTACATCGAGTTGGGAAAGCCTCTGTTTCTTCCTACCAAAAGAGACATTTTGCTTTCATGCTTCCTCGCCTTCGTATGAAATAGTAGTGCCTACCTTTATTTCGTCGAAATCGTTCTATCTCTTAACTACTTCCTCTCTTTTAACTTCAATTGCTTATGCCGCTTCTTCCGATGGGGACGTTGATAATGACCTATCTTCCTTACCTGTGGATTTGACAAAAAATTCTTTCAAAACCGGTTTGGGGCACTCGAACACGAACGAAAGTTCAAATACTCCCTTTTGAACTCAGTTATTCCATTTTTTGCACTTTAAACAATGAGAAAAGAATGATCGATGCTTTCAATCGACGGGGCCTCGCTTACATTAAATACCTAGATAACCCACTAGTTTAGCCTTTGGATACAGAGTACTCTCGGGAAAGGAATATAAGGACTCTCTCAAACCGTAAAGAAATCTCTTTTGTTTTTCTATTAGACTAAGTTCATTAACAAAGCGTTCAAGTGGGCATGTTTTCTTTTGCTTCCGATGGATGGAACATTATAAACGTAATAAGATACCTTTAGCTTACTCCGGAAAATGCCACCCGCTTTCGCTAAAGAATCTATCATTGAATTCACTAGCTCCTACTGAATTTGAATGGGGGAGCAAGTTCTAGCTCACGGAAAGAGTCCTCCCACTCACGAAGCACCGGTGCCTCTTCAAACCATCATCATAAACCCCAAAATGCATTCTTCATGCGGTGGATCGACTTTACCAATGTCCTCGGAAGGTCAGCTTAAACGCATTGTTGGCTGCTCAACGTGAGTCAAGCCAAGATAACTCCTTGACAAGAGTGAGACCGAGGATACTTGCACGGGAGCTCTCCAGATGCTTAATACCATTCATTAAAGGCCATGCCGATATGAAGGCAACCAAACAAGCAATCTGCTGCATGCGCTAGTCTAGAAGAAGACGCTCACCCAGTTCTTCTAATGCTTACATATCTTGAACTGCCTCGTTACGGTATAATTTGAGTACTCGCTCGTTAATGTATGCACTGACATTCGCTTTTTTCCATTTCTGGGCGTCGGAGAGTAATCACCTTATGTCCAGTCCGACATGATGGTGCTGTAGCTGTACACGATCCCTCCCTGGGCCATATCTTTGCCGGAGGCTTCTCACAGATGCAGAAGTGAGATCAGGTCCATGAAAAAGGCTACTGCTTTTGCACCTCCACTTCTTTGTTTGTAGACGTTTGAGAGAATCGTTTGCGCGTCAAGAAAAAGCGATGAAAAGTCCACGTCCCATGCTCAAACCGATAATGCCTTTGTAGTGTAGCTTAGGGCCGACAGATCGCGTAAGGTAACGATCAGTCGCTCACAAAGCCTCTTCTTTCTTTTTTTGTATGATGAGGCTGTCCTAAATGTGCACAGAATGAGTCCATTTCCAAAAGTAAAAGTAGAATGACAAGAGGCATGGTAATCTTTGATTTTTTCACTGAAATGCACTTTCTCTTGTTGATGTGACACGGAAAAGCTGCTTACAAGGTTTACAGAAAACTAAAAAGAGATCTCAGAAGAGGGAGTTCCAAAGCGGTCTGGCAAGGCTTAACGGTCAGTCCCATCCTCAATGAATGGCTCAATTACTAAAGAAGAACATTCGAAGAATGGACTCAATCTCAGACTTCAGAACTGATGTTGCCCATTTTATACGCTTGGTAAGGTTTCATGAGAGCAAAGCGAAAAGATCAGAAGGTAAAAAAACCTTTAGTAAGATCCTATGGAAAGCGAAGTAGGAGCTCTAGATTGATCAGAAGATTTAGGTAAAAGTAGGAAAAGCTGAAGTAGGAATAGAATAAATGGTAAGACAAGTTAAATTTTTCTTAGATCTATCCCTTAATGCAGTTTGAGGGCTCTTTTCGTCGATGTGACCGATGCAAGGAGGGACCTTGTTGAGGCTGAGCAGTGTCAAAGTACTTGTACTCGGCGTGATCAAAAGATTAAGCTCACAAAGGATGTGATGCAGACCGTCGGCCTCGGATGGACGAGATGAAAGAAAGCGTGAACTCCACATGGAGCGAGAGCTCGAGAGGTGGAGATCCCAGGACAAGGCTAGAGCCAAGCGGAAGGATGGGTAGGGGAGGACTAAGGGAAGGCCGATTGGTGAAAGTGGGCATGAGTGGAGGCGGTGAGGAAGCGCAGGTGTGGAAGTCAGTCTAGTATTGTTTTCGTAGGCGAGTAAGAAGCAAGCGAGAGCCTTGAGCTCGCCCGAGCAGCGGGGAGCGATCAGCGATAAATGCTTGATTGTATTCTTGATTGATTGAATTGATAACGAGAGATAATGGTACCCCGACTATGCCCGCCTTAGGGGGGTCAAAGTATCAAAGCGAGACATAAGTTGATTATCCTCGCTTGAAAAGCTATCACCGCTTTCGGATATGCATATGACATGCATCATCACTAATCTTGGTCGAATCCATATGCAATGGAACCATTAGACAAGTCGAGTAAAAAAGCGATGATCGAATAGGAAGCGTGCTCAAATACACGAAATGAGGAAGCAATCTCCATGAGGATGAACCACAAGAATCTAGAGGAAAGGGAAGAGCGGCCGATCCGCCAATGTAGGTGATACCCAAGCGAGGATCGCTGCTGAACCAACCAAGTCAATCCTTTTCGCTTTGCACTCTGGTTCTTGATTCCTTTTTAGCCCTTTTTAGCCACGCATCGATAAAGACTCCTTACCCCGGACAAATTCAATGGAATAGATTCACATAAGAAAAGCGGCTCTTCTTCTCCTTATCCTTATCTTTCTCCTTCTCCGCAAAGAAAGTGCATTTCTTGATTCAATTTGTCTTATTATGCCCTTCTCTCTTGAAAGAGGAGTTCATTTTGTGAATCAATCGCCACAAAAATGAGTTTCAAATGTCTTTGTGCCTACTTTGTTCATAAAGCGATCTAGTTAGTCTTAGTCCGTCGACTCTATCTCAACAAAGAAAGAATCGTTCGCTTCAAGGCAAAGTCCACTTCGCTTTTTTTTAGAATAGACTCAAATCAGAGATCTTCCCGAGAAGTCATGATTCGACAAGCTCATTCGGTCACACCTCATTCGGCCACACACTGATATCGTAGATAAATGAATCGATCTTTGTGAAAGTCTGCGATTCTAACTTTCACAAAGGAAGTGAATAATTTCAATGGCTTACTTTTATTCTTTTTTTTTGAGGATCGTGAATCGAATGATATTTCGCTCCAATTTTGTCTCCTCTCAATCAAACTTTTCCTTGCCATAATGGTTCATTCTTATTAGTATCCATGATACAAGTCGAATCCTAGATGTAGAAATATAAGAAGGCGGACCTCTTCTCCATCGAAGAAATGAGATTCTCTCAATCCAAGACATTAAAAAATTAACAAAATTTGCACGATGTAGAGGCAATCAAGAAAGCCGCATAAGTGAATATATAACCTATGAAAAAGTGGGCTAATCCAACCAATCTTGCTTGCACAATGGAAAGAAGCCACCGGTTTCTCTCTCCAACGAATCAAATTGGCCAAAGGTGTGCGTTAACGAGCCCATGCTAAGTTTCAATCAATTCTTGCTTAATAGCCACGCCAGAAATTAAGAACATAAATCCAATAGCCCAAACAAGATGTCCAAATAAGAACATCCACGCCTGCATCGGTAAACTATTCATACTAAAAGGATTATATCCATTGATAAGTTGTGAAGAGTTTAACCATAAAGAATCTCTTAACCATCCCATCAAATAAGTGGAAGATTCATTAAAGCTATGAAACGTTACCTGCCATAATGTGATATGCTTCCAATGCCAATAAAAAGTAACCCATCCGATAGTATTTAACATCTAAAAAACTGCCAAATAAAATGCGTCCCAAGCCGAAATATCACAAGTATCATTGAGATCCACGCCGTCGCACTGAAAACTATAACCGAAATCCTTTTTTATCCGGCATTAACTTGGAACCACGTGCATCTAAAGCACCCTTTACTAAGATCAATGTAGTCGTATGTAAACCCGAACAATAGCATGATGAACTAAAAGTCTCTTGGACCTATTGTTAAGAATAGTGAATTACTATTCTCATTAATGATTTAACCAACCGGGCAACCATATGCTTCAACCCGCATTAAATGTCGGGCCATTCGTTGAAGATAAAGGACATCGAAACCATATGAAGTTTTACCATGTGCGGATTGTATCCATTGAGCAAATATAGGTTCGATCAAGATTTCTTTCTCCTGAGTACCAAAGACAAGATGACATCATTATGAACATAAAGTCCCAAGGTATGCGGAAAGAGGTGGCCCAACTTTAATGAGATATGATAGCTTCTTTATGGTCAACATTCTTGCCAATACATTATCTTCATTCTGTTCCGATCCGTAATCTCTAAAAATATAGCTCATGAGCAAAAGCTCCCAATATGATGAATCCTGCGATGTATCGTGATGAGTATATAACGCAACTTGAGTAAGTAAAGTCTTGTGCTTATGAATGCATAAGCGAATTAAAGAGTACGTGTGTTGAAATAGCCAAGGAAGTAATAACCCTAAAGAGGCTACAGAAAGCAAGGCCTAATTGAAAATGAAGGAATTATTGATTGTGTCAAAGACCCTTATGCCCACGTCCCAATCGCCTTGAGAATAATATGTGAATCTAAAAGATCTTTCATCATGCATGCCCAATACCGAAGTGAGTTCTATACATATGATGACCAAAGAACGAGAAAAATAAATGCAATAGCTAAATGATGATGAGCCATGCGATCAACCATAAACTTTGTGTTCAGGGTGGAATCCCGGAGAAAGGCTTAGAATGGCGCCTCACCCTCGGGAGGTACCAAATAAATGACTACTTGAAGCCGGGGTTTTGGCATAAAGATTCCACCGACACGTAAAAGTGGGCTGGCAACATTCGATTGTGGTAATACATCTAAGAATTTATTCCATCGAACGTCTCCCCTCCGGATGCGCGAATAGCCACATGTACTTAAAATGCCCCTATCCAAGCCAAAGGAACTTACGCGAAGAGTCCCGACAAATGATGATTCAGACGATTCGGCATTTTTGAACCCACGAAACACCTTCGGTTTCCATTTCGGTTGTAGGTCTGACCAACCTTTCTTAATAAGGATATAGTAGAAGAAATAATAGAAAAAGAGCTCCAAAGATAAAGATCTTCATTAGTGCGTAAACCGATTGTATACCACCACCATGAGAAACACCCGAATAAGCGAGATTCATTTGGGCAAGAGCACCCCTCGATAAAAGCTTTTATAATTTATTGACCAAAATGAGGATCCCAAATTGCATAAGAATAGGTCTTACGCCAGTAAAGGGTCCCACGTACCCATGACTCAAAATTTCCTTGCTAAAGCTACATGAAAACCAAGTCCATACGCATTATTGCTAATCGCTCTGGCTGAGAAGCGAAAATATTACGATAAAGACGTTCCTCAAGCTCTCGCTAAACCTTTAGTAGTGGTAATTGAAATCTTAAAACCTCTTGAAATCTTAATAATGCCTTTCAAATCCTCCTAGCCATTATCCTATCGCAATAATTCTTGCTAAGAAGCGCCCATGTTGTGGCAATTCCACCCGGTAGGTAATGGGTTACTCCTACAAAGACGTCCTCAGACAATGCTTAAGGCTCTCAACCGAAAGAAGCAGGAGCAACTTTTCATTTATTATGAGCCCAAACGATGGATTCAAGAAGTTCTTGCCAATAACCACGCCCATTGAATAAAACATTAAACTAAAAGCCCATACAAAATGAGCACTTGTGAAGAAAAGTCCATATCAGCAGATAATGAAGAACCATAAGATCAATTACCTAGGATGCTCGTACTAAATCAGGAGCCACCCATTAATAGTAATGGAACTCTGCATGAAAAGTTTCCTTCCTCTCTCAGATATTTTCTTGTTGAAGGAAGCAAAAGTTGACCGGTGCTTTGTTTAGGGATCTTTGAGCAACTCCTTCTTTTCCGAGTCACGCAAGATTCTCTCTGTAGAGGGCACTCCCCTTTCTTGCCAGCAGGATCTACTTTCTCCGTAAGACTAACGTAATCCTAAAAGACCTTCGTGCACCTGGCCAGGTTAGTGAGCACAATGGAGGCACAAGTTGGGACATCTCATGAGGTGTCACCCTTTATTATTACTCTAAGGCAGATGCAGTGAAAGCAGGAAAGACCATAGCACATCCTAAAACATATACAACCTCCGAAATGAAGACAAAAGGAGCCCACAATTATAGGAGGCAAGGAAATGCGGCCTACTACCAGGTACATGAGACACCAGAACAGCATAACCATTTGAATGTCAAACAGAGGGCCTGTAGCGACCCACCAAACACTATGACAGCGAACGGATTCTTAAGCAGGAAGTCCAATAGGCTATTCTGAGCTCCTCGCATTGGGACGGCAAAAAAACCCAGCATATAGGTATAGAAAGCCAAAGAAAGAAAAAGCATTTATCCAACAAGATAGGCTTTCATCGAGGCTTCATTCTTTTATTGTCTATCATTACCCGATAGAAGATTGATGGAGAACATTGAACGCTATGGACTTGCATGGCATGGAACCGTAAGCTTTTATCTACTCTCCTATCTTCAAACAAACCATGATACATACGGCAACCGGGCGAGAGACTAAAATCATATTAAAACGTATTCGTATTAATAGAGAGGAGAGGTGAAGACTCACTAGGCCTTTTGTTCTCTTTTATCTTAAATGACCTCGCTTTTTCATTTTCAAGAAGAATAGCGAGAGCAGAGCCTACCTTTCCTCGACCGGCCATCTCTTCTCTTTTTTGTCTCCACTTCAATTCGATCCCTAGCTTTCCACTAACACTAAGGACACTTACCTGACAACATATATTGCGGTAAAGGCACTCCAATGCAAGCAGCAGATGGATTCTACTTCAAAGATTAACTGATCTCGCCAACATTGATGACACCCCAAGGGAGGAACTCCTGGCAGAAATCCCTAGTCATTTATCTTGATTCACCGCCAACTAACTCTACAAATTGGAAGAGTCAGACCGGTTTAAAGAATAAGGGAAGAAGAAGCCTTTCTTCATAATATATTTTATTTATTTAGTAATGTAAAAATCCTGCTAATCGGGTTAAGGTCCGTAGTCTTCACTCGGAGTAGTCACTAGGAGAAAGAAATAGCTATCTTTATTGTATTTGAAAGTCGCAAATGGTCCCTATCAATAGGAGTAGTGGGGAAAACATTTCTTTCATTTGACATTATAGGAGGCTTCTAAAATTGAGAAGACAATAAGCTCTTCGCTTGGGGTTAGAATCAATAAAGTTTTTCCATCAAACACGATGAAACAATCAATTAGATCATACCACTAAGAATGGAAAGGGCTTTGCTGGTCTAGATCTCAAAGAGTTATACTTAGACTAATAGGAAGTCGCTTATAAGAGGAGGAATTTCATTCCCCAAGGGCCTTCCTCGCTCTCTCGCTCGAGATAGAATAAGCGCGAATAAGTGTTATGGAAGAATGTTTAAGAGCGAAGGCTCAAGGGTTGCCTCTATCCGAATAGAGAATTTTGAATCTTTTCAATAAGGAAAGCCCTTCTTCGCAAAACGGGCATATAAAGAAAGATAGGTGCCCCGATGCGGAGCAAATCGACCATCAAAGCGCTTAAGCCCCTTACTCTTAGAATTAGAACGGGTTACACATGCTTCAAGTTTTGATCGCGCCTTTTACCGCCTTTAAGATAGAAAGAGCGATTACCATCCCCGCTTCTCCTTTTTCTACTTAATCCGCTATCTTATCTGCTTCGTTTTAGGCATCTAGATAAGAAATGTCATCCTTATCCGATTCTCGCAAGCCCTAGTTTAATATCTATCCAAACCTCCCTCACAAATGGGATTCAAGTCTTATGGCTAGCATGCTCCTTTTATGCCCCAATTGTTCGTGGCACTTATTTTATTCTCATGGCACTTGCCTTGTTGTCGAAGTTCGGTTCTTTGTCATGTTCTCTTATTGGAATCTAGTTCAGATCGATTTCTAACAACGGCAGTTCTTCGACTTTTTATTTGATTTCCTTTTCGCCTTCCGATAGTTCTAACGCAGTGAGCTTCAAAACCGGCAACCTATGAAAAAAATAGAAAAATGAGGCACAGTAGCGGTTTTTTTCCAAAGGATGGATATGAGCTCTATCAGACCGCTATTCCTGACTAAAGATAGGGGGAATATGAGTGGGTCGGTCTGCCTATATGAATAGGACTGTAACTTCTTTCTCTAACTATTTTAAGTTAGAAATTGTTGAATCTTGTTTTCAGCCTGTCTATTATCATTGTTGACTTGAAATAGTTAAATACGGGTCTTTATTTGAAGTCTTGTTCCGTGTGTGAGCCTCAAGCGGAGGTTATTTTAATAAGACCTCGCCATTCTTTTTCCAAAGTCCCCTTATTCGTAGTGGTATCCCTCGATGCATCCTGGCGTTTCATAGAAGGATGATAAAACGTCTGATGCCAAGGCAGATCAATTAGTGAGGTTTTACCTCTCACTATTTTCCATTTCAAAATGGAATATTAATACGCGCAAGAAACCTTTTTTTGAATTTGAATCGATCGTAAAGCCTCCAACTGTTGTTCCAGTCGAATTATGTTCTGACTTTAGACAAGGTCTTCTTTAGTTTGCATACCAGATGAGTATTCCCTGGAATAGTGAAGCTCTGTGAAAGTAAAAAATAGACTTCCTTATTGTTTTCTCCGTGTAGGAAGGCATTTTGAATATCTAGCCGGTATAGGGACCACTTCTTTGTCTTGACCTCCCTTCTTCCATCATAAAGTCCATCCATAACTCCAAATTTCACAAGCCCTGCACTCCACCATCTGACTTAGGTTAGTTAACAGCTCTGATAAGCCCGACCATAGGATCTTGGATATTCCCAAGGCAGACCATCGGATCGGAGGGAGAACTACCGAGCCACGCCATACACTTCCCATTATTGGCTTCGAAGACAGGAAGTGCTAATAAATAATTCCTTCCGGGCATTGGTGGCAAAGCCCTTGTTTTCGTATTTTAATTCTCCGTAGCGAGCAATTTCATCTGTATGCAACGCTAAGAGTACGAAAAGTAAAATGAAAGATACGAATGGGGATTGGCAATAGCACGGGAGAACCTATTTTTTAAAAGAATTTATTCCAGGTTTTCCGGGGTATTCAATGGAATCTTTTTGTGTGTGGAACGAGAACCTTGTTCGGCTTCCTCTGTAACCTATTCGGATTTTTTGGTCTAGAAAGGAGAAGTACTCCATTGGAGAGACTGGGCCAATCGAGCAGAGCAGGAGACGCTTCTTAGTGGTTCGAGTTCATGGTAGGACGGATGGGAACAAGTAGCTTGGCTCAACCTTCGCCTAAGGCTCCAGCTTTTCGATGGATGGAATATAGTTACCGCCACAGGGGCTAGAAAATAAAAATGAGCTATACAAGGTTTCATTCCGCGGAGCATACCTACAAACTCTTACTAATGATATAAAGGGAGAAGAGAAAGCTTCACACCGCATTTAATCATCATGTAAGTAGAGAAAAAAACTATACAACTAGGTATGAAATCAACTATTGTTGGTTCTCGAATCAACGGAGTCCCCCCCGCCGCCAAATCTTCGAGTAAAAAGGTAGTTTACTTGCTTAGTGTTTCATGCTAAAGGAAGCTTCGAACATCTTTTTCCTAACCAAGTGAGTTGATGCTTATTATCCTACATCGCTAAGGTAGCTCAACCCCAGGTTCTTAAAGGGTAGTTTAGTTAGGATGAAGAGGCGCTGTCAAAGTCTTGGCTCTTTCCTAAGTGTATGGCTACAAAGAGTTCTATTCTATCATTGTTTCATGCGCTTTTCGTGATTTTTGTGAGGGGACTGCATTGGGTTCATATCCTCCGCTTAACATCATAGATTAGCGCTACCAACTGATAGGTTTTACCTGACTCTCTCGTTATCTGCTTCTTACTTTACTGATGAGCAAGTTGCCAGTGAAGCCAATTCCTACCGTTGCTAAAGCTTTCTCTTTATTTTCACTCCTATTATCGTTATTCAAACGGTATCACTGAGAATCTTGCCTTTCTTTTGTATAAGACAGAGAAAGACCAAAGAGAGTAGTAATTTCTTAGCATAGGCACAATCAGTTAATCAATTGGGGAATGGGGGCTTTTAGCACCCTTTTTCTTTCGTTCGGTGAATCAACCTTGGCATTACCTAAATGAAATATCCAATTCATATAGAAAAAATGACTCATGGATTGGCTCCTTTCTTAACCTCGCAATGAACAAAATGAGACGTTTGCTGCTTCACCGCCAATAAATGGTGTCCACTAGGATGCTCTCTTGGAGTGGGTATGGGATAGAGGCCTATACATCCACTTTCATAACGTGAATTGGTGTATTCTTGGAATAACTATCAGATTACTTTGTATTGTCTCTTAGCAACACCTTATCAAGTAGTTGTTCTTTTAAGCTTTCCTTTGTGTTGTGACTTCTTTATTCTCTACAAATGGTAGAGCCACGTGTCGATGGAGCATGTGTATCGTTTTCATAGCGAGTTCATTGCGTGCATAGCACTTTTATGGCTTTTCTAGTCGCTTTCTATATAATATAGTATAGGAGGAGAACGCTTTCTAGCTATAGAAAGCGCTTATATGACTTTCATAGAGAGTTTAGTAGTTGTAGGGATAGGTAGCTACAAGTAGTGCTTGAATGGAAAGACTCTTTTGAGTTGTTTTCTAAAAAGAAGAAGTGCTTGAAACATAACTAACCCTTATTAAGGCAAGAGTGCTTGAAGAGAAAGCTACCCAAAGGAGAAGCGATATCGTAAGGTCTAAGCCTTACATAGTTGTCTTTGAGGATGACCATGACCGACTCGGAACTCGACCTCGGATCTCCTTTGGGATGTTCACATTCTTCCAAATCGATAACAAGGAGGATGGGCGATCATCTAATGGATCTTCCTCGACAACTAAAGCATCCGACCAATCTTACCTTTTAAGTGACAAAGCTTTCCTCTATTCTCTTGAAGACCGGAAAGAGAGGAAGGTCTTTCGGTTGAACCCCCCACAAGAGATATGAGAGTCACCTTTCTCAACAACTTCCATCGATCGATCACCAACAACCATCTCATGCATAGGCTCTTGAACCAAATCAAATTTCTATTATCAACCCCGAGACTCTCACTTCCAAATGCAATGACCTTGTTTTTTCCTTTCTTTTGCACTCTGATCCATTCCCCATCAGAATTTTGCCTGGTATCCTACCCTTTTACCAGAAATCAATGCTGGAATTTCTTTTATTATAAGAAACTATAAATCAAATAAGAGGAGGTTGCCTGATGGTACGAAACTAGATATTCAGAAGAGGCAGAGTGAAGTTTGGGTCTTTCTCCCCCTCCCTTTGTGTTGTGCCCAGGTCCTCCTTTTGTGCCTTCAGATCCACTCGTTGGGGAACAAACGAATAGAAGGTTTGTTTGTTGGGCCTATCGCCCTCTATTCGAGCTATATATCCATTTCCAGTCGAAAGGCATCCATCTAACGCCACTGGATCTAATTGCTTTAATTCTCCTCTATCACGTGGCGTTGCCTCGAAGGGCAAGCTATTCATCTCCTCTAACACCTGTGGAAGCATATCACCTCCAATTAGGAGTAACTACTGGATCTGGGCGAGTTCTTCCACTTTCAAAGCTTGCAGGAAACGAAGGTTCAAAGCAATAAACTAAGCCTTCGACTCTGATCTCATATCTATACCATTTCTCCATCTCACGCATCTAAATATGCTATTTCATCCACCGAGACAAAAGCATATGAATCAACTCTTTCAAATGAAGAAGATGCCACCACTAAAAAAGAAAAGACGCCCATTTGGGAGGCGGTGAATAAGGCTTTAAAGCCCAAGAATACGATTCTTTCAAATATACGTAAGTAGTCGATGACTAAAAGGCAAGCTTGTTATGGAAAGCGCAGGGGTGTTGTCTCGTATAGAACCGTAACAAGGGCGGCGAGGGAGTTGTTTTCCAAGAAGCGCCTTTCTTTTTCCCCGGATGAGTAGTTTCTCAAATCCTCGGAAGGTGGTGGATGGGAATAGATAAGTAAGCATGCGAGTACATTGTTTCGACACACTAATACATTAAATCACCCATCAAGACGATAAGAATAATCCGATGAATCATACATAAGATAGGGATGAATCATTCCTAAGAACCAGAGTCATGGGTCGCTTCTTTCCCAATCCGAACCATTTTCATATAAGAAGAGGCCTCTTCCAATCCGGGCCAAGGCTTCCTTCAAGTGGTTGTTCGGCCAGAGATATAGTCGTAGAGACGGCCAGAGATTATGTTCACCCCCGGATCCGAGATAAGGGAGATCCGGCTAGAGATTATGTCTAGGATAAGGCTATTGAGAATGTCTAGTCTATCTTCTTTCTTCTTCTTTTAGCTTAAGTATATACCCTCTGCGTTATAGTCTGCTTTTCCTGCTATCCCAAAGGAACCTTAATGACCAATCACCACTAACGGATATACCCAAAGCTTATGAGAACGTAGTGACCCGGAAAGATGAATAGAACCGAACTAGCAACAAGAATGGCCAATGGAGTTTTTGAAGAGAACCCCTGATTCCGAATATGACAAAGAAATCGTTGATTTGGGATCTTATTTCAATTGTATCGGTCATTACATGCAAACGATATATGTAACATGAGAAAGTATCCTCAATCAATCTAATCTACGAGGGTAATGTGTTACGGTGTCACTACTTCTAAATCTAGAGGTATGCAAGATGGTACTAAGTAGAAAGAAAGAACTTCATAGTTCATCAAATATGATTCATATTTGGTATTGGGCTTGGAGTAGCTCACATACATGAAAACCAAGATCTAGTGTGGCCGTTGGAGATTTTGTGGTCTTTCCTTTTATCAAATAGGTGACTCACGTTAAGTGCAATTGATGGTTCTTAACCCAACCCTACTTTTAAAATGTTTAAATCTATCTCTTCCTCGCTATGATCGGCTCCCACTCAATTCCTTACAATGACATTGTCAAGTGCTCTTCAATCCAAATGCATTCTTGCCATTGAAGAAGACTAAGACTTGAGGCAAAAAACCCCATTTATAACCCATTTTGGAAGTATAAAGAAGTGTCTGGGAAGTGAGAAAGGTCGCTTTCGATTGCAAGAAAGAAAAGTCGCTAAAGCAATAAGAAGATCTATTATATGATGTAATGGATGGTCTCGGCTCAATAAAGACCTCTTCACCCCTCTAGGTCATGGTCGAAAGGTCATATAATCGAGTTACTTGAAACCTCTCGTTGGCTAAATGATGCCCTTTTTACCATGTTCACAGAAAGCAAAAGTACCGTGGGAGGGATTAGCCGCATTCCTCTTCATCACGCTTAACAACCTGAACTCTTCCTACCTTTGAATCATTCCTATGGTGTAGCTACCCCTCTTTGATCCAATCAATAATTAAAAAAAGATATAAATTCAAGCCAAATCCATGCAAAAGCGGGGGATCACAGGCGGTAACTTCACTTGAACATCTGGCGGAAATAAAGACTTTCATCTCATGTATGTGAATCCCTCATATTGACATTGGTGGGATTTACTCTTTTTTTAAAGAGTAACTCTGGTGTGAGGTCGTAACAAGGTAGCCATAGGGGAACCCTTGGTTGGATTGAATCCTTTTCTAGTAGAGCTAATGTTTGTTGGGTATTTTTATTTGAGACTCTGTGAGAAATCAATAAAGCTATAAATAGAGTTCTCATATATAGACTGATCCCTTTCTAATTCAAAGTCATCTAGTCGATCGAGAAAGCGGTACCGAGAGTGCCCCCATTTTTAGTTATGCGTAGCTTTCATGCTGGTGCCCAGAAGGCGTTTGATGTAAGACCCTTTCTTTACCTCGACGAGAGGGTGTTCAAAGGTTTGTAAGGCCAAACTCCTCATCAAGTGTAAAAGTCAAGTTAAGTAACTCTGGTAGGACTTAAACCAACGACCACACATAAGAGACGACCACTCTTCCTCTAAGCTACGGGGTGGCCCCTTTTCCTAAAGATCCTCTCGCTTTTGCCTAACTCGGATTACGATATAATTCAACTCAACTCCTTCATGCCTTTCTCTAGATTAGAAGTTAGCTCAATGGATTTGAAACTAGCCCAATGGATTAGCTTCTTTTGTTTACGCTTCACTTTGTTCCTTCGGGTTCTTTCATTGCGGAACGCGTTACTCGAGTTGAAGGCAAGAGCTCTTTCTTCAATAATGGTTTGGAACCCTTGTATAGTAAAGGAGCTTGGAGATTTTTGCATGGTCGATTAGTGAGCATCACATCTCGGGCCAATCAATCGGTCCACCGATCCACCATTCTCTATCGTGCATGATCACTCACAAAGTGAATCCTTTCTTGTTGAAGGAAATCCTACGTGATGCCGATGCATAAACCCCCTTCGCCTTTGATGAGAAAGCTTTGTAAGCCAGCTCTTCGTTGGTTGGCTTGCCCCGTAAATGAATGTCAAGTGCTCCCTCCTCCCAAAGAAAGATTTCCTTCCTCAACCCTACAGAGAGAGGGGATGGATAGAGGAACAAGTACGTAGGCACCCTTAGTTTACCAACCTCGATGAATCGGCCTCTAAGAGTTCCCACCACAGGGTTGGGGTTAAATTTCATTACGCCGCCACGCAGCCCCGGGTCAAATTTGAGGGTGAAGCTCTGCCTATTGATTGATGATAGGGTTCCTGCTGGTTGAGTTCTTGCCTTTGGCCTTGGTTCCATCCTCGCCTCTCGCATGTTAGCAAGTATTTTAGAAAGAATGACTTGCTTTCATGTAGCTCCTCTCGCTTTTAGCATGCCTTGTGTTGCTAGAAATTGCTAAGCCTTTTTTCAAGGCTTTCACCCGAACTAAAGACTAGTATATGGTGATATCCAACTTGAAAGCCCAAACACAAAGAAGCTTACCTTATTATTAGATAAAGAGGAAAGAGGCTAAAACCAAAGCTAAGGAGTCGACAACCTGCGAGACTAGGAAAATAGAAAAGACTTGGTATATAATCCGTGCCTTTGTTCCTAAGTATAGTCCATTAAAGAAGCGAGTAGGGGGAACCGCTCCTTCCGCTCGAGAAGGGAATACAAGCATTACGGAGTTTGATAATAGGAATATTAATATGACTCTTCCCAACTCAAGTCAAGCGATGCGGTAGTGAAGTCGACTAGACAGAGAGCCTCAAGGCCTAAATAAGGCTCGATAGAGACTATTCTTATGATTATTATTACTAATATTTATTATTATTCCATTTTCTTATAATTATACTAACTAGTACTAGAATAAAGTGGGCTCAATCGGAGTAGTATTTGCTTTCCACTCTTGTACTTAACCCATAAGTGCAAACACCCATGAGGCTATGTTTTCTAGGGCTGTCCCCCTTTTCGATCCATGTTCACTTGTAAGAGGAGTCAGGCAGCCCTAAGTCGTGTGACGGGGAAGTTCACCATGAAAAAGAATATGCTTAGCGGTAGCGAAAAGTAAAGCAATCAAGAGACGCAGATAAAAGAAAAGCAGCTTGTTTTGATTTATCCTCCGCTCACTCAGTCATCAGTCATAATAAGGCATCCAAACCAACGAGTTCGTGCACACACCATTACCAATGTGTTTTTATGTTCTTTCTCATGACTTTCCTTTTACCCCAATAAGGAAGACCGAGTTGAACTCATCAGACGGACGCCATTGGGGCGAGGCTTAATCCACCACCGAAAAGAGTATGAGCAAGCATGAGTTTTTATACTTTTTGAGTGAGAAAAGCCCTCCTTAGCCCCGATCTTTTACTCTCAACTACGCCGAACCTTCACTCCCCTGTGGAAAGCGTGCTTGAGTCCTGGAATGCTTCTTCTACCTTAAGATAATCTTTAGTATAGTGCCCATTTTTCTAAGAAATATCGTAGTCAAGAAAGCAAGCATAAACATAAACTTCGTCTTATGCCTAAGAAGGAATCCACCCGCCGCTTCACAAAGGGCTTGTTCGGAGATGGGTCATTCCCCTGTCATCAAGAGGGTGAGCTCTTCAATAAATTCTGCTTTCATGACTTTCTTTCTCATTCCGCTTCCACCACTAGACTAGACCCAGCCTACGAGAGAGGCAGACTCAATGGCACAAACCTAGCTCCACTCCTTCCCTTTGCTTTGATTGCTACCACAGGGCCGTTTCTTGTTTTCAAGCTAGAGCGCTTCATTCAAAAGGAGACTATGTGACTCCTTGTTTTTCCGCCATGAAGGCCTTTCTAGAGCATTAGGATGTGGATTCCAGATAGATTGTGAGTTCCTTCCAAGGATAGGGTTTCCTCTTCCCTAGGACAGATTCACCGAGAGTGAGAGTTACCTCCCTACCGGTCCGAAAACCTTCTCGATTGGGGCTCTCGCCTTGCAAAACCCTATCCAGATAGATTGATAGTCAAACTACTTGACCGGCTTTGGTGTGCTTTTCCTTTCTTAGGATACGGCATTGAATTGGAAAGGAATCGGATGAATCCTCTTTCTTCCGCCTTTAACAAAAGTGGACACGCGGTGATACCGATTGGCTCAAAATCTATAGTTGTTTAAATAAAATAATATAAAGAGAACAAGCACTCGGGAAAATCTCTTAGCGTAAGGGGATGCCCTTCTAATTAAGCAAAGAACACAATCGAAGCTAGACAGATTGAAAAATCCCCTTTACGGAAGGACCTATGTAGAATCTTATTCCTACAAAAGGAAATCTCTCACACAGATTGAGACTTGATCGGACGAAAACCGCTTTCTTTGAAAGTCCCTCGAATCTGCTTTGAATAAGGCCGAGAACCCGAATTCCTACTTTCTTCAAAGCGATCGAATCGACTTCGATCGAGCGAAGCTTCCTCTTTGTCTTTGCTTACGCTATCTCATCTATCTATGTTCTTTCTTGTCTCTTTTCATGGGCTTATGATTGTTATGAAATTTCCTTGGACAGAGACTTCCCGTTGAGCTACTCTCTATCGATCCTACTCAAGTACTATATCTTGATCAATATCTATCTTTCTATTTTAACCTTTGTTAACAACCTTCCTTTCCTAGTCTTTCACTCCTTACTCCGAATCGAGATGAGCCCACACTCTGGAAGAAAAACCTTGCACCTTATAATAAAATAGATTCTAGCTACCTTTCGGAGATTAAGTAGGCCTTTCCTTTTCTCTGAGCTCCTAGGGTCTATCCTTCGGAGAGTTCTTAGCTAACGCTCTATCCCTTTTCTTGCTTTCCTTAGTCCCCGACTCACAAGTAGTACATTTAGAAATAATAGATATAGAAAATAGAGATCCCGCTTAACCTTTCATAGTGACTTGATTCCCTCAAAACTCATTCGATTGCTCGTGATGGATAGATACATATGGGGTTTAGCTATTAAAGTGAGTCTTTTCCCGAGATGCATGTGTTAAAGCTATTCTTCTATTCTCTTTACTTACACCTTACACTTCTTCCTTATCTTACCAAAGTTTTTGAGAGTAGCAAGAACAACTCAATTGAAAAGGTGAGCCGCGTGCATCAAAGAGCTCGATCACCATTAACCTAGCCCCACCAATCAAGAAACGATGTGCGTACAAAAAGAATTTCCATTCTAGAACACCTCTTTCTATCGATGAGAAGCCACATTTGAGTAGTTTTGCGAGTTTAGGTATCTGCAGCACCCAGTGTTCCCACCACTTCTATTTCAAGTTCAAACAAAACCTTTTGTCTTTGGATCATCCGGTTCATCTGGTGAATCCTATCGTAGTTATTCAACCATCGACATCGCATGGCTGAAAGTCTCACTTGTGTGTACGAACAAAACGGAGAATGAAGAGCATTATGGTATCGCAAAAAGAAGCACTAAGCTATAAAGCAGAAGTGTCAAATAGCTAATCGCTCCCCCGTAGATGATTTTCCTAAGATGGCCTCACTTTAAGGACCACGAAAGCTTGACAAACCGTAGATCGAGCCCCTGGATCGCTATCTTACTAGCAGAGATAGTCTTGTTTTTCAATCGAGCTTCCCTTATCCTATTGTCGGGTCCTTAGAGCAATCCCTAAATACCATACTAGGTAGAAATGCGCTTCTATTCTATTAAGGAAGATGTGCCAAATGAGGGAATAATGGAGCAAGCAATAGGACACATGAGGAAGGCCTTTTATCTTTAATCTTTCTTTTCGCTTCATTTGTTATTTGATTTTAGTGCTTATATTACGCTTTTCTTCCTATACTAAACATGCTTTTCTTTTGGTTCTCTTTCTTATTTCATCCACAAGATCCCATCGAAGATGATCTCGAACTTCCTCAGGTTAAGCAAGTTGTTCATCGCACAATACTCCCTGCAATGTAAAGTAGATCAAAGACATAGACTCTTTCTTCAATCAAGAAGTCGAGTCGAGTCTTATAAGAAAGTTTCCACTTTTGAGTCTAAAAATAAAGATGATAAATCAAAGTAGACAAAATAGAGAAATAAAGACTCTCATTCATTAGGCAAGTGGGAAACAAGGAAGGGGAGCCGTGAGGGTCTCACCGATAAATTTGGATTGAAGAAAAGCACGAAACAAGGTAGCTCTAGCCGAACCGATAAATTGGATTGAATTCTAACGATCGAAGAACCTGCTAGCTTGGGTTGTTGAAAGTGAGAATCCTTGAAATTGCTTATGATATGGAATATTTGATTGAGACTACGCCGCTCCTCTTGACGACTCTACTTACAGTAACCTAGATATTCTCGGTTTCTCAAGCGGAAATAAGGGAATATGGAATATTGAATTCACTCATCGAATCTGCTTTCTTCACTCAACGCCTTTCCTTGAACATGGTTAGCTTCGCTTTCATCTACCTTTCCGTCGTCATGGGCTAAGTACTAACTAAGGTGAGTTTACTCTCCTTGAGTAGAGATAATTATTACTTAGCTTTCAATTGATCTTCCCCATCGACAGATCGAATCGGCTTAAAAGCGGTGGTTCTCATTCCCTTCAAATCGGTGGCTTTTAGCCCATTCATTACCTTCCTCTCCGTTAACTATTGAGTCGATTTCATCTCCTTCGACAAAACAACCAACCTTTCTATACTAAAGACTTACCCTTAGATGCATTTTAACCTCGAAAGAGAGGACAAGCCAAGACTTGTCTAATCGAATGCAATAAGCAAATGAATTATGTGCGCCATCCATAATGAAATCGACATTCTTCTTTCATTTCATCAACAAATGAATGATGGATTGTTATGTACGCATCGTGCCCCCCGACTTTGGTTGGAGTGCTTTTCATTCGCTAGTGACAATTGTGATATTCCTTCACTGAAGAAGCCCTCGACTTTGTCTTCTTTGGTTGAGCCGCTTCTTCTCATTGTGTCCTAGAGTGCCCAACGGTCTATTCAATTACTTATTGACTTGTCTCAATCGTTGAAACCTCGATTCGATTCCTACAATGAATTGCGAGGCTAGGCTTAGGTTCTATTTTTGGACAGCTTAGGCTCTGAAAGTGTAGAGGAGAAAAAAGCATAATCATAAGTATGAGGAATACTCGAGACAAGGGTCGCTACCTTGCTTTCTTTACTCGCTTCGTTGAACTCTTAGCTTTGATTCTCGCTTACCGGATTGGTTATGCTATGCTTTTTGTCTACTATAGTATGCTAGAGCTTGAAGTAGAGCCTCCTCATTCTGCTATGTCCGGTGGTCTAAAGCACGGTTCAATCATGCGGTGTGTAATGTGATGTCCGAATTGCCCATTAAGGGGTCGACTCATGACGAAAGGCAAGAGGACCACTACTTGTGATGTAACCGATGATCGGTGGACTCTTCTTCCTCTACTACTTTGAGACCGACCGACCTGCTAAGAGGGTGGTAGAGGTATTTTAAAGGATATCGGGGAAAGAAATAGAACCTAGAAGGAAAGGGAAGAGCTCTTCCTTATTATATATAAGAGAGGCACGATTCCTCGCTTAAAAAGAGAAGGGGCTACATTGCTATACCTAAATCGGTTTGACTTAATGCTTGCACTTGGACTTTTCTCCCAAGCTTCCTTCTATGTTGATGTAAGTGGATGATAGGCAACAAAAGAAGAAGAAATAATGGCTAGGGATATGGTAGTAGCGATCTATCTTCGATCCATCTTATTTTCTTCTTACTGAAGCTTCCTTCCCCGATGGAATCTTTTCTCGTCATTTCACTCTCTCTCTTGATATTTCTCTTATAGAAAGATGATACACTTGAATTTGACGTTTGTAAAAAAGAATCATCATCATCATCATCGATTTAACTCTTCCTTTTAATCATAACAATAACGCAACACGTGATCTTTGGAGTAGCCCTTTTTTTTTACTTCTATCATTGCATCATTGAGCATTCTCTAACATCTGCATGATCTCTCTTTTGTAACTCTAGGGGAAGATTCTCGCCAATGATTGATTCACCACTATAGTAGTTAGTTGGTAGGGACAACCTCACCCGTGTGTAAGCTAAGAGAGGCATAATCCTCCTATATCTTGAAATGGACGCTTGAGATCTTACTTCTTCGGATCTTTTCGACTCTCACCGTGGGCGGATGATTCAGTATGTAGATGTTCATTGCCTTCATGCCTTTGATCCGAGGCGAGGATTAGCACGGACCTCTTTTCAGTCTTTGGAAAGTAGTAACTGCCCAGGACGGAGTAGCTAACGGGAACATGCCAGTAGTATACATCGGTGGAACAGGAAGAATTCATTAATAACGTAATTCAAGGGTTCGATAGTGAAAAAGTAGATTGATTGTCTAGCTATATCGACTTCGACAAAGTGCCTTTCAGACCGACCTTCCCTAGCATGCAAAGCGTAAATGCATTGATCGATGAATCTCCGATGAACTACACCAAGGCTTTTGCTTTGATAGAAGTAGCTAGCTTTGCGAGGAGTTATTGCATTTCTTCCCGCTTCTTCTTAGGATTAAAATGGTCGCATGGCTTTTTTTAAGCCGAAAAGGAGAAATGATTCCAAGCCCATTGCTTCTTATGTAAATAGGAGTTGTAGTTAGGATTCGGACTGATTCTTATTGGGGCCCACTTGGTCTCAAAGCAAGGAAGGTGACTAGGAGAATAGGCGCGGCTTCACGCAAGCAAGGAACATAAGGAAGAGGCACCCAAAGATTAGTTAGGTATATCTATCCCTTCTTTGGCTCTTTTTGAATTCTTTCTCCCACACACATTCATTTCAAAGAGTTGCGCCTTAACTACCACACAACTAAGACCTCGGCTCTTCACACAATCGATCCTCATTTCCTTCCTCGGACAAAAGTACTCCGATAAAGGTGTTCCCTTTCTATATGTACTTTATATATGTATCCCAATAAAGATGGCAATCTCTTCCTCTTTCGATTAGCAAAGAAGCAATAATAGTAAAGCGATAAAAGAAGCCCACATAACCCACCTCCCGGACCAAGGGAAGAAGTGCTCTCTATAGCCTTTATTTACTATGTGTTAAGAAAGTGTGGGTAAAAGGGATATAAGTAAAGAAGTGGAATCCAAACGGGGATAGACACCGAAAGCGGGATTCAATTACTTATGAAAGTGAAGGGATGAAATCAAGAAATTGAATAGGAGAGGGACCCGGTCTTTCACCTTAGAAGTTCTTCTCCATGCGATCCAAAGATCTGGTTGTAGCCAATGATCAAACCAATGAGTGTGCCATTCCAAAGACGTGTAATTCCTTCTTCTTTTCCGATAAGTGAGTAGGGCCGGTCCACATAATTAGCATAGATAAGACAAGTCGTAGGATTGGTGGGAGAAGGATTGGACATTTCCATTGATCACCTCATCCAATCTAGTCTATGATCGAGCAGGGGGCCTAAAAGTAGACGTAACTATATAAGTTAAGCTTGCTTAAATGCAATTTATCCTTAGTAGAATACCTAGTTGAGAGGGGTCCCTAATGTGAGACCCTTCATCCATTCATTCGAGGATCAAAAGCGGGCCTAATTGAATTATCTCATCGAGGATTGCATGTGAAAAGATCGGATCTTCAAATCCCCAATCGTTCATTCTTCGAACCTAAAAACTTCGCTACTTCTCATGTAAAGTAGTGTTCTCACTAATTTGGAATGGAAGTCTCAAATGGAGGAACAAGCGTAGGCCTTCTTTGAGTATAACTTCAAGTAGCTCTAAGAAGTTTACGTCTTTATATCCGGTTCGACACTCGGCTTTCTAAAGTTATTCCATTCCGTATGAAGCTTTCCGTGGATGAGACAGGTCCGTTAACTAGCTTAGCTACCGATTGGGGGATGCTTTCACCTTGAAGGTATTAACGGGCTTGAGCGAAAGCACACGCAAGCAAAGGAAAGATTAATTATAGGTCGGTGAAAGAGAAAGAGAAAGATTCGCTCTTGGGGTGACCTATGGATAACCACACATCCAAATATGGGTAATTCGAGAGCTTCTCTCTCTGCAGCGACCTTCGATCCAGTGTTCACGCCTGGTTCTACTCTACTAGACATCGGGGCCCGAACATGCTTCTTTTTGTGTGGTATAGCTCAACTTCATGTCGTCAAGAACTCTATTCCTTCCGTGGGCGAGTGGTGTAGGGTGCTGGTTTGCTTCCGTCGGCCATCCCCGACCATCCATTACCTTTGATTGAAAGCAATCCATCACCTTCACGGACCCTAGATTTAAGTAGCGTAAGACTTCTTTTTCAGTCTTTGGTACCACACGAATGGACTAAGTAATGTGAGCGGGTGTCGTATCTTGGCACTCGGCGGTGTAGGAATCTATCAAAACCGTAGTTGATCTCTTTTCTTTATCTATCGAGCGTGTCGGTCCATTCCAGATTCCCATTCTCTTATAAACAATGGGTCTCTTCCCCCCGCCTCGTTGTCTCTATATCGATCTCTCTCTCTGTATAGGCAAGGGCTCATCTATGAATGAATCCCTTTACTTTATTCCTCTCCCGTAAGGTAAGGAACAAACCTTGAACAAGACTAAGAAAATTATCCTTTCCTTACAAAAAAGAAGAAGCAACTACTGCGGGTAGAATAAAATGGAAGACCCGATGGGTGTACAAAAGGAAGCCCCGCCCTCCCAGGATTGGAGGGATTGCAAGAGATGACCAAGCGTAGATGGTTATTTTCTTTTGTGGGCACATGGAAAAAAGCATCAAGTTTAGCTGCTAAACTTTGGGCAATAGAAAAGACGATTAATCTTTGTTGAAGGTTATGAAATAAAAGATGGCATCCTTGAAATCGATTCTGCGAGGCTCTAAGTCCGATTACAAATCTTTGAGATTGAGGATCACCCGTGAAGAGCTATGCTTTATCGGGTACCGTGATCAAACAACTCACAAAGACCTTCGTTCACGACCTTTACCAAGGTTACTTTTGTGCAGACTTTCTAGCCAATAATGATAGACCTATCATACATTTATAACTAACTACTAAAGGAAGCGGATCGAAATAAACCATCCTCTTCGATCAATTTCTTTCTCTTGACTCTTGAGGATCTTGATCACTAGGCTCTATGTGTTCTTCCGAATGCTTCTAGAAAAAAGGCTTGGCCTTTCCAATTCTTTTTTTTGCACGAGAGCTTGTTTGTGGGGGGGCTCATATCCGTATTTCTCATACTTGAATTACATCCAACCTTTCTCTATATGCTCTTCTCTTAATCCTTTATTCTTGTTTTCTAAGTAGGGTTGGAAGCTACTTTAGTACATTCATTATCCTCTTCCGGCACCATAATGCCAATTCCGCCTTAAAGCCGTAATCTAGTGGTGGTTCTTTACCCTTGTGAAAGAGCTAAATTGCATGCGGGGGTGATGGGGCCTTTGCTTCGGTCTTTAAAGCCCGGCTTTGCTTTCTTTCTTTATTTTGTTGAGTGGCAAAGCTCAAAAAGAGCTAAAGGCGCGAAGAACCGCCAACTCCAACTCGAGTTGAATCTTCCTGGAAGAAGGTCGTTTCCTCCAAAGAGGAGATGACTTCTTCCAATTGGTTTGGGTTTCTCTGCACGCTTTACGAGAGCTCGATCTAGTAGCTAAGGCAAGGCACGCTTTATCTTTACAATCTTTATATTATGATGTTGGAGAGGTGGGGTTGGAGTTCATTTCCTTTTTCGATTCAGAGGTGTTGGTTCGAGCCCAACTCGTGACCAAAGTGAGCAGATGCCTCGACGAAAAAAAAAGAGACCTTCAAGCGCGACCGAACTAGGGCATGGTCTCTTGCTTGCATCTTCTTTCCTGTGAAATGGAAGATTTAGGCTCAAAAGAAGGATTTTTCCATTCATGCTTACATTGGGTTCGACTCGGCCCGAGCCGCCATCTCTTTCTCTTTACGCTCTCGAAGCCTATCTATTAACAACTATATGAAAGTCGTTATTTTTGCCCCAATCGAATGTAGCAAAGACACTTCACTCCAAGGTGGATTGTCTTCGTTCAAGAAGACGTAACAGGGCCCGGCGGCAACCTTTCTGATGGTACAGAAGATCGATGTGCCATCTTTCTAACCACGCTCATTTGTTATATGATCAAGAGGAAAGAAATCTACCTTAATAAAGAAAGAAATCTCTTCGTCTCCTCAGAGCGAAAGTCAAACGGAACTAGAACATTTCTTTTATTGATAGAAGGCGATATAGGAAGCGAGACGCAAACCAAGTTATAGGTTTGGAAGTTTGAATTCGAAAAGGTAGTCACGACCTTTGATGCAGAGGAGGCGATGTATGACGAATAAGGCTTAGCTATTCCACTTAGTGGGTATAGTCATCCTCCAACTACTACACCTGGGGAGTAATCAAACAAAGAAAGATTCTTCCTTCAATTAGCTTCTATCTTTCCTAACTCTCTACTTCTTCGAGGTTTTATTTCCTTAATGAAAGGCGTAGAAAGAAAGACATTCATTACTTATAAAGTACTCTTCCCTGATCCTCCCCTTCATTCAATTCTCTTCTTTTTTTTCTACATTTAAGTCATGTTCCACTCGATGAACTTGAAAACCCTTTCATCTCCGAGATCTCCTTTTCGATCTTTTAAATTCTCCTAATGAGCTCATTTGTTCGCTTTCTAAAGGCGAAAGCGCGCAGACGATGAGTCATCCGAAGGATTCATCATATTTAGTTCGACCCCAGAAGTGTGAAGAGCTTTCCACAAAGAAAGACAATGGCCAAGGCCCGGACCTCTTGAAAGAAATGACTAGCTTTAATAACAAAAAGATAGGCGCGAGCCCCCGAATGAAAGCCAACCTTTGAAAGCGGGACCAAAGAAATAGTAAATCCAACCCATCTTCAACCAAAGAATCCATAAAAGATAAAAAGAAAGAATCAAGTCGACATTCCCATTCTCGAGATTCAACGCTATTCCTCAAAAATGAGAAAGAAATCGATCTAACGAAGAAACCGAAAGTTGGATAAGAATAACGCCTTTCCTCAAAGTCGGACTACACGAGACTCCTACCTCTACGGAGGCATGGCCTTAGATAAAGAACTCAACTCATCAATCGGTCGATCTAGAGCCTTCCTATTTGAAGGATTTGCATTAGACTTGTTGGTCTTCTTGCTCGTCGATGTCTTCTATTATTGGCTTCGTCGCAGAAATGAAAAGAATACTGATAACCTGCGTGATAGAAAACTTCTCGCTAGCTTTCTTTTCTTTTTAAAGGAAGATCTTATAAAGGCAAGTAACTATCGATTGGCTCATAGCTTGAAGCCTTCTGTGAAAAGGATCAACCGAAAGAAAGGAACTAACAGGATTGCTGGCAAAAACACTCCGTTAAGGAATCTTAGTCAATCAGAGATAGAGATTCGGAAGAAAGGGAAGAAAAAGAATCCACAGAGTCGACTGATGCCTCTATACTATTGAGAGAAAGATCAGATTGGACTCTTTTCAAGACCTGCGAGCCTTACTTACTTCAGGCTTCTCTCTTCCAGGATGCCAGGGATTGCTGCTTCCACTGCTGTCTCCACTCGGTCAAATGCATCCGCCTCTGTCTCTATCTCCACTGCTGGATTGAAAGAAGAGATTGCAGAGTGAAGTAAAAGGTAGCCGGCTGCTACTAATAAGAACCTAACAGAAGATCCAGATGGATCTACTACTTTATATACTTTCCGATCAACTGCTATTGGTGCTTGCTCTGGTGCTAATCATCTATCATGATTAAGATCGGCTAGTGGAAGAATGGGCGAAAGCCCGATAAAAAAGAGGTCGTATTGATGCCCATTTTCTATATGTCAACTCTAGTATGAGAATGTTTAGTCATTCAGATAATGACTGGCCTTTTTTTAGCTATGATCCAAGGCCTCGGAAAAATCGCCCGAGGAAAAAGCCTTTGTCTCCTTCGTTAGAGGGAAGGAAGGAGAATGCTAAGACAGATTTTCGAGAAGAAGAGCTCTAGTTGCTCGTCAGTCTTTTTTTTGTTCCTAAATGTGGGTGCTAAACCAGATTCCCCATGCTATATGCGGCGGCAATGCAATCTAAACTTCAAGCGAGCAGAGGAAACTAGATGTTGAGGTGGGAAAGCCTTCTATTGAGAGTGGAATCTAATTAATAGAATTGTGGCTTCTTGTTCACTCTCTCACTATCTGAACTTTAAGGTGAAGTTTGTGTTCTGCGAACTCAATAACCACTAAATGAAACTATAGCGGATGTAGTTGAATTGGGACCAAGACAAAGAAAGTGCTTTTATCGAGGAGTCATGGATTTGCTTGGAATTCTAGATCGAAGAATAAAAAAGATCAAAATATGGTATAGCCAAATCGAGATGAATGAAAGATTCCTATTGCGGGTATGGTCCCTGCTTCCTCACATTGAACGATTACATGGTGTTAAGCATTTAAGATCGACCTTTCTCATGCAATTGAATGCTCCAAGCGATCAATCCATGACTTTCCTTTGTTGGCTCCTACTCTACCAGACGGTGACCGGCTTAATAGAGCACCTTTGGGCGCTGGATTTTCGAAACCAAGTTAGGGAATCAGTGACCAACAGCTTGAGAAAGCATTCAAAAAAGTTGCATCTCTTACTCTTACGATAAACACTGAATTTGATTAGCCCCTGCAGGAATTGAACCTACAAACAAGGCTTTTTCCGTCATCCCCATTCGAAGCATAAAATCGTGCTAAGCCGTGCATTCGCCAAAGAACCTACTAGATAGCCCTGCTCTCTTTCTATCTTGAAGAACACTGGGCAAATGAGAGTGCCCTTTCTCGTTCATTCAGTCGACTATCGCCTTTCGTAGAAGAGTTGAGTTGGGCTGAGATATTTACGATTTCGCGAGCTCACCTGACGTCCTGAATAAGTAAGTTCGAGGGGTGGCACTCGATTGACTGTCAAGACTTTCTGTCAAAAGACAAAGTTTTTAGATCTTATACCGTAGTACAATTGAAGACTAAGCCAATCTAGACAAAGACAAGTAGAATCAAGTTTCAACTGGGCTAGCCTGCATCCTAGCTACCCTCTCTCTTATTATACGATACCACTGGGAATTGGATGCTTCCTCAACACTTCTTCGAGAACAGCCAATGAGTGCACAAGAGCTAATAGGCCAAGAGTTGATTCAATTGTAGCGCTTACTATAACAAGAACACCGGTTACGAGAAGAGATGAATCGGCTATAATCTGATCTATCTTATCTTATGATATTGCATCTGCCTTCGATTTTTCAATTGATAGTTAGCCGGTAATGCATCTGCAGAGCTCCTTCTGGAAGAACTTCCTATTCAAATGAAATCTCGGACATTAAGTCAGTGAAGTTAATTTCTTTCTGGCTAGGCTAAGCCTTTCCTTCGCCTTCCCCTACTTTCCATTCAGTTCTTCTGGGTCGGCATTGATTTGAAAATTCATATCAGATCATCTGTCCAAGAGGAAGATTCTTTCACAGCGCATTCAATTGCAAAGAGAGCACCGGATAATTTCACTCTAAGACGAGTGGATGCGTTGAGGTGCGAAAGCCTTCTATTGCACCAAGAGCTTATTCTCATACTCCCACACCGCTTACTAGTTTACCGGATACGAGAACTCTTGCATCGGGAATTCAACTCACTGCTGATTCCAGGGATGTGGATATTCCCACTTCTTTCTCTTCCTCAAGAACGGCAAGAGTAAGACCGGAAACTTCTATAAGACCAGCAGCACCGGTTACGTGCAGTGGTAATTCCCAAAAAGCAAGAGCTGATATGGCAAGAGCGTCTGATTGAAGAGCGGAAAGGCAAACAACAGATATTCTTACAACACCGGGTAAGCATTCCATTAGCTTTCAACTATTTGAAAGGCCTGACAACACTCAATCTAAAAGAAAGCGGAAAACCTTCGTCGCCCTACTCGCATGGGCACAACAACACCGGGGTCGAAGTCCACCATTCCCCAATCAGTTTAACATTTGGTTACTCAGGAAAGAGAAAAAAATTGTAAAAGGATATCCCAGAGGAGCAAAGGACTCTCATTCGTTCCATGATACCATTTTCAATATCATATCAATAGCGCCCGAGGGCTTGAGATCCTTCCTCGTTAAAACATAGGTTACTAGCAATCGAGAGCTAGGACTTCTTTGAATTTGAAGTCGAATTCAAGTTCTCAGCTGTGAAACCCAATCAATCTGTGTACTCATAATCAGGTCACACCAATCAAGGTAGATTTCTCCCCGAAGTCGCCTTTTATCTGTCTTTCTGATCCAATTGTCTTGTCTGAAAAGAATGGAAAAGAAGGCTGACCGATCCCTATTTACCAAACCAAGTAGGTCTTGAGCAGAAGCATCCGATGATAAGATCTCAGTCTATCGATTCTATGGCCAGTCCCATCTATAAGAATCTCGAGTTTAAAGCATTTCACTCGGTATGGTTCTAAAAGAGAGTAGATATAGTCCCGTCAAACAACATAGGGCTAGGAATAAAGAATCGAGATATCATACTAGCCTGAATGCAGCCATACTGGAATAGAAAGATTTACTATATTGGGAGATCACCCTGCGTCTTCTTCCTCGTTCTTGAAAAAGTCTTTTTTTTAATCCCTCCTCCTTAAGTTAAGAGCCCTTAACGCATTCCATAACTGAATGAGCTTCCCCAGAGTTAAAGTCCGTGGACTACAACGCTCAGTTTTGAGCCTCAACCGACACAGCAGGTCACGTTTTCATGTGAATTCCGTGTTTTAAAAGTACTACTCCGTGGGGATAACTCTTTCTCACAAGCTGGCTAATCCTCGCCATTTTCTCGCTTTTCGAGTCTAGTTCATGGAAGCCACATTTAAGTAGAATATCCGTATAAAGAAGAAAGTACAGACTAGGTTTGTTAGGGCAGGAAGAGAAAAGAAAGAAGAAAGAGTCCTATGCTCCTCCTTGCTCTCTATCCTAAACTCTTCCATAGCTCCCTAGCTTCCTGGAACTACAGGAAGATATAACTAAGAAGAGAAGACGATAAGACAATAGATGAAAGGTCTGCAATACCTGCTTCAGATGATAGATAGGAGAATGGATGGATGCTTTCTTCTTTCCTTACTTAGGCTGGGGGAGGATCTTTATCCTATTATGTTATGCCCCAATTGCAGGCGGTGCGAGATCTAGGGGATAAAGTACTAGTTCGCTTAGTCGATCTTTTGCCTACATCTCTAGGCTGCATGAGGCGATGTGTGAATACTTGGAGAGTGCGATACAAGGTAAAGGGTCTTTCTTTGCTTTTCTTGGTTTATAAGCTCGCTTTCGTAAAAGCGAGGATAAGCGATTCTATCGAAGTCTCGATTCGCGTCCAATCTGTACATCTTTGGTAGGCAAGAAATATACAAGCATTTGAGGACTAAAACCTCCATTTAGGGACCGAGGGTCATGAAACATCTTTGAGGAATGAGGTAAGGACCTCTTCTCTCGGCGTAGCCAAAGTGAGAACCATTCGACCGAGGTCGAGATCTAAGCTCGTCCATAAAGCAAAGTCTTTGCAGTGAAAAGATTCTGCCAGTAGCTAGATGCCTTGAAGAAAGAGCAAAAAGACTCGATCCATGGCTCCAAATCAAAATGGCCCATCCTCCCTAAGAGCCACGATCGTAGTAGCCTTTTTCCATTCTTTTTTTCCAATAAGGAGTCGTGACCGATGAACCTTGGGAGCATCCCGGCAAGATCTATAGCTTCATTGCTGGCTAAGCGAACTACCTATTCTATATATTCTATAGAAGTTAATATGAGAGAAAAAGCTCTTCTTTCACATAAGTGGGGGTCGGCCTTCTTCTTCCCATTCTCCCAATGAGACCTCTTTCACTTCGGACGACCAGGAGGACTTTAATAAAGCCCCTTTTGCCTCATCACGATTGTGACACCCCAAAAATAGGTCCATTCCACCCAACCCATTCGAGTCGCCAAATACATGGTACGAAATAACTACAACTTCAATAATACAAATGTCGTATGAAATACGACAATACATACTGTGAGTTTAAATACGATATTGCCGCCTGAATAATATCCACACGCAAATAAATCCCCATCATAATTATTGATACATTATTTTACAAAATGGTGAGGACTACTAAAGAACTCTCTCTGAACCTTCATTCCATACCCCGACTCGATCCTGCTTGTATGTTCTCACCTCCACGAGAAGAAGAAAATGGAACAAAAGGAAAAGGGTGAGCTCAAACTAGCCCATGAAAGAATATTATGACTAAGATAATATACAACAAATTATTGTTAGTCTTCAACAGGAAAAATATAATAGAATACAATAGACAACAAGTTTTAAATCAATATTCGCAATGAAAATATTAATTCATAGAAGAGTTACGTGAGAATGCAAACTACTATCTTCTATGTATGAATTTTAAAGTTCATCGTCTATTTTTTTTTATTCCCTGTAACATCAATCAATATATATCCGGATCAAATATTCATCCTTGCACTACGAAAGCCGAGGACATTCACCACCGGTCATGTTCATCTAAACACTTGTTCATCTTTTGCACTACTACGGCCAAAGATATTCATCGAAATCATTCATCTTTGCACTACGGGCCAAAGATATTCCATAATATCATCATTTAAGACCGAGGATGATGAAAATATTTTTAAAGAAACGAATCCAAAGGAATCAAAATGACAAGGATTAAGGATTAAGGATTCGTACTTTGTTTTATCCACGTCCAAAAATACCTCAAAATAATCATAGTGGTGTAAAATTCAAGAATGATCAAAACATGGATACAATCAAAGCTAGTATCCATAATATATTATTTTGGACAAAAGAAGAAATTTCATTTTTCAATTGAATAGTCTTAGTATTAAGTGAATAGTGTCAGATATCGTGAATAGTCTTAGATCACGTGAATAGTAACTCTGACACCAAAAAAGATAGAAATTTCACAAAAAAAACATCTTCACGCTTAAATAAATAGTACTTTCGTGAATAAGAATCTAATCAGAATAGTAACTCATGAATAAGAACTCATGAATAAGAACCCCGACGTGAAAAAAGTTTCAAATTTGATAAAAAGTTCCAACCAATATTTCAAAGATAATGATATTGAAGAAATAATATCATTTGAGAAGAAAATAACATCCCTTACCTCGAAAGACGGTATTTCTAAATAAAACAGGATATAAAGCTATGACTTGAACTTGCACCGTATAGAATACTCAAAGTATACTCAAAATACTCACAAGAATACGCTCGATAATATAGAGAGAAAAACTTGAGTTTACGTGTGATTTTCAATTCTAACCCAAGACTGTTTTATAGGAAATTGCTTAGAACACCAAAGCGAAAATTTAATATAATATTATTATTTATAATAATAATTCCTACGCACACCTTGAATCTGAATTTCAAAGAATTTGTCATGTGTTAAATGAGGGAACCAAATGAAAAAAAGCGTTTTGTAAATAAAAATATTTTAAACTTCCAAAATCAATTATTTGAACTTGAACTTCAATAATTCACAATAAATAGCCTTTTGCGGAAAATTCAAATCTCGCTAATTTTTATAGGAAATTCAATTCTCTACAACTTTGCGGAAGAAAGTTTTCCAAATTCAAAGCGAAATTGGTAAAAAATCCACAAAGCCAAGGCGATTTACACAGTATAATCAAATTTGATCGAATAAATGGGGTCCAATTTATTATTTTAACATGTTTTAAACATTTATTGCAACAAAAAATATTCTTCCTCCTCGTATACTCACATATCCCACATTCGTTGTAAAAAATATCATCATTATTATATTATTAAAATATAATATTATATATATTTAAATGAATTATTTTATCGAGAAAAGATAAAATTTTAATTTTCAACAATTGTCATATTAAAAATTTTCTCCATCTATATCCACATAAAATCAATATTTTCCTCATCATATGAATCAATAATTAATTATTCACAAATAATATTACAGAATCACAATATTGACAACCGCATAGCCTCAGGGAAAGAGGGGCTTTCGATAAGAATTTCTCCTTCTCTACAAGCAATTAGGTGACCAAACCTCTCCTTGATGCAGAACTTTCTAGACATTGCCAATAATGTTATCTAATAATATTATTCGGATAATATGAATTATTGCTTGACAATGAAAAATACTTGTGTAATGACAATTATTGAAACAACGAAGAATATAAAATATCAACGCAGCAATTATTGAATCAATAAAATAAAATCTTTGAATAAATTCTTATCAGAACCATTATTGAGTAGTGTCTTCTTACGTAAGAATCAATAATTGGTGCAATACAGGTAATCTTCTTGTCTAATAACCAGATTCGTGTTTTTTACCAATAAGGTATTCCAACGATTAATAAATCAGTAACAATTACTGTGATTATTTTTAAACAACTTATATTTGTCGCTTTCTTCCTCCAATCGCTTTTTCAGTTATGGGGCCCACAAAAGATCATTGCAGTCGTCTTTAATATTCCCCGACGACATTTAATATTCCACGACCAAACAAATATTCCCAACAATAATGAATATTTTATAACCACTTGCTTATTTTGAAATACTTGCGTATTTTACCCATAACTATCCACATTAATCAAATCAACCTTACTATTTCAAAATAATAAATAAAGAAAATTAAATTTTATTTATTAATTATTTGGGGTCTTCTAACGATCTCCGGTGAAGTAAGCGCTCCCTCCTATTACTATTTACGGGGTGGAGTCGAAGCTATAACACCAGAAAAGTCAAAGAGATTCCTTCTTGAACCACTGTCGTGTAGTCTTCTTCCCCGCCTCCCAGCCAGGCCCTATCTCGCTTCCAAGTCTCATTTGGATGAGGCGCCAAGTATTACTAAATGAAACTCTCATTTCAACATTCTTCTCTATGGCCCTTTCCTTCTCTATCCTTGCTGAGAATCTCTTTCTTCCTACAAGGCACTGAAGGTCGAATTCCACTTTCCACACTATGTTGACTTTACTCCCAGCCCAGTCATTCCCGCCACTCTTTCACATAAAGCATCGAGGGCTTTTTCATAAAGTAAGTAACTCTCTATTGTCCACTTGATAGCTTTCAAGAAAGTATCTTTCATACATCGTTCCGGTGGTCTCTAACCCCTCCAGATGGCCTCTTGGTCTTCTCCCACTTTGACTCACCAAGGAGAAGGTCGATCTTTATTATATCATTTCTTACGAAGTTATATAGATCGATGCCCGGATTGGGGCGTCGTACCACGGGAAAACATTTGCAGATCGACCATGAATCGAACCAGATCGAAACATTCAAATTGTCGATGGACAAACTTTGCTTGGAACGTCGTCGCAAAGCGAAGGATGGCCAGTGCCCCTGTTCCTGGGTAGGGTATTCCCTATTATGAGCCTACTCGGATCGTAACTAAACCGGTTGATTCTCTTTTTTACCTATCGGTACCGTACCGACTTTAAGCAACCATCACATTTCTGCTTGAGATCCCAAGTCTCCAAGTGGGCCTTCTTGCCAACCACGACCTTGGCTTTTTAGAAATCCCGCTCCGTAGTAGGACTTGTAGCTTCGGCGATCCACCGGGTGGGTTTGTTTATCCTTCCAGCTTTAGTGTCTTCTTGGATAGTTATAGCGGCCCATAGGTGCGAGATGTACCTGTAAGGCGGGGTCGGGTCCCCGACATAGTCCTTTCAGCGATGGCCATTTAGTCCATGGTCCATTGGATGGTCGGTCTGAGGCCGAAATTGGAACACATTGATTCCGCTTCGTTCCCTTCCTTCGCTTGAGGCTGTCCCCTCGGTGTGGTCGATTTTTATATCTTTTCGGGCAAATGAAGCTTACACTTGTTCACTAATTATGACGGTTCACGGGGCCTCTTTCCTCCTCCTCCACTTTCTCTTTCACTCGTAGGGATCCGGACCCCCCAAAGGGGGAGGAGTCGATGAACATCTCGGCCATTGGCGAAATTTCGCCCAAGTCCGATCCCTAATTCTTGTTCACCCCGATGATCGTCGTGTTGGGTGAATTGTGACCTCGTCTGATCGTGTCGGGTGAAAGCAATGACCCGCTTCAATCACAATCTTTACTTATGGGCTAACGGGTCACACTTTGGCCAAGTATCCTACAAAAAAAGACTCCGAGAGAGCCGTATTATTAAAGGAATGGCCATAGGAATGGGCGCGTCATGACATCGTAAGATGTCTCGCTGAATGAATTAGTTGGTACTAGAAATGTTAGAAAAAGTAAGCGAAAAGAGTAATAAGAAGTGAAAAGGATGAGAGACTTCCCAACCGAGAAAAGTAAAGTTCCCATCGATGGTATACTTAGTGTAAAAAGCTCTAAGATCACATCTTTGGAATAAAATCCGATTGGAAAAGGAAATCCAATTAGAGATAAAGCGCCCATGAGCATCATGGCATAGGTAAAAAGGAATGAGGAGGCAAGCCTCCCCATCTTCCGTATCTTCTTGCTCATCCGACATGGCATGAATCACCGAACCTCGCACTCGTGAATAGTAATGCTTTGAAAAAGGCGTGATTCATTAAGTGAAAGACGCTAACCGAATAGTTAGAGATGCCGCAAAAAATCATCATATAGCCTTAATTGATCGCAAGTTGAATAAGCTATGACCCTCTTTAGATCGTTCTACATAATATTCCGATTAGTTCTTGCATGAGGAATGACGCCATAGCTCTGCAAAAGTAATAACAATCAAAGCCGTAGGTGGGTATTCAAATAAAGGGAGCACCTTTATCATGAAAACGCCATTTGTTACCATAGTAGTGCATTTAATCAAAGCGGATCTTTGAGTGGGACCCTCCATACCATCGGGTGACCAAGTATGCGATCCTATCTCATGCAAATTTCCCAACAAGACACCAATAAAGTAAAATACAAATAAGAGTTATGGCATTCAATCTCATATTACGAAATCCAAGAATTTACAGGGGCACTAAAGACGAGCAAAAATGGTTGAAAAAGTCTACTTGTTTGAAAGAGAGTAAAACAACCCGAAATCCTGAGAGCTAATCCAAAATCACCTACTACTCGATTGACAAGCATAGCTTTTATAAATTGCTTTATCTCACTCAAGTCGTGTAAACCGAAATGAATTAACAAATATGAAGCAAGACCTACTCCCTCCCATCCAGTGAATAATTAAAGAGAGTTATCTCCAGGTCCACCAACATTAGCATAAAAAAGTAGGAATGGATAAATAACACATAAATCGAGGGCTATCACGGATCCTCGGGCATATATGAAATGGAATAAAGATGGACCAAGCTACTTATGGATGTAACCACAATTAACATCACTACGGTCAAGAATTTGCCATCGAACACGGGGTCGAAGTGAATTATGAGTCGGACCAATCTGCGAATCGAAGCGAGCTCCCTTGCGTGCAATGATGTGGTGGTGAACCTCTCATTCTAATTCAAAGGTTTCTCCGAACCAGTGCGGGAAGGTTTCCCATCACACGGTCACCAACTTGATCTTCCGTGGGAATCATTATGTCCGAACAGGGCTGGAAAAGCAGTGAGTCTCGCTTTCCTTAGCCACTCAAGTGTCTGGCATCTGCCGTGCTTAGAGCCCTCTTCCCTAATGAAAGAGTCCACCGCCTACCTTAGTAGTCTCAAATAAAAGTGCGGGCACTTTTTTTTCGAGTAAGTGATTCACTCACCGGCGAATAAAAGGTTGGATCAATAAAAGTCTACTACGAGCCCTCCGCCCCACGCATCTAACCAATTTCAGCGTGGTTCACTGTTCCACCGACTAGACCATTGAGTGATTCATCGACACAGAGGTCTTGCTTGAAGTGGGGGTGTCTTTGTCCTGTTATCATGGGCCTTCCCCATAAGGCCCCACCGTCGGGCATAAACGCCTCTCTTCTTTACCCATATCGAGGCGTCGTCTTAGCCTTCCCTCGACTGGGATCGCTCCCCACACTGTAAGCGTTCGTGATCGGCCTCTCAACTGTATATCGATCGAAAGCGGTGATGCGGTCCCCACCAAGGAGTGGTTACGTCCCAATATGTCCCCCTATTCCCAACATCTTATGGTGCCGGGGTGGGTAGGGTCGAATTCGAGTCCGTGTCATGCAGAGTAATGTAGCGCATCCAGATCGATATATCTATTCTAAATTCATCCGGTGACTTCACTTGCCGCCAAAAGAAGCCCCAAAGCCCAAGCATCAAACATTTTCGATGAGATCCATGGAGCAATTCTTGAGATAGCAAAGACTAGCTCCGGTGCGACTTCATAAAAAGAAATCAAAGATAAGATCGAAGAGAATGAAAGACACGTAGTACTTATTATAGCGGTTCCTTCCGATCCTGAAAACGTCCAGAAAAAACTACTACTAAAACTACTAAAGGCGGGGCAAAAATACGATAAGTAGATACATAATTTCGAGTGTGATCGAGACAACAAAAAATCGATACGATGACGGAAGCGGCTGTGATTTTTAGTGATAGATTGATCGGCCTTAGAAGAACGCTGATCGAAGGAATGAGTCACAAGGTGCATTTTAGCCCCAACGACAAAGGAACCTACTGGTAAGGGCATTTTCGGGGAGTAGCCCGCTTCCCATTACTCGATAGGGCAATTCTCGCATGCGAGAATTAAGGGAGCCATTGAAAGGTGACTAAAACACGAAATGGGGACTACCCGAGCTAATGATAGAGGCGAGAACACTTTCCGTGCCAAGTCCCATTAATTGATCATAACGATATCGTGGAAATCTTTGCACGAACCCATATATATAGGAACGGAAGCAGAATCACCTTGATACTAAACCAGATCGAGCACAGGATCTTCTTGAAATGGGAAGATCTAGGAAAGGCGGCCAACCTCCCTGAGAGAGGCGATGTGTGGACCAGGTGAGTAGGGATCTGACTCCGTGGATCGCTTCGTCGGGCCGATAGGTGGTGGTATTACACCCTTCTCAAAGGAACCGTCGTGAGACTCTCACGTCATCTGACTCCACCCTGCATTAGGACCTCCCTTTCCTTTGACCAACGGGTCCTCAAACCAACCTGTCCTCCCACATAAAAGAGTCATTCTCCCCAAATAACAGAGTAAAGTCTCTCCGTATGTTTCCTCTTTTTGAAGGGGCCCCCCGCTTCAACTGCTCTCACATAAAGCTCGAAAACTCTTTGTCCGAGTCTTCGCAAATAGGACACCTTGTTCTCGGGGCAATCGATCTGCAAGGGCTCGATTGCCTCCTGAAAGAACTCATCGGTAATAGGGACATCCCTCCCGTAGTTAAAAAGGGCACGAAGCTCCCCCTTGACATGGGAACGCTGTGATTCCGGGGCAAGAGCGTTGTCCGGGAGCCTGACCCACTCGGGCCCGGGTAATGAGCCTGATGCACCCGAATCCCCCGAAGGAGCCATCATATTCTCCAACCCCCAGTTCCTCGGCTCAAGGATTGCCCAAGCCCTAAGCAAAACAAAAAGGATATTTCCTCCCCACCCAATCTTTTTTAATAAGAAGGAGAGTGCCCTTCCTAGCAGCAAGTATTTTATTTTGGAAAAGACCAAATAAAAGTCCAATCCAGAGAAAAAAAAAGTAAAAAATGAGTACTACAATCAAAAAGAATATAACAATGGGGATTAGGGCCGCCTGAATGGAATGGCTTTTTTGGCTGGGCTTGCCAGGAGCACTAGTCCTTGAGTTCATTTGTTTTTGGTTTAATATGGTATCGATAACCATAAATTTTTTTTCAGGTTTATGGTCCCCGATTATAAGTTCTCGTTGACCACCTACTTACTATAGGAACTAAAGCTATCTACATCTTTTAACCCTATTTGCATAGGCTCGTGTACGCATTTACGTTCAATAATCCTGTGGGCTTTCACTTGACACGTCTTCGCTTCGTGATCACTTAGAGCCCTCTTCCATCAATAGAGTACTCCCAACGCGTCGACCACACGCCTAGCGTAGCCTTTCTCGCAGAACATCCACATAGATCCAAAGGCGACATTGACAAGATCTCCTTCTTTAATAGCAGTATCACTACCAAAGATAACAATCCAGACATTCTCATTCTCAAGATTCAAGGCTTCACTTCCTTTGACGCCTCTGCAAATTCAACCATTTCACCCGCTTGAATCTCGTTCAATCCATAAACACGTGCGATCCCATCTACAACTAAGAACACTCGACCGATCTCATCCACTTGAAAATGAGTGTAAAAGTTGCTAATTCTACTTTCTTATAGAGTCGTTAGTTCCGCAGCTCTTGGAGAGTTTTCCACTTTTAAAGAGGTGGGTTTACAGAAAGTAAAGAGAGAATGGCGCTTTCAAAAGAAAAGAAATAAACCACCCTACTCACCTTTGACGAAAAAAAAGATCTAAGTAGCGATCGCCCTTTGAATTTAAGCGCGTAGGGTATATTATTCCCTTTTTGCATTTCTCGCAGATGATGAGTTAAGGTCTTTTTTTTTGAGGGCACCCTTCGAGATAAAACAGATAGCCGGATCGTATTTAGATTAGCCAAAACGCTCTCTCTATATACCCATCGTTGCGTAAAGAAATCTCTATTTTCTTTTCAATAAGAAGTTGTGTATCAATCAAATCCTATAGGGAGAGTCCCGATTTCTTCACTTTTCCCAATGAAGTGAAAATTGAGCCGCTTCTTAAGCTCTTTTTTGCCGCAGGTCGTAAACCACAATGACTTTTTGATCTCATCCGGCGATAAGTAGCGGGTCGGATCGATCTTGCGCTTACCTCCGTGGGTTGGCTAGTGGATGCCTAATTTTCCCCCATCGAGAATCGCCCATTTTGAGGTAGACGCCCGAACTCAAGGTCCCCGGGTAACATCTTATTCCCCAAAAGGAATCTTTCGTCCACGAGGATGAGCCCGATGTCTTGGGAGAGATAGAATGACTTCTCCAAGACACTCAAAATGATGACACTGCCCACCCCCAAATTTCAAAAAAAAGAAAAAGGGAGGAATATAATTTGATTCTTACTAAATAGAAAAAGATGTATAGAAAAAAAAAAGTACAATTTTGATTAAAATCGAGAGTCCCATTACTTTTTTTTTTTCTATTCACACGAAAAGAATAAAGCCGATAAAGAAAGATCAAAAAAAGAAGTAAAGGAAAAAAAGCATTAGTAGATTGGCGGTGAGCATAAGCGAGTCTGATGATCCTAAATAATGTCCGAGAAAGACCATTGTTAGACTAAAAGCACTTCTCGGGATAGAGGTTGATAAGAGCCATCGGACAGATTTTTAATAATAAATTATTTTTTTTAGCGGTGGGGACCAAAAATCATACAATAAATGAGAATCGGATAACGGTGAGTAGGTGCTTCATGTTTTGTTCTCATGAGTAAAAAGATAGACGGTTTTATAGCGAATAAGCGGAAACAAGAGGAATCGAATTATCTTTCTATACACAATTACGATAAGAATATAGTCAATTTCGACTTGCTTCCTCTAAGCACCGCCTTTCTCTTATATATCTGAGCACCTAATTCAACTTCCATCCTGCTTGAGGCACTAGTTGGATGGAAACCACGATCAAAGGTAGCTTTAGCTAATAAGATCTGCAACTCAAAAGATGAAATCTTGACTCTAAGCAAAAAAAAAACTTCTTCTTTACTTATGCAATTTTTTTTCTTGAATTGACACCTATGTCGATTCGAACTGACGGGGTTGTTGTTTTGTCCCTCCGTCCTTTCGTGTAGGAAGCCTTGAGTTACTTACGGAATCTCAAAGAGTCGGACTATGTTTTCTTGAAGCTCTCCTTGTTTGGTTGGTAGACGGAGGAGGCCGAGTATTAAATTTCTAATTTTAACTCTCGGTTAAGCGGTTCTTAATTCTCGTATGTGATAGCAGGTAACATAAGGGTCATTACCACAATGCAAATCATCTCACTTGCTAAGCTTTAAGGAAAGTCTAACTAATATAGTTATACTGGGGCTTTTAGAACCGTAGGGTGAGAGAGAATGAAAAGCTCTGGAAAGACTAGGGAACTTGGTTGCGAGCTTCCCTTGGGATTGGTTAATAGTTCGGATCTGGGGAAAGCTACCTTCACGACTCTTATAAAACCCTTGGCTTCCCTATAGATTGCTAGGTGAAGGAAGAAGAGTCAAAGGGGGGATTGGTTGTATTAAGTACTTGAGAAAGCTATAGTCGTAGCTAACAAAAGACTAGAGAAAGAAGCAACACTTACAAACTAAGAGCTCGGAGAGACTAGATAACATGGATGCCCTAGCTAAAAAAGCTTTTGTTACACACCCATCCGTCTTGATCCACGATCCTTTTAGAGCTACCTCTTTCAGATGCTCTTGAAAGAGGGAGGAAAGCAGAGCACTCCAACTAATAGAAAATAGAGAACGAGAAGAGAGAATATTGGATAGTCTTAATAAGAGGAAGGGGTGAGAAGAGAAGTTGAAGGCAGGAACTGTTCTGAGCAGAAACTTGAGTCCCTTTAGCAGCTACCTTCTCACTTGCTTTCTAGCCCCCTTCGCTCTAGCTCTCTTCGGAAGACGAGAAAAGGCGAGGATCTTGGAAAGACGTTATGCCCGATTCGATGTAATGGTCCTTTAAGAGGCCACTCCGATACTTAGCTAACAACTAGGTATTGGATAAAGAACTTCAGACAGACCAAAAAACGCAAGGAAGAATATATTACGCCCGTCGCCCATCGTAAAAAGAAGCACCCACTTGATAAGGCTCCTAGCCGTGGATTACAAAGCATATACGGAAGGAAGAATCGGACATTGGATTCAACAAAAGGATGATAAAACAAAGAGGGTAACAAGCGGACCTTATCTCAAAAAGTCTAGGACTAAAGAGAAGCAAGGAAGCTAAAGACTAAAAGGTACGGATCCTCCCTTCTCGAGCCTTACCTAGAAGACGCGCCTTTAGAAACTCCGCATTGAAAGAGACCTAAAGAGAAAAAAAAGAAAAAAGAAAAGATGGGAAAGAACGCCTTTTCGGAACAGGTTAGACTAGCTAGGGAAATCCAAGGGAAGGAATTGCTCTAAGAAAAAAGAAAAAAAAAAGAAGTCAACTTTTCTAATAGAGAAAGAGAGTGATTCGTCTACTTTGTTAATAAGGTAAGGAAACGGACTTCAAGTACTTCGTAGGACGACGACGAAGACTTATTTCTAAAAAAAGGTATGGGCAACCTTTCACCTGGGAACGATCTAAAACGATTCCACATTCAAGAAAGAACCGGACCGGACTCTTGGAAGGAAGGAGCTACATCAAGAAAGGAGCAGTCCTGCCGCATTGCTGCTCTGCTCGAGGAAAGAATAAACCGGTGAAGGGCACCAAGCGAGTGAAGTTTACGAAAGGAGTCACTAAGGGGCGAGCAATAGGTTTAGTGTAGTTGTAAAATCCAATCCAACTTGTACTTTAATGTTGTCACATCAAAATGCAAAACAGATTCAACGCCCTCGTTCTCACTCAACAGTAGACCAATCCGCGAGGAATGCTAAAATAAAGTAATTCAACTTGTGGCCCGGGTACTCTATTAAGAGTGCCTTCAGTAGAGGAAGAAGAGAGATAACATTTATAGTAACTACTTTTTAAGACCTCTTAGCTGTATAAAAAACATTCCACTACTATCTACTATACAAAGATCACATTCCAACTGTCAAGCTAAAGGCGAAAGAAGTGGCTTAGTACCTAACCTCTTCATAGACACATAGGCGATCGAAGGATTTAGGTTAAAAGAAATCTCTCCTTCGAACTTCGAATTCGTTCAAAGAGAAAGAGTAGTACTTGCTATTTCTTTCTCCTCTCTCACACGTGAAAGTCGCTTTAACGAGCGTCGGCCTTATTACCGTTCTCGACCCATAGCCATAGGGCACTTAACTCTATCTATCGAGTTGAGTTGTCTCCCCTCGGTGTCAAGGTAGAGTGATTAGAGCTTACTTCTTCTTAAAGGATCCATGTCATTTCACTTTGAAGACCAAAGACCGCTTATTTTCATATGAAACCATGAACAGGTTCACAAATGAGTTGAAAAGAGCAAAAGGATCGACCTCTTCCCCAACCCTCGGCTCATCGTGAACTGGGTGACTTTTCACTCCCTTTAGTTCAAGCGGAAGACTAAGATGACCTTTCGGATATGGGATCTTCTACTTAAAATACGATAACGATACCACCAAAGGTGCAAAGCGGCTAGGTCTGGGATCGATCCCATCTAAGCAAAGAAAGATCCACGCCCAAGAGAAAGAAAGTAAAGCTTGAAAGTCGCCTTATTCCATTCCTTGAACATCTGCAGAGCTAACCCCTGAAGTGATGCGAGGCCCTTAAGAGTACCCTTTCCTCTAATCTGCGCTTAGTCCTTCAAACATCTCACATCGATTCGTTCACGCCTTTCCTCCCCGAGACGGTTTAAACCGGTATGGTATGAACTCGATTTAAACGGGGATCGAAAGCAAGAATAGCCCTTTTCTTTTATATACTATGCTTTGAGCCGCTTCCAAAGAATGGGAGGACTTGCCTTTGCCCTTACTACTATGAATAAGGAAATTCCCAGTTGTTCACTCAAGCTCTAACTCATTGACAACCAGTGAAGCAAAGAGCTATGGGAATACTTTCACAGTTGGGGGGATAACTCTTAATTAAGTAACTAAGCCCCAAGGCTAGCGAAGAAAAAGGAAATAGGGCAACAACTCATGACTCGAGGGTGAGAATTGGAATCAAACAGATTGAATCAGAAATGAACTTAGAGAGAGGCAGAATAACCGGAAGAAGGGCTACCAAAAGCTCGTTATCGTTAGCAAGGCAAGGTTCGAAGCGAGGTTTTAAAGGAAGCAGTCCTTCCGCTGCACGAGCATCGACAAAGAGAAAGTTTAGAGCAATTAGCCAATCCAATCACCAGAAAGAGCGAAAGGTAGAGCTAGCTCTTTTTTCAAAACATGATATTAAATATTAGCTATCGCGAGAGCGTTGAGCTTGAGCTCTAGCTCTTCTTCCTTGTACTTTAGCTTTTTTTCTTTTTCCATTTCTGTTAGAAGGAGCTTACGTCGAGAATATAAGTCGAGTTTAAATCGGCGATTATGTCCGTCTCCTGGGGTGACCCCAAGGGCTAACTACCCGATCGCACCCACTTCTCTTTCTTTCCGACATCAATGACAAAAGCTTACGGCTAAAGTCTTATAGAGAAAGAAAGCAAGTTGAGTGTAAGACTTAGCCTACCTTCAACGAACCCATCCTCTCTTTAAGTGGGGGACGAGATTCGAACACGTAGTCTTCGGATCATGGACCGATGAGTTGACCATTACTCTACCCCGCTTGAAAGATTCCCTTCTCTTGAAAGAAAAGATCCCGAGATGAAACTACTTCCTCGGAGATAGTCTTTTATGCTCCCGCCTCTCCTTTCTAGTCAAGCTATTGAATTCCTCGATAATCTAATCCATTCCTCCTTCACTTCACAACGGCAGTCGACAAAAGCAAAAGGAGGAAGCGTAAATCGTGGACTTTACTTGACAAAAGAAAAGTCCGAGATAGCTACTGACTTTGACCTAAGCGAGGAGAGAGAATGGAAGAGCTTCTTTACTTTATATAAAGCTATATCGCTATCACTTTCATTAGCTCTTTAAAAAAAGAAAAGAGAGGGATACCATAAAAATTATGACGCTTGCAGATAGAAAATGGCGCATTCCGGAAGATAATTGGAAGAAGGAGATTCATGATCTTCTATTTTTTTCTATAGTAAAGAGAATGCCGCTTTCGAAAGAAAAGAAAGAAATCAAGGAAGAATCGAACTTCCATAACGTGTTAGCTAGGATACCCCACTTTGATCATCTTTCTTTACACAAATTCTTCGGATCACATCTTTCCTATCTGCTTTTCGGAATCAAATCTTTTCCGATCTCATGTTGCAATTTTAATTTGTCATTGCTGAATTCACGTACATATGTTATTTTCTTTTTGATCCTGCGAGGAAAGCGCGAAAGGTTGGTTCTGGTGGTTAATTCAAGATATAGAAAGTGTTAAAGTAAGGAAAAAAGAAAATAGATTCTGGTTTATACCTTCTATCTCCTTGCTATCTCCATTGGTGGAATGAGGGGTATCAGAAGATCTCTGTTTACCTTAGATAGAGGAGCTACTCTAATAGCTTATGGGAGCTACTTGGCACGCTTGTCCCTAGATTATATAAGGATACTCACTAGCATAGCAGACTGGCTATCCATGCTATACAGACAGCTATTCTAGACTGCATAGACTAATGCTTGCCTTCTTGCTTATTCCTTCCCTCTAACCATAGAACCAACTTGTTTGCCACTTACAAAGAAAGAGCTTTCTAGAGTCAAGTAAGAAGAGATTCACTATCTTTCGAATCATGCCTTACCTGAATGCCAGTCTTTCTTGTCCTTATTATAAGATTCAACTCTGACTAAGCAAAGAATCCAGATAGGAGATTGAGAGAGTGATATCCTAAGTAATGAGATGAGCTTGATTACGCACCTGATTGACTCTTAGTTACTGAAAGCGCTGATGAACGATCTTCCTTATTTTAAGAGGATGTAACTCGGATTCTTCCTTCACTCTTGACGGCTTAGCCGTGGAAGTCTAAGAGCGAGTACCTCTCATTCCTATAAAAGCAAACTCCCTTGAACAACTGCTTTACAGTAGAGATTTCCAGTGCAGTGGAGGAAAACTTCTCGTTACTGAGCTACCTCATTCTCTTCTTGTTGAGGTGGGAAACCCCTCATCCCTTTGTTGTCAATCAGTTTGAAACCCCTGGTCGAGCTTCTTTCTTCTGCTTCTTCTGTTGATTCCCCAGTTTTGGTGGATTCTCTGGTATCTGGTCTTGCAGCTTATCTTGCAGCTCTTCTCTTTTCCACTCAGAAGCTGGTATTCAATTAGCTTAGCTGGGGAGGAAAGAACGGAAACAAAGAAGAAGGTAGGACGCTAACCTTTTTTTCATCCTTGCTTTCAGTAATGGGTTGAGTGGCAATGTGTCCTTCTAGCAATGTGCCCCTTCGGGTTACACCCTTCCTTTGTCAACACACCTATAAAATAGGGTAGGGAAGGAATGAACCTTTGGGCGAGTTCTCCCTAAACTACTTATTAGTATAGACTCTCCTGCAACCTGAAGTCGAAAGAGAACCGCAACGAGTGTAAGCGCTGTTGGATAGAAGACTGGTATAGAATCCGCTGGTATAAAATAGGCTTTTTTCGGGGCAAATGTCACAGAAGGAAGATAATAAGTTGTTCTCTCTTTCCTGAATTCGATGGGGGGTCCAATGTGAAGTGAGATTGCCCAAGAGCTGGGGTCGTCTCTGTGCCTACCTAACAAAGGAGGACAAGTCGCCCCTCGTTTTGGGTGAGTATACTCGGGAGTCCAGATCAGCCTATCTGCGACTGCCACGGGAGGGAGGTCCACCTTCTTGATTTCATCCCACCCCTAAGCCCGTCACTCACTAAAACCCAGGAATCGTCCCTCTTTAGGAGTCAGAAGTCCTCTCTCGCCAGTCTTGGTTAATTGAATCTGACTGAGCTTGCTTTGCCTATGCTTCAGCGTCTTTGCCTTTCCTATTCTTTTCTCTGATTATTGAACTGGTATCTGAAAGACAACAAAAGGGGGGTAAGAATAATCTCCTAATTTAGGTCTCTTCATCTGCTTTAATGGATGGGAACACATCGAATGAAAAGGATGTCGAATGAGATGAAAGATGGCAAAAAACCGAATGCCTTGTGAGAAATTCAATCTGAACTTTATTGGCTCCATCACCGGAACCAGCAGCAGCTTCTCTAGTCCGATTCCGTTCCACAGGGATGCCAAGACAATGATGATGGCCCGTTCTTCTTCTCAAAGACTACTTGAACTGCCCGATTTATCGATGGCTCTTTAATGGCTGATTTGCCTGACCTTCTTTCTTTATTCAGAGGAAACTAAAGGAGCCAGAGCCTTAGAAGAGAAGACTGGAAAGCCGGAGTCAGCCAACCGCGGTGAAAAGGCGGCAAGCACAGATGAGAGGGACATCACTTCTAATCAGTGTTAGAAGTGACGGAACTTTGAATCAGTGAAAGAATCGTCATTAACCAATCTTGTATCGGACGCACCATCCCTTGAAGTAAAAGGTTAGCGAGCGCAAAGATGCGGATTTGACCCACACACCCTTTCTTAGAAGTAGAAGCCAAGCGTGGGGGATAGGAGCTTCGCCTGGCGAAACCCCATGCTTTGATAGTTTCATTAGAAACTGCCAGCACGCTCTCCTCCTTTTCCAGGGACTGCAGAGGGCAGTATCGTGGTGCTAGTTCCCCCTAACTCCTCATTCTATCGATCGAGTGAGATGAATCGAAAGCAATACGCCATACGCACAGTTGTGGTCATTCGTAGTCGATATGTTAGTCGTTGTGTTATGACATGAAGGGGTCATGGAAGAGTTGGGTTCGAATCCCAAAGCCCCTCTGTTTCGTACGTGACTCTTTAGGTCGTTCCGGGAGACCGAGGGAACCGAGTGAGCAAGAGTGATCTTCACCCTACCGTGACTGGTATCTTGTGGCTCCACTCCAACCGACGTCCTCTTGGGGACTTTTCGTTCCGACCGTAGGGAGATGAGATCCTATTGAGGTCTACTTCCTCTTGCTTTATAGTGGAACTACTTTCTCAACTATAGTTATTGCTCTTGTCGTACTGAAACTCTTCCGTTCTAATTGCCAGAGGAATAGACTTGTTTAATAAAAAGACTATAGAAAGAGCTGTGGATCTCGCATTCAAGCCACACAAGAAGAGTGCGAAATCCTTAACGTAAGCCCTTTTCTCTTCTAGAAGAAAACTGACGAAGCTTTATCAATAAAGCGAGTTCTTTCATCAATAAAGAAAGGCTTGCAGATTTCTTTCGTAGAAGCACCTTCTTCCTATCCATGTTTCTATCTTTTCTCGCAGAGACGGCCCTCATCGGACGCTCTACTCCAACAACCATAACGGTAAGATGCGACTCGACCCCTTCTGCACGAACGGGGGCTTCGTCTGCTCTGATAGTCCTACACCGCCAATATGGAATAAGGCAGTCTTCCTTTATTCCAATCTTTCTAAGTAAGGGCAAGTCGGGCAAGGCTTTCATGCTTCCGTTAGCCGGGTCGCTTCTACATTTATAGAAAAAACGAATTGCTACGCTTAAATAAAGAGGAGTCAAGTAAGCTGCCCAATCGGCTACAGGTCATTAGATGTGGAAGTTCAGGGTGATAAGAAGCTGACGGTTGCAGAAGATGGACTTGTTGACCCGGGTCTCGTGTGCTTGCTATAGAAAGTAACGAGTGAGGAGGTGGTAACGGTCGATGGATGTTCATATTTGAGTATTTGCTGACTTTAGCGTCACATCAAGGTGACAGGATTCGAACCTATGGCCCTCTGTACCCAAAACAGATGCGCTGACCAGACTGCGCTACACCTCGTCTCACCACCCCGGAACATATAGATCCACCCGATCGATGAACACTCAAACCGAACTCGCCCATCCTTTTGGGCACAGGGACGCGAGAACCAATCCGAGTAATCCACCGCTTTTTAATCAGCCTCCAAAAGAAGATAGGCGGCGCCAAAAAAGCGATATATAGCGCAGAGCGCTCACATTTTTTTACTCTTTCACTTTCATTTTTAAATCCGGCTCGCTCCCGACCTTTGGACCCTTCGCCCGCTTAGAAGTGGATTCGAACCGGTCCAATTGACCGGTCCAATAAACCGGTTTATACAGACTGTATAACCATGTATTTGTATGTATATCTAAATTACACCTAAAATACTATATTTTATAAAAAATTTTGTAAAAATAAATACTATACATTTTTTAGAGTCACAAGCAAAAAAAAAAAAAAATTGACCTGTCCAATAAACCTGTCCCATAAACCTGTCCGGCAAGACTTATTTAAGTGAAAAACGTGGCAAATACTACTAATTAAATACCTATTAACATTTATAGTATTTCTTTATCCGTCCTAATCGCAGATTTGTACATTCTCCTCTTTAGCTTTCTCGTACAGTTCACTTTCTTTCATCATTTTTACCAGGCAACAAACAGAAACTCCTCCCACATTCTCTTTGCAGATTCATAAACGCTAGAATTAGAAAGGTAGCTAGTTAAAAATCCCACAAACTTTCCAGAATAAAGAAAATCTGGCAAACATTTCGACGCTTGCCTTTGTTGGTTCAAGATTCTTTAATTTCTTGTTATGCCCCCTCGTGATCTTTTACCGATTGTCACCTCTTTCTCGCTCTAGAATCTCTATAATTTGTCATAGGATTCTCATTTATTGTTGTCTTTTTTAGCCAAAGCTTGATTCTTTTGTATTCATTTAAGTTCCCAGAGTGTCAATTAGGGCATTCAGATAGTGTCTATTGATCCAGTAGTGTTTACACTTTTTTAATTTCAGATTTCTATTGTACAATTTTAATTTGGATTTGGTTGAATCTAGGGTTTTCATTTTCTTGATTCGAGGTGAATTCTGAGAATTTATTGGGTAAAGATTTAGATATCTTTGGGTATGAAGAAGAGGCAATGAGGTGGGGAGGAGAGAAATGGAGGTTAGATCTGTGAGTGTACAATTGAGGTGTGATAAGCTTTCGGGGCAGGTGATTCCCAGGACTAGATTACAAGTATGGTTCATTACTGTTTGTTCCTGCATTTTGATATGGACCTGTTTGGTTCAGCTAGTTACTGTTGGCGAGCTCTGGCATCCGCACTTGTTATCTGGGCTATCCAATAGTTCAAATGGCTCTTCTAAGCTATCCATAGAGAAAAAGGCGGTTCAATCGCCACCTCCTCTTTTTCCTGCAAGTGAGCCCCTCTTGAATTATTAACCCTGGTTTTAATTGAAGTTGGTTTATGTGGAAAATGTTTTTCTATTAACGTCCGGTGACGAATATACTTGAAATTCTTGGTAATGTACTTGAAGAATTCTGCTGTTAGAATGGTGGTAAATTGCATGCTTAATAAGCTAGTTTTGTTAGTTTAGCTCGGTTGGCTTGTTGGCAGTATCGCATGCTATGTCGGTTAATAACTTCTATTATAGGGTGGTTCTTTGGGGTTCATGGAAGTCATACTTTGTATGGATATTGGATATTTCATAATGTCAAAGTGGGTTTTGATGCTTACCTTGGATAGATTTATTACCACGTAATTAGTTGATTATGACTAGAGCGCATAGGTACAATTTCAATAAATCACTGATCAAGAAAGAGACATTTTTTGTGAAGCACTTTTCCGCTGCTTGAGGGCCTACATTATAGATTTAATTGTTGATATTCATATGTGCTGCTATGTGTATATGCCACTACTTTCCTATTAGAGGAGGGGAAGAAATTATGTGTATATGTGATTACTTAGGATGTTGTGAACAACTTTCCGCAGTGAAGATGCGGTGCCTTATTCTCAGTGGCGTGGGAAGAAATTTGTTTCTTCTTTCTTTGAAAACACATGATATGTCCTCAATACCTACTATTCTGCAGGGAACTACACTAGTAATGGTTTTCTCAAAGTTTCTTGCAATGGGGGTTTGAATCAAATGCGTGCTGCGGTTCGTACTTGTTTTTATTCTTTCTCCAGTGTTGTTTATCTTTTACAACAACTTATTAACTCAGCTAATTGGGTGATTTCAGATCTGTGACATGGTGATGGTTGCTCGAATTTTGAACCTTACTTTGGTTGTTCCAGAGCTTGATAAGACATCCTTCTGGGCTGACCCTAGGTACTATGTTTAGAAACAATAAACTAGGGATCTCCTTCTCCCATTTTGTTTTTTGAAAATTTAAACCTGAGGTATTTTACTTGCAGTAATTTTGAGGATATTTTTGATGTGAGACACTTCATTGATTCACTGAGAGATGAAGTTCGAATTGTCAAAAGGTTACCGAGAAAGTTTATCAGGAGATATGGTTACCAGCCACTACAAATGCCTCCTGTTAGCTGGTCAAGTGAAAAATACTACCTACAACAGGTCCGTATGCTTGAGGTTTATTTGTAATTTAATCTACAACATAGATATTTATTTGTGAGAGGAATTTATTGATCTTGTAAATCTGTAGCATGCTGATATGTCTTTGGCTTCATTTGGTGACTCTCCAAGCTTGTGCAAGTGTTTATAAATAACAGTTGCGTATATAGATGCTTTGATGTTAACACATCTCTAGCAAATTAGTACCAGTGGTCATGTTATTCTCCATGCTTATATATGATTTGCATGATTATGATTCATCAGTCAGAGTGCAAATGATCTGAGCTTAGTATCAATATGCTCGAGCTTCAATTGGTTGACTTCATATCAATCTCAAGTCACTCTTGAGCTTAACCTTATGTAATAGCCTATTAACCTATTAACTTTTAAGCTAGGTCTGCCTGTATTGGATATAAATCCCAGTTCCAAGTTCCAACTACTTGGTATGGGTCAACTAAACACTTATATGTCATTCATCCCTTATCTAGAACCATATATTGCCACAAATCTTACCCTTCCTCGACACTGCTGAAATTTAATTTTAATTATCTGGTGTGTTTTCTTTGGGGTTGATGCAGGTAGGGTAGATGAAGTGTTTACGTCATCAGTATTAGAAAAAGTCAGAAATTTTCAGTACAAGGCACTAATTTGGGAGTGAGTCCTAGTTGTGTGCCTCATTAGTCATTCATGCTAGGCGGTGATGTTTTATAGATTTGACCTTTTTATGTATTTGCATGTGCAGTTCCTTAGTGGCAATTCCTGATTACAAACAAAATTTTCATAATCCACTTAAACGGAAAACTACCAGTGGTATATTAAATTCATCATCGACAACAATCTATTCAAACCATTAAAATTAGGCATGGAGTGTAGATTTATAACTTAGTTGAATAAAAAAGGACGAGATATGTAAGACTTTTCGAGTTTGCTTCCTTATTTGCCTGAACAACATGGTTGATGGCAGTATGTGAAGCCTTGTAGAGCTAGACCTATTATAAGGTTGGCGAGACACGAACTGTTTTTACGTTGCATCAGTACAAGCTTGAGATTTGACCGAGGTATTTCCTTTCTGAGATTGAGGGTGCATGAATCATCTTCATTCTACTCTACTTAACAAGTTCTGATGGTGTTGATTCTACTATGCAGATTCTCTCTCTCTGTCTCTCCTCTCTCCACCCCTCCTTCTCTTCATTCTACTGAACAAGTTCTGATGGTGTTGATTCCACTTTGCAGATTCTGCCTCTGTTTAACAACCATAAGTTGATACATTTCAACAGAACAGATACACGGTTGGCAAACAATATGATCCCCCTTGATCTTCAGAAACTCAGGTGCCGTGTCAATTTCCAGGCATTAAGATTTACTCCTCAGATAGAGGCTTTGGGACACAAATTGATTCATATTCTTCAAGGGAAAGGACCATTTATAGCATTGCATCTAAGATACGAGATGGATATGTTGGCTTTCTCAGGTTGCACGCATGGCTGCACGGAGGAAGAAGCTGAAGAGCTCAAACAATTGAGGTGATTTCACTTTATAGTACCCCCCCTCTTTCTCTCGGAGGTGTGTTCATATCGAGTTTTACCAGCTTGGAATATGGGTATTGCAGTTGACGACATGTGTAGATCCACTTGTGTGCATGAATTTTGAATGCATGTGCGTGCATCTTATATATATGCGTAGTAATATGTAATGTCATTCACTAAGATAGGTTCTACATAAATAGATTACTCCATTATATAATATATAATGTTTCTCAACTGCACTTTCTGTTCAGGTATGCATTTCCTTGGTGGAGGGAGAAAGACATAGTGTCTGAAAAGAGGAGATCACTAGGTCTATGCCCTCTTACGCCAGAGGAGGCCGCTTTAGTGCTGCAAGCATTAGATTTTGGCAAGGACATACAAATATATATTGCATCTGGTGAGATTTATGGCAGTGAAAGGAGACTTGCAGCGCTACGAGCTTCATTTCCACGGATTGTAAGTGATTACTACCTTGATCTTTCCAAGTTCTTAAATTTGTGACTTTGAAAAGTTCAAATATGCTGAGAATTGTTGCACCCAAAATTTAATCATCATTGTAGACCGCTTAGTTCTGCCTAGTGTAGTAATGCCCGTTGAATATATATGGCTTTGGTGGCATGTACCTTGGTGATAAGGGTATGCATTTTGATGGGCATTAGCTGGTAAATAATTGGTTATTGGTTGAACAAAACAACCCACGTAAAAAATGAGGAAGCTGATTGATTATGAATTCATAATAATTCATTCATCATCTGGCACATGTTTATACTTGGGAGCCTTATTGAAGCCCGTCAATTGGCTGATAGGCATGGCTTGTATTCTCTTTTGTATATAACCACAGAACTCTCAATTTGAAATGCTTGCCTATTGATATTTATATTGTTGCATTTGATTTGTTTAATAACTCAGGTGTTTGTTTTAATTATCATCATTTAATATAAAGGTAAAGAAGGAAATGCTTCTGGATCCTGATGATTTGCGGCAATTTCAAAACCATTCATCCCAAATGGCTGCTTTGGACTTCATGGTTTCCATTGCCAGTAGTGTTTTCATTCCCACTTACGATGGCAACATGGCAAAGCTTGTGGAAGGTCACCGCAGGTACGTGTGATAAATTTCAGGAGGGATTCCCATTTCCTTGCAACAAGAATAAGCTAATATATACTACTGAATCTTGAAACAAACCCTGATAAGATCTCACGCAGGTATCTTGGGTTCAAAAAGACCCTCCAACTAGATCGGAGAAGGATTGTAGAACTGATTGATTTACATCAGAATGGGACACTTTCATGGGATGAGTTCTCAGGTGCTATGCGATTGACACATGAACGAAGGATGGGACAGCCTATCCGTCGCAGAGTTATTGCAGACAAGCCCAAAGAAGAAGATTATTTTTATGCCAACCCTCATGAATGTTTCTGGGAGAGAACAAGTTGTGACGACTTATTAAGCACTGGAAATTCAACTCTGAATTTCCAGTGAGGCACGTGGAGAAACCATGGTGATTTGTTTGGAGAAGGGTCAAATGCTTAAACACATGATACCGAAAGAGATGTGTATAGTATTTGGCTGAGAGGAGACCCGAAGAAAGTTCTAAATGTGCGTTGTTCATGCTTGACGAGCTTCGTAAGAAACGCCACGGCACAGCTGGGCTGAAAAAGAAGATGCAAGTCCTCTTTGATCATCCATAGTTGTTTTTTCTTTAATATTATTAGTATATGATTCCACAGTTATCCATAAGAATGAAGCATCATTATTATTTATGATAGATTCGTGTAATTGTATCTACTTACGTACTTACGTACACGATATATGCATGTAAAAATTAAAAATGACCTAATTTTAAGTTATTTTATCTTATTGTATTAAAGTTATGTTGATCGCAATTCAATTTGGTTATTGATATTTTTGAATAGCGAGTTGGGGAAGTGTGAAAAATATTACTCCTCCGTTTGCTATATTTGTCTGACTATATTTTTGACCGAAGCTCGCTCGTCGTCGTCAAATCGTCATTAAAGGGGGTGAAAGATTTTATGAATAAAATAAAGGGTATGACTGATCGATCGCTTTCTATATATATATATATATCATGTCCCAACAGGCCAACACCTATACTTATCAGGCTATAGGCCCTTCTGACCTAGCAAAGCTCAAAATAAACGATAAAACACCACCATTATTATTAGGATAAATTATTGGAACAATTACATATATTAGTACATTTTTAAAAATAATTACAAAAATTATACATTCATAAAATAATGGATTAATTACATATTGTAGTACATTTTTAAAAATAATTACAATAATGGTGCATATATAAAATAATTATAAAAATAATATACTTTTTTATATTTATTTACAATATTAGTGCAATTAGGATTCTTTAATTTATGGGATGATATAACAAATTTGGTGGGTTTTTTTTTGAAATGCGTGAACCTTCTTTATTTCCCAACTCCCGTAACTTTTGTGCTGGTATTTCTCTCTCTAAAATTTCTAAAATCTATTGGTATTTCTTCATCTTCTGTTATTTCACAGCATTAATGAGAACACTATCAATTTAGATAGCCCCATCCACGTTGAAGACCACTTCATCGGTTTGTAGTGCTACTACTATTTCATTTTGTGTGTTTTCATTTACTTACTTTCCCATCATTCTTCTGCTGATATATTTTCTTTCCCACTTGTTTCTTCTAGCCCTTAATTTAAGGTGCATTAAACGTCTATATGGTGATCATGGCCTGAACGTCTATATTTTTATTTATCTCTATGACTGGGTTATTTGCGATAGACATTATTTAACAGCATAATATTTGCTAAAGTGGATAATTATTTTTAAATTGTTTAGGCTCTTAACATATCTAGTCTGCTTTTGAATGATCATGATTGTTTCATCTTCATTTTACCATTTTACTTACGCACATATATTGACATAAGACTAATTTACGGGGGCTTGATGTAATGCTTACGTTGTAGCTACGCTGACAATAAAAAAATAGATCTTATCATATAAGCTTTGTTTCTTTCGCATTATGTTTTGGTTCTTCATTAGCTTGAGATTCTGGATACCATTTTTGTTACCTTGATTTGGTATTTTGGTTACTTTTTTATGTTGTTATGGTTACCATGTATTTGCTTAGTATATATGGTTGACTAAACTAATTTTGGTGTACATGTTGTTTATGTATTGGTTACCATTAAAACATGTTTTGGTTACTATCATATAAATATTTGGTTACTTCCTTAGTATATTTTTTGTTACTGTTAGTTTCTGATTTGGATTCCATTTTTGTTTCCTTGAGTTGGAATTTTGGTTACTGCTTTTTTATTGTTCTAGTTACCATATATTTGCTTAGTATATATGGGTTGATTTAACTTTGTTTGGTCTATATGTTGTTTATGTATTGGTTACCATTAATATATGTTTTGGTTACTAACATATAATTATTTGGTTACTTCATTAGTATATTTTTTATTACTGTTAGCTTATGATTTGGATACCATTCTTTTTCCCTCAATTGAGATTTTGGTTACTTTTATATGTTGTTTTGGTTACAATGTATTTGCTTGGTAAACTATTTATGATATAATATTGTTTATATCTGATTACTAATGACTGTGTAAATCTGATTTTGTTTATTTGCAGTTATGGAATCTTTACTATGAGGAATGCAATAGAAAATTCATTGGAAAAGTTATATATTGGTGTGACATGGAAGTCCCCGGCATTATTACCAAGAAATTAAATTGAACCCAAGACGGTTGAAGAAGTTTAAGGCATCATTAGTTTGTGGATGTATTATTTTTATAAATAATAAACCCAAGTCATAATAAATCATGTATTTTCTTAGTATACATTGATGTATTATTTTTGTAAATTCCTTCAAATATCTTCTACAAGGGTTATGCTCTTCTAGAAAATTCATTGGAAAAGTTATGGTTAAATGTACATGTATGAGTATACATGGGTTGCCTAAACTTGGTTGGATATAAAGGTTATTTCTGTTTTGGTTACCATTAAAACATGTTCTGGTTAATTTCATATAATTATTTGGTTACTTCTTTATTATGTTTTGGTTACTGTTACCTTATGGTCTGACTACTATTATTGTGCCATCAATGTGGGATTTCGGATACTTTTATTTTTATTCTGGTTAATATGTAATTGTTTAGTATACATGAATTGCCTAAACTGGGTTTCATTACATGATGTTTCTATTTTGGTTACCATTAAATCCTGTTCTGGTTACTATCATATAATTATGTGGTTACTGTTTTATTATGTTACATTATGGTTACTGTTATTAGTAACTAAATAGTTTCAAGCTTGTATCAGGACAAACATCAATTGTTAAATGTACATGTGTGAGTGTCCTATTTATCTACAAGCTTGTTAGTAACCAGATAATTATTATAGATAGTTACTAAAGCTTGTTAGTAACCAGATAATTATAAGACTGTATCAAGACTGTTATCAAGTATTAAATGTATACGTTTTATTTATACCATGTCATCATGATAAAATAAGAAACTCCAATTAAATTTGTTGTATTGGTTCATGTTAGTCTCCATTGTCTGACAACTGAATAAACATTGTAAAGTAACCAAATCAATATTAGACAGTAACCAAACTACATAATCTTAGTAACCAAAAAATAAACCAAATTTTTACATGCAAATTTGAAGGCCTAAATGATGTAATTCGACCAAAAAACCATGCAGTTCACCAGCAAGGCTAGTGATTTTTGATTGTTGACCCGTTTTCAATGAAATTAAGCTCCGAAAATACCAAAATTCGACACTCCAAACTTGAAAAAAATTGTCAAATGGTCACTGGATCAAATCTTTCCATAATCTATCAAATCTTTTCATAAAACGTGATCAAATCTTTACATAAACTGTCACGCCTTCTCTTCAACCGCATCAATTTGTCACCAACTAAAGACTAACAATATACACCAATCAAATAAACATTATACAGTAATCAAATAAACATTATACAGTAACCAAATCAACTAAATAAATATTATACAGTAACCAAATCAATAATAAACAGTAACCAATTTATATGTACTTAGTAACCAGAATATAAAACATATTTTTACATGCATTTTGAAATCAAAACATTCAGTATACTGACTTTGTTACCAATTAAAGAGCGAAAAACTTAAGAAAGGTAACCAATATACGAGTATATAATAACCACGAGGTAACCAAATAAATATTTAAAGTATACAGCAACCAAATAAACATTATACAGTAACCAAATCATTAATAAACAGTAACCAATTTATATGTACTTAGTAACCAGAATATAAAACATATTTTTACATGCATTTTGAAATCAAAACAACAAAATAATCGACTTTGTTACCAATTAAAGAGCTTAAAAACTTAAGAAAGGTAACCAATATATCGAGTATATAAGTAACTACTAGGGTAACCAAATAAACATTTAAAGTATACAAGAACCAAATAAACATTATACAAAGAACCAAATCAATAATAAATAAAGAACTTAATTTATATGTACTTAGTAACTGAATATAAAACATATTTTTACATGCATTTTGAAATCAAAACAATTGAAGATAATCGACTTTGTTACCAATTAAAGAAGCGAAAACTTAAGAAAGGTAACTAATATACGGTATATATAAGAACCACTCGGTAACTATATGCATATAAACTTTAAACTCAAATATCTCAGTATACAAATCTATAATGAATCAATCAACAATCAAAGTTGTTACAGAGGTTGGTTACTGATCTTGAAGTTGTTATTGATCTTAAAGCTGTTGTTGATCTTGAAGTTGTTGTTGATCTTCTCCTCTATTATCCGATCTTAGAGTTGAATCTCGTCTTCCTCCGATCTGTCGTTGTTCTGTCGTTGATCTGTCGTTGATCTGTTGTTGATCTGTCGTTGATGTTGCATGTTTCCTCAGTTGCTTGAATTTAGGTGCGGTTGGTTACAAATATGAAAGGAAAATAACTGACGTGTAGGAGTTAATGATACGTGATTTTAGGAATCCTAATATATTGTGTTTTGTTATTTTTGTAATTATTTTGTGTGTATTTTATTTTTGTAAATACTTTCTAATTGTTGTATATTAGTGTTAAGGACCCTAAAATAATTATAAAAATACTACACTTCATCATTTTTATTTTCAATCCTAATACAATTAAAATTCCTTAAATTAAGGGATTAATATTAATGGGCTGACATAGCAAATTAGTTTTCATCTTCCTTCGATCTCTCTCTATCCACCTTTACTATTTCTCTCTCTTCTCCCTTACTACTTCTCTCTCTCCCTTACTACTTCTCTCTCTCCTCTCGAAGCCACTCGTCGTCAGTCTCTTCCGTTACCGCCATGAAAGCAATACGTGAAAGGCTATGTTTTCAGTCGACACGTGACTTTCTCTCTCCAACTCGATACGATGTAATCGTGATTTCTCTCTCCAACTCTCTCACAACTGAAAGGATTCTGATTTCTCTCCCTAAGGTATGGTTCTAATTTCTGTTAATTCTCATTCTACTAATTAATTGTCAATATGATCATATATATATACGCTATGTTTCTAACATAATGGGGTATTGATTGTTTGGGTTTGTGTTGTTTTTATGTTTTGTATAGAATGGTTGATACAAGGAAGAAGGATGGAAAGAAGAAAAAAAATCACAGAGGGTGATTCTATTAAGGACTTGAAGAAATGGGTTTGGGTTTGTGCAGTTGGATTCTGATTTTGATGTTCCTGTAGTTAAGACAGAAGCTCAAGTTCATAGCCAGAAGATATTTCCAACCCAAAATTTTTTAAAGGTGTGCTAATTTAAATTTTGTTATTGTTACTATCATATAACTGTTTGGTTACTTCTGCATTATATTTTGGTTACTGTTAGCTTATGATTCGGATATCATTTTTGTTACCTTGATTTGGTATTTTGGTTACTTTTTTATGTTGTTATGGTTACCATGTATTTGCTTAGTATACATGGTTGACTAAACTGGTTTTGGTGTACATGTTGTTTATGTATTGGTTACCATTAAAACATATTTTGGTTACTATCATATAAATATTTGGTTACTTCTTTAGTATGTTTTTGGTTATTGTTAGTTTCTGATTTGGATTCTATTTTTATTTCCTTGAGTTGGGATTTTGGTTACTGTTTTTTGTTGTTCTGGTTACTATGTATTTTCTTAGTATATATGGGTTGACTAAACTGTGTTTGGTATATATGTTATTTATGTATTGGTTATCATTAATATATGTTTTGGTTACTAACACATAACTGTTTGGTTACTTCATTAGGATATTTTTTTTTGTTGGCTTATGATTTGGATACCATTTTTTTCCCTCAATTAGAATTTTGGTTACTTTTATATGTTATTTTGGTTCCAATGTAACCAAATCAATATTAGACAGTAACCAAATTACATAATCTTAGTAACCAGAATATAAATCATATTTTTACATGCAATTTTGAATGCCTAAATGATGGAATTTGACTAAAAAACCCTGCAATTCACCAAAGAAAGTCATGACTTTTAATCGTCGAATTGACCGCTTCCAATGTAGTCTCAAAAATGTCAAAATCGACACTCCAAACTTGACAAAATTGTCAAATTGTCACTTTGAACCAAATAAACATTATAATCAGAACCAATTAAATAATATACAACAACCAATATATATAATCGATTAACGAATTGTATGAAGGTAACCAATGTAGTCAATAAGTAACCACCAATATAAAAGAAATAATTATAAAACTCAATAACATTATAGAGTAACCAAATAAACACCTTACAATTATCTAAATACATATTATACAAGAATTCAAGATACATGTAATTAGTAGCCAAGATTATAAAAAATATTTTTACATTCATTTTACAACTAAAACAATCAGTAATGACTTTGTTACAAATTAAAGACTAACATGTGTATGAAGGTAACCAATGTAGTTAATCAGTAACCATCAATATAAAAAAAAATCAGTATAAAACACAGTAATATTATGTAGTAACTATGGTAATATTACACAGTAAACAAGTCAGCATTATATAATAACCAAATTCAGATTAGACAGTAACCAACATATATTTACTTAGTTTTCATAACATAAAACATATTTGTCATGCATTTTACAGCAAAAACAAACAATATAAAAAACATCAATATAAAAAAATATCAATATGTACTTAAAGATTCAACAGTTGTAGGAAGGTAACTAATGTATTTAATAAGTAACAATCAATATAAAAAACATCATTAGAATATACATTTAAAGTATACAGCAACCAAATAAATATTATACAGTGACCAAATCAATAATAAATAGTAACCAATTTCTATGTTCTTAGTAACCAGAATATAAAACATATTTTTACATTCATTTTGCAATCAAAACAGTCAATATACTGACTTTGTGACCAATCAAAGAGCGAAAAACTTAAGAAAAGTAACCAATATTCGAGTATATAGTAACCACGGGGTAACCAAATAAACATTTAAAGTATACAACAACCAAATAAACATTATACAGTAACTAAATCAATAATAAACAATAACCAATTTCTAAATTCTTAGTAACCAGAATATAAAATATATTTTTACATGCATTTTGCAATCAAAACAGTCAGTATACTGACTTTGTGACCAATTAAAGAGCGAAAAACTTAAGAAAGGTAACCAATATACGAGTATATAGTAACCACGGGCTGGGGTAACCAAATAAACATTTAAAGTATACAACAACTAAATAAACATTATACAGTAACCAAATCAATAATAAACAATAACCAATTTCTATGTTCTTAGTAACCAGAATATAAAACATATTTTTACATGCATTTTGAAATCAAAACAGTCAGTATACTGACTTTGTTACCAATTAAAGAGCAAAAAACTCAAGAAAGGTAACCAATATACGAGTATATAGTACCCACAGGGTAACTATATGCATATAAACTTTAAACTCAAAGTTGTTACAGAGGTTGATTACTAATCTTGAAGTTGTTGATCTTGTTGAAGTTGTTGTTGCTCTTGAAGTTGTTGTTGATCTTGAGATTGTTGTTGATCTTCTCCTCTATTATCCGATCTCAGAGTTGCATCTCGTCTTCTCCGATCTGTCGTTGCTCTGTTGTTTTTGAAGTTGCATTTTTTCTTCGTTGCTCTATTGTTTCGTCTTCTCCGATCTCAGTGGTGTGTCGCGCAAGAAGATTTGGATTTCTCCGATATCAAAGTTGCATGTTTTGTTCAGTTGTTTGAATGTAGGAATGCGTTAACAGATATAAAAGAAGTCCGTGAATCGACGTATATACGTGATTTTAGCAACTTTATATTGTGTTGTTTTATTTTTGTAATTATGTTGTGTGTGTTTTATTTTTGTAATTACTTTTTAATTGTTGTATATTAGTGTTAAGGACCCTAAATTATTAGGCTGTTTAGAGATCGGGTGATCCAAGTACTTTGTGGGTTAAAAGTTGGACCCCTCACTCATGGGCCTTAGTCCATCAATTAACTGGGCCACCCTCTGTTCTCAAGAGAACCCAAAATAGTTTTTGATGCTTAATTTAATTAATTTATGTTAGGAAAATGATTTTATAAGTCGATAAAAGTATTCCCTTTATATTAACGGATTTACAGCATTTTCTTTTTTGAAATTTAGCTATGTTACTAGGATTTATTTTAATTTCCGTTCTTTTTATTGAATTTAATTTAAAATTCTAAAAATATTTATAATTCAACTAAATACCTTATGATCCTGCCCGTGCATCACATTGTAGTAGTATTATTCTATTCCCTACACATGTACTTAATTAATTGCTAACGCTTTCTCATTAGAATAATAATAATAATAATAATCCTAGTTTATTATAGAATTTAAGTGGAGTAGTAGTATTGATTATTTATCTAAACCTTATTTTTTGTTTGAGTGGAAATAGTTGTTGTATATTCCACATATCTTGCAAAAACTTGATGCTTTCAGTTGTTTATGTACAAAAGGCTTTTAAAGTTGCCATAATTAAATAAATAATTGAAGAAATTTTGGTCCTCAATTTGTTCTGTTGAGGGACTAGACTAGGTCAAAGTCAAAATAATCTACTATCAACAACTACTACAGTGCATAAAATTAAAAAGTCTCGACTCTGACTAGATGTTGATTCATAGATCCATCTTATATATAAGGAGAACAACAAATATTTTGGTGATAATATCAAGTTTACTAGTAATATTTTAAAGGCTACTGATAAGTCATGCATGATGAATCAAGTTCCAGAAGATCTTACAGTTACTTGCACAAAATGATGATGATATATATATATACACACAGAGATTTCTATGCGAGTGATCCGCATGCAGATCATCTTTAATGACGGACAAAATTAACGCTAAAATCGTCGTCATAAAGTCTGAATCGTCGTCATAACTCAGAACCGTTGTTATAATGGTGTTTGTTATCCTATAACAACGGGGTTTAACGCACGATTTTGTCTGTCGTTAAAAAGTGGTTCACGTAGAATATATCCACATAAAAATATACTATATATATATATATATATTTAACTGATAGCCAACAGTTTAATTAAGAAAGTGTTTAACAAACATTGTTTATATAGTATGTCAATTTTTAATAAATTTAAAGTTAAAATAATATTTATATATGTGAGTAAAACTGTAAAAAAAATTGAATATTTTCTCATCTGAATAATAAACAAATCCTGCATAGACTACAAGACAATGTTTGGAGGCTTCTTGAATGATACAATATCAATATGATCTCTTATATAATCCAATTTGCTAAATTTAATATTGCAAATTATTTCAGAAAAAATAATAATTAAAAAAAATAAAATATAAATGACACATAATACTAAAAATATTTTGTTATAATATGAACAACACACTCATCAAACTATTAATGGAATAAATACCCAAATTTAAATATACATGACGCTGGACTTTTGAAAAAAGCAGTGTCCCGTCCCCAACTATTTTGTGTTAACGATTACTGGTCAAATTCATTAAAATGTCCCGACAGAAATGAATTATAAAATGAAGGGTGAGTTGGATGGAGGAGACCAAGGATCGGTTGCTGGCAGTCAGTCTTGAAGAAGTTTCATGGATTGGAATCGGGTTAATAATTTTAAAATATGTGAGCCAGTCCCAGGGCCGATGTCCAATGCATACATCACACAAAAAAGCAAAAGGCGACTGACAGACTGCACTGTATCTATCTGTATATAGGAGTATAGTATATATATATATATATATATATATATATGCTACTACTAGTCTATAATTGTATTATTAGTGTTTATCAATTGGTCCTATATACTGTAGTATATTTTTGATAGGACAAAAACCACATCCCAAAGAGGCTCTTCTTAATCCAGCTTTTGTTTATTTATTTATTTATTCAAAGATTCAAGTCCAATATAATAGGCCCAATACTAAATTCTACTATTACGTACTTCCCTCGTCCTTAATTATTTGATATTTTAGAATTTTTTATTTATTTTTAATTATTTGATATTTATTCAAATTTAAAAAAATTAATGACATTTTTTTCAAAATTACCCCTCATTACTCTTCCTATTTTTTTGATACTTTAAACTCTTTATCTCTCCTTATCCCAACAAAACTCTTTTTATTCCAACAAAACTCTCATTATTCTAACAAAAAATTTAAAAATATTATAGATAATTAAATACTATATTTAATGTTTTTTAATTATTATCTTAATTCTTGTATCTATCTCTAAAACATTAAATAATTAGAGACCGAGGGAGTACAAGATTATTCTAGTTGGCGACCCACAAAAGGAAAAAGCACAGAAAGTAGTTGGCGTGTGAACCAGAAAATTTACGACAAATTAAGTAGCGTTCATATTACTCATTATTATAATTGAATTATATAGTACTAATTTGTTTATTACTTAGTGGTGGCAGCCATAGGCCCATAGCCACCATGCCATGTCATTAAATTACTCCCTCCCATTTAAAAAGATTATCGTTTTAGAAGAATTTTTGTTTTATAAATATTTATCGATTATAATTTTCGAGGAGAATAAATTATTTATTTTTCTATATTATTCATACATTCTCTCATTATTTTAAGAAATTCTCTCTCTTGTATTAATAGTTTTCAACTTCTCATAAAGGGGTAGTGATAAAATTTCAAATAAATTTTATTTGATAAATGATACTACACTTTTTTAATTCATGTATAAAAATCTTAAATGACAATCTTTTAATAGTAAATTCGATATGATCGGTTAGTAATTGTTAGATTTTGTGAATTTATGTTCTCAAAGTCTCACCAACTACCGCTATCACTACCACCATTATCATTAATTAAAATTTAAGAGCTCTATAAATATCTAATCTATACAGGTAAGAAGGTGAATTGATTAATATTTATTTTATCGATAAATTTTAATTAGTAGTATTTAATTTGTTAAGGAGACACCATTAAGGGAATGAAAACTACTCATAATAACCCCATCAAACACAACCACCCAAATTACTTTACACATTTCAGAAAATTGCACAAGTTGAAAGTTTTAAAATAATACTCCTCCCAATATAAATAAATAAATACTCCAAGATTACTTTTTATCTTCAATGTTAGCTGCTTAATTGACTAATTAAACTGTTTAATAAATATATCATGCAAAACAAAAGCAACAAATCCAAGTTTGTCATTAATTATAAGCATGCGAGTAAATTCTACACTGTGATTAAATTTTGGTTAGTTTACAACTTTATTCTAAAATATATAATTTGAATTTCTTTTAGATGAGTAATAGGTAATTAAACAAAAATGGTCTATTTTACTTGGACCAAATTGTTGTTTAGATAAAATTATGGAAAAGCTGGACTAAAGCTACCATAAACGCGTTCGACTCCTTTTATAAGAAGTTTCCTAGCTTCCATATATAGTAGAGTAATAGTAATAGTCCATTCATTCTAACTTCATTTTCTATATAACTAATTCTAACACTTATATATATTCTTCCTGATCGCTTCTCTCTTCATTCAACATTTATATAGAGTTTCTTTTATCCAGTCATCACTACGGTATATAACATTGTTCGATTTATATTTATTATTGGCATGCATATACTGCATGTATCAATTAAATTAAGAAACTAAGCTAAGCTAGCAAGAAGATCATGAAGTTTGGTAAAGAATTAACGTCCCAAATGGTGCCAGAATGGCAAGAAGCATACATGGATTATGAATATCTGAAGACCCTTTTGAAAGATATCCAACATTTTCGACAAAAAAATATACCTCCAACAGCTATTAATCCACCCGGATTAACCCGAAGGCTTACACTTTACAGAGCTTTTAGTGGCCTAACACTACAAAGAACCGTTTCTCCCCGAAGCCCTGCAGCCACTCTGGATATCGAAAGCCAGCCAATTTTAGTGAACTCTGTGAAGAAATTAAATGGGGAAGACGGCTATGAGACAATGTTCCTTAAGGCATCCGACGAAGGAGGAGAGTATGAGCTTGTTTACTTCAGAAGGATCGACGATGAATTCAATAAAGTTGTGAAATTTTACAAGGACAAAGTTGAAGACGTGATGAAAGAGGCGGCCGTGTTGAATAAGCAAATGGATGCTTTGATTGCTTTCCGGATAAAAGTGGATAAGCCGCAACACGAATGGTTTCATAGCAGTGTAGAGATGAGTGATATTGCTTCGGCTGTTGCAGCTTCAACTGCGGTGTTATCGGCTTCAGCTTCTACTGGGATGAGAGCTAGCAGTAAGTACTCAAGTTTCTATATACTCTCTCATTTTATTTCAATTAAAACTGATGAAATTCACAACACTGTCATTTCTACTGTTTAAAAATATGGAGTACTAATCTACTAACATGTAAAATGTTACAATATGATCTAAATTATGTACATGTTCATGTTTGATGATTGTACAATTTTATGCTGTTTCCCAAGGCAGAACTGAAAATTGTAGAGCCAGTCCAGCTAATGCATGGCTTAAGCGTTTGGGATGCAAACTTAACAAACTAACACCTCGATACAAATTTTGATATATATATAGGATACGAAACGTATCAAAACTGGCCTATTAATCGTTTACATGCCTGATAAAATCATAAATGAGGGAATGCAGTAATTTTTGGAGTGCAATCTACGGTTAATATGGCTACCGTTATGATGAGCCAAGCTTGTAACATGCCGCCATTGAAGTTGTAGTGCTTAATTAATGTATGTGCAGGAAGAGTTCCTCACATGGATGTAATAGAAGAAGACAGATCTGTCAAGACGGTGCAATCAGATGAATCAAAAAACCAAAGTGTTCAAGAACTCAGAAGCAGCTACCAAATTAATAACACTAGGGAAATCGGTAGACCAGCTCCACTGGAGATACTTGACCGTGTCACATTAAACAAACCTGTTGAGACGCCTCGTTCAACCATCAAAGGAATCCTTAATGTTCCTATTCAGACAGAGTTGAAGTTCAGTAAGGAAAACTTGAACAAAGTTGAAGATCAACTGAAAAGGGCTTTTATTGAATTTTACCACAAGCTTCGACTCCTTAAAAGCTACAGGTAAGAGGAATGAATGACACTTGGCTTCTTTTTGGGTAGAATTAATGCAATTACATGATTTCCTCATTTCCTTTGAATTAGTGGTATTTATTTTTGCTGATTATATAAACAGCTTCTTGAATATTTTGGCATTTTCAAAGATTATGAAGAAATACGATAAGGTAACAATCAAAATCAAGTGTCCCTCTCTATTATTGTGTTTTATTACAATTCCTGCATTCTTTTCCAATTCTCTGGTTGCTTGAGGTTGAAGTTTTGATTTGATTTTAATTATATTTTTGCTCAATTATTGTAGATCACTTTGAGAAATGCTTCCAAGCCTTACATGAAAATGGTGGATAACTCCTATCTAGGCAGCTCCGATGAGGTAAACCTTCTTCTTCTTCTTTTTTTCCAGAAAATTTGCTCTGATCTAACATACTAATAGTATCTTTCATTGAAAACTACCACATTATCTAATTTGTGGAATATACATATACTCACAGGTAACCAAGCTTATGGACCGGGTTGAATCTACATTCATTAAGCATTTTTCAAACTCAAATCGCAAGAAAGGACTGAACACCCTAAGACCAAAACCTAAGAGAGAGCGGCATAGAGTAACTGTCTCTTTAGGTACAACTATACTAGTTTAGTGTCCTCTGCATTTCTTATATACTACGTACTACTAGTTTAGCTTCTTTGCAATATACTTCTGTCTTTGTGGTATCTCATAATCTCCAAAAAAATAAAATAAAAAAAATTCAGGTTTCTTTGCTGGGTGCGCAGTATCTCTCATACTTGCCCTCGTTTTGATTATGCGTGCTCGTAATATCCTGAATAAGGACGGCAAAAAACAGTACATGAATACCATGTTTCCCTTATACAGGTATAGTCTTTCTCCCTATACAAACTTTGTCTGCTTTTCCTCTCATCAAATTGATAAATAATAACCAAATAATATATTAACCGACACTCACGACATGTATTCTTTGCAGCTTGTTTGCGTTCATTGTTTTACACATGCTTTTGTATGCTGGGACTATATACTTCTGGAGGCGTTATCGAGTCAATTATCCTTTCATATTTGGATTCAAGTCTGGAACTGCATTAGGGTACAGAGAAGTTCTCTTAGTTGCTTTTGGTATCGCCGTGTTAGCATTAGCCAGTGTGCTAGCGAACCTTGATATGGAAATGGACCCCAAAACAGGAAATTACAAAGCAATCACTGAGCTTCTTCCTCTTGGATTAGTAATTGTAAGTTAATCTAAGATTATCTAATCAAGTTGAAACTCATGTGCACGTACTATATATATAGCTGACAGATCCCTTTCTCTCTCTGAAAGCAGCTTGTGTTTGTGATAGTGATCTGTCCATTCAACATCATATATCGCTCCAGCCGCTTCTTCTTACTCACATGCCTATTTCACTGCGTCTGTGCTCCTCTATACAAGGTACTTACGAAAGAGAGATTAAAAATTAGGTGGCAAATTAAACAAACTCGAATAGTAAAATAAATTCCAACTCATCATATATCGATCATTGGCTTCTTTCTCTGTATGCAGGTTGTACTTTCAGATTTTTTCTTGGGAGATCAACTGACTAGCCAGGTTCAAGCTTTCAGAAGTCTCGTGTTCTACATTTGTTATTATAGTTCGGGTGACTACAAATACAGAGAAAACAGTTGCAATAAAAGTGATGTTTACCATACCTTCAATTTCATTGTAGCCGCAATTCCATTCTGGTGGCGCCTTCTACAGGTACTACTCCCACTATACCATATATTTGACATCACTTTTGACACTGCTAGAAATAAAATAAAAATGTGATTCCTTTTTTCATATTATTGGCAGTGTCTTAGGCGCTTCTTCGAAGAAAAAGATGGAATGCAAGCATGGAATGGATTGAAATACTTTTCGATAATAGTAGCAGTTACTACCAGGATAGCTTACACGCGCAGCGAAAGTAATGAGTGGAAGATAATAGCCTGGATTGCCTCTGGAATCGCAGCAGTTGCTAGTACATACTGGGACATTGTCTTGGATTGGGGGCTCCTCCAACGGAATTCTAGTAACCCTTGGTTGAGAGACAAACTCCTAGTTCCACACAAAAGTGTTTACTTTGTTGCCATTGTAAGTAGCCAGAGATGGAGATTATTACAAGTTTCTCTTTTTGGTAAAATTTTATTTAGTAATTTGGAGTTCAATATTTTAAGTAATACTCACGTATATATGCAGGTGCTGAATGTGTTGTTGAGACTTGCTTGGGTTCAAACGGTTTTGGATTTCGAGGTTTCTTTCCTACATAAAGAGACCTTGATTACAATTGTAGCTAGCCTAGAAATCATTCGTCGTGGCATATGGAATTTCTTCAGGTGATTTATTATTAATTAGTTTCTTGATCATATGGCTAATAAAGTTTCACTTGTATGGTGATTGATTGTTATTTATGGAGTACTTAATAACGTTTGTTGTTTGTACGTTCAGGTTGGAGAATGAACACCTGAACAATGTTGGCAAGTACCGTGCCTTTAAGTCAGTACCCCTACCTTTTAACTACGATGAAGATGAAGATGAAGATGACGTCAAAGACTAGTAGTATAATTTTGCAAGAAGAACATATATAGGAAAGTAGGCCAGGTTCTTTTAACTGTAAATGTAGCCATTCTTTTTGCCTATTCTTCATCTCTGTGGGCAAAGTAATGTACGTAGTAGTAGTAGCTAGGTACCGTACTGGTTCGTACATGAAACTGAATTGAATCAATTTTCAGCTGAGAATATGAAAGGTACCACGAGTTGTTTGACAGTCTCAAGAATGGACACATTCCAGACACTTTATTGTCGTTGACCTTTGCAAACTACTCGGGCATCGCAGTCCATTGACCTTTCTTAGTTGATTTGGAGGAGGCTACTTTTCTTACTACTAGTATTTTTTAGTTTATTTATTTAGATTTTGTATGCAAGTGGTAAAAAAATACATATAGTTCATCAATCATGTTCTCATTGAAAGAAATATTTCCCATTTTATCAGTTGCAATATATTCTTGGTTTCCTCAAGTCCACTGCTCTGTCCACTCTCCAAATGATCTTATGCTTGAACCATTTTCTTCTATTTTGATATCTAATTACTTGTGAGACTCATCTCTTCTAAACCATAACTATATCAACACTAATTAGGATAAACCAATCTTTATTTTAATATGTTACTCTTGTTGATGACTCATTTCTTCTAAACCATTTTGAACTAACTAACTAACTATCTATATATATATATATATATATATATATATATATATATATATAATGTTGATCATTAATTCATCCCACAAATGTAAATTGACATATATAACAAGTATGTTAGATAACCTTTTTATCCAAAAGATTAATCTATTAGATGATTAAGGCTTCATATATCATATTTATTAACCTATCCATTCTCTTAAAAAATTTCAATGTTGGATTCATGTGAAATATCCAAACCAGCACGTAACAATACGAATGATATATATTTATATTCTTTATTTAATTAATAATTAGTGTCATGCAAAGATGAACTAATTCCAATGGGTTTGAGATCAAGCTTCATGAAAGTAGTGCATGTGAAGGTTGCTAGAATTAGTCCATACAAATAAATAGCTTTTGGAATTCGTTAAAGCAAGAAGGGTTCTACTACTTCTATGTAAAATGTAAATGGTCCCTTGAATCTGATGGTCTAGACTCTAGAGTAGAGGTTGCAAAATTAAACCATGACCCATCAACCCAAGATTTGTTGGATTGGGTAGATCACTTGTCCTAGCGGGTGGGTTGAGATAACTGGATAACCATCAAACTGTCAGTTAAATATATAGATAAACTCAAAGGTTAACCATAAAGGGATTTGGTCCTGGCTTAGCATTGTCATCGAGCCGAGGTTGGAGGATCAAGGCGGGGATTTGGTCCGGGTTGTCATAACCTCATAATCATTGATGTGCAACAAATTTTGTTATGCTTGACTGGGACCAAGCTGCCCCGTCTAATCCTAGTACTAGAAAAAAGTAGTAACTACTACAGACATCAATTAACCAACTAATTAACTAATCACAAATGCTTATATATATCGACAGAGAAGAGATAGGATCCATAGTGGCCTCTGGTATGGTTCTATGGTGTAAGTTTAATATGGGTTTGATCCATATTCATTTATATTTATTCATATTTTTAAATATCAGTTTAAAAGTAATCATTTATAACCTATTAACGCCAAGATCTTTTCACGCGCAGTAAACGAGTCAATACCAGAAACTTAACGGCTTGGACCGTCGGGGGATAGTTCCGGCGTGAGAGTCAGTGCATGCCGATACAAGGATAACAATGAAGAGTATTTTTTTTTTTTTTGAAACAAACAATGAAGAGTATTTAGTTCTAGTATTTAGTCGCTTTTACGTGATTGAGGCGCGTGAAAAAATCTTTATACACTACAAAAATAAGGGTCAATGGCGATGGGCACTCTGCCGACGGCAACAGTACCGTCGCTAATACACTCATTGCCAACGGGCAAGCCGTCGACTATGAATACCGTCGAGAATGATCCTTTTTTGGCGCCAGACATTCCCGATGGAGGGAAAAGCTTATTGACGACGGCAATTATTTTAGTATCGACGGTAGTGCCGTCGGGAGTGACTTAATAACGACGGCGTCATTAGCGACGGGGAATGCCGTCGAGAATGATAAATAAAACCTCTTCCCCACGACGGCAACGACTCCTTTTATAAAAAAATTTCCTCTCTATATTTCTTTCCCTCTTAAATTCAGCCATTTTCGCTCCTAATTTCCCCACTGAATCTCAAATTCGGGTTATTCATTCTCTAAAAGTTCACCCATTTCGGTTTATTGCTTCCCATTTCGTCCATTTCTCTCATCCCTGTTGCAACCCCTCCCCTTATCCATTTCGCCGCTACAATAGAGGCCTCCTACCGGACCTCCGACCGACCGTACATCCTACCATTCGTCATTTGACTTGTAATTGTACAAGGATCTGGGTGCTTTTGTATTGGTAGGCTCACTATATTCAATCGCATTTCATTGTGCTTCAAATGTTGGATTTATTGGGTTGTTCATTGTTGTATCCCCAAATCTTAATTCGTATATATACAAGAGTATTTATATACCAATCTATTATACAAGAGTATCCATTTAGCCAGTATTTCATGGGCAATGTCCATTTTTGGTTTTAGAATTTTGTTGATAGCATGTGTAATGTGTGCTCAATTGTTTCGTTAAATGCTGATTTGATTCCCCCTTCATATCAGTTCCCCATAGTTTATTTTTATATGTTAAAAATGTTTATTAATGGCCAAAAATAATACTGGTATACCTTGTGAGGTAATAGCCATGTCACTAAACTTTTTCTCCTTGTTCATGTTTCTCAAATTGTTTAACACATTAAATTCAATGATTTTATGATCTGATTTTGGAAATTTGGTTTACATATTAGACAACAATTAGGCAACAGTTAGGCAAAAAGCCTGTTTGCCCGATGAACCAACAGTTAGGCAAAAAGTCGAAAAAGAGACCAAAACTCGCATCAGTCGTCCGAACGACACGCAAACACACACATAGCACCACATAGACATTTGGCACGCGTTGCAACTTACGGGACTCGATTCCGATATACGGATGCCGAGTTATCAGCCCGTTTGTCCGATGAACCAACAGTTAGTAAAAAAGTCAAAAAAGAGACCAAAACCCGCCTCGGTCGTTCGAACGACACGCAAACACACACATAGCACCACATAGGCATTTGGCACGCGTTGCAACTTATGGGACTCGATTCCGATATACGGATGCCGAGTTATCAGCCCGTTTGCCCGATGAACCAACAATTAGGCAAAAAGTCGAAAAAGAGACCAAAACCCGCCTCGGTCGTCCGAACGACACGCAAATACACACATAGCACCACATAGGCATTTGGCACGCGTTGCAACTTACGGGACTCGATTCCGATATACGGATGCCGAGTTATCAGCCGTTTGCCCGATGAACCAACAGTTAGGCAAAAATCTGAAAAAGAGACCAAAACCCGCCTCGGTCGTCCGAATGACACGCAAACACACACATAGCACCACATAGACATTTGGCACGCGTTGCAACTTACGGGACTCGATTCCGATATACGGATGCCGAGTTATCAGCCCGTTTGCCGATGAACCAATAGTTAGGCAAAAAAGCCGAAAAAGAGACCAAAACCCGCCTCGGTCGTCCGAACGACACGCAAACACACACATAGCACCACATAGGCATTTGGCACGCGTTGCAACTTACGGGACTCGATTCCGATATACGGATGCCGAGTTATCAGCCCGTTTACCCGATGAACCAAAAGTTAGGCAAAAAGTCGAAAAAGAGAACAAAACCCGCCTTGGTCGTCCGAACGACACGCAAACACACATAGCACCACATAGGAATTTGGCACGCGTTGCAACTTACGGGACTCGATTCCGATATACGGATGTCGAGTTATCAGCCCATTTGCCCGATGAACCAACAGTTAGGCAAAAAGCCGAAAAAGAGACCAAAACCCGCCTCGGTCGTCCGAACGACACGCAAACACACACATAGAACCACATAGGCATTTGGCACGCGTTGCAACTTACGGGACTCGATTCCGATATACGGATGCCGAGTTATCAGCCGGTTTACCCGATGAACCAACAGTTAGGCAAAAAGTCGAAAAATAGACCAAAACCCGCTTCGGTCGTCCGAACGACATGCAAACACACACATAGCACCACATAGGCATTTGGAACGCATTTCAACTTACGGGACTCGATTCCGAAATACGGATGCCGAGTTATCAGCCCGTTTGACCGATGAATCAACAGTTAGGCAAAAAGCCAAAAAAGAGACCAAAACCCGCCTCGGTCATTCGAACGACACGCAAATATACACATAGCACCACATAAGCATTTGGCACGCGTTACAACTTACGGGACTCGATTCCGATATACGGATGCCGAGTTATCAGCCCGTTTGCCCGATGAACCCATAGTTAGGCAAAAAGCCAAAAAAAAGACCAAAACCCGCCTCGGTCGTCCGAACGACACGCAAACACACATATAGCACCACATAGGCATTTGGCACGCGTTGCAACTTACGGGACTCGATTCCGATATACGGATACCGAGTTATCAGCCCGTTTGCCCGATGAACCAACAGTTAGGCAAAAAGCCAAAAAAGAGACCAAACCCGCCTTGGTCGTCCGAACGACACGCAAACACACACATAGCACCACATAGACATTTGGCACACGTTGAAACTTACGGGACTCGATTCCGATATACGGATGCCGAAAGTTATCGGCCGCTTGCCCAATGAACCAACAAGCCAGTAAAAAGCGAAAAATAATACCAAAACATGCCTCGGTCATCCGAACGACATGCAAACACATATAGCACCACATAGGGATTTGGCACGCGTTGCAACTTACGGGACTCGATTCCGATATACGGATGCCGAGTTATCATCTCGTTTGTCCAATGAACCAACAGTTAGGCAAAAAGTTGAAAAATAGACCAAAACACGCCTCGGTCGTCCGAACGACATGCAAACACATACATAGCACCACATAGACATTTGGCACGCGTTGCAACTTACGGGACTCGATTCTGATATACGGATGCCGAGTTATCAGCTCGTTTGCCCGATGAACCAACAATTAGGCAAAAAGCCGAAAAAAGACCAAAACCAGTCTCGGTCGTCCGAACGACACGCAAACACACACATAGTACCACATAGGTATTTGGCACGCGTTTCAACTTACGGGACTTGATTCCGATATACGGATGCCGAGTTATCAGCCCGTTTGCCCGATGAACCAAAAGTTAGGGAAAAAGCCGAAAAAGAGACCAAAACCCGCCTCGGTCGTCCGAACGACACGCAAACACACACATAGTACCACATAGGCATTTGACACGCGTTGCAACTTACGCGACTCGATTCCGATATACGGATGCCGAGTTATCAGCCGGTTTACCCGATGAACCAACAGTTAGGCAACAAGTCGAAAAATAGACCAAAACCCGCCTCGGTCGTCCGAACGACACGCAAACACACACATAGCACCACATAGGCAGTTGGAACGCATTGCAACTTACGGGACTCAATTCCGATATACGGATGTCGAGTTATCAGCCCATTTGACCGATGAATCAACAGTTAGGCAAAAAGCCAAAAAAGAGACCAAAACCCGCCTCGGTCGTTCGAACGACACGCAAATATACACATAGCACCACATAAGCATTTGGCACGCGTTACAACTTACGGGACTCGATTCCGATATACGGATGCCGAGTTATCAGCCCGTTTGCCCGATGAACCCATAGTTAGGAAAAAAGCCAAAAAAAAGACGAAACCCGCCTTTGGTCGTCCGAACGACACGCAAAACACACATATAGCACCACATAGGCATTTGGCGCGTTGCGTTGCGACTTACGGGACTCGATTCCGATATACGGATACCGAGTTATCAGCCCGTTTGCCCGATGAACCAACAGTTAGGCAAAAATCCAAAAAAGAGACCAAACCCGCCTTGGTCGTCCGAACGACACGCAAACACACACATAGCACCACATAGACATTTGGCACACGTTGCAACTTACGGGACTCGATTCCGATATACGGATGCCGAAGTTATCGCCCGCTTGCCCAATGAACAGCGAGCTAGTAAAAAGCGAAAAATAGACCAAAACACGCCTCTCGGTCATCCGAACGACATGCAAACACATATAGCACCACATAGGCATTTGGCACGCGTTGCAACTTACGGGACTCGATTCCGATATACGGATGCCGAGTTATCATCCCGTTTGCCCAATGAACCAACAGTTAGGCAAAAAGTTAAAAAATAGACCAAAACACGCCTCGGTCGTCCGAACGACATGCAAACACACACATAGCATCACATAGACATTTGGCACGCGTTGCAACTTACGGGACTCGATTCTGATATACAGATGCCAAGTTATCAGCTCGTTTGCCCGATGAACCAACAGTTAGGCAAAAAGCTGAAAAAAGACCAAAACCCCCCTCGGTCGTCCGAACGACACACAAACACACACATAGTACCACATAGGTATTTGGCACGCGTTTCAACTTACGGGACTTGATTCCGATATACGGATGCCGAGTTATCAGCCGGTTTACCCGATGAACCAACAGTTAGGCAAAAAGTCGAAAAATAGACCAAAACCCGCCTCGGTCGTCCGAACGACACGCAAACACACATAGCACCACATAGGCATTTGGAAGGCATTGCAACTTACGAGACTCGATTCCGATATACGGATGCCGAGTTATCAGCCCGTTTGCCCGATGAATCAACAGTTAGGCAAAAAGCCAAAAAAGAGACCAAAACCCGCCTCGGTCGTTCGAACGACACGCAAATATACACATAGCACCACATAAACATTTGGCACGCGTTATAACTTACGGGACTCGATTCCGATATACGGATGCCGAGTTATCAGCCCGTTTGCCCGATGAACCCATAGTTAGGCAAAAAGCCAAAAATAAGACCAAAACCCGCCTCGGTCGTCCGAACGACACGCAAACACACATATAGCACCACATAGGCATTTGGCACGCGTTGCAACTTACGAGACTCGATTCCGATATACGGATACCGAGTTATCAGCCCGTTTGCCCGATGAACCAACAGTTAGGCAAAAAGCCAAAAAAGAGACCAAACCCGCCTTGGTCGTCCGAACGACACGCAAATACACACATAGCACCACATAGACATTTGGCACACGTTGCAACTTACGGGACTCGATTCCGATATACGGATGCCGAGTTATCAGCCCGTTTGCCCAATGAACCAACAGTTAGGCAAAAAGCCGAAAAATAGACCAAAACACGCCTCGGTCATCCGAACGACATGCAAACACACATAGCACCACATAGACATTTGGCACGCGTTGCAACTTACGGGACTCGATTCCGATATACGGATGCCGAGTTATCATCCCGTTTGCCCAATGAACCAACAGTTAGGCAAAAAGTTGAAAAATAGACCAAAACACACCTCGGTAGTCCGAACGACATGCAAACACACACATAGCACCACATAGACATTTGGCACGCGTTGCAACTTACGGGACTCGATTCCGATATACGGATGCCGAGTTATCAGCTCGTTTGCCCGATGAACCAACAGTTAGGCAAAAAGCCGAAAAAGACCAAAACCCGCCTCGGTCGTCCGAACGACACGCAAACACACACATAGTACCACATAGGTATTTGGCACGCGTTTCAACTTACGGGACTTGATTCCGATATACGGATGCCGAGTTATCAGCCCGTTTGCCCGATGAACCAAAAGTTAGGGAAAAAGCCGAAAAAGAGACCAAAACCCGCCTTGGTCGTCCGAACGACACGCAAACACACACATAGTACCACATAGACATTTGGGATGCGTTGCAACTTACGGGACTCGATTTCGATATACGGATGCCGAGTTATCAGCCGGTTTGCCCGATGAACCAACAGTTAGGCAAAAAGCCAAAAAATAGACCAAAACCCGCCTCGGTCGTCCGAACGACACGCAAACACACACATAGCACCACATAGGCATTTGGCACGCGTTGCAACTTACGGAACTCGATTCCGATATACGGATGCCGAGTTATCAGCCCGTTTGTCCAATGAACCAATAGTTAGGCAAAAAGCCGAAAAAGAGATCAAAACCCGCCTCGGTCGTCCGAACGACACGCAAACACACACATAGCACCAAATAGGCATTTGGCACGCGTTGCAACTTACGGAACTCGATTCCGATATACCGATGCCGAGTTATCAGCCCGTTTGCCCGATGAACCAATAATTAGGCAAAAAACCGAAAAAGACACCAAAACCCGCCTCGGTCGTCCGAACAACACGTAAACACACACATAGCACCACATAAGCATTTGGCACGTGGTGCAACTTACGGGACTCGATTCCGATATACGGATGCCGAGTTATCAGCTCGTTTGCCTGATGAACCAACAGTTAGGCAAAAAGCCGAAAAAGAGACCAAAACCCGCCTCGGTCGTCCGAACGACACGCAAACACACACATAGCACCACATAGGCATTTGCCACGCGTTGCAACTTACGAGACTCGATTCCGATATACGGATGCCGAGTTATCAGCCTGTTTGCCCGATAAACCAACAGTTAGGCAAAAAGCCGAAAAAGAGACCAAAACCCGCCTCGATCGTCCGAACGACACGCAAACACACACATAGCACCACATAGGTATTTGGCACGCGTTGCAACTTACGGGTCTCGATTTCGATATACGGATGCCGAGTTATCTGTCCGTTTGCCCGATGAACCAACAGTTAAGCAAAAAGTCAAAAAAATACCAAAACCCGCTTCGGTCGTCCGAACGATACGCAAACAAATACATAGTACCACATAGATATTTGTCACGCGTTGCAACTTACTGGACTTGATTCCGATATACGGATGCCGAGTTATCAGCCCATTTGCCCGATGAACCAATAGTTAGGCAAAAAGCCGAAAAAGAGACCAAAACCCGCCTCGGTCGTCCGAACGACACGCAAACACACACATAGTACCACATAGGCATTTGGCATGCGTTGCAAATTACGAAACTCGATTCCGATATACGGATGCCGAGTTATCAGCCCGTTTGCCCGATGAACCAACAGTCAAAAAGCCGAAAACTAGACCAAAACCCGCCTCGGTCGTCCGAACGACACACAAATACACACATAGCATCACATAGACATTTGGCACGCGTTGCAACTTACGGGACTCGATTCCGATATACGGATGCCGAGTTATCAGCCGTTTGCCCGATGAACCAACAGTTAGGCAAAAAGCCGAAAAAGAGACCAAAACCCGCCTCGGTCGTCCGAACGACACGCAAACACACACATAGCACCACATAGGCATTTGGCACGCGTTGCAACTTACGGGACTCGATTCCGATATACGGATGCCGAGTTATCAGCCCGTTTGCCCGATGAACCAACAGTTAGGCAAAAAGCGAAAAAGAGACCAAAACCCGCCTCGATCGTTCGAACGACACGCAAACACACACATAGCATCACATAGGTATTTGGCATGCGTTTCAACTTACAGGACTCGATTCCGATATACGGATGCCGAGTTATCAACTCGTTTGCCCGATGAACCAACAGTTAGGCAAAAAGCCGAAAAAGATTAGGCGCTTCGTCGAGGAAAAAGATGTTGGCTGATCTGTATATTGTACAGTGTCTTAGGCGCTTCGTCGAGGAAAAAGATGGTATGCAAGGATGGAATGCATTGAAATATTTTTCGATAATAGTAGCAGTTACTACCAGGACAGCATACACTCGCAGCGAAAGTAATGAGTGGAAGATAATAGCCTGGATTGCCTCAGGAATTGCAGCAATTGGTAGTACATATTGGGACCTTGTCTTGGATTGGGGACTCCTCCAACGGAATTCCAGTAACCCCTGGTTGAGAGACAAACTCCTTGTTCCACTCAAAAGTGTGTACTTTGCAGCCATGGTAATATTGTTAATTTGTACTCAGTTGAATAGTACTGTATTATTTATAGTAGTAGTAATGTACTAAAATAGACTTCAATTATGTAGGTGTTGAATGTGTTATTGAGACTTGCTTGGGTTCAAACTGTTTTGGACTTCGAGGTTTCGTTCCTACATAAAGAGTCCCTGATTACAATTGTAGCTAGCCTAGAAATCATTCGTCGTGGCGTATGGAATTTCTTCAGGTAATGAATTGTTTTTCTGATGATCCAATATATATAGCTAATGTTGATTTATATATATATGGGGATTGATTCTTGATTGTTAGTAATGTAAAAATGGTGATTGACGTTTGTTGTTTGGTCAGGTTGGAGAATGAACACCTGTACAATGTGGGCAAGTACCGTGCCTTTAAGTCAGTACCACTATCATTCAACTACGATGAAGATGACGATGAGGACAAAGACTAGTATATAATTTTGTCTTGCTACACAATAATAGTATTTTGGTGATAAAAAATTAAATATAAAATGATGTGTATGATAGTAATAACAATATCTTATTATAATCGGACATATCATTTTGTACGGTCACATTTGGTTATGTAGCACTACACCATAGGACATTAAGGAGGCAAATTTTTTAACTGTAAAACATAGTCATAGTCATAGCCATACATATATATACATGTACGATACTTGCCATTCAAACTTGAAACTGAATATATACAATCATTTTTGTGTTGAAGTTAACAAATTGTTGTCAATCTCAAAAATGGACACATTCCACCCACCTTATTAGTAGTATTTTACTACTTATTTTCCACCCTTGGAATTTTCTTGAGAATATTTTGGTCAATGCCAGTCTCCTACTTTGACCGTTCTGAGCTGATGCAGCTTTTTCTCCGAGATGGAGCAGATTTTTTCAATAATCAGACTTCTAATCTTTTCTAAATTTACCGGTTCTGGTGCATGTACTCAATATTCCTTCCTGTGTATTAAGAAAATCAAACTAGTCCAAACAACAACTCTTGGTTGCCACAAAGTCATGGCCTTGTTTTCATAATTAGCCAATAAAATCTTAGCATGGTAATTAAGATGGATGCTACGCGACCTTTATGATTCAAGTTTTAAGTTCAGTTTTTACTACCTTGTATTAATAGTTTTCAACTTCCCATAAAAGGATAGTGATGGAATTTCAAACAAATTTTATTTAGTAAATGATACTTTCTTAATCCTGTACCAAAACCTTAAACGACAATCTTTTAGAAACGAAGGTAGTATATTGTATTCTCGAAAACAAGGTTTCAAAATAAAATCTCATTATATATTTTTTAGTTAATTTGTGAATTTTTAAAATAAATTTCAAATTATGGTGTTAATTTATTTATTTTTCGAATAATAACTTTGTACTTGGTAATACCCAATAGTTTTAAGTAGCATAATTTATAATAATAACTATTGCATTAATTAAAATTAAATAAATTCTCATCAATTTTAACTTTTAGAATTTCACAACTTGTCTAGAAAAAAATCAAATAAGCATTTCTTTAAAAAGACAAAGGGAGTAAAATAAAAATACAAGTTCAACACTTACAATAATAATAATAATAATAAAGTTTAGAAAAAAGAAAAAACAGCTGAGGTTCAATCCAAAATAGAGAATCAATCAAACAAGAAATGACTAATACAATCCAGTCAAAATTTCAGCCATTAACTAACTGTTCATGAAAATACTGTACACACAACTTGAATGTCAGAGAGCAGAGCATAAATAGAATATCTAACCACAGAAATAGACAGCAGAACATTATATATTTCCACCAATAAAATAAAAAAGGAGAAACTAATTAAGACAGACCCAAACAATACAGATCGAGTGCAAAGTAATTGGGATTTATCTCCTCCTCATTATTAAGTTAGTCAACTATCTTTAGATAATTAGCACTTTTTTTTTTAGTTGAAAAAAATAGCAAACTTAAATTTTTAACTATAAATATATGTTGGCTACGTACCGTTAGTGAAATTTGTACCATTAATTTAATGTTATGCATAAGGGCGGTGTTTGATTACATCTTAACAGTATAATTTTTAATGCATCTTAATGTTTAGAATTGGAAATGTCTCTAAATTATTAAAATACAAATATAAGTCTAAAGGACCACATTGAGAAAGAATTATTAAAAAATACTCCATTCGTCCTAGGATAAAAGTTCTGGTGGACTTTTCACGCATATTAAGAAGATGAATGAAATGATAAAATTATCCATAATAATATCATTAAATATGGAGAGAGAATTAGAATAAGAAAAGTATGAGATATTTAATGCTACGGGTATAATAGGAAAATATGTGTAAAAATTTGATTATTAAAGGAAAATGGACATTTAACATAGGACTAACTAAAATAATACTCCCTCAGTCCCATAGTTATAGGCTGATTTCTTTTGGCACATAGTTTAAGAAAATCAGTTAATTTTTAACACAAATTTTTCACATATACCCTTAATATAGAATTAATGAATAAATTAATTACTCCTTACTTATCACATTGAAACTCTTTAACTTCATTGATTGTTGGTCCAATTGCCTTTTATACACAAAATATGTTAAACTAGTAAAGCCTAAAAAGTTGAATTCTTTTATTGAGAATACAACAGCATTAAATGTAGTGATAAAAATAATGACATTGAAGGTTGTTTCTTCAAAAAAAGAGTAATAGTTGAATATTTATTATAAGGGCATTAAAGTAAAATAATGAACCAACTAAATTTTATAAATAGTAAGTAGCCTATATATTGGGATATCTCAAAATGGAAAACCAGTCTATAATTATGGGACGGAAGGAGTAATAAGAATTTTTATCGTGAGACGGACGGAGTATTAAGATACAATCAAACATAAAATCCTCTTATTCTAGCTAGAATCAGTCCAGAGTCCAGTCCAGAAAAAACCTTACGCGAATGGGTCAAAGCAAGAAGGGTTCTTCTACAACTAGTACATAAACATCTCTTGAATCCGATGGGCTACAAGTTAGTTCGTGGTGTAAGCAGCTGCTGACAGTAATGAAACAAAAATTTAAAAGGTGGCAATAAATTCTACGTGTTGAAATATATGAATCAATTAGATCTAGAAGGCAGTAGGTAATTGGTTGGTTAGAAACTGCCATGGCGAAACTCAAGAAAATTTTGTTGCTTGATTTGGATATATATATGTCAAATTAATATTTTTGTGTCACATCTTATCCTAAAAAAAATTAAACTTCATTAAATAATTTTGTCTGTAAAGCAATTAAGAATTCAATTAAAATAAATTTGCTTCCCACGTTTATTTGTCAGCTGAATATAACTGTCTCTATTTCATTATTTCATTTCTTTTTAGGAGTAGATAGGACCCATATCTCATTTTTATTTTAAAACTGGCAAGTTGAATACTATAAGTTATCAATTTAACCTCCCCTCCTAGTCTTTGTGAATGGTGGTGTACGGTCGAAGGGCCAAGCGGGACCTGGTGGGGCTAGTCTTGTAAGAGCTTTTGGTCCAGGTGGTATTGTATTTAATGTATTGAATTGATGAGAACAAACTACTAGAATGAAATGGAAGGTGGTGATGGATCCAGCACGACAAAGACAAACACATGGATGGGCCTTCAATCTATTTAAAGCGCATCAAACATTGTGACTTGGTTTCTTGTAGGGTCAGGCGTCACTGTGTCAGGGAAGGGAAGGGAAATTGTTTCAGTTACACTAACTTTGACAATAAGACTATCTATAGTCACCAATACGGCATCGTGTTGATTAAAAAAGCTAATAAAATTAAAAAGATTAATAACAACAAAATTAGTAAATTGACAAGGGAGGTTACTTTAATTTGATGATTTATTGTTATCCTATTCCCCATATACATATATAAAATTGATATTTTTACATTATTTACTTGACATAAATTATGACCCGAACTCATATTCATGTAAAAAAACAAGAAACTAATATTTTTACATGACTTTTTAATATTTTAACATTTTTAAATATAACTATAGATGTATAACGACGATAAAAACAACCGTCGTTATAAAAACTATAACGACAGTTTTCATGTGAAAATATCTGTTTTCAAAAGAAAATTATGTTGATAACTATCATATTTTTTTCATCTAAAAATATCAATTCTCTCTCTCACTCTCTCTATATATATATATTATCGGAATATAATCGAGTGTATCTTATTTATTTATTTACTTAATCCGTCTTACTCTCATTTAATTTTGGATTCGATTATGACGATTTTGAAAAAATAAATAAATTATTATAAATCTATACTTTTATTACTTAATATATGTTGTCCGTCTTTAAAAGTATAGACGCCGATTGTATGACTAAATCGTCGTCGAATCCATCGCTAAAGGGAGGTGAACACGAATAAATAAGATAAAGGGTATGCACTTGATCCTTGCTCTATATATATATCATTAATAATTTAGGCAAATATGCCATTGCATTTTATACAGTAACCATTGTTGAATACGTTGACATATAGTTTTACTAATATCTTTGTCACCCACCGTATTCCGCGCATCTTTATCTTATTTGATCTAGACTACAATCTATCAACTCAACCCATAGGCCATAAATCCATAACAACATATGTAGAGGTAATTTATAAAATATTGAAATGATTGACTAACTCCACCTGCGCGTTTGACTCCTTTTAAGTCAACTTATAAACTACTGACTCCCACCACATGAGCAACTTAATCCTCTCTTCCTCCCCTTCCCTTTTGTATAAATATAAATATACACCATTTTTTCTTATCTTCCCCATGTTCTGCTGCATTCAACTCTAATTCTTTTCTCCACCCAATTTCCCCTACAACAACAAAATAGAGCAAGATAAACAAGAAACAAGCCTTTTTATATATCTTCACTCACTACCTTTATACAACACTATTCATATAATCCATTCGATTCATATATAGAAGATGAAGTTTGGTAAAGAATTAACTTCACAAATGGTGCCAGAATGGCAAGAAGCATACGTGGATTATGAATATCTAAAAACCATCTTGAAAGACATCCACCATTTTAAGCACAGAAATATACCACCACCACACGGCCTAGCTACCAATAATCAGCCCGGATTAAACCGAAGGCTTACACTCTACAGGGCATTTAGCGGCCTGATCCAAAGAAATACCTCCATTAATTCTCCAAGAAGCTCAGCCAGCTGCCAAGATGTAGTAGAAAGCCAACCAATTTTAGTAAACTCCGTGAAGAGATCAGACGGTGAAGAAGGGTATGAGACGAGGTTTCTGATGGCGGCAGATGAAGGAGGAGAGTATGAGCTTGTCTTCTTCAGAAGGCTCGACGACGAATTCAATAAAGTTGTTAAATTCTACAAATCTAAAGTGGAAGAGGTGATGAAGGAGGCGGCTGTGTTGAATACCCAAATGGAAGCTTTGATTGCTTTTCGGAACAAAGTGGATAATCCACAAAATGACTGCTTGGATACCTCTATAGAGATGAGTCGTCTAGCTTCGGATATTGAAGCTTCGGCCGCAGCTGCTACTACTTCTGGGATCAGAGCAAGCAGTAAGTATTATTAGTGTTTTTAATTATATCTTCTTTGTTTGTTTGTTTTCTTTAAAAAAACAGAATTTAATTATAAACAGATTTTTGCTATAATAAAGAGAGAATGTTTATGGGTCTAACCAGATTTTGGAATAAAAGTTTCATTTTCTCTCTGTTAGTTCATAACTGTCCGCGCACATAGAATTATTCTTAGAGTTAATGCATGTTTGAAGATCAAGAATGATAGTTATCACGAGCCAAATTTGTAGCTTGCCATTGAATTTTGTTCTAAGATCTAATTGATGTTCAGGAAGAGTGGCTCACATGGATGTAATAGAAGAAGACAGATCCAACAATGGGACGAGAGCAGAGGAATCATCATGTGATGATGATGATGATAAAGATGACAAGGAAGAAAAACCTTTAAACCAAACTAGTGTTCAAGAACTCAGAATCAGAGCAGTTAATAACACAAGGGAAACTAAAAGACCTGCTCCGCTTGAGATACTTAACCGTGTTACGATAAGCAAAGCCTATTGAGACCCCTCGTTCAACCATCAAAGGCTTCCTTAATGTTCCTGTTCAGACAGAGTTGCAGTTCAATAAGGAAAACCTAGACAAAATTGAAGAACAACTTAAAAGGGCTTTCATCGAATTTTACAATAAGCTTCGGCTTCTTAAAAGCTACAGGCAAGGAATCACATACTTCTGTTAGGACAGGACTCGATTTTTGGTTCCCTTGTTCATTTAAAATTAATTTTTCCTTTTTCTTTGTGCTGATGATTTAAACAGCTTCTTGAATCTCATGGCATTTTCAAAGATACTGAAGAAATACGATAAGGTAACAATTAAAATGAGGTGTCCTATCTAGTATTTGTTTTTTTGTGGATATTCCTGCAAGCTTTCAATTCTTTGGCTGATTTGAGGTTGAAATTTTGGTTTAGGTTTCTTTTTACTAGTGTTTTTTGCTCAATTGTTACAGATCACTTCAAGAAATGCTTCCAGGTCTTACTTGAAAATGATCGATAACTCATATCTAGGCAGCTCCGATGAGGTCAACCTTAAACTTATTCAAGAATATTGCTCTAATCATTACATAATATCTATATATCTATATATATATATATAATTGATCTAATTCTTCTAATTTGTGGATTACCTGCAGGTTAACAAGGTTATGGAAAGGGTTGAAGCAACATTCATTAAGCATTTTTCCAACTCAAACCGCAAGGAAGGACTGAACATGCTAAGACCAATAGTTAAGAGACAGAGACATAGAGTAACTGCTTTTGTAGGTACACTACTAGCAACTTTACTCAGCATTACATTTCCTATATCGAAATAATGAATATATACTAGCTTAGTTTCCTTCCAATATATTTCTTTCTTAGGGTGTGATTTCTTGAACTAAATTTCTTAAATATATACATCCCTAAAAAAAAACTCTCAGGTTTCTTTGCTGGCTGCACTGTATCTCTCATAGTCGCACTCATTTTGATAATACGTGCCCGTGATCTTTTAGAGAAAAAGGAGGAGGGTAGAGAAAAGTACATGGTAACCATGTTTCCCCTGTACAGGTATAGTCTCTTCTCCCCTACCTACATTGTTAATTTATTATAGAAACCCCCTCAAAATGATAAAAATAGAAACCAAATATCCTGACGTGGCATGTCATATTTCATTGCAGCTTGTTTGCCTTCATCGTCTTACATATGCTTATGTATGCTGGGAATATATATTTCTGGAGGCGATATCGAGTCAATTATTCTTTCATATTTGGATTCAAGCCTGGAACTGCATTAGGTTACCGAGAAGTTCTCTTACTGAGTTTTGGCCTTGCGGTGTTGGCATTAGGCAGTGTGCTAGCAAACCTTGATATGGAAATGGAAACCGAAACAGAAAGTTACGGACCATTGACTGAGCTTCTTCCTCTATTTATAGTAGTGGTAAGATCATCATCATCATCATCAAGCAATTTGAAACATCTTGTTGTTTACAACGCAAGTACACTAACAGAACCCTTTCCTAATTTCTTTCCCCGAATGCAGCTAGTAATTGTCATAATGATCTGCCCGTTCAACATCATATACCGTTCCAGCCGCATCTTCTTCCTCACCTGTCTGTTTCATTCTATCTGTGCTCCTCTTTACAAGGTAAAGAAAAAAATGACGGCAAAATCAAGTGGTAGAGTAATTTTTGTACTAAAATCAGTGTTTTTAATCTCTGTAGGTTGTCCTTCCAGATTTCATTTTGGCAGGTCAATTAACTAGTCAGGTTGGTAAAATAGCGTCCACTAAATCTGTAGATCATTCATCGTTCTAGTACTATTAAATTCTTTATGGAAACATAATCCACAATCCACATTTTTCAGGTTCAAGCTTTCAGAAGCGTAGAGTTCTATATTTGTTACTATTTTACCGGTAACTACAAACACAGAGAAAGCACTTGTCGTGATAATGATGTTTTCAAGACTTTCAGTTTCATTGTAGCCGGAATTCCATATTGGTGGCGTTTTCTTCAGGTAGTGTACTTCTCTCCTAGTACATACACGTACAGTATTTGATCTCATAACTTCAACATAAGGTGAATTAAATTTAGTTTTCATATATTGTCTCTGTCAGTGTCTCAGGCGTTTCTTTGAAGAAAAAGATAATATGCAAGGACTAAATGGATTGAAATATTTAGCGACAATTGTAGCTGTTTGTACCAGGATAGCTTTCACTCGCAATAAACATAGTATTGCATGGAAGGTAGTATCAGGGATTGCCTCAACAATTGCAGCAGTTGTTAGTACATATTGGGACATTGTCTTGGATTGGGGGCTTCTCCAACGGAATTCTACCAACCCTTGGTTGAGAGACAAACTCCTTATTCCACACACAAATGTTTACTTTGGAGCCATGGTAATTAATTAACTAGCTTTTGTGATTTTCCCTTGTTTCTCAAATTAATTTTAGCTAATTTTGTACGCAGGGGCTGAATGTCTTGTTGAGACTTGCTTGGCTTCAAACAATTTTGGATATCAAGTTCTCTTTCCTGCATAGAGAAACCATGATTACACTTGTTGCTAGCTTAGAAATCATTCGTCGTGGCATATGGAATTTCTTCAGGTAAATTAAGTAATTAATATATGTGATGATGTTTCATTTCCTTTGTAGTAGTATTGATTTAATTTATGCCTCCCCTGCCCGCAGATTATGATTGTTTTGTACTTAAATTATTGTTTAGGTTGGAGAACGAACACTTGAACAATGTGGGCAAGTACCGTGCCTTCAAGTCAGTGCCGCTACCTTTCAACTACGAGGACGACAAGGACTGACGAGTAGAGTTTTTAGGACTGATCAGTAGAGTATTTTGCAGGCAGGCTGGCTTTCAAATTAAGAGCATTTCTAATTTTCTATGGAAAAGGGAAACCATGTCATGGCATTCATTTTATGTGTATTTATGCATGGGTATATATGTCCATAACCAGACAAGTATATATACAGACTTCATTCTTGAATTCTTTAGAACGTTTGGGCCCAGGCAAATCTTGTTTGACTGTCCAGATGTTTCCACAAATAACACTAGTTTGAATTATTTAATCATTTGACATAAAGTCATTTGATAGCTTAAAATTGAGTAACTATTAATCTCAAATTCATCATGGAATTATATAATTTCTCACAAATAATGTGGGTCTTAGGCACGACAAAAAATAATGCATTAGACTATTAATCCCTTATCTAGTTCAAAGTATTATTAAATTAAGATAAATAATTCAATCTCAAATATATTTTTTTTTGCAAACAAATGTTTTGTCAAAATGCAAAATAGAGTTTCCATTTTCGTTTAAATCTAAATTTGAAAGATGACGAGACAAAACCAAGCTTTTTTGTAATTTACAGAATTTTGAAAGATTTGAGGGATTTCTTTTTAAATACAGAAATTTTAAAATAATATTTTACCCGACTTACATGATTTGGCTCGTCCCTGTTTTTAAATTGAACTTACCTTTCTTTTTAAAATGTTAATTTTTTAAAAAACGTTAAAAACAATTTTTTTTTTTTTCAAAAAATCAATTTTGCAATTACTTTTTTGAATTTTTTCCATCCGTCGTAAAAAAGATAATATAAAAATATTAAAATTTTTGAAATTAACAAAAAATAGAAATTTAAAAAAAAATTAATGTTTTAAAACATACAATCATTTTTTTTATATAAACAAATTTTTAAACATAGAAAAAAACAATAAACCTGTGACAGTAATTTATTCAATTTTTTATTATTATTATTATTATTATATATTTTATTATTTTATTAATTTAAATTAAAATAAATTTGACAAATTATTTTTAATTCATATAAAAAAAACAAATATTATTAAGTAGTGAAAAATATTCAGTTATCCTTGAGTTTATATTAAATTCCTAAATAGTTGCATAAAATCCTATACTGTGCCAGGCTATATCCATCTGATGTAGGTAGTAAATGAAGCATCAAACAGACTAACCCCTAAAGCTTCCCCAGAGCCTGAACACATTCCCCTTCCACCAGTGCTTTAATAAATTTCAGACAGCTGGATGCAGAAATTGCAAAACCTTCTCCTTGCTCTTCCCATTTACACAATGCATCAGCAAGGGCATTTTATATCCCTGTTATATAATCAGTTAAAAATCATAACCCATTAATTGTACCATCCATCGTTGTTGGGCAGGTGCAACAATCTTATGATCCCAAAGATATTTCAAACTCCTTGATTAGTCTTCACAACAAATGGATGTCCCAATAAATAGTGTCACCAAACTTCCTCTGCAAGGACCAATGCTAGCAACTCTTTGGCATATGTGGATACATATAAAGTTTGCCTAGTAAAGCATGATTAATGAATGCAATGGGACGCATATCTTGCATTAACACTCCAATTCTCGTCCTTGAGGCACCACATTAGAGGAAAGGCTTGGCCAAATCTGCCAAAGCCAAAACCAGATCCTTTGTCATCACTAGTTCAACTACTCAAATGTTTTTTGTGATCTTGGTTCCCCTTTGAGATTGGGATGGTTTTATGAATTTAGTCTTGTTCACCACATTATTCTGTGATATTATTTGACCTTGTAGTTCCACCGCTTTCCTCTCCTCTCCACCTTAAATGACAGACTCAATTTCAAAAAATTCCACACAAAGGGGCCTAATGTACTCCACCATTGAGCTCATCTGCCAAGACCATTAAGTCATTGATCGGAAGACCCACCATTTTGTTATGTACTTTGACAAGATCAAGTATGTCGAATAGAAGAGCTCAAATGCCCTATGATATTCCCACGGGTTAAGTATCAAATCTCTCTATTCACCTTTCAGTTTACTCCTACTATTGATTGACTATATGAATTCAACAAAGAAATAAGATTTTTTGAGGAAACAAACCAAATCCTCAATTAGCCTAAGCAAAATAATTATAAGAATCTAATTCTTTAAGTATAACAGTGACTCTTGAATACTGGAACTTCAAAGAAAACCAACTCCTAAGGACTTTCGTAACTATCCTACTTACAGCGATTGCACATCCACTTACTGGCTCCACAACTCCTGAACCATCGACTCCACTACATCTAAAACACTGTACATATTGCAGGAAGCAAACCACTATAAGCAATTTACAGGAAATTATCATAACAGGAATTATAAAAACTAGAATAAGTAATTTAGTCTATGGTTGGTAATCATAATCAAAGAAGGAATTTTAGAATAGGTGCGTTCTGGTTTGGTTTTTAAGCCACTTGAAAGTTGAAACCATGACTGAACCAAAACATTCACTGTTCTCTAAATTGCTAGAACCTAATCAACTTGGAAGCCGCGAGACCAATACAACTGTCTGACTTGGCCTTGTTGGTTGATTTTGGTAGGGTTGAATAAATGTCGAACAGCCCTAGTTGCAATGACATTGACTATATGGTACTTCTTCATGTTCTGTTACAATTTATTCACAACTAATTTGAATATAACTAGGAACATGATAGAAACACGAATCCTCATTCTCATCAGAGTTAATAAAGGGTTCTGAACTCGGAAAAGGAGAAAACATGACAATATCATAATGAATAAATCATAAAAAAAAATCCCACTTATTGGAAAAGGAATAAAGAGAAAGAAAGAAAGAATATATTTCAACTTAACCAGTTCTATAAAGTAATAGAAACTTACACAAGGAATTATAAATCCCATTTCACAACAAGGGCAAAGATAACTATTCTTTCTAAGAGAAGGTATCCTTTCCTCTGACTTGGTATATATAAAGCAATTTAACCACAATCACCTAAAACTGTATTCAAATGCTAATAAAAGGAAAAAGAGATAGGTTGGTTATAAATCAAGTTAAATTCAATAGCGCTTCAGCCAGTACAGAAAGTCGATGAGTTCTAAGTCAATAAGATAAGACTATAGAACATAATTTTGAACAATTCCAATGAAATCGATTCAATTATGACTTGTATTCAATCTGGTGGACTAGATTACAACAAACACCAGAATAATATTAAACCAACATGATCTTGTTTCAATCATAATATTAAATTATTGAACATCTTATGCGAAACCCCATTTCCAAGCTAATATTGATCAAGGAATCCATAAAAGATTTGAAGTCATTTATCTCATGGATCACTATGAACGAGTTTAAGCAATATTCAGTACAATTATTAAGAATATATCAAGTATGCCATAAGATCTCTAGTACCCTCTAGTTACCTCAAAAAATTTCCTCAACTTGGAAAAATCAGTATGAATTTTCAGTCAAGAAGCCTCATGTTGCTTCAAATTCCTCAAATACCCTTCTCTTCAGAATCTTTCTCCAGTTCAGGATGAATTTCCACTTTCCCTTTCTCCGATTCTTGAGCAGCCTCTTTCTCTTTCTCTTTCTCTTTCTCCAATTCTTGAATAGCCTCTGCCTCAGCCGCCTTCTCAGCACGCAAAATCGGCTCATAATAATCGGGATGAGCCTCCATACACTGCTTCAAAGCTGAAGTTACCTCAAAACACTTGTCCACAATATTTTCCTTGTTCTTTTCAGCTTCTTCAATACACTTTTCCCATTCAATAAAGCTGTCTTTGCAGCCACCCCCTTTCATAAACAGGCAAAATCCACATTCTCCCTCCTCCTCTTCTTCATCTTCACCTTCTAAATTGGTCTCCCCTTCTGGGTTTACTAAATTTTCTTCGATACCACCATGTATCGGTGGTGGATCTGATGATTCTTGTACTGGAGTTTCGGTGGTTTCTAGGGTTTTAGGTTGGTCAGTTGTTTCTGGTGGGGATTTTGGGGTTTCAGGAGAAGACATGGAAATGGCGCTTTAGTTGTCGTTAGGGTTTGGTTATGTTGTCGAGGATGTGAACAATAGGTTCTCCATGGCCGACTCTTAAACCTCTCTTCTTAACCCCTCCTCCTTTCTCTCTTTGAAAATTCTTTCATCTTTTTTAAATTTTTAATTAGATTTGTATTTCCTCTATTAGAGCACATTTTAATTTAATTTAATTTTTTATGTTTGCAAGTTGACTCGTGATATATTAAAATTTTAATCATCAATATTAATTAACTTAAAATTTAAAAATAACAAGTAATAGTGCCTTTTAGTTAAATAAATAATTAGCATAAAAAGATGGTTCATCTAAACAAATGGGAATAAATATATTATTTTGATCAACAAAATATTTTCAAATACAGTTAAAAAAAAATAGGTGGTTCATCTAAACTCAAATAATTTTAAACATAATGCAAGTTAGGTTTCTGGAGTATTATTTTTCTCTTCTAATTTATTTAGAAAATTATTGTTATTTTGAAATTTAAAGGCTTTAAAAATTTGAAAATTATATCCAAGTCTCATCCATGAGCAATTTTAAAAATTACTCCTTACTAATGAATATTGCTTTGCTTTCATTAATACTTATCGAGAGCTCAAATGTCTAAATAAAATGCTTTACCGTGTATAAGATGAAGTTACCCTTTGACCTTTGTGTAGTAGTAGTAGTAGTAGTAAGACATATATTTCATTTCATATCATATATATATATATATATATATATATATATATATATATATTTGAGACTACTAATACATCACTATTATTATTATATTCGTTGGTCCGATCCGAAGCTGGAATACAAGACCTTTTTATTTTGGTGCTATCTATCTCCTCCTCCGCGTTACGTTATTTGCCCTACTGGAAACTACTATGATATTTATAGTAGATCAAATCAAACTAAGGTCGCTCGTTACTACGATCCCTATACTTGGGCTCAAAAAATATTTATACATGTTCTCTATATCATGCCAATTATAGTAATCCTACATCTATGTTTGTTTTGTTTGCAAAAATTCTTCTGACCAACTTTGAAAACCCTTTTCCTATTTCCAACATCCCCTTTTCAATTCTCCCAAATAAGCTAATTTGTTTTTAAAAATAGACTTAACTATTAATCCCGTAATAATAAAATGACTTGAAAAAGAGACGGACTATTTAACAACTAGATACTATAATCCTTACTATTTGAGACTATAAATATATGGACAAAATTAACCTTTACCTTTATCTAAAAAGAAGACGCATGTATCTTATCATATCTATCTATATACTTAAACTATATCTTCGTTATTAGTAGTAAGGAGGGTATAATACTTCAATCGGTAAATTTTTATCTAATCTGGACAAAACATAAGATTATTTTAAGTGACCCCATGAATAGTCTTATAAAAAAAATAAACATATAACTAAAACTATTTAATACTATGATTTATAGTATTAGGATTATAATCCGGTCCGAAATTATAATCTAGTCCAACATTATAATACTTGCAAACAAACTTACCTAGATCGTTAAGCCATTGCAGACAAGTACACTGAATTGTTTCTGGCATAAGGTACAGCACTTGAAAAGTGAAAAGTAAAGCCTTCAAACTTGTCAAGAATCAAACTGGAAGTTTAGAAGTTAAAACCAGGCTACATGAACTCTAAAGATAGAAAACATAGTCGAGAGGGAGGAAAGAATAAAGCAATTGAGAAAGAAGGCAAAGAAAAAGCAAGAAGAGAGAGGTTTTTATAGCTCCTTACGATGATGATGTGTTTCAACTGCAAATAAATATTATATTCTTTTTGAAATTTCCACTGCAAAGAATTCCTTACCTATTTATTGCTAAATCTGGACGTCTTACTACATTGGTTCATTGGTTGATGAATCATAATAAACATCCATTTGATCAAAAATGTTTTCCTCAGAGAGCAGAAGATTGGTTCATGGACCACATTTCTGCAGGAGAACTGAATCTTGAACTCTTGAACAATTTTACAAAGTTATACATTAATTATCTGGAACAACTCAAGTCTGTCAGCCATGGTATGATGCACCTAAGCATTGAACTTGATCAACTAGTTGCACCATTCTGTTTGCCGGGATTTCCCCTTTCCCCACTGCAACAGAAGAAATGTGGCAGCTTGACTCGACCACAAACCCTGCATAAATTAAATGGTCACACAAGAAATGCAACAAAATATTGACAAAATAAAATCTCTAATATAAGCTATTACTTGATGCAGGTCAAGGTTTAGAATAAAGCCAAGGAATGAGAAAGAAGGGTAAAGGACCTATCCACGTTGGAAGGTAGAAACACAGCCAAATGCACAAAGTTTTAAATCAATATATATTAGAATCCAAAATTGAAAGTTACATCAGTTTATATAGACTACAGAAAATCCTAATTCTACACCAATGAGGATCATTACCCATCCACCCCCCACCCACACCCACACCCACACCAAAAAAAAACTCCCACATGCATAAATAAGTCAACATTTATTTGTCACTTCTATTTTTCTTGAAGTGAAGGGTTGTATGCAAAAATCATAGGGTTGAGAGGAACAACAATACTTGGTGCTTGGGGTCTTGATTTCAATACATATTTGATGATGGATCTCGTCTATCAACCCAGAATATATACACACACGCACACACTTCTAAATTTACTCATGGAATGAATTTTATGTTCATGTTCATGATGGATACTGTAGTGAATATGTTATACCTACCATAATATATATAAAAATTTGTTATTTATTTGTCGTTTACAACAATATTATTAACAAGGTCAGGTTTTTGTATTACTTTTTCAACTTCCCATAAAGAGCTTGTGATGTTTCAAATAAATTTTAGTTGTTAAAAATGAATTACAACCCGATAATTTGTATCACGGTTCAAATTTCTAAGAGTTTAGTTGACAACTTGACATTAATTATATAATAATTTGAAAATTATATCAACAAATTTCCATTGCAGTCTCTATATGAAACATAGAACCTGGATTACTAATTCTAACAAGAGCTCCTACTTGCAACGGATGATCACTGGAACAGGTTTTAGTGCCTTTGGTCCATTTCTTATGCCTCTTTTATGACGAGAAACCTGTATTGTAAACAAAAGCTCACTAAATCAAATGCACAATGAACGCTTCATACGCAAGGATGCTGGGGAGATTCATTTGGACCAAAATTTAATTAATCTAACTACATACAACATCATAAATGGTAGAAAAATCATACCGAAAAATGCTCCAAGGTGAAAACCATAGAGTGGACAAGCATAAATAACGACCATAGAATTACAGATCCTAAAAGCACCATCACAATTGAGGACATGCTTACCTATTTTAGGGGGAAAAGTAGTCATTCACAGAATCACATTCAATTACCCAACGACTACAAGTCTACAACTACTCATACAAAAAATAGCAATGATATTATAAGAGGAACTAATATCCTAAACAATAGGAAACCCTCAAGGCAGTTGATCAATGTGATAATTGCTAACCATAAAGTATTTTAAAAAAAACTAATTAGCCACAAAACCCTAAAGCCCTAAAACAGGACCCACCTGAAAATTATCAAATCCCGGATCTCCAAACTTCACATAAACAACACCCACATAATATACAAGCAACAAAAAGAAGATATAATTATATGAGAAGGAAAAAAATTGATCTTTTGTAACGCCAGTTAGGAGAACAGAAGGGGAGAGAAATGACCTTCTTCCTAGGGACGGCCATGAGCTCCATGAACCCACCACCGAAAGGTAAGCATGGGATTCCGAATCCAACTCCATTGGTGTTGGTATCGGAGCTTCGATCCGACTCAGGCAAAACGAATTGCTGTGATACGGCTACATTGCTGAGCACACTATCAAGCGGTGATGGTTTTGCAATGGAATGAGTCCACCTTATGAGCCCTGACGAACTAGACTCCTTAATCCCCTCCTCGGCGCTTCTTAGCATCGCCAGCCTCAACGCCATTGATGCCGCGCACCTTAAGCTGTACAGTTTCGAGTGTAAACAGAGACGGCTCACGGCACATAACAATAGTGTTTACTAACGACACCGGGGTGCAAAGAAAAATAAATGGCAGCAAGGGAAACGACGACGTTGTTGTGTTCAATAGTTAAAGAAAATGGTTAATCTCACACCGAGTTTTGGACGGAAAATAACTCATGAGCAAAGTATAATTTTTACATAAATTAAAATAAAATAAAAAAAATATATAAATTTATAAGCTCTATAAATTTATATAAAATGATGAGTATTTTTATTTTTTTATATTAATAGACTCTATTAAATGACATACTTACTTTTCATATACACTCACATTCATATTGGTATGGCCCACGTGCAGAGCAAGTCTTGTGGATCATACCAATATGTAAGTGTATGTGAGCGATATGAGTAATTTTATCTGATAGTAACATTACTTTATATTTACTCATTCTTTTGAGTGCAACAAAAATATAAATTTAGTTATGTTTTTTAGAACGGATATCGATTGTCACTCCGATCTGATTTGAACCAATAAACTTTTTTTTTTGTCAAAAATCGGTTGATTCGGTTGACCCACCGATTGAATCGATGGTTTAACTGATAAAATCAGTTCATTGGCCAAATAAATCGATTTTTATATTATATTTTATTTTTAAAAAAATTAAAATTAACCAATAATATTGTAATGTAGTTTTAGTTTATAACAAATAAGATTTTTTTATTTTATTAACTGCTAAAATATATATATTTTTATATATTAATGATGTCATTGTGTCAATAACGATTCGACCATTAGTTGGACAAGTAACTTATCCACTCGGTACCTTTTCTGATTCGATGACCGATCCAGTTTTGAAAATCTTGAATTGTACGTTCTGCTTGTTTAGTATTGAATGGCTTATTCGGTCAATCATTCAATTCGTTTGTTTTGAAAGAAAAAAATTGTGTGAATGACTAAATCGGTGAGCCATTCGGACAATTTAGGGTGAATGGTCTAGTGTCATTTTTTGACTAAATAGGTTGTTTGTGACGCCCCCAAAATAGGTATACATCACCCATTCTGAGTTGTCAATACATGGTATGTAAATAACTACAACTTTATTATTACAACAAGAAATCGTGAGTTTGAATACAAATATTATCTTCAGACAATATCTATACTCAAATAAATTCTCATCACATTTATTGATACATTATTTTACAAAATAGTGAGGACTACTAAACAACTCTCTCTAGAACCTTCATTCCATACCTCCCACTTGTACTCTTATATTCTCGCCTCCTCCCAGAAGAAGAAAAATGGAACAAAAAAGGAAAAGGGTGAGCTCAACTAGCCCAAAGAATAATTTTATGACTAAGATAATATACAACAAATTATCATTAGTCTTCAACAGGAAAAAATCTAATAGAATACAATAGACAACAAGTTTTAAATCAATATTCAGAAGCGAAAATAATAATTCATTAGAAGAGTTAAGTAGAGAATGCAAACTACTATCTTCTATGTATGAATTTAAAAGTTTATCGCTCTATCTTTTATCCCCGTAACATCAATCAATATATATCTCGGAATCAAATATTCATCTTTTGCTACGTAAAAGCAAAAGATATTCATCACCGTCATGTTCATCTAAACACTGCTCATCTTTTACCACGGGCAAAGATATTCATCGAAAATCATTCATCTTTGCACTACTGAGGGCCAAAGATATTCAATAATATCATCATTTAAGACCGAGGATGATAAAAATATTTTTTAAAAACGAATCCAATAAAACAAAATGACAAGGATTAAGGATTAAGGATTCGTACTTTGTTTTATCCATGTCCAAAATACCTCAAAAATAATCATAGTGGTGTAAAATTCAAGAATGATCAAAACATGGATACATCAAAGCTAGTATCCACAATAAATATTTTAGGCGAAAAAGGAAAATTTTTATTTTTCGATGAATAATCTTTGTGACACCCCTAAAATAGTATATATCACCCATTCCGAGTTGTCAATACACATCTGTAAACAACTACAACTTTATTATTACAACAAGAAATCATGAGTTTAAATACGAGATATTGCCATCTAAACAATATCCACATACAAATAAATCCTCATCATAATTATTGATACATTATTTTACAAAAATGGTGAGGACTACTAAACAACTCTCTAAAACCATCATTCCATACCCCAGACTGCACTTCTTACATTACATTCTACGCCTCGAGAAAGAAAAATGGAACAAAAAGGAAAAGGTGAGCTCAACTAGCCCGGATAAAGAATATTATGACTAAGATAATATACAACAAATTATCGTTAGTCTTCAACAGAAAAAATTTAATAGAATACAATGAAACAAGTTTTAAATCAATACTGCATGATGAAAATATTAATTCATGAAGAGTTACGTGAGGATGAAATCTACTAATATCTATGAATTTAACAATCCATCATCAATATTTTTATCCTCGTAACATCAATCAATATATATCTGGAATCATATATTTATCCTTGCACTACAAAGCCAGGACATTCACCACTTGGTCATGTTCATCTAAACACTGCTCATCTTTTTGCACTACGGGCCAAAGATATTCATTAGAAATCATTCATCTTTGCACTACGGTGCCAAAGATATTCATCGAAAATCATTCATCTTTGCACTACAGCCAAAGATATTCCATAATATCATCATTTAAGACCGAGGATGATGAAAATATTTTTTTAAAAACGAATCCGGTGAATCAAAATGACAAGGATTAAGGATTAAGGATTCAGTACTTTGATTTATCCACGTCCAAAAATACCTCAAAAAATAATCATAGTGGAGTAAAATTCAAGAATGATCAAAACATGGATACAATTAAAACTAGTATATCCACAATAGATATTTTGAGACGAAAAGAAAAATTTTCATTTTTAGTTTGAATAGTCTTAAATGATTCGTGAATAAGACCAGATATCGTGAATAGTCTTGAGTATCGTGAATAAGTAACTCTACATCAAAAGTTCTAAATTTGATAAAAACTTGAGATCAATATTTGAAAGATAATGATATTGAAGAAATAATATCATTACAAAAAAAAAATATCCACTTACCTCTGGAAAGACACTTTCACCGGAATACCGGATATAAAGGCTATAACTTGAACTTGCACCGTATAGCAATACTCAAAGTATACTCAAAATACTCACAAGAATACGCCGATAATATAGAGAGAAAACTTGATTTCTAGTGTAATTTTCAATTCTAACCTAAGCACCCTATTTATAGGAAAATGCTTAGAACACCAAAGCAGAAAATTTAATTAAAATATTAATATATATTAAATTTTCCTATGCACACTTTCTAAGATCTGAAATTAAGCATTTTCATCACATGCAAGCCCCACCTTTAATGACAAAAACGTTTTTCATAATAAAAATAATTAAAACTTCCAAAAATCAATTATTTAGGAACTCCGGAACTTCAATAATTCACAATAAATAGTCCTTTTGTCAAAAAATTCGAATCTTGCGTGTTTTTATAGGAAATTCAATTCTCTACAACTTTACAGAAGAAAGTTTTTCCAAATTCCAAATGTAAATTGGCCAAAAATCCACAAACGGGTGATTTTAGAGGCTATAATCAAATTTCAATCGATAAATGGGGTCCATGACATGTTTAACATGTTTTAAACATTTATTGCAACAAAAATACTCTTCCTCCTCGTATACTCATATATCCCACATTCGTTGTAAAAATATCACCATTATTATATTATTAAAATATAATAATATATATATATTTAAATGAATTATTTTATCGTAAAAAGATAAAATATTAATTTTTAACAATTGTCACATTAAAATTTTCTCCATCTATATCCACATAAAATTAATATTTTCCTCATCATATGAATCAATAATTAATTATTCACAAATAATATTACGAAATCACAATATTGACAACGAGGCGCCTCTGCGAAAAAGGGGCTTTCCAATAAGAATTTTTCCTTCTTTGGCGCACACAATTAGGTGACCAAACCTCTCCTTAGACGTAACTTTCTAGACATTGCCAATAATGTTATCTAATAATATTATTCAGATAATATGAATTATTGCTTCGATAATGAAAATCTTGTGTAATGACAATTATTGAAACAACAACAATATAAAATATCAACGAAACAATTATTGAACCAATAAAATAAAATCTTTGAGCAGGTAATTACACCGTAACCATTATTGAGTAGTGTCTTCTTTACGTAAGAGTCAATAATTGGTGCAATACTGAGTGTCTTCTTGTCAACAACGCGTATTATTGTGTTTTAACCACCGGTATTCCAACCAGTAATAACTACGCCTAGTTATTTTTAAACAACTTATATTTGTCGTTTTCTTCCTCCAATCGCTTTTTCGTTATGGGGCCTACATGTGGTCGCTACTTGGTCGTATGAATATTTCCCGACAGTACGAATATTCCACGACCAAACGAATATTTCCCGACAACAATGAATATTTTATAATCACTTTCTTATTTTGAAATATTTGCGTATTTTACCCATAACTATCCACATTAATCACATCAACCCTTACTATTTCAAAATAATAAATAGAGGAAATTAAATTTCATTTATTAATTATTTGGGGTCTTACAAGTGCCGTATTCGTGAATAGTGTCGTATACGTGAATAATGCCGTATACGTGAATAGTAACTCCGACACCAAAAGTTCCAAATTTGATAAAAACTTCAGATCAATATTTCAGCATAATGATATTGAAAAAAATAATATCATTACGAAGAAAAAAAAACCCTTACCTCGGAAGATCAGTACTTCTAGCTGAAACACCGGATATAGGCTATGACTTGAACTTGCACCGTATAGCAATACTCAAAATACTCACAAGAATGCGCTCGATAATATAGAGAGAAAAAACTTCAGTTTCTGGTGTGATTTTCAATTCTAACCTAAACACCCTATTTATAGGAAAATGCTTAGAACACCAAAGCAGAAAATTTAATAAATTAATAATATTAATTTTCCACATCTTCCTACGCACACCACCAAATTGAAATCACCACTAACACATGTCCCTAAGTGACAAAAACGTTTTTCATGCAAAAGTGGCTTAAAACTCCAAAAAAATGATAATTAATTAATCCAGAACTTAAATAATTCATAATAAATAGCCCTTTTATCAAAAAAAATTGAAACTGACGACTTTTTATAGGAAATTCAATTTTCTACAACTTTGCAGAAGAAAGTTTTTCCAAATTCCAAATGAAATTGGCCACCAAATCCACAAACAGGCGATTTTACAAGCTATAATCAAATTTCGATCGAAGAAATGGGGTCCACCGACACATAAAACATGCTTTAAATATTTTTGGTAACAAAAATACTCCTCCTCCACATATACTCATATATCCCACATTTATCGTAAAAATATCATCATTATTATATTATTAAAATATAATAATATATTTAAATGAATTATTTTATCGAGAAAAGATAAAATTTTAATTTTCAACAATTGTCACATTAAAAATTTTCTCCATCTATATCCACATAAAATCAATATTTTCCTCATCATATAAATTAATAATTAATTATTCACAAATAATATTACAGAATCACAATATTGATGACGATTCGGTTCAGGAAAGAGGGGCTTTCCAATAAGAATTTTTCTTTCTTGACGCTTTATTAGGTGACCAAACCTCTCCTTAGATGTGAACTTTCTAGACATTGCCAATTATGTTATCTAATAATATTATTCGGATAATATGAATTATTGCTTCGATAATAAAAAATACTTGTAAATGACAATTATTGAAACAACAACAATATAAAATATCAACGCAAACAATTATTAAATCAATAAAATCTTTGAGCGATAATTATCAGTAACCATTATTGAGTAGTGCCTTCTTACGTAAGAATCAATAATTTGTGCAATACCGCTGATGCTATTCTTGTGTTTTAACCACCGAGTATTTTAACAATTATTAATGGTAATAACTACGCCAGTTATTTTTAAACAACTTATATTTGTCGTTTTAGTCATCCAATCGCTTTCAGTTATGGGGCCCACACATGATAACGCTGTCGTCATCTGAATATTCCCAAACGGTCTGAATATTCCACGACCAAACGAATATTCCCCGACAATGATGAATATTTTATAACCAACTTATTATTTTGAAATATTTATGTATTTTACCCATAACTATCCACATTAATCAAATCAACCCTTATTATTTCAAAATAATAAATAGAGAAATTAAATTTCATTTATTAATTATTTGGGGTCTTCTGACCTCCCTCCTTATGAAATTTTATCCTCGAAATTGACATACGTGCACGGTGTTTCAAAAGGTGAGGATACCTCGCTTTCATTTCCGTTTCCAATTCCTGTGTCATTTCTCTATATAGCATGGTTCCTCCAAAAACTTTAACTTGTGGTATGACCTTCGATGCGTAGGACATGCTCCTTCCTATCCAAGCTCTTGGCAGTTGCACTCACCATACGTTAAGTCTTCGACTATCTCGTCTGTTTAAACTCAATAACGTGGTTCGGTCTTTCACATATTTACGAAGTACGGATATGTGAAACACATTATGAACACGAGACATACTCGAGGTAACGCAAGTCTATAGGCTACATTACCTACTCGGTCAAGAATTTGAAATGGACCAATAAATTGTGGATTGAGCTTTCCTCTCTTCCGAATCTTGTAACTCCCTTCCATGGGGGCAACACGCAACAATACATGATCCCCTATACTAAACTCCACGTCCTTTCGATGAAGATCCGCGTAACTCTTTTGTCGATCTTGTCTTGGTTTGTATCGTTGTCTAATCATTTGGATCTTTTACGTGGTCATACGTACCAACTTCGGGTCCCAACAATGTTGTTTCACCCACCTCGTCCCCAACATCTTTGGAGAGCGACATTTTGTCCATATAATGCTTGAATGGGGCCACACCTATACTTGCTGATAATCTGTTATTGTAGGAGAATTCCACCAATGGTAAATACTTATTCCAATCGCCTTGAAGTCTAAGACACGTAGTCTTAATAAATCTTCAAGAGTTTGAATAGTCTCTCGATTGTCCATCCGTTTGAGGATGGTATGCCGAACTGAATCGTAAATCCGTACCCATAGCTTTTTGCAAGCTAACCCAAAATCTTGAAGTGAATATTGGGTCACGATCTGAAACTATAGATACTGGCATGCCATGCAACCTCACAATCTCATTTACATACATACTAGCAAGACGTTCAAGAGAATAAGTCTCCCGTATTGGCAAGAAATGTGCAGACTTGGTTAATCTATCAACAATAACCCAAATAACATTTATGCCTTGAGAAACCGTGGGAAGACCCGTAACGAAATCCATGGTAATGTGTTCCCACTTCCATTTCGGAATCTCAAGTGGTTGCAATGGTCCCTTAGGCACTTGATGCTCCTCCTTTACACGTTGACAAGTTAAACATGTTGAGATAAACTTTGCAATCTCTCTTTCATATTGTTCCACCAAAATGTATGTCAAGATCACGATACATTTTGGTACTTCGAGATGAATTGCAAATGGTGTATTGTTGTGCCTCCATCATGATCTTGTACTTCAAATCGAATCGTTAGGAACACAAAGTCCAGGAGTGGACTCAAGTATTCCTTTTTCATCAATTCTTGCTTAGGAATAGCACCTTCTTGTACTTTCTTCTTCATATGCATCAATTTCAAGATCGGTGGCTTGAAGCGACCTTAACTTTTTCTATTAAAGTTGGCTCTACGCTGTCGTATCTTGACATCATCGCACTCGTTCTGCGTATGATCTTCTACTTAACGCTGTCGGCCTACCACGTTCGCTTTTCCGGGATGGTATTGAATAGTGTGGTCGTAGTCTTTCAATAGCTCGAGCCAACGTCATTTGCCGCGTGTTGAGTTCTTTTTGAGTGAAGAAATATTTAAGGCTTTTATGGTGCGAATATATCTCCACTTTCTCCCCATATAGATAGTGCCTCCATATCTTTAAGCGCGAAAATGATTCTTTGCTAACTCTAGATCATGAGTAGGATAATTCCTCTCATATTCTTTAAGTTGTCGCGAGACATAGGCTATGACTTTCCCACGTTGCATGAAAACACATCCTAACCCTTTGCCCGAAGCATCGCTGTAAATAAAAAATCCATCCGAACCAGATGGTATTGTTAGAAACAGTCTTGAAATAAGTCTCTCTTAAGCTCTTGAAACTCTTCTCGCGTTCTTCGCTCCAAACGAATTTTGTATCCTTCCGAGTTAAATTGGGTTAATGGAGTAGCGATTCGAGAAAACCCTTCCACGAATCTCCGATAATAACCAATTAAGCCCAAAAAACTACGTACTTCAGTCAAGTACCCCAAGGAGCACCCCAAGGAGATGTACTAGGTCGCATACTCTCGTCTTTCTTCTTCTTCTGAATAAAACAGAGCACCCCAAGGAGATGTACTTGGGCGAATAAAACCGATGTCCAACAACTCACGTAGTTGGACCTTTAACTCACGAAGTTTAATAGAGCCATTCGATATGGGGTTTTAGAAATGGGCTTTGTGCGTGTTCAAGATCAATAAAAATTCAACTTCACGTTACGAGGGTAGGCCGGAAGTTCTTCAGAAAATCGTCGGAAAGTCAATAACAACAGAATATTATTCAAATTTGACGTGTCTTTATTCAAATCCATAACATGGGCTAAGAAAGCTTGACATCCGTTTTTAATAAGCGAATAGCTTTATGATTAGATATAGCGATGATTGATTTTAATGGTTTAGTTGTTTGAATTAAATACAACAGGTTGTTTAGGAATATGAAAGCTAACACCTTACGAAAAACAATCAATTTTGGCATGATGAGTAGTTAACCAATCAATCCCTAAAACCACATCAAAAGCAAGTATCTTTAAAGAGATAAGGTCAACAGTAAGGTGATGGTGCTAACTTGAATCAAACAAGATTTATAAACGATGGATGTGATGAAAGTTTCTCCTAACGAAGTTTCCACAGATAGGTCAAAGTCTAATTTCTCCTGAGTCAAGTTTAAACGTTGAGCACAAGCGGAGAGATAAATGAATGGGTATGCCGTGTATCAGTAAAGTATAAACTTCACAAGAATTTATAAAAAGCTTACCCGTGATCACCTCGTTTGGGTTCCTCGTATTTTGACCACCACAACAAACGCTCTTCCAGAACCGTTGACTTTGACTTTTACGGGACGATCTTTTGAGTTACTGAAATCCCTCATTGAACTAGGTTTCGCTACCGTCTGATCTCGAAAGATATGTCCTTCCTTTCTACAGTTATAGCATAACTTGAATCTGTTGTTGGCGCTTGGTGATATGTCCCTCTTTCCGTGATTTATAGCATATGAATGGTGGTCGTTCTCTCCTCCCTTAGAACCGATTCTTCTTAAGACTTTATCGTCTTCATATAGGTCGTTGTTAAATCTCCTCTTTTAAAATCTCCTCCCGACTCGCTTTTTCTATTTTTATGGCCATGATTACCACCGAGTGGTTACCATTTTGTCCGTCTTTTTCTTTCTCCGTTGGTTATCGTTGTTTTGTTGAATTGTCATCTCCTGTATGATCCTCGATTGTGGTCCCTCGGTTGGCCGTACTCGTTATCTCGCTCTAATAATTGAGCCTGCTTACAACATCCGAATAGAGAGAAAATTTATGAGAAATGAGATATTGTCGTATCTTGGGGTTTCAAACCTCTCGAAACATCCGCGTCATCATCGTTCCTCATTCTCCACCAAATGAGGTGCAAATTGGATAACTCTGCAAACTTTGCCTCGTCTTTGAGACACCGTCATGTTGTTTTGTTCTAATCGATGAACTCCACTTCCTTCATATATGACGAAACACTATCGGGAAAGTATTTGTCATTAAATAGTTTACAAACGCCTCTCCCAAGACATCTTTGAGTCATGGTGGATGGGTACGCTTCACAGACTCCCACCAATAGTCTGCCTCACCACGGAACATAAAGGTGGCGAATGGAACCTTCTATTCCTCCGTGCATCCCAAGACATCGAATATCTTGGTAATTTGCTTGACCCATGTTTCCGCCATGATCGGATCTGGTTTTCCCTTAAATTCGGTGGTCCCAACTCTTTGAATCGCTTTTTGTGACAACCCGTGAATTGCTATCGCGTTCTCCCTATATTTTGAACACGAGTCTCCTCGCCTAATTTTGCATGAACTGCAAAAACTTCTAAAAATCCCTCGTTCATCATCTCGCCAAAGGGGTGTTGTTCACGGGAGGAACATTGCTTACTGTGTTGCGTTTCTCCTCGTTGGTGAGTACATGCGTCTTCACGATCTCATTTCCACCATTAATATTCTCGATTGACATTCTCAAATCATGTCATAAAACAAGGGTTAATTAAGGAAACCAATATATCACATAATATCCCTATATACCCACCAACTAACAAATAAGCTTAGGTAGGACACCTTAGCGAAGGATTTACTCGTCTCTCCCTCCTTGTTCTATTCCCCATCTCCGCCAGAGATCATATCTCTAAGCTCGATACCAATCATGACGCCCCAAAATAGGTATACATCACCTATTCGGAGTTGTCAATACATGGTACGTAAATAACTACAACTTTATTATTACAACAAGAAAACTATGAGTTTGAATACAAATATTATCTTCTAGACAATATCTATACTCAAATAAATCCTCATCACATTTATTGATACATTATTTTACAAAAATGGTGAGACTACTAAACAACTCTCTCTAAACCTTCATTCCATACCCCAGGCTAAATCTTCGCTATATTCTCGCCTCACGAGAAGAAAAATGGAACAAAAAGGAAAAGGGTGAGCTCAACTAGCCTAGTAAAAGAATATTATGACTAAGATAATATACAACAAATTATCATTAGTCTTCAACAGGAAAAAAAATCTAATAGAATACAATAGACAACAAGTTTTAAATCAATATTCGCATATGAAATAATAATTCATTAGAAGAGTTAAGTAGAAAATGCAAACTACTATCTTCTATGTATGAATTTAAAAGTTCATCGCCTCTATCTTTTATCCCTGTAAATCAATCAATATATATCTGAATCAAATATTCATCTTTGCACTACAGTGCCAAAGATATTCATCACCGTCATTATTTAATCTAAGACTGTTCATCTTTTGCACTACTTGGACCAAAGATATTCATCGAAATCATTCATCTTTGCACTACAAGCCAAAGATATTCAATAATATCATCATTTAAGACCGAGGATGATGAAAAATATTTTAAAGAAACGAATCCATTGAAAACAAAATGACAAGGATTAAGGATTAAGGATTCGTACTTTGTTTTATCCATGTCCAAAAATACCTCAAAAATAATCATAGTGGTGTAAAATTCAAGAATGATCAAAACATGGATACAATCAAAGCTAGTATCCACAATAGATATTTTAGACGAAAAGGGAAAATTTTCATTTTTCGATGAATAGTGCCGTATTCGTGAATAGTGTTGTATACGTGAATAGTGCCGTATACGTGAATAGTAACTCCGACACCAAAAGTTCTAAATTTGATAAGAACTTTATATCAATATTTCAGCATAATGATATTGAAAAAAATAATATCATTACGAAGAAAAAAAATATCCCTTACCTCTGAAGATCAGTACTTCTAGGTGAAACACCTGATATAAAGGCTATGACTTGAACTTGCAATCAGATAGCAATACTCAAAATACTCACAAGAATACGCTCGATAATATAGAGAGAGAAACTTCAGTTTCTGGTGTGATTTTCAATTCTAACCTAAACACCCTATTTATAGGAAAATGCTTAGAACACCAAAGCAGAAAATTTAATAAATTAATAATATTAATTTTTCACATCTTCCTATGCACACCACCAGCTGAATTCAACCACTAACACATGTCCCCTAAGTGACAAAACGTTTTTCATGCAAAAGTGGCTTAAAACTCCAAAAAAATGATAATTAATTAATCCAGAACTTAAATAATTCATAATAAATAGTCCTTTTATCAGAAAAATTTGAAACTGACGACTTTTTATAGGAAATTCAATTTTCTACAACTTTGCAGAATAAAGTTTTTCCAAATTCCAAATGAAATTGACCAAATCTACAAACCAAGCGATTTTACAAGCTATAATCAAATTTCAATTCAAGAAATGGGGTCCACCGAATACATAAAACATGCTTTAAATATTTTTGGTAACAAAAATACTCCTCCTCCACATATACTCATATATCCCACATTTATCGTAAAAATATCATCATTGTTATATTATTAAAATATAATAATATATTTAAATGAATTATTTTATCAGAAAAAGATAAAATTTCAATTTTCAACAATTGTCATATTAAAAATTTTCTCCATCTATATCCACATAAAATCAATATTTTTCTCATCATATAAATCAATAATTAATTATTCACAAATAATATTACGTAATCACAATATTGTGACCACGCGGCTTCCTGGAAAGAGGGGGCTTTACAATAAGAATTTCTCACTTCTTTGGCCATGATAGGTGACCAAACCTCTCTTTAGATGTAACTTTCTAGACATTGCCAATAATGTTATTTAATAATATTATTCAGATAATATGAATTATTGCTTCGATAATAAAAAATACTGTGTAATGACAATTATTGAAACAACAGCAATATAAAATATCAACGCAACAATTATTAAATCAATAAAATCTTTGGGCGATAATTATCGTAACCATTATTGAGTAGTGCCTTCTTACGTAAGAATCAATAATTGGTGCAATACTGGTGTCTTCTTGTGTTTTAACCACCCAGAGTATTTTAACGATATAATGCAGTAACAACTACGCCGTTATTTTTAAACAACTTATATTTCTCGTTTCTCTTCATCCAATCACTTTTACGTTATGGGCCCCACACATGGTCATTTTGCTGTGTCGTGCATTTAATATTTCCCGACAGTACGAATATTCCACAACCAAACAAATATTCCCCGACAACAATGAATATTTTATAACCATTTACTTATTTTGAAATATTTACGTATTTTATCCATAACTATCCACATTAATCAAATCAACCCTTACTATTTCAAAATAATAAATAGAGGAAAATAAATTTCATTTATTAATAATTTGGGGTCTTACATTATTTTTTTTTTACAATATTAACTATTATATTAAGTAATATTAAATAAATTTATAACAATTTTGAATTTTTTTTGAGAGGTAAAATAATAAAAATATGCTATTCAAATGTTTCAGACATGCCAATTATCAAATAATTTTTTTCATTCAGATTCAAAGTCAGTTCATTCAAATTCAAATTTATTCAATTTTTATCAAACACATCATTAATTATTATCACTATATTTACTAGTGTATGATGAATCGTTAACTAATTACACTATTATACTATTTTTAAAATATTATTTTATCATCATATCAACACTCAAACTTAAATAACGATATAAAATAAAATCAATGAGTTTTTCTATATATTAAATTTATAAATAAAACAAACTATTTTATTTTTATATTAATATTTTTTTTGTATTGAAAAGATATCAAAAAGATTATAATTTAGTTATCGTTTATTATTATTTTTAGATATTTTTAAATTTAAAGTGGACCAGCCCCCAACTCACAAATAAGACTATAATAAAAAAACGGATAAAATTGAATAACCGAATCTAAATAATTTTTTAATTATTTTGGCTATTTAGTTATTTTTGACAATTTGGTTATATCTATTTTTATATTCAATTTTTAGATTTAAATATAAATTTTAAAATTGTGATAATTGGATATGTGACGCCCCCAAAATAGGTATACATCACCTATTCTGAGTCGCCAAATACATGGTACAAAATACAAATATAATCTTAAATATACAAGAAGAGAGCTGTGAGTTTTAATACAACTATTGTCTTCTAGACAATATCCACTCGCATTTCTTCAACTTGGCATAAAGCTTATATTCACCAAGCTTTTGGAGTATTAGCCTCAAGCGTTGCTCATGATCTTCACGGCTTTTGGAATAAATAAGGATGTCGTCAATAAAGACGACCACAAAGTGATCCAAATATTCCTTGAATACTCGGTTCATCATATCCATGAATGCAGCAGGAGCATTAGTCAATCCAAAAGACATGACTAGAAATTCATAATGCCCGCATCGGAGTTCCGGCCGTCGCTCTTTGGAATGTCATCTGGTTCTAATTTTCAATTGGTGATATCCGAATCGAAGATCAATTTTGAAAAGAATTTAGCGCCTTGAAACCTGGGTCAAACAGGTCATCAATACGCGGCGATGGGTACTTATTTTGATGGTGACATGATTCAACTCCCGATAATAAATACAAAGTCGCGTACTCCCATCTTTCTTCTTCACGAATAGAATACAGGAGCACCCCAAGGAGAAGTACTAGGGATTTAATAAAACCAATGTCTAACAATTCCTGCAGTTAGGTCTTTAACTCTGAAGTTCAATAGAGCCCATTCGATATGGGGTTTTGGAAATGGGTTTTGTATCGGGTTCAAGGTCGATATAAAATTCAATTTCACGCCTGGGGTAGGCGTGAAGTTCTTGAGAATACGTCGGAAATTCATTAACAATAGAAATATCATTCAAAACTGACGTATTTTTGTTTAGATCCGTGACATGAGCTAAGAAAGCTTGACAACCGTTTTTCAATATATGAATAACTTTATGGCTTGAAATGACAGTGATTGATTTTAATGGGTTGGTTGTTTAAATTCGCATAATAGGTTGGTTAGGAATATGAAAACTAACAACCTTACGAAAATAATCAATTTTTGCATGATGAGTAGTTAACCAATCAATCCCTAGAATTACGTCAAAGGCAAGTATTTTCAATGAAATAAGATCGACAGGTAATGTGAGGGTACCGATTTGAACCAAACAAGACTTATAAACAGTGGATGTAATGAAGGTTTCTCCCAACGGAGTTTCAACAGATAAGTCAAAGTCTAATTTCTCCGGAGTCAAATTTAAACGTTGAATATAGGTAGGAGAAATAAAGGAATGGGTAGAACCGGTATCAAATAAGGTATATACTTCGCTAGAGTTTATGATAAGCTTACCCGTGATGACCTCATTCGGGTTCCTTGCTTTCTGGGAGGTCACGACAAACGTTCTCCCTTGCACTAATGACTTTGACTTTTTTGGGGCGTCCTTTGGTACCAATTGTGACGCCCCCAAAATAGATATACATCACCTATTCTGAGTCGCCAAATACATGGTACAGAATAAAAATACAATCTTAAATATACAACAAGAGAGCTGCGAGTTTTAATACAACTATTGTCTTCTAGACAATATCCACTGTGACGCCCCCAAAATAGGTACACACGACCCATTCGGAGTCGCTAGATATCACTCCATAAAAATCAAATACAAATTTCATTTATACAACTGTTGAACTGTCGTGTAGAGTACGACAACAGATAAGCTGTGAGTTTCAATACAAAATCTATGTAACTCTCATAGTGCCTCGACCACAACACCTTACAAAGGTACTTTACATAAAAGTACAGTCAATAACTGTATTAGAAATTAAAATCTTTGGGAAAAGCTCAAGGAAACCTTCATACATAGGAGGCCATGAATCTAAGTTATGATAGATATCATATGCCCAGAGAATTATCCTTGGTTGGTCCAATAGACCCCAAAGAAAAACGAGAAGATTACTATCATGTTCCTTCCAATGATGAGTCTTCTCTTGACATATAATTATCTCAGTTATCTCCAAGTGAGAATTATATCTCAAATATACTCCAAAATCATATAGGTAGTGCTTGTAGATATATACTCAGCAATTGGATGTGCACAACCCTGTCTTATGATAACATGAGATTGTATGTCATTAGACATCTTGTATGATAGTGGCAAAACACCCTTCCAAAGTTGGGTTCTCATCAACCTATTGTTGTTCACCAAAATCAATTATCAAGTGACGTATAAAATACAACACGCACATCTTAGGTCCTCAATGCAAATATATATTGCATGTCATGCCGTTTTATAATGTATTGAGAAACTTCAACAGTCTCGGACCATCTCACTATTTCTCTGTTATCCCCTTCGACCCAAATTACACTCTTATTACAGAAAGGAATTGTGAAGCAAAAGGGTGAGCACAACTAGCCCAGTAAAGAATATCATGACTAAAGATAATTAAATTATCAATAGCATTCATCAGTAATAAATCAAAGATTTAGAACATATGATAGATGATAAAACTTTTCAACTATAGTTGCAGCGGAACGAGCAATCCATTAAAAGAGTCAAATAGACCACCAGGTCTATTATCTTCTCGAAGTTAAAAGTCCACCAATAATGTTTTATCCCTGTAACATCAATCAACAATTCCTATCCACAATCATATGAATAACTCATAATCATAATTGTGATTTGAATTCCTTTTCGCACCTAGGACGAAGATAATTTTCATCACCTATCTTCAACTGAAACATCAAAAATCATGGTTATACCAAATCACAATTTTTGTTCATAATCATACTAATAAATTCATCTTTGCACTACGCCCAAAGATATACAACTGTATAACCAGTAACCAACAGTTCATCTTTGCACTACAGGCCAAAGATATACAACTGTAAAACCAATAATGCTGAGACTCAGCTTAATAGTATCACGACCACGAATTATCCATGCACTTACGAGCCAGGATATTCGTGTTTTCAATCTGATCGTGATTATACCGAACAATCCACAGTCATAATCATACCAAGTCCATCTATGCACTACAGCCAAAAGATGACTTTTACCATATCATTTGTAACATTACGGTCATGATTATACCGAATAATCCCTGGTCATAATCATACCAAATCCATCTATGCACGTAAGCCACATATGACTTTCAACACAATATAATAAAAATGAGGATCATGACAATGATATAAAGAATCAATCAAATGAGATAAAGGATAAATATTAAACATTTATAATATAATTTATCCAGGGTTCAAGAATATCCCAATGTTATCAATCACTTAATAATCTCATAATCTAATATCATTAATATTATAATAATATTTTAATCACTTCTTAAACTTATAAAGAATTTATTTCAATTGTTTACACTTTACCACATAATGCATTTAATCATTCAAAAATGCCATACTCATAAGATATCATCACCAATGATCAAATCCCTCATCAAAAATATGCATATACCCTATATAGGATTTCCAAGCTATAAAATCGTATTTTCTAATTTTGTTATTTCACATAACATATTTAACTCATATGTTCGTAACTAAACCATTTTCATGAAAAATACCAAATCAGTTCCAAAAATATTTCTTTTCTAGAATTTAGCAGAATATAGTCCTATAATGAACATATATTTTTCTCGAAATTTTTAAAATTCATTTACTATTTTTCAAAAATCAATTTCTAATTAATTCCTTAAGAAAATAGCTACCTTAAGTTTAACTCCAGAAATTCCCAAATCTTGGCAGGATCTTACACATGTTAACGTGAGCTTCCAGTTTAAGTTTCATGGTCATCGGAGTTATAGAACTCCGGTTATAGCATTTTTCGTCGGAAAAATCTAAATATTGAAATGGTCATAACTTGCTCATTTTAAGTCGGAATGAGCTCATTTTTGGATAGGAGGTACTTTATACCATATACTTTCATGTCCCAAAAGGCCAAAAAATTTCTCACAAATTACGTGGCCGAAACAGCCCTTTTAAATTTATGGGTAGTAGCTTTTTTGTAAATTACAGCTTTGGACTCCTTTGCTAAAATCAGTCCACACAAAAATCTACAACATCTTTTCTAGTGATTCCACTTGGATAAGTTACAAAACTCATAGACCTAACTCTAGAACTTGACCTCACTCAAAAATTCAAAATATAATAGGAGATATGGTCAATTGAATTTCATGTTCCGTTTTCACCAAAATCTGATTTTCAACCCTTTGTGATTTCTAAGAAACTTTCATGTTTTCGCATAATAACCAATATAAATCATCATAACACTTACTAATACTTCATATACCCATGATTTTCATCAGTCCAATGCTTTTATTATGACTCTCATCATAATCAACATAACCAGATCATTTCCACAATTTAATAAGGAATGAATACAAAGGATCATTCACCATGCTTGTAGTAATCCACATAGACAGGTTATTCCAACAAAATAATAAAAAATGGAACCAGGTCCGGCGTAAACGCACAGACAGGATATTTTGACAGAATATTAAAGAATGGAATAACAACAAAATCACCGGTGTATACTAGAATCCACGTATCTGAGTTATTTCAATGAGATAATAAAGAATGGAATAACAACAGACATCACCGTATATATGGTAATCCACGATATCAAGTTATTCCAATGTAATAATAAATGGAACCAGTCAAAGAAATTTGCAAGCGGGATATTCCGACGTAATAATAAAGAACGGAATAATAGAAGAATTTCACCACGTATATCAGATTTTCACATAAATAAAGTTATTCCAACATAATAATATAGAATGGAATAACAGGGATTTCACCAAGTATAGGGTATGCCGCGTATATAGGTTATGTATAGGGTATGCCGCGTATACAGGTTATTCCAACAAAATAATAAAGAATGGAATAATACAAGTTCTCTTTATGAATAAGAAAGAATAACACCCCTTACGAGTACAATAAATAATATCCCTTACCTTATAAAGAAACAGGATATAGAAGTAGTGAAGTAGCGAGAATACTCTTCTTCTTTCTCTCTATAGCTTCTCTATAATTTCTCTCTAGAGTTTCAAAGAATTAAATAAGAAATAATGAAGGAATGAGCTTCTATTTATAAAAAAAAAGAGAGAGTGGCTCTTGGTCTTAACGAAGGGGTCAAAATGACTCTTGGTAATATTGAAGAGACAACTACTATTTCATGAAGGAGCAATTAACCCTTGGAACAATCAAGAGGCAAATAACTCTTGGTAATATTGAAGAGACAACTATTATTTGCGAAGGGCAATTAACCCTTGAACAATCGAAAAAGGCAAGTTACTATTAAAACTTTAAATCAACGATCCATATTGATTTACTATTATAATTTTAACCAACAAATCAAAAAGTTAAGACATCTCCTCATGGAATAATATTGTACCCAAAAATGATTTGATCAAAATAAATATATTGTTAAAGTGAATAGTACCCGTGAATAGTACTAAATGAATAGAACTCATGAATAAGTAACTTGTGAATAAGAACTCATAAATAGTATCTCGTGAATAGTAACTCATGAATAGTAACTCGTGAATAGTACTCCGACACGAAAAGTGCCCCGAATACCCGATTAATCAATATAACCTTCAGACATCAATTATTATCGAATCGATTTCCACTAACACAAATAATTTCAACATAATGGAACTATCAAATTCATCTTTAATCAACACGAACTTATCCATCATTAATATCATAATTCACAATATTTAACAACCAGATCGTTCCCAGGAAAGAGGGGGTTTTCCAATAAGGATTTCTCCCTATTAGCGCGCAATGAGGTGACCAAACCTCTCCTTGGCAGAACTTCTAGATATTGTAAATATTGCAATTTAATAATATGAATAACTTTGTCGTCTAAATTATTAATTTAATAATATATAAAATATTGACAATAATTGAATAAAACTGAGTGACTTCTCACGTAAGCATCAATAATCAAAGATATTGTACAATACCGCAGCCACCTGCAATGCAACCACACGACATCGTATTTACTTTATCAATTTATCCGCTTACTAAATAGAATAATAATTATAAAAATTGAATACTTTCATTTCATAAAATTCGGGTCTCACATCCACTCTCGTAATAAGTCCTCATTACATTTATTATCACACTATTTAATGTAATGAATAGAGGACTACTAATACTATCATCCGAACCGCTACCCATTCCCAGACTAGTCCCTTGCCACGTTCTCATTTCCTGAAGAGAACAGTGAAAGAAAGGGTGAGCTCAACTAGCCCAGTAAGAAATATTATGACTAAGATAATGCAAAATAAATTATCATTAGTCTTCAACGATGTTAAACTGATAAAATACAATATACATCAAGTTTAACAGCAGCGGAACATGCAATCCATTAAAAGAGTCAAGTAGAGAATAAAATATACTATCTTTTATGATTTAAAAGGTTTTCATCACTTTTATCACTGGGACTCAGCTTAATAAATAATCTACATCATCCCTGCACTACGGCCAAGGATATTCATTAGTATCACAACCACAATTTATCCATGCACTACGGGCCAAGGATATTTGTGTATTCATCAATGGTCATGATCATGCCAACAACTGTCCATCAATGCACTACGGGCCATTGAGGACTTTTACCACATCATTTGTAACATTACGGTCATGATTATACCGAATAATCCTCGGTCATAATCATACCAAGTCCATCTACGCACTACAAATACGATGATTTTCAACAAAATATAAACATGAGGATGATGACAATGATATAAGAATTCAATAAAAAAAAGTTCAAGAATTAATTTATCCAGAACTAATAATAACGTCCAAATTGTCAACATGATACTTCTTTGTAGAGTAAAATTCAAGAATGCTCGTAAGGATATTTTCACGAAAAGATATCGGATGAAGCGCAAAAATATCGAGGATATTCCACTAATTTCATAGAGTATAGAAAGTCAAAACTTTAACCAACCGAGTATAATAAAGAATGGAATAACAAAAAATCACCATGCATGCAGATTGTCAGATAGGCAAAGTTATTCTAACGAAATAATAAATAACGGAATCGGTCCGTAGAAAAGCGTCTGAAACAGGATATTCCAATGTAATAATAAATACGGAACCAGTCCCAGTAAAAACCATGAACGAGGATATTCCAATGTAATAATAAAGATTTAAACCAGTCCGTAAGCATACAACGCATGAGATGTGATGTTCCAATGTAATAATAACGAATGGAATAACAAATGAAATCACCAAGTATAGGGTGATCATGATATCTGAGTTATTCCAATGAATAATAAAGAATGGAATAATGTAAGTTCTCTTCATGAATATAAAAAAAATAATACCCCTTACCTTATAAAGAAGATTACTCCGACGGTAGGGCGAGGATATACTTGAAGAAACTTGCACTACGCTCAGAGCTTTCTTAAACGCTAAAGAAATACGCTCAAGATAGAAGAATAATTCTCTCTACAGTTTCTCTCTCTAGAGTTTCAGTGAATCCGTAAAAAATAATGAAGGAATGAGCTTCATTTATAGAAGAATGGATCAATAAGAAACGATCCATGAACGGTCCAGATCGATTTATTTTAAACGGACGGTCCAGATTGGTTAATAATAAAATATAATATATTCTATTTATAATCTAATAAAACGAATAACTTTTAAAAAGATTTTACTATGTAAACACTATGCATAATAAAATATAATATATTCTAATTATTGTCTAATAAAACGAATAACTTTATAAAAGTATTCTTTTTATATAAAAAGATTTTACTATTAAATTTTAATAAAACGAATAACTTTATAAAAGTATTTTGTTTTATATAAAAAGCTTTTCGCTTTTATTACATTAATAATACTAATAAAACAAAACTTCATCAATCATTATTATTATTCATACTATTAATCGACGTGTCGCTCTCAGAAAGAGGGCTTTCCAATAAGGATTTCTCCTTATTAGGCGCAATTAATTAGCGTGATCAAACCTCTCCCGGCGACGTAACTTCTAGACATCGTTAATATTGCAAATAATAATATTAATAATTTCGTCATCTCAATTATAAAATATCAACAATAATTAAATCAATTAACGTGAGATACTACGCAACAATTCATCAAGTAATAATTGAACAAAACCGAGTGACATCTCACGTAAGCATCAATAATCAATACCGTATTCTTCTTATGCAACCACGCGTATTCCTCGTGCATTTTTAACACCGGTGTTTCAACGAGCTTAATCAGTAAAACTTCCGCCGTTATTTTCATAAAAATATTTTTGTCGCTTTCAATCCGACAATAATTCCAAGCATGGGTCCACTAACGATTGTCTTAGACGCCGACGAATAATATTTCTGTTTTAAAACGAATATTCTCCTACCAATCGAATATTATATAACAATTTGCGTACTTTGCAAAATTTATAAATATTACCCACAATTATAACATTATATCAAATTTATTCCAAAAATTATAATTATAAAAAATTCATCTTTATTCATAAAAGTTGGGATCTTACAGAATATTTGAATAATTAAAATTATAAAATATTTTTTTAGTTTTAAGTCAAACTCACACACACGACCAAGGAGTCTAGAGAGAGAAGGAAGAAAAAAAGAATTTAAAATTTTTGAGAGAAAAAAAGTGAAAGAAATGAAATTTACTTTCCACCTTCAATTTGTGAGTTTTGAAATTTTTTTAACTTAAAATAATATATTATTATTTTATTTTTATGAGATTATATTTTAAAATTTATTATAAAAATAATTTTAATATTTTAGTATGTAATTTAGGCGTTTAAGATTTATTTATTTTTAAAAAAAATTTCATAGAAAAAATATTTAAAAATATTTTTTTTAAAAATCTCCTTCCTTGTGCGTTATTTTCTCTCCTCTAATCACAAACAAGAATTTTAGTTCTCCTTCCTAAATTTCCAACGCTCTCCTTTCCTTTGTACAGTGTGAGACATTCCAGTCGATCGACCTCCTCGACTATCATTCTGCCCTAATTCTTTAATCCCCAAATTCCTCTCACTGTCTCCGCTCTCTGCCCTAATTCCTTTGCGTCTTCGCCGGACCGCCTCTCATCTTTTTCAATCTCCTCCGCTCTCTGCCCTAATTCCTCTCACGGTATATACCTTTCATCTTTTTCAATCTCTCCGAGCTTCATCTCCTCCGAGGCTCTGTTTACACAAGCAGGTGCGTATCAGATGAACAAACTGGTAAATCTAATTAAGGCAATGCATTGATTCCCATAAATCTAAAGAACAAACTGGTTTATTCTTCACTTGTTCATATCTCTTTGGAAGTGGCCTTTCTTTTACTCTAAAATTTTATTCTGGACTGCTGATGATTGCTCATTTACTTGAAAACTTTCTGGAAAATTTGAATTGAATTTTTCTGGTTAATGAAAATGACTTAATTTCGGTTATATACCGAAATATACTTTCGGTTATTCGGTTTTTTTGTTCGGATAGCAGGAATAGTGTCAGTTCGGTTTTAACCGAATGCTCAGCCTTTGGTCACAAGAGTAAACCCACCAGTAAGTCCAAAGATTAAAACTTGTTGGTGAGTGAGGCTGAGTGGACCAGCCGACCATTTTCTTAGACTCATTATTATTCAAATTGTCTTTGAATAAAAATCACCATCATAATGCAGGATTAGGGTTCATATTTTAGGTGATTTGGTTTAACTTACATTGAACGAATTGATCGCATCTCTATCTTCTTTGGTCATGCAGAAACTGATAGCCATTTCCAATTCCATTTCCATCTTTGTATTGTAAAAATTCAGGGAGAGGAAGAGAGATGTCATTCATGAAAGGGGATTTGCTGACAAAAACGAGGAAGCTTACCAAGGGTTTGGCTAAAGCCAAGCCTGTCTGGCTCAAAGCAATGGAAAAGTATGTCCTCCCCCTTTCTCTCCTTTACATTTTTTTATTTGATTAATGATTAATCACTGGAATTAATTAACCTTTCAATTGAGTGATGTTTACACAGTGATCAAAGTTTTTAGTTTTAATGTTGAATGGTCGAGATTAATCCAAAATGGAAGGACCAAATTAGGCACAAACTCAAACATAATTATCACATGTTCATAAAGGCTATCATTATAGTAAATCACTGTCATAAGTTTCTGTTGGAATCTCTCTAGATGGATGTAGGCAGTAATGATAAGAGAATGTAACTACCAATTTTTTGGTTATATTGGCGGTATTCAATTATGAATCCAATGATTGATTTTATATTATGCTACAATTTTTATCTTCAAGTTTGATGTGGAATTGTGTTCCTCTGTGAAGGTACATGGGGAGAATTTAAAACCATTGTTTGTTCCTGAAATTGGTAGCACATTTCAGTTAGATTATTACTATAATATTATGAATTCTGTTATTCAGGGCTCCCCCAACAACATTCCCTCGTGCTGATAGCAAAATTAACCTGATTATTCTTCCTGAGGATGTTTATATAAAAAAGGTTCTTCAAGAAGTATCCAGATTCTAAACATGAAGATGCTATCAAGTACTTTTGCTTTCTCTCTATCTATATTTTGTATTTTGGACAATTATGTATATTTTGTTTTCTTGTTTACTAGGCCGACCTTTATCATGGTTATTCTTAAATTTGAAAGCAAAGTTCTGTTAGTGCTATCATTATGTAGAAACTAAATTCCTGCTTTGTGTTTGTAAATTGTTCGTTATACTGGGGAAGAAGAGCATTGAAATTTAATCTTTTAACAACACCTTATGATTAAGGATGATATGTTGGTCAGATGTTGATATAAATACAGCGTCACAAGGGATCTAACATTAGAGGTTGCTTATTTCCAGCTGTCTTTGCATTTTTCTCTTCAATGATTCTTTTTAATACATAACTGCTCTTGTATCACGATGTTTATGTGTTTGAAATCTCTATAGCATATGTAACCTTAACTTTTACATGCATAAATAAGCTATTGTCACAATTACGTGTGTAACATATGGAACCTTAGCTTTTACATGCATAAATAAGCTATTGTCACAATTACGTGTGCTTTATGAACCAGCTCATAGATAATTGTTTTAATGATTTGCGGTCAGTTTTAACTAAGCAATTTTTTGCTATTGTACTATTTAGGGCACTATTGCGCTTGCTCAATTACTCTTAGATATTGCAGCATATTTTTATTATTATTTACTTAGCTCATTTTTGGAAACATCACTTCTCGCTAATGAACGTTGTATGGAGATCTAGGAAACTGTTTGATCTGACTTTTGAGTCGGCTGATTTCAGCTGAACTGATCATATCGGTAGCTTTTTCTATAAAACTAGTTTTAAAAGTGAATGTTAATATAAAGTTATAGGTGCAGTAAGACTTAAAGGCAAGAGATATTATAGAGAGTTCGAGATCTCACATATAAGTATGTGAAAGCAAAAGTTAGAAAGAAATCACTACAATCCCAATGAATATAAACAAAAGGAAGTTAATTGATGATGGGGTGGAAAATATCAATGAAGATTAGGATTTTCATATATTTTATTATTTATGAAGTTTTAGTTTATTTGATGTATTTTTATTTCTTATTTAGGGAAATCTAGTATATTTAGACCTAGTATTATTATTTTTATTTAGTAGTTACCTTTTTCAAATAAATCTAGTTAGAATAGTTTCCAATTAGTCGTGGAAAGTTAATTACCAAGTTTTATTATTCTTTCAAAAGTAAATTAGGAGAGTTACTTATTATTCTTTTCATAGTTGATGTAGGAAAGTATCTAGGCCTATAAATATAGGTTGTCTTGAGATTTGTAATCAATTCTTATTCATTCAATTTTCATAATAACTCACATTGTTTCTCTTGGAAAATTCTCTTTCTTCCTTATTTATTGATGTTTATTCTTAAGTCGGCATTAGAACATTAACTAATCCCCACGTTTGTGTTAGTACGTTAAACTAACCAAGTTCCCACTGCGTCAATTGGTATCCAAAAGTCTGGATTATATCCTTAGGCATGGTCGAGAGAGTTGATGGAACACATCCCCATGACAATCATGGAGCTTTTGAATAATCAACGTCAACACTACCGTTGCTTGTTGTAGAGGGAACCGCCAGTCACAATATCCACATATTTGGGTCTTGAACTAATTTAGTAAATTAACAATTTCAGCCCCTTGCTTTGTTAGAAATTATAATTTGGCACTTAAAAAAATTTTGTTTGGTTGAATTGTGAGCTATTGATGTGGATAAGTAGCCATGATGATATGTTTTATTTTGTTGATGCTCGTATAAATGACGAAAATGGTTTTATGCTACTATTTGATGTTGAAAAATATTTTTATTATTTTGAAATCCTTGAAAAAGATTAAGTTGAGATGGTATCTTATTTACTTGTTGGAACTGCTACAAGATGGTGGAAAAGTATTCAGTATGAAAGAATGTGTCAACAACAAAGTAAATTTCTCGCTGGTCAAGGTTGTTGATTCAGAGATTTTATCCAAAGAGTTATTGGTACACATTAATTATATGTTGGATAAATATGTTGCATATGTTTTGAGTCACTATGAGGAGTTTTATGTTCAACCATGTGATGGTTATATATGTTATATAGCTGACATGATGCACCAAAACCTTCAACCATCTTACAAGCTTTTAAGTCGAAAAAGTTCAACGAGGTCCCACAAATAATTGAGCCAAAGACTAAGCCAACAATTCTTGAACACTCACATGGCAAATCTTAAAGCATATGTGACATTTGATGATCAAGTAGGTGTTGAGAAGTCATATTCTAAGTTGGATATACATGGTACTACTCTAGAGGTTATAATTGATGAAAAAACAATTTTAAAAGTTGATAGAGAGTTTTGTTCTGGAGCAAAGTCAACGTGAAATTGAAACTAGTACTGTTGAAAAAAGCAAAATTCCTGATTGAAAACTTTGTGACATCTAAGGATGGAGATACTACAAAAAGCAAAATTGGTCATGAGATTGTTCCGGTGTTTGAGGACATTGAAATCATTGATTTTGTTATTCCTCAAAATTTATTTGTCTTGCAGGTAAATTGGAAGATATTGGTATTTTCTCATTTATTTTCAAGATTGTCCTTTGAGAAGAAAAGACGTGCAGTTTTGATCCCGATTGATTCGTTCTTTGTGCTTGATACAAAATTCAAGGACGAATTCTTTGCAAGAAGGGGAGAATGATGGGGTGGAACTTGGTTAGTTTAACTTGCTAACACAAAGGTGGGGATTAGATAACGTTCTAATGCCGACGTAAGAATAAACCATAATAAATAAGGAAAAAAGAGAATTATCCAAGAGAAACAATGTGTATTATTATGAAAATTGAATAAATAAGAATTGATTACAAGTCTCAAGACAACCTATATTTATAGGCCTGAATACTTTCCGACATCTAATATGAAAAGAATAATAAGTAACTCTCCTAATCTACTTTGGAAAGGACAATAGAACTTGGTAATTAACTTTCCACGACTAATTGGAAATTATTCTAACTAGATTTATTTTAAAAAGGAGACTACTAAATAAAAATAATAATACTAAATCTAAATCTACTAGATTTCCTAATAAAAATACATCAAATAAACTAAAAATCCATAAATAATAAAATATATAGAAATCCTAATCTTCATTTATATTTTCCACTCCATCAATTGATCTTGGTGGATCTGATGTTAGTTTTATTTCGCAACTTCTTGTCATTGATATTATGAACTATCAAGTAACTCTGCCATTAAGAGCAGTCTTATTCACTTCGAGTTCTGGATCTTATTGAACTTATTTTTCTTGTTCACCAACTCTCTCTCTCTCTCTCTCTCTCTCTCTCTCTCTCTCTCTCTTATATAATTAAAGCTATGTTCCAGTTTTCAGATTGAAAGTTTAGGTTAGCAATTAAGTTTATGTATATTTAATTGTTCAACAGGATTTGCGATTTTGATCCCCCACCTGCTCGTGTATTTGGTTGGCGGGTGCTTGAACTAAAGGAGCAGGGTGTGAGTGAGGAGAAAGCTATGGCTGTTGCTGAAGTAAGCAAATTTACATTTCCAAGTTCTGAACTAAGTTGAACAATGTTATATCTATTCTTTATCCATGTGGTGATTTTTTTGTCATCTAACAACTACATTTTCCCTATAGATGGAATATCGAACGGAGCGAAAATCCAAAAAGAAGGCATATGCTCGATTGAAGCAAATTTCGCGTCTGCAAGGGAAGAGGCCTCCTCCAAACCCATACCCTAGTGCTATCAAGGAGATACAAGCTGAAGAGAGGAAATTTGTCCGTGAACGATTCTTTGATCCTGAAGTACACAAAATTCTAGAGAAGTTGAAACAGGAGAGTGCTGCTGAGAAGCAAGAAAGGTGTAGGGGTGGCTGGTAAAGTGGAATGCCACTTCAAAACCTGTTTCTCTTATCCTAGGTTTATTTGCAATCTAAAGTTGATTGGGAATGCTTTTTCTTTTTTTTTTTGGGATCAAGTAGTGTTATAAAATATTTTTGACTTAGATTTGTTTGGGAGTTATTGTACTAGAAGTATGAGTTCGGCTAGATTTAAAATAAAGATTTCGCATTGTGTTTACTTTGAAGTAAATTGTTATGCCATTTTTTACTCAGATATTCTTTGGTCCATGTTGACTCTTGCTGTCAACTTTTTGAAACAGCAATCTCGCAGCCAGATAAGTCTGTAAGCCATTTTCATTTTGCATCAGGTTTTTACTTGAAATGTCTAACCCAATTTTTATTTATTTTTTGAATTTTTGTTGACTATTAATACGGCCAGCCAAAAAAAAAAAAGTAGTGAAGCTAATACCTCTCACAAATTTGCCTTAAAATAGTCATTACATTTGGTCAAAATAACATATTAAAAATATTTTATTTTAAGTTACAAATTGTTACTTATTATTTTTGACTTATAAGTCAAAAAATAAGTCATTCCCGAACACTCAAACAGTAAAAAGCTACTTATCATGTACTAATATTTAATCTTTTGTTTAAATTTAAAATGCAGGAAGATTGGTAACAATTATTGGAGATTAGTTTTTTTTTATAAATAAAACTAATAGTAATATTTTTTATAAAAAAATATTAAACAAATTTATCGGATCAAAATTTACACTCTGTTTCTGAATTTTGAACAGAAAAAAAAAGAATAGAAAACTTAAATTAGAACAGAAAAGAAAAGAATAAAAAACTTGAAGTTTTTGTTTGTGTTGTTTCTGAGTTTTTAGTAGAAAAGAATAGAAAAATTAAAATTGAGGACATGAGTTGTAATTTAAATTTATTATATTAAAAGTTGCGGATAATATTGGAATTATAAAAATATTACTTATTCCAATTTCTTTTCCGTCCAAATCAGGCTGTACGAAAAATTTGGCAGAAAAAGTGGCCTAGTTTTCTATCCCATTCTTTTATTTTTCGTTTATTAAAAAACTCATAAACATAATTGAAATTTTTTTTTAAAATTTTCGTCTATTTTTTTTTTATTCATTTTAATACTCAGAAAATAGAGGGTTAAAGTAATTTAAGACTTTTAGATTGATTGTAAAAAATTATATTTTGTCAAAGTGCGAAAAGCAAATGTTTTCTAAATTTGAATTTTGAAATTTTAAAATAAAATGACTTGGGAAGAGTAATCAGAAGCTAATCAAACTATGTCGTTTCATGGGCGCATCCGGATCGCTCTATATTTGCTCTATTATTCTGTGCAATGGCTTTGTACGCCATGTTATCTGTGTGTTATTTGGGGATTCTGGAGTTCCTGAATGAAGGTTCAATCACTGAGATTCTGGAGAGCTGGGATGGCTTCTGCTTTCCCACTGAATCAGTTGTCGAATTTAATGGCGATCATCGGTCATTCAGTTCGGAATTCGTGTCTCTCAAGTTCACACTCTTTGCAAGCACGGACTTCAATCTCCAAAAACATTTTCTTTGCTCCATTCAGGTATCATCAACAATAAAAAAAAAATATTCTTCATTTTGATTAAGTAATCATATTGATTACTCTGTCGTACAGGTTGTTAGATTATGCTTCCTGTAACTGCAGTTTTACAATTTTCGTTTGTTATTCTTTGGTTGTAACAGAAATTTTGAAAACTCAGTTTGGTAGTTGCAGAGGTTAATTCTACAAAATTATATTATACTCGCCGCGTCCCAAATGAGTGTCTGGTATTCCATTTTTCTACACCTGGGGGCTGGGAGTCCACTTTCTAAAAAGATAGTAAGTATCAGATACCATGTTCCAATTTATCTTGCCAAACCTACGATTTTAGTTAGACAACAAATTGTTAGTTAAATTGAGTTAGGAGATAGAATTGGAAATTGACAATCATTTGAAGTATATCTGTCTGTATAACACAATGGCTTAATAGAATTTTGAAGTATGTAGTTTTCACTGGGGATAAGGACAATTTTTGAAGAAAAACTTAGGAAGAAGCAGAAAATACTATCTGTGAAAAGGAATATTGGTGTTGTGATTCTAAACCTTGTCAAACAATGAAGCAAGGCTGTTCAGTAGTACATTTTACATTTGCAATTGCTATATTGTTTCACTATAGCTTTCAATTCATTTTTCCTTGTCTTCCTTCAATTTTTTCTCTTCTTTCCATTTACTGGTGATACTGATATTTTAGTATCATTATGTATTTTTCTTCCTACAGAAAACATTTGAAAAATGGATCATCAAAGTTTTGGGGGCATTTTGACGCTTACAGAAAAGTTGCAGATGTAGGAATGGTTAAGGACCTTGTCTGTATACACCACTGTTTAGCATAACTTTTTTTCCCTGGCATTTGAAGCCACATCAAATTTAATAATTTCAATCATTTTTTTCTTCTCTCGAATAAAAACATAGAGCATCATGTACTTCCCTTTTAAGCTGTAGTATATTCAGTATTCATAAAAATAGGATTAGTAAATTACCTAATAAATTCTTTATTAGTAGATTATTTTCTCAATATCCTTTACACATGCTTGTTGATAGAGGGAATGACGGTGGGGGGTTAACTTCTAGCAGTTATCTTTAATTGTATGAACATTTTACTGAATTTCTTTATCAAACCCATTCCTTCGAGAACTTTCTTCCACTCTGCTCTCTGTTAAACCTTTCGTAAGCGGATCCATAATATTATCTTTTGACTTTACATAATCAATCCAATGGTGTCTTACGTTGTATATGGGCGTCATGATTTTAATAACTTTCCAATCATTGATTGGCTATCACAAAGTAGCATACCTACAAATTTGGAATATCCTCTAAGAAATACGGTACATCTTCTTCTCGACTTATGAGGATTCCATTGTTGACCTTGCACATGTTTTTGTTTGAGGATTTTCAAGATATCACTGCCTTCACCAATCCACTTGTCATGCTCGACGATATCCACATCGATCGATATCCTTCGATCTTCTGGATATCTTGTATAAAGGGCAATCCATAGTTTTCCCAAAACTCTAGCTCCTTTATCTCGGATTACTCAGATATCAATTATATCCATCTAAAGACGTCTCCAACATTATACTATTCTATGAAATGAAGATTTATATCAACTGCTTATTAAAATTTTCAAGTTCCTTGCCATATTTATCAAAGAATCCCCGAATCCTATCAAATCTATTTTACAACATCCGTTTGAGTAGAGTTGATAACTTCATGTCCATCCACATAGATATTTTTATTCTTTTTGAGTACTAAACACATTTGTCACAATCATTGACCATTTGATAACATAACATTATCAAATTTCTCGCTTATTGTTTTGTTTGTTTTTAATCCATACAAGGATTTATTCAACGCACCTTCTCTCTGTCCGTGAAGCAATGAAACCTTCGGACAGTTGTTCATATATATTTCTTCATCTAATTCACCATTTAAGAATCACGCTTTTTACATCCATTTGATGTATTTCAAGTCTTTTCTATTGCTATTAGCATTCGAATTGTAATGGAAAAGACCAATCCTTCCTTTTGTCTATATTTCTAAGCCTTGATTTATCAATGATTTATACCCTAGGGGTTGGAACCGGTGTAAGGTCCACCAATTCCCATGTATGATTTTGCATAATGGATTCAATTTCACTTTATTTATTGCTTCTTTTCCAATGGAAGAAGCATCCGGAGTGGATATTGCCTCTCAGACGCGTTCGAGGATAGTTTGAATTTAAATCTTTATTTCCATTATATGGAAAAATATTCTCAAAAAGAATGATGCATCTCTTGATTCAATAAATGTATTAACATGAATATCATTAATTTTAGATTTATGAACATGAAAGCGATAAAGCACTGCAGCTTATTTAGATAACCAATGAAAACACAATCAATTGTTTTTGGTCCTATCTTAACCTTTTTTTTAGGTTTAGGAACCATCACTTTTAGTAGACACCCCACACTCTTAAGTATTTATAGCTGGGTCTACACTTTCCATAATTCATAAAGGTGTTTTGTGAGTTTTCTTGACGGCACTTTATTAAGAATATAATTGGCGAAAGCAAAGCTTCCCCCACAAATGCGGGGTGCTCAAGCTGCTTTAACATAGCATTCAACATTTGTCATCATGGCAATTTTAGCCCTTTTCTTTAAGTTCTTAGCAGAAAAAAAATAATGTTTTTATGTAAATATTGAAACAGATTCAGGAGGATGAGATTCAGCGAGTACTGCGTAAGGCCTTGGAAAAAATATCCTTGGAAAAACAATATCAAGAGAGGTGTGTATCAATGGTGGCTCATGCTTTACATTCCTACAAAGATAGTACATCAGAGGGAACACACAAGTCATACGCGAAAAGTATCTATCTCTCTTCCAATATCAATTAACAGTGTCTCCAACACTTATGACCGCTCTTCCTTGCCATTTTCCTCGTATGTGTCCCTAGATATTTTTGTACTGGACTTTTGTTTGCATATTGCGTTCTACTTTTCGAATTATGGAAAGACCTTAATTTCTATGAACTGTTGGCCCAAGGTATTTTTTTGGGATAAAATCTTCTATTGAAATGTTTTGATTAAATTTCAAAAATTAGTTATGGTTGCTATCTTTTCTATCAAAGTTGGTAGGAATAGACGACTTATACGGGTTTCGTTTCAAAACTTGTTGGAAGCAACTACTTATAAGGGTATGCTTAATTAAACAAATATAAAGAGGAAATACCAAATTGTTCTGGTTATGTCCTTTTGCTTAGTAAATAATACTGGTGAACTGTTTAGGAATCTTAATGAGTGTTGTCCTTTTTGCTATCAACTAGTATGCAAAAGTTAGTTACTGATTTTTCTTTCTTATTATGTTCTTAGAGATACTCCACTGGTATTTTAGGGAAGACCGGAAGAACTGAATACAAGTTTGGGACTTTGGGTGGAGAGTATCAAGATGTTAACGAATCACATGATAAAGTTTGCATGGATCTCGATAATAAAAACAAACTCCCCAACAGAACGGGCGACATGGAAATTGACGGATTGTATCCCCATGGAAGGTTGTTGGAGAACAATAAATTAATGAAGAACATTGGAAAGGTTGTTCATGATCTTAGAAGTTTTGGATTCAGTTCTATGGCTGAAGATGCTTATGCTTTTGCTGTATTTATGCTTTTAAAGGTAAATATTTGTCTCGTTACTGCATTAGTTATGTCGCATATCTAATTCTAATGTATTCTCATTATTTTTCCCCATGATTTCTGTTATATCATATTTTATCAATTTGGATGTAGGCTAAAGTTAATGATCTGGCAGACAACGATTATAGGGAGGCCATCAAATGGTGGATACAGGTTGCTGTTCTGCGCCAATCTTTCACTTTGATATTTGAATACCCTCTAGTTACCAGCATGATCACAGTTTTATTGATACAACAATTTAACTCAATTTTAATAATGTACATGGCGTGATCATACGCATCTGTTCCTTGGCTCAGTACAGAAACTTGGTGATGATGTTTGGAAATATTTTAACATTTTTTTGATGATTTAGAGTAATAATGCTTAAATATTTTCAGTAGCATCGTTTGTCAAATGCGTCGGTTTTTATTCAATGCTATCAGTTTGGCACACCATATACATCAGAGATTCAGGTGAATATGTAGAATGGTTGCATTATAAATTCCATGTGTTGGCATTTCTAGTCCATGTCTTTTTTTCTTAATAATTGGGAGGCAGGCCGCCTTGCACATCCCAGTTGTATCTATAATTTTTTAGTAAAGGAACTTCATTAAGGAACAAAATGAGAGACTTTGATCACTCAGCTTTCAGCTTGACTGGAGTCTACTGCCACTCTTTAAAAGAGCGGTAATATTCAAATCCAATTTGAGATGTGTGTATGTTTTAGCTATGCCAACCAAAAAAGAGTAAGAAGATTGTTGTTCCTACACAAAACAATCTGGCAGTGAAAGTTATCCTTAACATATATGTTAGATTGCATCGTGTGTGCTCTTTTCCCAAGTGTTGTCAAGTAATTAATGATAAAGAAAACGATATCATACTATGGAGGATAGCTTCTAACAAAGGAGATATATTGCAGGCTGCACCTCTCCAGTTCTTGTGTGCACTTCTTGCTTTTCTTTGTGCGACTGTTAGCTATGGCAGCCCTTCTTCCAGTATGAGATCTGTGATCATCTTTGGCATCACGCTCGTCTTCATGCTATCCTGGAACTGACACTCCCTCTGAAGACTCGTGAAATGGCTGTTGCAATTGCAATATTTTGCTTATGAAACTTTGCAAGATTTAAGAAAGGCCAATCTTTTTGAGATTATTGTGGATTATCCTGACAGGCAAATCTTATGTATTAGCATTTCTTAAAGTGTTTCCAGACTCTAGTATCACTCTAGTATCTTTAATTTTGATTTTGTAATTGTTAAATCCTGCACTTGTCATTCTTTCTACTGTTGTTTCAGTCAAATATTAGGGTTTAAGCACTCTATCGGTTGAGGAGTTTTAGTATTTATTTATTTTTTTGCAGGGGGCGGGGAGTGGGGGGTGGGACGGAGGATCCATGGAGGGTTATTGGTGGTGGTGTTTCTAAATATGTGGAAATTGAAGCTAACTTTTCTTACTCATACCTTTCCTGCTTTCCCTTGAACCACTTAATCCTTTTCCTGATTGTATCAAAACCAAGCTCTACTTTTTATCCATCATCCCTTGCTCCGGGTGAACCAAGTCCATTTTCTCAGGAGTCACTTCAGTACTGTTGTTCATCTATCAAGAAAACTTTCTATTTTTATTTTTATTTTTTGGTGTGTGCCGGCCATGGTGATAAACATTTTCATCTTCAGTTGGACCTCTAAGAATCTTGCAGCTGCTATTGGGGTACCTGTGGATGTACTCAATAGAAGAATTAGCTTTTGGATAAGCAAGGTTAGTGTACTATTATAACATTCTACGTAATTTAATATATATATATATATATATATATATATATATATCTATAAACATTATATACAATTTACTTGTGTCCTTCATTTTATTTTGTTTTAATCTTTAGCTTACCCTCGGTGATTAAGAATTGGTTACTGAATTTATGTTCTGCATCAAACTGAACACTCTAGCATTTTATGTTGACCATTTTGTGTTTGAAAGCATTGTTGTTAATCTGGCTATCAGCCAGGTCTAGATTTCCAGTGCCTACTTCAATCTCTGGAATAAAATTTTTTAACACCTACATTCAAGCAATAACTTTTATCTTGGTTTGGGTTGTTTCCATGTACCGATGATTTTGTGACATTATGAGAAAGCAAACACATCATTCTCTCAAATGAATTTAATGCAGCATTTTGTCTTTTAAATATTGAATCCCTTCTACATTTGTATCCAACTCCTAAGGTCAGCCTCATTTTTTTCTGGCCAATCAGGGAATAATTGCAGAGTACTGGGGAGCTGACTCTAATGACCATATATTCACCCTGGTGGATGGCATGGTTGATGATGGGTATGACCGGTGTTAGTAGTGGAAGTTGTGAGGAGAGCTGGTGATGAGGAGGGAAGCAGATCTGTGGCCTCTGTAGAGGATGATTTACGTAAAGAAATGACCATTTATGAGGTATATTTCCTGAATGCTCGTTACTTGTTAATATGCTTAGTAATGAATGATAAAAGTCTTGTAACATTGCTCGACTTTGGTAGAACATGTGTTCCTTCAATAATGGACAAAGTTCAATCAGAAGCTTTTCAAAATATCCTTTTGCTGGGCTATCACACGGTATAATAGTTGGATTACCATTATAATAAATTCTCTTTCCATCACTTGATGTCCACATTTCAATTTATTTCAAAGGATCTCAAGTCCTGCAGCCTGTCAGATGTTATTTGTCCTGGTGGGGAACCATGCTCAAGATGATTTCCAAGATAAAATAAGATTATGAGAACATTTTGTGTACTTTTGGATGACTACTAAAACTTTGTTTAAACAAAATTCCTAAATGTGAAGCATGATGACTTGGTGTCAATTGTACAATAACAAAGATTTTATTTCAAAATCAAGTTGACCCTTCTCCAATCTCACAGATATCTCATAGTACTTGCACGTAAAAAAGAAATGTTTCACGTTCTTATTCACATATTACATATTCCACTGGATATTGCAAATGATCTGTGTTAGTTAAAAAGGGAGTCAGGTTTGTTATTCTCTGACTGGGATAGGAACTGCCTTCGGGGTCTCTATCTTACAAAAACATATCAAATCTGTTATGCAATCATTGCATCTGGAGAACTGTGGAATACATTTAATACGAATTAAATTTTGAAGTTGATATCATGAACTTGTAATTTTATGAATAACTGATTGGACTTTCTAAGTAAAAGCTTTTCTTCTTTATGATTCTGAATGGACTTCAGTTCTGGGCTCTAGAAATTTACTACAGGGTTGCTGACTAATTTGAGAAGCATGATGTTGGATCGAATTCACAATACTCTCAAGGTAATATCCTTTACGAACAACTTTGTAAAACCATGATTTAGGTATGAACAACAATAGTACATTAGTAATAAATAAACTGAGTCACATATTATTGCTTTAGATGTTGTGTAGATGATCCTGCTTATGACAAATCACTCCCAACAGTCGCAAAGCTTCCTATCTGGTCTCATTGCACAAGAAAAGTTAGAAATTAGAGATGGAATGTACTTACGAAGAAGTGATAGATGATGGAATTGTGCACTTCGAAAATAGCGAAATTTCATTCATCCTGGTAAAATTATTCATTTACTTAAGCTCTTAAGAAATTCATATTCATAAAGTTTTGTAGTTTTGTTCTTATTGGGTGGGTGGGTATATGCTTGGAATTGGGTTTGCATATTTAGAAATGTGAACCCAAGCTGTACTGGTCCCAATCATGATCATCCCTTGCCGAGACTAATCCAATTTTTTATTTTTATTTTTTTCCTTTAATCACGGCTTCCTATTAGATGACTATATGCACATAATTTATTGTACAGGATTGCATGAATTGTTACTTTTGACTATTAACAAAATATAAAAACTTTCGTTAAAATATAAAGATGTTAAACTTTTAAATTTTTAGATAAAAATGACCATCTATGGATGCATAGTTGCAGCTCAGCTGCTCAGGTACCTCTTTAAGTGATTTCTTTAACGTATATGCCTAGTTGTCCATCTATATGTATGATTCGGTCCCTTCCTATATATACACGTGATTTTTATACAGTCAAATCAAATGTGCACAATTTTATGTTTTTTTTTTTAAAAGACAACAAAATCTCAGCTTTGAACTTGAAAAAGGAATTTGTCCCTATTTCTTTGGATTGAGTCCAGTTGTAACCTAGCTTTGTTTTCTCCTTCCGGTGCTAAGCTGATGTAAAATCACACGTGTGTATATATACATATACATATCATATTATATTTGAGAGTGGTTCATGTATCTTTATTCTTACCGGGTATGCGTACCCGCTCTCCCTTTCTCCTTTTTGATATATTAATTTATTACTATATCATAAAACTTTGATTTTTAGGTAAAATGATTATTACCCTTATTAATTAAATAAATTTTCTGTGTATATCTGTCTATCCCCTCCACATATGGTTTACTCTTAAAATATTGTTAGAATATATATTATGAGAAAATAAAATTTAGTACGACCCAGTTAATAGCTTAATACAGTGTTATAAAAGTTGAGAATTAATTTTACAAGTTATAAATTTTATAATAATAAATTGTGTTTTCTTTTTATATGCATTATAGTTATACTAGTTGGTTATTTTGTTCTATTAAAAATATTTCTATTTTCCTTATGAAAAAAATCAAAGCTCTTTTATCAAATTTGAACCAATTACTTAAGCCTTATCATGGCGTTGTTCTACTGTTTGAGTTTTTAAAACAAATCAAACATTAATATGCGGTAGTCAATAGCAATAATACACGCTCAAAGTGTAGTGTTTATGCACTTTACCGTTAAGAAAAAAAAGAGCTAATTTTGATGTCAATAATTTAATTGTCAGTTATATAGATAAATATTAATAATAATTTATTTTTAAGAAAATATATAATAAGTGAGATTTTTTAATATTTTATATATTAATAAATTTTATTAGTTATAATTTAAATTTAAATTAGTAGAATTCAAAAGAAACAGAATAAAGCTCATAGGGTTAAGGTCAATTATGAATGAAGTGGATAATTAAATGTGAGATGTATACCAGAACAGGACAAAATATGAAAGAGAATTAAAAGAAAATAGAATTGAGAGGTGAGACGGGGTCAATAAAGACAAAGCCACCTACTACTTACGCATGGAATGGGCTAACCTAAAAAGAAAGTTGTAGGGCCCAATCAACGGTCCAGATTCAAAGAATATACTATCCTATAATCTCGTATTTTTTTTTGTTGTTTAGCCGAAATTCAGAGGAGTGAAGTAAGATGTTGTACCATTCAACCACGCCACGTGTGGAAAAGTAGCTGATCCTAATCCTTAGCCTTAGGCTATGGTATCAACATATACACGTGCTAGCTGCTACCAAACAAATTATTTAAATATTAATTAATAGTAATCACAAGGGCAATTCATTAAAATAATAGTGAGATGGGTGGATAAGAACTGCTGGTAACTCCGCCTAAATTTGCTCAATGCTTATCCTTCTTTTAACTATCTTTTTACTGACACGTGTCAACTTGTAAAAGGGACGGCTACTGTAAACAACTTCTATGGTGAAATTCCATTCTTTCTAAAAAGAAAGGAAATAAAAGAAAAGGCAGCGATCTGGAATGATTTAATTGTTGGATTTCTTTTTTTTAGGGAAAATCTGATAGGCCAAAAAACAACTGTAATAGCTTCTTTGGTAATGATTTTTTGTGGTTTATAATTTGTATTAATCACATTTAAATATATTTTTCATAATTCACTTTTAATATAAAACTTTGAGTGGGGCTCAAATTTCTATTATTTAGAAAACCTATTACAAAATTATTATGACTTGACTATTTATTTTATCTTATGCAAAATGTCATGTTTGAAAAGAAACAGTGAATAGCAATGCTAGAAAGTAGAAAACAAGGGAAGTAAATCCTTAAAAATTAAATTCAAAATATCAGTTAAGGCCTAAGATTTTAGACTAGACGTGTACATGCATGAGATTGACTGATTGGTTGAGCTTTGAGTTTTTTGAAATAAAAAGGTTTGTTAAAGCAACACATGGAGAGAAGAGAAGAGAAGAGAAGAGAAATGAAAGAATATTCCTCATCCACCCATAAGGCATATAAGATGATGTCTATCATTTGGAAATTGGAAGTTATTAATGAGTATATTAAAATACTCTCCTCCTATATCCTAATCCAGAAACTATTGGATAATAAATCTCTCTCTCTCTCTCTCCCACATATAATATAATACTACTGGGTAAGGCAAGAAGTCAATAAACTAACCAATCAAATCCATATCACCATTTCTGATGATGTAATCCTGCAAAATGACAAAATTCTCTCCCAAATAAATTGCCAACCCCTCTCCTTGCAAACATTTCAAACACTCTCTCTTCTCTCCTCTCCTTTTATCTCTTCTTGTTATAACCGGTAGTGGTAGTAGTGCTCTTACTTTTCAACTCCTTAAGATTAGATAACAAAAAATGACAATTTTAGGAAAACCCGACTCATATCTTCCTCCTGGTTTTAGATTCCATCCAACTGATGAGGAATTAATCATCTTTTATCTTCAAAACCAAGCTACGTCCCAGCCATGCCCTGTCTCAATTATCCCAGAAGTCGATATCTATAAATTTGATCCCTGGGAATTACCTGGTCAGTGTTGCTACGATTATTATTTCATGTATTTTTTTTGTTCAATTATCAACTATGTTATATTGACTGTGTGTAACTTATGGAATGTGTAGAAAAGGCGGAATTTGGAGAAAATGAATGGTACTTCTTTAGCCCCCGTGACAGAAAGTATCCGAACGGGGCACGACCCAACCGTGCAGCCGTATCAGGATACTGGAAGGCCACAGGCACAGACAAGACCATCTATAGTGGGGGTAAATATGTTGGTGTGAAAAAAGCTCTTGTATTTTACCAGGGTAAGCCACCAAAGGGTATTAAAACTGATTGGATTATGCATGAATATAGATTGAGCGAATCAAGATCAACCCCCAAAAAGCACCATGACTCTATGAGGGTAAGCAAACTTAATTTATTATTTCCATCTCCTTTTTTATATTTGCTTTGGTTTGGTTAATTGACCAGTTTTTTTTTTTTGTTGCAGTTGGATGATTGGGTCCTGTGTAGGATATATAAGAAGAAGAACCCTACGAGAGCGTCGGAGGAGCCGAAAAGTGACAATTTTCGGACCAAAACATTGAGTGCGGGAGATGAGGGTGGTAATGATGATGTACAGATAATGGAATTTCCAAGGACTAGTTCAATTTCACATCTATGGGAATTGGAATATTTAGGTTCAATTTCACAGCTTCTAAATGAGAACTCGTACAGCTATGATAACCAAAACACAGTGAGTAGTAATGCTGGTGGATTAATGGCGCCTGGCCGGAACATTCACTTGGGGGACCCTCGTGCACCACCAGATTCTTCGATGAAGTTCCAAGTGAACAATCAAACTAGCATCTTAAACCAGACAGTTTTTGTTAATTCAATGTTTGAATTTCAGACTTAAAAATTGAAAGAAAAATGTCAACACTGCTACTACTGGATTGGGTTTGTTGATAAAAGGGATACAAAAAGTAGGCCCCACCTGTTAAAAAATTGTAAAAAATTGCTTGCTGAATGAAACAAATAGTATGTTACATACTTTCCAAAATTGTGTCAGCTTGCTTCTGCACTTGCCCTCTACTCTACAGTAAACAAAAAATATTGTAATATAATTCATTTTACTTTAAGAAGAGCCAGACATGTACTGCTGCTGGTATATTAGTTGGCATTGAGTAGCAAGTGATGATTGATGGTCAAATAATTAGACAAGTTCTGTACAGCACGGCACATAAGAGACGAATCAGATGGATGCCCAAGTCAAGTGGACCAGTTGAGAGCCTAGGATTTGTTCAAAGGCGGTTGGGTGCTGCTGACATATAACATATTGAGATATGTATGTACTTATATATTTCCTTTCTTTTTCTTTTTTGGGTTACAATGTATTATGTATGTATGTATATTTATAGTAATTGATATTGATACGAACTCTTCAAGACTTTTGGAGCATGCATTCAGATATAAAAATAATTGCTCCCAAGTTAATTGGCAAGTTTATATGGATAAGTCTGAATTATCAATCAATAATAGTCCTCTATTATTTTAGTATTCAACTAGTCAAAATAGTTTATCGTTGTCATTGTAAATTGGCACGCTTCTGACAGATAACCACATTAATATTACATTACAAACGGGGCCGGGTGGAGTGTAATTCCGTAATACACGCTCTACACTACTAATTCCTTAACCACTTTGGGGCTGTTTGTTTTTTTACTGAATGATGAAATGATTGTTCGTTTCAGCCAACGTTTATTTGTTTAAAAAATTATTTAAATAATTGAATTGGTTAGTTATTCAAAAGTTTTAAATTTGAATGATTAATTTTTTTTTAATATCATTTTTTAATATTAACTTGAATAATTTTTTTTTTTTTTAATATTAAGTAATATTAAATAAATTTTTAGACATAATTATCAAATTATTTTTCCATTTAAATTCAAACAACTCTTTTAATCAAACTACTTCCCATTAGTTTGGTGTTTCAAAAAAACTGTCAACTAATTTCATTTACTTTAAGAATTCAAGTTTGTTCAAGTCCGATACCAACATGTTTAATTTTGTACCAGAAAATATTTAATATTGTTATGTCATACAAATGTGTTCCTTCTTTTTCTTCTCCCAACAATGATTTCTCTCTTTTAAATTGTTTTGATAATGTGTTATAAATGATGAAGTTATATTTTCGTTAATCAAAATTTGTAATTTTTTTCATGTTATATTATTTGTGTGTTGCACTAAACTTCTTTAATTAACATATCATATCCCTTTGTCTCGACACATCGTTTTACAAAGGGTAGTAGTGTATTTCCAAAAGAAGAAAAACTAAGTTAAAACAAAACTTGCGATAATCTTTGTGTACTAAACTTATATTATTATTTTCTTGTTAAAAATGGGGAAAAAAATTAAAAGGATAAACTTATATCATCAAATTAATTATTTATTAAGGGTGTCAGTGAGTCAAAACTCCAACTCATTTATTCGAAAGTGGTTAGCATGAAGTTCATTTTTGAATAAGTTGGTGATTCTACTAATAAAATCTTGTTAATGCGTAGGAGGTTTATGCTATGTGTCTAACATTCTATTGGCCAATTGACCAAATTATTTAAAAATAAACTTCATGTTAACCGGATTCCATTTATTCCTTGATCTGTATTGAATCAATATTTCAAATGGGCAGACCAAATAATAGATTAGATCACTAAAAAAAATCCAAATTTGCTCGCGTTGTATTTACTGGATATGCTCACAGAATGTTTCTTTGTAGTCAATTAATTAAGCAAGATTTGTTTTCCTTTCATTATTATAATTCATGGAACTGGATGATTTAAAACTATTTATGCGAAACAACTTGCATTATTTTAAAAAGTATCATCGCCTTACATTGTTTCTAGTTTTCTTTTCTTTTGGGTACAATCAACTATCATACCAATCCAACTGTGGAGTGAGACAATAAAAACTATTATAAGTACTATATAATACTCCCTCTCTTAACCAAAAAACAAACAAACAGAATCTTGCTTCTTAAAATTTAAGTATATATTTTTAAAACAGCGAACCGGCAATATAATTGTACAAATGATTTTCTTAGAGACTGTGAAATCATTTGTTTAAGTTAGGCTGGAGTGTGAAATAATTTAGTGAGTGAGAAAATTAAGTATTTTAGAGATATTTAGTAGTAAAACTCTTTCATAATTTAATATAATTTTATAAATAATAATATAATTGGACAAATGGTGTTTTTTTTAAATGGGTGAATTTGAATCATGATCTATATTATTAGATAATGGGACAAATTCTTTACATGATGATTATTACATTTGGTGGAGCATATTGAATCAGTATATGATTTGCATGATTTACTCTAAAAAGATAGCTAGGTTAGTCACACCAAGATTGCTTGAATGATAATTGATTCTTTATTTTTACATGATGTTTTTTTTATATATATTATTATAATTATTTAATGAGGAATCAACTGGTAAAAGACTATTGGTTACACAGTAAAGAAGCATGCGTAATTTTAAAAAGTAAATCTCAACCACCACTCTATCAGTCTCTCTCTCTCTCTCTATATATATATAAGAATCCCATTTCAACATTTCACATTTCTGCAGCTGTTTCATACAACATGGGAATGCTAATGGTTGTAGCATTGATGATTTTGTCATGGATCTTCATCTATAGATGGAGCCAGAGATCAAAGAAAGGCCCCAAAACCTGGCCACTCGTCGGGGCAGCAATTGAACAACTGATGAATTATGACAGAATGCGTCTGACTCGAGAACCGTCGTGGTGCCAATGCCATTCACTACATATACCTACATTGCTGATCCTGCTAATGTAGAATATGTGCTCAGAACCAACTTTGGTAATTACCCAAAGGTACTGAAAGTATCTCATTGTGTTTACTATACTTTATCCTTATTCCTTTGAGCAAATAATATAAAAAAGAATTGATTTTTGTTGTCTTTGAAGGGCGAAGTATATCATTCATATATGGAAGTACTGCTTGGAGATGGTATATTCAATGCAGATGGTGAGCTTTGGAGAAAACAGAGAAAGACTGCAAGCTTTGAGTTTGCTTCTAAGAACTTGAGAGATTTCAGCACTATAGTTTTCAGAGAGTATAGCCTTAAACTCTCTGATATTTTGAGTCAAGCATCTTTCCAGAATCAACAAGTAGATTTGCAGGTAACTTATCATGGCTTCTTTCAAACACTTGTTCTACGTAGTATGGCTGAAAGGTTGTTGACATTTTGTGTTTTGTAGGAATTCTTGATGAGGATGACTTTGGACTCCATATGTAAGGTGGGATTTGGAGTTGAAATCGGAATATTAGCTCCCCATCTACCAGAGAATTGCTTTGCTCAGGCATTTGACACTGCAAACACAATTGTCACTCTACGATTCATAGATCCTCTGTGGAAAATAAAGAAGTTTCTTAATTTGGGTTCAGAAGCTGTACTAGACCAGAGCATCAAAACTATCGATGATTTTACTTACTCAGTCATCCGCAGAAGGAAGTCAGAAATAGAAGAAACTGAAGGGACTCACAAAAATGACAAGGTATTATGACCGAGTTTCTGATCAGAGTGTCACTAATTAATAAACTTCTTTACTTTTTCCCATCAGTATACTCATTTTCTTAATGAAATTATCAGATTAAGCATGATCTATTGTCGAGATTCATTGAACTGGGAAAAGACCCTGAAAATAATGTAACTGAGAAAAGCCTCAGAGATGTTGTCCTAAACTTTGTGATCGCTGGACGAGACACCACGGCCACAACTCTGACTTGGGCCATATACATGATAATGACACATGACCATGTAGCAGAGAAGCTGTACTCAGAGCTCAAAGCTTTTGAAGAAAATCGTGCAAAAGAAGAGAATGTCTGTTTACAATCTTATGAGACAAATGACCCTGCATCTCTCAATCAAAGAGTGAAGCAATATGCAGGTCTCATGAATTATGATTCTTTGGGAAAATTATACTACTTACATTCAGTTATCACCGAAACACTTCGATTGTACCCTGCAGTCCCTCAGGTAAGAATGCAAAATGAAAGTGTGAGCGTGCAGTTCCTCTTCCTGTTTTTTCTTTTTATTTGAAAATCATCACAAACATAGACTGGGTGAAACAAAACTTCGAATTTCAGGATCCAAAAGGTATCGCGGAGGATGACATTTTACCTGATGGAACCAAAGTGTTAACGCCAAGTTTACCAAGCGCGTCAATCAGAAATTCACGCTAGAACCTCGCACGATAACGGATCACACAGAAGCTTGACGGCTTATGCCGCCGGGGGATAGCTCCGGTACAGGCCGTTACAAGGTTTAACAATGGAGGATAAGTATTTAGTGCTCAAAATAGGTATTATCTCATAATGATAACCTAGGCCTCATATTTATAGTACTCACCACCTTAGAATCCTTCTTCCAGTCGGACTAGGACTCCTAGTATATAGTAATTACCATAACTTGGGTCCAACGCCATCTCCTTAAAAGGTGCAAGTAGAGTCCAATCTCATCACCACCTTTGGAGTTACCTTATATGCACATGAATAGGTACCCGAACTCTGCACGCAGGAGAGCCCGTTGTGCAGGCCCAAACGGTCCTATAATCTAACTTGGGCTTCGGCCCAAAGGACTCGAAGACCCGACCCGAAACATCACAAGACCAGGTTCGGCTATGGTCCCGGAGGGCTCAAATGCCGACCCGAACACCCCCAACACCTTCATGGGCTTCGGCCCATCGGTCTCTCCAGCCCTTCTGGTATTGAACCTTCTGCCCAATGGAGGGTCGGTAAAACGCTCCCGAACACAAAGTAAAAGCAGGAGGAATGGTGACTTACGTGCCATACTCGATGGGTAGAATGGAGTATAACTGGGGTCCTGATGCAGCTTCATTCAAGCCTGAGAGATGGCTCAAAGATGGTTTCTTTCAAAATGCATCTCCATTCAAGTTCACTGCATTCCAGGTATTTGTATGAAGCAATCAGAACCTGCACGGTTAAAATATATGAGCACTAAACTACATAAGACACTCGTAACAATCTACAAATATATATATAATATCAGTAATATTTACCCCAGGCATCATATTTTTATTCTTGATATGCAGGCTGGTCCTAGGATTTGCCTTGGAAAGGACTCTGCGTATCTCCAAATGAAGATGACACTGGCTATTTTGTGTAGATTTTTTAAATTTGATTTGGTGCCTGGGCATCCAGTTAAGTACAGGATGATGACAATTTTATCAATGGCGCACGGGTTAAAAGTTACAGCTTCCGTACGCCCTTAAGATTCCTCCTCAGGAGGTCATAAATGCAATGCTTTAATTGTTATATGTGGTGCAGTATGCAGAAATTGTAATGATGATGATGTCTACTAGTAATTTGTTGTGCTTGATGTCGATTGAACATACATATAGATAATCCATGCCATCACTAATTAATATTATGATATGATACTGCTACAATTTTCTTTCTTTCTTCTCCAGCAGCAGCAGCAGCATTTAACTAAATTAACCGACTCTAAACTAACTTAATGGTTCCGTGAAGCTCATGTTGCTGACATGCTTATCAAACCTAATCCTAAAGTCAATTTGCTATGGCAGCTTAAGTTTATGTATGCAACAGCAACACCAAAAGAACATAGATCTAGTATACAGCATAATAAGCCCATATATTGCGGAACAAGTGGGAAATGTAAAAATAGGCTCGGCCCATGACAAGTCCATTCAGGTGCACAGAATAATAAGCCCATAAAGACTACAGACGCTCCCTCTACCTTTGGTTGCAGAGGCCTAGAGGGCCACCTTTGTTACCATTTTAGCTCTTTGCCTTCACCTGCAAATTCTCCCGCCGATAATCACTTCTGGTTATAAATCTTCTTATCATATTTATACCGTCTTATACATATAACCACGCAGATCACAAAACTGAATAACTGGTATCAAGTGATAAGATTCTTTTGTTTAGTTTTTTTATTTAGTCTACCTGATAATTTCAAAGTTGAGCTACTAAATTTCAGATATTACCGGTAATTAAGTTTTCTGAACTGGTCTTGTCTCCTTTGTACTTTTCAGTTTCATTATTAAATTAAAAGCATATGTGTAGTATTAACTGAGAAATTTTAGTGCTTTGATTTTGTTCTTAAATCCAAATCGGAGTTGGTATATACTCCGTTTCATGTTTACATTTTGTACTTCTGTATCAATTCATATGTATGTGTGGTAATATGTTTATATAGAATCATAGAAAGATAATATGTTTATATAGAATCATAGAAAGATATGCTAAGTAGTTATATAGTCACCTTATATGCTGGATCTTGTTTACTAAAATGAACAATTAGATTTGTGCACGAGTATGTATGTATGTATGTATGTATGTATGTATGTCACTAAGCATCATTTGTTTTTCTTGACCTATCTGCATATACCTTGAAGACTTGTACTGACATATACTATAGGTATTATGTCATTTGTTACAGTCTTTGTGGTTGCTTTCATTGATTTCTTACTCATTCACATGTTTTAGATGGATCGAACCATTATCTGGATTGGTGAAGTAAAATCTTTTCAGAACTTACAATCCGTTTCGATCGTGTATGTACTTTTCCTGCTTCTTGCAAGCTAAAAATCGTAGTGAGTTTGCTTTGAGAAGTAAGAGAAGTGATGTGATTAATCTTAATAGTGTACTCGTCAAAGAGAAAAATGATACTGTCTTCTTGTAAAATATTCCATATTCAAAATAAGTTACAAATTACTGAATTAGGTTAATACTGGGAATTACAAAATGAGGAAGATTTTGGCAGTCCATCTGAAGTGAGGCACATTTGAAGAACCTGAACTTTCTCTATCTTGTGTATTTGAGTTCTTTGTAGTCTTTCTCTATCTTGTGTGTATTTCAGTTGTTTGTAGTTTCTTCCTCTAATGTTTTCATTGTTCCTCAGTTAGTTGCTGTCTATTAGATTTTTTTGATAATTGGTCAAACCAGAGGATTATAACTTGATCACTATTTGATGCCTTCTTATTGAATCGTGCTGTGTGTCTTAAAGCTGATGTGTGTAATTCTAAATTTTGGCATATCCTTAAAGATTTTTTTTTTCAGATTTAAGGCCTTGTATCATTTGAAGACAACTGGAATTAAAATTGTATAACATTTGGTGAGTCGGTGAAACCTGGTATTCAGCTATACCAATGCTTCGGTATTGGTAGAAGTTATAAGTTCTGCTGCATCCAGGCTGGATCGTTAGTAATTGATTTTATACTTTTTAACCTCTCGGGGAAGGACTGATAAAAGGTGTTATATTTTTATCATATATATGTGTGTGTGTACATATATACACACAGACTTGTATAGGTCAGAAAACACAGAATTTAGAAATCACCAATGAGATTTATGTAATGTCCTCCATGTATAATTATTGTGATCGTATGAATTTATATTTTTCTCCCTTTCTTCTAAGAATTATAGAACTGAACGGAAACCGCATCAACACACAACATAATGCCTTGACTTTTTCATATTGGGAACGTTTCTGTTATTATTGCAGTATTGTGGAATAGGCACAGCATGTCAGATGCAAACAGTGTGGTTGCCAAGGAGCTAGATCTTGTTGATAATGCTTCAAAAGTTCAAGTAGAAGATAACCCTTCTGTTGCTGGCAGATATACCTTTGGAAACAATTTTGAGCTTCTTCAGAATTTGTGACATGTATTTATTATTAAAAAAAAGAAGAAGTTTTGCCATGCTGTTCAATATGTGGGACACATCAAATGATTTTAAAGGTGGTTATGAAAAAAAAGGGTAATGACACCAAAAACTTCATGTTCATATAGTCAACTTACCACATCCAATTGTGTTCATCATATAGTAATAATTTTTTTTTGGATACCTGTTATTTAATGATAAACATTTGTTCAGGAAGCAGCAATCAAGAAAAAGTATGGAGGCTTATTACCAAAGAAAAATCCATTAATATCTAAGGTAGTTTAATTCTTGCTTTTGTATTTAATCAATAATGTTAGTCCACTTCAACTACTTACAACTGCAATTTGCCCACAACTTATTTCAGGACCATGAACGTGCTTTCTTTGACTCTGCTGATTGGGCTTTAGGAAAGGTACGTAATAAAATTTTAGTTCAAACCCCGATTTGCATGTCGCTGATATTCCTAGCTCTTTCAAACATTTCTTATATAGTGAGTATCAAGTTCGATGCATAATAATATAGCCTTTCTCTTTGCCCATCCAACAGCAAGGAACACATAAGACCAAAGGACCTTTAGAGGCTCTTCGCCCAAAATTGCAGGTACCTGGTGCTTACTTGTAGAATTGTATGCGTATACAATTCATGCACAACTTCATTTTCAATTTACAAGCCACTGTCAACTGTATATGTTTGCCCGACTATTGTGTTTGCGAAACTATGAAGATGTAGGATTGATGCATGAAGACCTTAAAATAGTATAAAGATGTCCAAATATGAAGGAGAGACGGACTAGGGGTTTAGAATTAGGTTTTTTATGCTTTGGTTTGGTTTCAGGATGCAAGACTAGTTCATGGAAGTAAAACAACAAAATACTGAAATTTACTACTAATAAACTCTATCCCAGTTGGCTGATTAAAGAAAAACTCTATCCTAATTGCCCATACAATGCTTGCTTATATAGAAGAAAGTAACCCTTTACCGCTAAATTAGAAATGATTTCCTAATCTTATAACTTAAATGGACTCCTAACTAATAGACTTACCTTTCAAATAGAAAGAGGTCTAAATAGACTAATAACCAAACAACTAATAATCTAGAAATCAGGGGAGGGGAAAAGAAATTCAAAAGTACTAAAGTACCTGTGTAATAACCAAACTGCCGTCAACTCTAAAAACATTATAAACCTTACCCAACATAGTAGTCTAAATAAATATAAAATGAAAGACTAGCATCCTAAGTACTCTCTACCTTGAAAGTAAGCCTAATACCAGCATCTTTTTGATTTAGGCCTTAATGTTGACGTGGGGCTGATGTGTGTTTAGTTGGTTGTGAAGCTTAGGAGTTCCAGTCTTTGCGAGCAGCGTCAGTTGCTGCAGTTAACATACCAACTGGTTGTATTCACCTAGAAGAATGAAATTTGCATTTTCATGCGTCTTATTTTTACCACAAATATGCACCTGTAGATGCTCTACAACTCTGTTTTTTCTTAATGTTTCCTAGAAATATAGAAAGTAAATGAGGGATGGTGGACATATGACGTACCAAATTTTTCCTGAGCAAAATATTGCTATAACAATATTGTTACTCAGAAGAAACCTTTATATTAGTACATTATTTTGAAATGTACAATGTTTTTCAACATTCTCATTTTTGTTCTTTAATATGTATGTCAGCCCACACCTCACCAGCAATCTCGTTCAAGGCGCTCAGCTTATGCTCCTGCTGGTGAAGGTGAAGATGAATGTATGTGTGCACACCACTCTAGTGCCAATTTTTGAAAGAAAGTTGTTTCTCCATCCTCTTTCCTTTTTTTCCCCTAAATTTGCTTCCAAATAAAATTACAGTAGATGGTGACAACCCTTGCGGCATCTCGTCTGAGGATCAAAGTTGCATATTAGATGGCAGCACTAATGACGGTAGTCATTCCGAGGACAGGAACACCCACAACTAACTGCCCTGAGACTTCACCAAGGCAACTACCATTTTGAAACCAAAATATGAGAGTATAACCAACTTCTCTTACGCAAATTAGGCTTTTGTAAGAAAATTTACTGTCGTTGAGTTTTAAATTCGTAACACTGAACACAATGTGTAACCCAACAAAGATCAACTAAAAATGCTTGGTTGCGTACTTTATTAAATGGTTGCCCCCCTTGTTATTTAAGATGGCTTCTTGTCCTTTTTATTTTGTATTTTTTTATATCATAATGAAAGTAGATGAATTTGAACTCTTGATTACTCCTGTTTAATACCCTTGAATGATCATGATGCCCAAAATCTCTCTTTTCGACATCTGTATCATAATGACATTTTTAATTTGGCATGTCCACAAAAGAAGAATATGGGTTTTTTTTTTTTATTTTGAAAAAAATTGTTTTATCCTATATATATATATATATATATATAAACTTTTATAAGAAATATAATGAACAAAATGAAAAGAAATAGAGACTTAATAAATAAACTATTAAAAATTGTTAAACTAAATAAATTCTATTTCAATATAACACAAAATCTTAATTGTACTAATATTATAAATAAATATAAAAATGTATTAATTGTGGAAATATTTTATGAGTGAACTATTATTGTAATTATTATTAAAAATGTAATAGAATATGTCCATAATAAATTGCCTTCACCCCACGGGCCGCGCCATAAGACAAAGTCCACAGTTCACAGTCCACAAACCACATGAGGGGAAGCCCACAAATATCTGGAAATTACAGCCCAAAAACAGAACATCCTGGGATGCTACTGAAACATAGGCTAAGCTTGAATGCAGAAACAACGCAGAAGCCTTCAAATAAGTGGCCATGATTCTTATCTACCCTTCCTTCAACAAAGCTTCTTCTACAGCTCAAACCACAACCGTGAAAAATGTTAATAAAAGGGTATCGGGTTCAGATTCATTAGCCTTTGAGTTTGAAGAATCAAAGCAGAATGATAAAAGGGTTGCTATAGAATTGCTGTCACCACCATGCAGCAGCAGATTGTGCTTATGTGGAAGAAGAGGATTTATAGGAGCAACTTTATTACCCTCAATAGTATATCCTTCATATGCTTCGGATTTACATGCTCCTACTGATCCCGTGGTACCTCCCTTCCTTTCTTTTTTCCCAAATATTATTTCTTATTATAATTTCATTTAAATTTTAATACAGGATGTGTGTGTGTGTGTGTGTATATATATATATATATATATACGGTGATTTATATGTGGAGCATTGAACAAACGCAATAATGGCAAATTTTGAAGTTTGAACAGTTAGGTAATTACAATCATGTTATTTTCTGTATTGAGTTTGTTTCCTATATGAGCAGGCAGCAGCAGAACTGATATTTGTTGGGTTATCAAATGCATAATTTGCAATTCAAAGTTGATTTTTATTTTATTTTTGGGGTGAAAAAACTAGTCTTGATAGTAGTTCTATTGGGTGCATTTAAGTTGCAATAATCATAATCATTATTTTTAAATATAATTATTGCTTTAAGTTAAAAAAAAAACAATAAAAAATTTGATGAGAAACTCAATGATTTCCACTTTTGCTGAACAGGATTCACCCTCCAAGACCAGATTGGTACGATGAGTTCTATGCACTAGCTATGAATTCAAGTATGGAATCTTATGAGGCAGAGGTCAGCAGACATTTATAAGGCGGTATTAAGATTAAGAATGTCCACCTCTAAACTGTGATTTACTAATTGTCTAAATTTGGTAAGATTGCAGGTTACAAGTCACAGATTTTTGCTAATTTGAGAGGAAAGGATAACAAAATTTTGGAGCTCGGGATTGGGACTGGTCCTAATATTAAATACTATGCTGGTAATATTGATGTTGATGTAGTTGGAGTTGATCCAAATCAGAAGATGGAGAAGTATGTGCAAGCAGCTGCAGTGTCTAATGGCATTCCTCCAGAAAAATTTAAATTTATTCAAGCGGTACGCCTCTTTCATATATTACTCCACTTGTTGATCTTAGTTCTATTCAATTACGGTATTTTCTTTCTGAAAGTTGTGAAGTCAAAAAATGACTTTCCAGTATAAACAAGATTTCAGGCTACTGACGTGTCAGCAAATAATAGCCAAAGCTTGTGTGCAGCTCACCTTTTTAGAAAAAAGACAATGGATTTGTGCTAGCTTGTTTGAAGCTGCATGATCCACCCTTCCTATAAATATGTAATGGATCTTGGTATCTTTAGCAATATTAACAGAAAATCATCAGACAAAGTCTCGTTTACTTATTTAACTCAGTATATTAAAATATATTAGTTCATTCTTCATATCATACTTTCTTCTAAATATTGTTGATCGCTGGCTGCATGTTCCTCTTTAGTAGATTGGTGTTTTGATGGGCTTCATCTTTGTGAATTTGTGAAAGATTTGAAAGTCTCAGTGAGGTTGATTTTAGGGTTGAGAAATTGCATTATCTTTTTCATCAATCTCCTGATCATATAGATCCTCTGAAATCTTCTTCATAACTTCAAGCTTGTATATTTTGTACTCTCTATTCTCGTCATGTCACCTTCTAGTTTGAGGTTTCCAATTTTTTCATAATAGTGCATTTTTGGCTTAACTTGGTGCAAATGTTGGACTCATGACTTGCTCATAGTGTTTCAACCGAAGTCCGACACTATTGTCAATATGGCATAAATTTGTTAACGTAAGTTTCTATGCTTATGATGATCAACCTCAACTCTTGTTCAAATATGTTATCCGTCATCTAAAAAGTTGACTTCTTCATGGCAATTTTTATTCTGATATTGTTAAATTTATAAAATGGGCTCAAAGTATAGTATATAAAAATATCAAGCTCTCTAACTCAAAATCAATTGGCGATAAAAAGAGTTGGCCCAAGTCATTAATCCTAGACATATTTTCTCTAGGTATTCAATGTGGGACAAGATATATACTTTAACACTCTCCCTCATGTGTAATCCAGTGTATATGAAGACCCATATAAGATAAGCAAGTCCAGAAGAAGCTAGTAAACTACGGACAACTATTGGCCCAATTGATTAGTGTTACTAGTTCAATTGATAAGTGGTACTAGTTAAGAAATGGGTAAACTTTGACCATTAAGAAATGGACTACAAGTGAGCAAGAATGAAGGCTAAGAAGAGTGTTTAATTAGACCCAAGGATCAGTGTTCCTGCTTAGGTCTGCCTAGGTGTTAGGCCCCCTGGCGCCTCACTTAGGCCCAAGGCGGCAAAAAAATCCCTCCAGAAATTAAGCGGGGTCTAGGCGGAGAGTTTTTTTTATTTTAATAACTACCTAAACCAGATCTTGATATATTTATTTTTCTAATAATTTACCATATTCATAATACAGGTTGTAGCATATCAAATCACAACAAGAAGTGAACAATATCAAGTCATGTTAGATGTTATGTTTAAATGTTTAAATATGTCGTTTGTAGGGTCTTTTAATGATCTGGGTTGCTAAATAGTGGATCCATAACATTTATATGTTCGAATTTAAGTTTTTACAAAATCTGGGAAATTTTCAAAAGTGGTCTGACAACCGAATGTCAGACCACATAGATCTTTTTCTGGTTATCATTTTTGTTGTTTAAATGTTTGAACATCTAGTATGCTAGAAGGACTTTGATCTGGACTTAAAATCATGCTTAGATCATGTGTAGATTTCGAGTTATTAATGGTCAAACCTCGTTGACCAAGCATGACCAAGGAGTTCCTGGGTAACCCAGAAACTCATTATCCGAGTCTGACAAGATTTTCAAAGACTAATAACTGTCAGGGTTGATGTTGTTGTATCCAGTTTGTAGCCTGTACTATTGACTCTATAACCATGCCTTTATATCACTCAAATCATCAATTGACTGAGAGTGGTGGTTGCTGTACATCCAAAAATCGCCATTTTTGGATACAATCTAGAAAACTCATCAAATTATCATTTCAAATTTTTCCAGAATTTTTGAAGGTCAGAAAAATTACGAAACATGAAAAATATAATAACCCTTAAAATTCCTTACCTCAAAAGAGCAGTATTTCTAACTGGAATATCGTATGTAATGCCGAAGGAAACTTGCACTGAATAACAACTCTTAAAGTATCTAAATATTCACAAAAATACGCTCGACAATATATATAGAGAGAAAACTTGTTTCTGATGTGATTTTCAATTCTAACCTAAGCGCCTATTTATAGGAAAATGCTAGAACGCCATAGGAGACTAAATTAATAAAATATTAATATTTCAAAAATTTTCTACGCACACATTTTTGACCCAAATTTTAGCCACCACCAGTGGGGCCCACCAAAATTAGATTTCCACACCAACCAAAAATGGGTCCCACCCAATTTTAATACAAATTATTTTATTTTCTGAAACTTCAGTAATTCATAATAAATAGACCTTTTAACAGAAAAATACGAATTTTATGACCAGCCTGGACGAGCACGAACTCAGTTTTCTGGGTAACCTAGAAAACTGATGAACGTTGTCTCTGACAAGGTTTGACCTTGTGATATCTTATGAATCTGATGTTGTTTGACTAACCTGATGAATGATATATGTACTTTGGCATGAGGACTACAACCCTGACCCATTAAAACGCTTTAACAATTAACAGAACTCGAAGAAAATTAAGCCTCAAACTGCCTACTCGAAGCTGACTGGGTTTCTGGGTAACCCAGAAAACCCAGGAAGCTCTGACAGTGAGTTTGATGGGATAGATCTCCTTGTTGTAATGTGTTATGACTTAGATGATAGTTGGATCTTGTAGTGTTATAACAATACTACAATGACAATGTCTTAGTTAGCTCAGATCATGTTTATACGGAGAATAAGAGGTGGTCAAACATGACACCTTCATCACTGATCACTGTCTGTCAGTGTTCTTGAGCCTCAAGAACACGTAAGGCGACAGATTTTGTCGCTATAGCCAGGTTTATTAATTTTAATTATATTAAATTCTAAAAATCATTTAAAAATAGTAAATAAATTCTAAAAATTATAAAATCAGTTTTAAAAATTATTTTAAGTTATAAAAATTAACTTTTAATAATTTGACATATTTTCCATAAATATTAGTAATTATTTGAGTATTATTAATATTTAATTTATTTAATAAATGCATTAAATAAATTAACTAAAAATGATTTTCTAATATTAAAAATCATTTTAAATGATAATAAGGTATTTAATAATATTTTAAGTTATAAAATGTAACTTTCAATATTTTAATGTAAATTTCATTAATTATTTAATATTAATGATATTAGATTTATTTAATAATTATATTAAATAAATTAGTTTTAAAATGATTTTAATATTATAAAAATCATTTTAAATGCAAATAAAGAGTTTAAAGATATTCTAAGTTATAAAATATTACTTTTAATATTTTAAGATAAATTTTATTAATTATTTAATATTAATGATATTAGATTTATTTAATAATAATATTAAATAAATAGATTAAAAATGATTTTATTGATTTAAAAATCATTTAAAATGGATATAAGTGGTTTAAAAATATTTGAAGTTATTATAAATGAATTTTATATTTTAGTGAATAATACCTTAATATTTAAATATCAATGGTAATTGTTTAAAAATGATTTTAAATGTTTTAAAAATCATTTAAGGGTAATAATTAATACTTTAAAAATATTTTGAGTTATTATAAAATAACTTTGATATTTTGGTAAGGGTTGCATTAATACTTTAATATTATTAATGATAATAGAATTATTTAATATTTAAATTATTTAATAATGATTCCAGAGTTTGAAAAATTATGATATTTATAATGATTAATTATACATTATTATAAGTCATTTATAAATAATATGATTGATATTTAAATTATCCAGATTAATATTTGAATTACAAATTAGAGTTTTATCAACGGTAAATTCGATAATTACCCGATATAGCCGTCGGTACACCAAAATGTTACCAAAATTGATCTGAACCTATATAGTTTGACTGTATAAGTGTTTGTTTGTGTCTTAAAGACTGATATATCTATGTGACAATGTGATTAGGTTATGTGTTGACTATAAATAACAGTATGATGTGTTATGATATGTTATTCTAATCAATAGAACAATCTTATAAATGATAGGTCGTTGAATTAAGGATAGAACTAAGTTGTGTAAGCAACAGACCAGACAAGTATCCTACCTTTGCATTTTCTTTATGCAATGGACATGAGTAAGAAAGTTTCAGAATTATATTATTTTGTACCAGATTATTAACCCTATTGTTATATATGTTATATTCGATAATTGATTACCAACATGGTACTATATGGTAATTCAGATATATATATATATTATGTTCGTTAATTTCTAAATATGGTTATTCAAGTGTCCCCACTTGGATAATCATAGTATTTAATCACATGTTGATATATATATATATATATATATATATATATACCTATTGATCACCAGTATGTATACAATAAGTAAAAGTCGACTAAGCTATTTGACCAACTAAACACAGATTTAGAAATATTGTTGAATATGATAAAACTTTTTTGTATCCAATTAAATTGTTTTGGTTCGGATTCCCGACTAAGTATGAACATCCCGAACATGGGAAAACTTTTATGCGCCCAAGGCGGACAGAGTGAACGATAATATCGTTCTTGCATGTAGTATTGATCAATAAAGGGCATAATGGGTTGATCACCCCCCGTGCCCGTAAGTTATGACGGTTTGCGGATGAAGTTCTGCTAAACCTATTTGAAAATTGAAAACAATGTTCATAATATGTCACCTTAACCCTATTTATAGTCAGTACATAGTTTCAAAAATTTGACAGAGAGTGGTTATGTTATTATTATCGGTTCAGATTACTTCACAACTTTTGATTTGTTGTAGAAAGGTAGTACAAACAAAACATTTAATCCTTTCAGCTAATATTTATAATTGTTATTATTTGTTGGGCACTCAAATGCTCATCCTTGCTTAAATTAAATGTTTTCAGCTAAGTGTGAACAACCAGAAGGCTCATGCAGAAACAAAGAAAAAGAAAAGCAAACAGAATAAGATTTATGGTATTCTATGTAATAGTATAACTTTATTAAGACTATGATAACTATTAAGTATCATGTAATGAATGTTTAAAGGTCGCGTACTTGGGATTCAGACTCTGATATGTAAATTAAGTTTAATATTTATATTATTGTTATTATTATTAGTATTATTCCGCTCATAGAAATGGTATCGTGAAGCACCGAGTTCGGGTTTCAAGTACCTGAATTTGGGGACGTCACAACTGTGACAGGCAACAATTATAATCATAGTTGTCATGATGACGATTAGGCGTCCTGGCGCTAGAGAAGTCAAGGTAATGCCTTGGACGCCGAACCGCAAAGGCTTACGCCCTTGGTAGCTGGCCATCATAACCCATGGACTAGCTATATGATGTAATTTTATTACTTATTAGACTTGTAATGTGTGATGAGTGTTGACTTATAATCATAGTTGTTTTACTAGTTTTTAATGTCAAGTGTTTTATGTTTGAATTTTGATTATGAAGTATTCATATAATTGTGTTTTTAATTTATTCCGTAGTGTTAGTTATTATGTTTTGAGTTTTGATGTACATAAAACTTTGTTGTCAAATATACTTTTGAAGTAAAATAAATAATATATAAATTGTACATTGTTAACTATTTGTCGTCATACGAACGCTATGGCGGGCGTCTTATCGCCTAGGCGGTCAACTACCGCCGCCGTGAAAACTATGATTGTAATTGAGTTGTGAAGATAGGTTTCAATTTTATTTTTAATTAGTGAGCTCTATATATCTTTGTTTACCAACAAAAATTTAGATGCAAATTAGAAAATTGATGCGGGTTGTTTTACTCAGGTTGGAGAGGCTTTGCCACTAAGTGATGTGTCCGTTGACGCAGTTGTTGGGACCCTTGTGCTATGTTCTGTAAAAGATGTTGATGCGACACTGCAAGGTATACGAGTTTATTCTTAAGATGGGAACATATATATGTCCAACTTAGTATAAGATGCTCATATTTTCTGAAGGCAAAAATAAAATGAAACAAGTTCAGTTGATAATATCATTAGTTATATTTTCAAAATTTATGCAAATGTATTTTTCAATGCTTAGCTCTTTAAAAGGTAATTAATACTGAATTACCAGAACAGCATATCCATATCAAAAACTGGCTCAATGAACTGATATTAACCCCCTTAATATTTATCAGTAGTGATAGAACTATTAAGATGTCAATCCAACATTCAACATACAAAATAGTCGAACAATCTGCTGCTGCTGATGCATAAAATTTTATAGTTATGTTCAGAGGTGAGGAGGGTGCTTAAACCAGGCGGGCTTTACCTATTTGTGGAACATGTTGCAGCAAAAGGTAGGATAAAACTTTCTCACCTTAGTTTTTAAATAACAAAATGGTTTTGATTTGACCTTGTCTTACCTCTTGCTGCGCTAGGCGCTAACACATTGTTGAATTAAAGGGTGTCCTTTTTTGTTGTTGTTGCTGGGCAGATGGAACGTTTCTAAAATTTGTACAAGGTGTTTTAGATCCTTTGCAACAAACAGTTGCTGATGGCTGTCACCTCACTAGAAACACGGGGACGAGTATATCTGCAGCTGGGTTCTCTAGTGTCGTCATTAACATGGCTTTCTTATCTACTCTCTCTATAATAAGCCCTCATGTGTATGGAATAGCTCGCAAGTAGTAGCAGCACAAGTGATGAGTTTTTATGCTTCATTCTGCAAGGTTTACATTCAGAGTGGAAGTTTCTTCACAATTGAAGAGCAAATTTTGAGGCATTTGTCCATTTATTAGCTCATGAGAAAATGATCATTGGGTATGGTTATATAACAAGATTCATGTTTGGTAGACACTTGTGTGGATCAAGTTTGGGGCTTGTTTGGATTTATGTAACTTAAAGATCAGATTTGTTGTACCGAACATTCATATTTATGTAATTTCTCGAATCGTGATTCTCCATTTTGCAATAATCTCAATAATAAAAATAAATAAATAAACTGAGTATGAAACAATTTATAATACTGCATATAATGAGAATGTTGGGTCTGACATATATATATATATATATATATATATATATATATATATATATATATATATATATATATATGTATTAGGGTGACATGGTGTTAAATAGCTGGAATCCCTATAATTAAAATATATACATCACTATTAGGATTTGTAATAAATTTGTGTTTGAATTACAATTTCAAAATGTATGTCAATACGTAGATAAATAAAATTATAAGAAATTCATATTCATTATATATTTTTAGAAAAGATTATTATTTATACTTATTAACGTAGTTAGCGTAAATAAAATTAATATAAATATTTGTAAAAATGATATATCTTGTGATTTTAAATGTCAATATTTTTATTATGAGTTACATAAATAATTATATATAATATAATGAGCTAATTTTATAATCTTCTTAAATTTAAATATAATTCGATAGAAAACTCTCTCATTCATTTTATTTATGGGTTTTATAGGTTTGAGAAGAAAAGAAAGGAGAAAATTAAAATTTGAAGAGAAAGAAGAAAAAGAGAGTAAAATTTAAGGCGAGTAAGAAAAGAAAAGAAAGGATGAAGGGCATGAAAGCAAAAGGCACTTAAATAAGCGCGCCCTCTTCATCATACTAGGGTTTCATCACGCCCACGGACATTTTCCTCCAGTCGATTACTTCTTCCCTCAACTTATAATCGTAAGCTCACCCACACTCCACCGTTCCTCCATTTCTCCTCGTATATTTATTTATGTATATTTATATTTGTCTGTCGTGTATTATAACATATCTTTTGCCTTTTGAAATGATTTGACGACTGCTAGGGTTTTCGTTCCATCACTTATTCAGTGATACGCTGTAAGTTTGCATTTAGATTTGCTGTAACGGGAGATATAGTGGATAATATGTTGTTATTGGTACATCTTTGAACTTATTTTGTATCTGCCCTGATTATTTTACATAAAATTGCTACGGTATTATTTTGATTATGTATTAATAGTTGAAAGACTGCTACTTTAATTTCTTATTTATTGTAGTTGAACTTAATGATGGTGCTTTAGCGTAAGTGTTACTTGAACTCACTGGTGTTGCTTTAATTGGTGTAGTTTCCATAGTATTTGAAAATGCTTTATTAGCTTTCCATTTGTAGCATATTTTTTTTTTAAATTTTATTTATATTCCCTTCACATGTAAAGTAAATATATAAAGTACCCTTTTGGCCAAAGTTCTGAAATTTATTGTTTGATGCATTGATCACGTAAAAACATAAAATTTGAGGCTCAATAGCTAAACTAGTTGCAATTGAATCATAAGCCAAGACTAATTTGTTTTCATCCTAACAAATAAAAAAAAATCAACTCTAGTTTTTCTTTAATTTTGATAGACCATATTCAGCTCATTATCTGGTCTATTTTGTTTGCACTATTGAATTTTATGTTTTAATCGTATTTGTTTTCTTTTGATGCCAGCGTCTTTTGTGGATTCTTGAAATATTCTATAGCTGAGGGACTAAGTGCATTAGTAAAGGATAGTGTTCTATGTTGTACTAGTAACATGTGGCACAGGCAGTCTTTATGTGTCTTCTCAAAATTTGAACTTGAGAAAGTTGAGTGACTTCAGGTTGACATTCATTAAGATCTGCGAAGATAGTGGAAGCAAGCAATATTGGTTCTGGTGAGTTGTATAAAAATCTGCAAAAACGGGTTCCCTTTGTTGTGTGGCTGCTAGGCCACATGGATCCAATGCAGCTAGTGGGGAGTGGTCCATGGGTCCACAAGAGCCCTACTGGCGAACCAATACAAGCTTCTCTCCTCCCCCATCGAGATGGGATTTCCGGTTCCAACCTGAAGGGCCATCATTTGGTTCTAATGAGGGAAGTCAGTTGTATGGTTCTTCGACATCATCAAACAGCAGAGAAAGTCGAAGTTGGTTAAGAGGGAACCATCTTGCCAATCACCATTATACTGCATCTGATGGTGCTGGCCCATATTTTAGTAGTCCATCTGACATATCTCCAATCCAGCAGTGGACTCCCCCAATTATACAGGAAATTAGTGTAGATGATTATGGAACTTCATCAAGGAGAGGTAATCTCATTAATTGTCTTTCTCAAAACTTTTGCATTTTGTAATAATTAGAAACTTTTTCTGACTGTTACTTCTTTTTTTATTATACTTTTCCCTTTTTGAGGTTTGTGATGCATGAGTTAATGTGTTAAAGCCTTCAGTTTTGTTATCCTGGGTAAGTTTTGATAGGTTGGAATAAACTGTTGACACTTTGGTCATATGTTTCTAGGTGTGTGTGTATATTAATTATATGTAAGGGATAAAATGCACCTCATATTTGACTAATTATGTTAAGATCAACCCTAATGAGCTTAACAAATTTGAACTAGTGGTGCTTATTCAACTATCAGTGGCTGAAGTTGGTGAAAATATAGTGGCTATGGCGGTAGGTTTTTAGTGCAGAACCAGTAATAACTCAATAAAAAATCTGTTGAGAAATTAAGTAATAGGAAGTAATTAGAGAAAATAGATGGAAATTGATAGGTATTGGGGGAAGAAGATGGATAATAGATATATATAGAGAGAGAGACATAAAGAGGGATAAAGAGAATGGTCAAGACAATTCTTTGCCGTTCATATTCAATATGTTATATACTTCATCTCACACATGCCTTGATTGCCTTCTATTTTAAGAGTTCTTATTCTAAGCTATTTTTGCTAATTTGCACCATGTGCTAGCTATTTCTAGAATATTCTACTTATACGTCCTAACTTCCACTTATTTACAATTTGGCCTATAGCCTTGCAAAAATTACGCTCATGTGCAAATTTTAATTTGTTCTATTTTACTATATTCTTCTCCCTTGAAGTGACAACAAAACTTAGGATCGTTAAAGACGGTAGGTTATATTTAGGTTTGTCAACGATGGGGTGGGTATGGTTGGGGATTCTCCTCAACTTGCACTTGAAACATTTCTCTCTAGTACATTGAAAATATATACATACAAGATCGGGGTAATCTTGGAATCCTATACATACAATAGATAATCGGGTAATCCTCAAATTTTAACACTGTAGAAAAATTGGGTCCCAGTAAGGTCGGGCAAAATTGTTGGGACTAGTTATATTGGTGGTGCCATAAGAGACAGGTGTTGGTGGAGGGAGATGGATAGATAACACTTACTTTTTCTTCAGCATTGTTCCCTTCCATATTTGCTAGTTGTTGATGTCGTTGCAACAAAAATAAGGGTAAAAAATGGTTCCACTTATACTCATTAATTTTTTATTTATAAAAAAAAATGGTCAAGTTCAAGATACTGGTTTGTGGGTACATGAACTTCAGATTTGGGGATATTGCGTGGTTTTTAACATTGCCAAAGGCTTTCCGCTTATCCAAACAAAAAGCTAAATCTTCTTAAAGGCTCACTTTGCAGCTGTATCCAAAGAAAAAAAAGGAAGTTACTTTTACTTTTAAGGTGTTAAATTGTTAATCAAGTTGTTTTTACTTTCTTTATCTACTGAAGCAAGCTATTTTATTCTTAAATTTAGGACTAATAGCCCTAAGTATGCATTAAAAGAATGGAATGAGTTGTAAACAGTAATTAAGCTTACAATAGCAGTAAATTAGTATATATTTGTATAAGAATATGATACATAAATTTTTTTTATATGAATTTATTTATCTAGGTAATTTAGTTACATGCTAAACAAAGAGATTCATCTATCATGTTATAAAGGTAATATTTATTTATTTATTTACTTATTTATGTGTATTTTTTTGATAAGTAACATGTATTACTGTAATAGTCAAACTACAAATGCTCATTTAGTTTATAGGACTTGAGGGGTACAATCTCTCTGATTTACGCTAAATGTTACTACCTATTTGCTAAGCCCATACATGCTTGATCGAGAAAAGCAAGCAAAGAAGCAGCAAGATACAAAATATGAAGGGGCTAGAGGTAGAGCCAATGACCAATTGAAAAGTTAGAGACTACAGTATAAAGCCCTCAATCATACTTTTGTCAGTGAAATAAATTGTATATACTCTTGCTAATTAAGGTAAATTTTGTGCACCACGAAAAACATAGGGTCATCCCTGGATTTAAGGAAGGAAAAATAAAAAGTACCCCTATGAATCTAGTTCTAGTGAAAGCGATGAAAGTCTAGTTGTGCTTCAGTTGAACGTGTAAAAGTTTTATGGTGAAGAGCCTGGTTAAGCTGACTAAGAACATTCAAGATATCAAAGTCGGTGCAATGGTAATCTCGTCCTTAGTTGCTGAGTCAAATAGATGTTTCAATCCGACGGGTTAAGGCGTCGCCTAAATGTTTCAATTCGAGCAAGCGGATCCGACTTGTGGATTTCAAGTCGAGCGCATAGAAATCAAACCATATGGACGCTTAAGGCGACTTAAGCAGGCGACGGCGCCTGAATTTGTTATGTTGGGTTAAAAAAAGTTGGCCCTAATCGCAGCAGTAGAAGGTGGAGAGCGAGTGAAAAGGTTTCAGTGGTCGACAACTCCGGCCGATAGAAATCAAACTCGTCATCTCTTCTTTCTTCTTCTCTTTCTTTTATTGTTGCTTTTTTTTTTGTTTCGTTACATTTTACCCATAACTATGATTATATAATGTATATTATTATATAATATGTTTACAGTTTACCCACAACTATGATTATATAATATGTTACAGACTTAGGATAATGGGTTGGATAGTTGGTATAATACATAACACCTGTCCCACCATGGTGATGAGTGGAAGGATAAAAATGATGTTATTTATTTATCTACATGTGCATATCTAAACTTACTTTGGTACTATCCCTATTAGTTACATTACATGACATGCAGTTAATATTAAATAGTATAATATTTATTTGTTACTTATACTATAATATATTATATTTATTATTCATAAAAATTAAATATTATTTAAGATAATCAATAATAATTTAACTTTTAATTGTGATATTTCTATTAACTTATTATATTTATTATTCATAAAAAATAAATATTATTTTAAGATTAACAATAAAAAATAAATATTATTGTTAATAAATATGTTTTGAGTTTTAATGTATATAAAATTTCATTGTTAAATGTACTTTTAAAGAAAAATAAATAATGTATAAATTGTACCCTGTGAACTACTTGTCGCCATACGAACGCCATCGCCATGGTAGGCGCCTTATCGCCTAGGTGTCTTGGCGGTCACAACCGTCGTGCCTCACCAAGGCTCCGTGACAACTATGGGTAAAACGAGGCCTCGACGGAGATGATGGATGGGAACTCTTACCTAAGCAGGATTTTCAAATGTTTTGAAATAGTGTTGAGCTAGTGAAGTACCCTATTATAAATTCGTTGAGCAGCAATTGAACTGAACGTTCCAAGTGCATTTAGCAGGAATCGAACTTACGAATTTGCCCTTTGTATATGTTCTTTAACCATTAAGCCATGGATGCAAAGAGACTCCACGACTGAATTAGGTTTTGGTATTCCTTCTCGAGCTTCTATTTCTTTCGTTGAAGAAGATTTGAGAAAAGATGGAATAAAAAAACGTGTTTTCAGAATGAACAAGATACGGTTTGAGAAGGGGGAGTTAGCAAAGTTAGACAAGATTGGAATGGGCATATGATGAACATGTATTGATGTACCAAATGCTCCCTGGTTTATGCATATTCCACCAGTGGCTTGATTATTGGTATATCGAAGTGGAAAGACATTGCAACATCAATTATACACACTAGCAGAAAGAAGATCCAGTGACTGTTCCATTGCATGGAAGGTGCTGGTCTGATTTTGAAATTTCAGATCTAGGGTTTGTCAAGAGATGTAACGTTGTAAGGGAACTTTCTAATTTTTAGGCTTGAAAAATATGTGTTTCTAGGACAGGATATCTAATTTGGTTAAGTTTTAGCCCAGCAACATTGTTGCAGGTGAGGATGTTTGCAATATGGGCATTGCATTGCAATATTGAGGCATTTACGGAAAGTGTGTGAGATTTCAGGGAATACAATCTTTCACACGCAAGATTTGGGATTCGACTTTATCCTAATAATTTGCATTGCTTACTGATAACATATCGTTGGTTATCAATGAAGTCCTGGTACTATTGTTCATTAGGTTCATTTGACCATAGATTGGAGGGATTTTGATATTTTTTGTCAATTTGTATATTTACTACTAAAATTAGGGTTTAATGTCTAGTTTTTTCTCCATATTTTATTTTTTAAAAAGCCAAGAATAATTTGGGTTTAGGGTTCTAGGTTCACAAAGAGTAGAGAATGGTAAAAATTTAAGGCTCGATTAAGCATTAAATAGAATTACCTGGCTGCTGAACGCCATACCTAAGCAAAATTTGGCTCTTTGACAGTAATAGGGCTGCTGTGCGTAAGAGGTTGATTCGGCTGTGTACATTAAGGTCTTAGATTTTATTAAGAACTAAAGATAGAGTTTCATCACTTTCATGTCTGGTTGCAGGGTAAAAGTATAGAAAACCAAGAAAGGAGGAGGAGAAGAAGTACAAGAAATGCCAGGAATCATAATGAGGGTTTAGAATTGCGTCATATAATCCATATAGAAGCTTGTGAAGATCTCTGACCTTCCTTGATATATATAAAAAAAGCATTATAGTGCTCCATATAGACCTTTTGAGCAATTTTAGACCTTGTAAGATTTGGAATCCGTATTAATAACTAACTTCAACATTAAAAAATATAGGAATTTGGTACATCCTTGTATGCACCCTCTGATATTAACTTGACCCAGCAATCTTTCTACCAGGGCTGTCATCAATTCAATTTGAGTAATGGCTTTTTGAACTCGATTCATCAAGTATTTTGATACATTATTGTATGCACCTTTGCACTATTAATTGGTATAATTGTTTTCTGTAAGCCTGTGAAGTTTCAATAAATTTGATTCGCTGGTGATGGCAAAGGGTTCAATATAATTGGGCTGGACATTGAACTTGTAGCTATCGGTTTCCTCTAGGTTCTTTGTAAGATGCTAAACTATTGTGGTTTAGAAGTGATTCCAGAATTCTTGCACGTGCTATTAGAAATTTAAAAAAATCCATATTTCATACTATTAGAAATACCAAAGTTCTCCCTTTTCAACTACAATTTTAAACTTTGAAACCATGTATCTTAACTAACAATGGCCATCAATTCAGAGTAAGAAGCACCCCAAAGTCTTGTTTGTGAAGGCTAACACTAATTTTCCATTTTAAGTCTTGACAATCCAGATTATTTTGTAGATGCTGTGTGGTGTGTTTCATGGTTCAAGTTTTAGCTTGTTTCCTTTTCAAGAAGAAGGATTTGAGAAACTAATATAATTATTATTTTATTAATTAATATCTTCATGTTTTAATGCAATTGTTTGTAATAAATAAAAATAGTTGCAATGTTTAAATTGTGTCATTGGTATACTCTTTTTTTTTGTACCAAACCGGGGTTCGTCCGGAAAACGAAAAAAACTGTTTTGGACAGTCCTATGTGTGGTGTGTTTCAAATATCAAGAAGAAGGAAAAACTAAATAGTATTCAAATGATTGTTTGATGTGCTGATTATTTACTAATTTAAATCAAGGAAAGGCAAAAATGACTGATTATTTCTAAAAAAATTATCGAAAAAGGAAAAAGGAATGGTAAGACTGATAGTTCTAAAAAACACGTGGAAGTGTTATTACCACATTTTAGTTATGTATATGTGGTAGATTTGTCTTGTTTAATGGTTCAAGTTATCTATTACTGCTTCAGTTTCAACTCTTTTCTGGCTTAAGAAAGTATTGAAAGTGCTTTTAATTGCTCTAAATAGTTTTACTGAGTTGTTTTTTTTCTTCTGTTGTATTCTGCAGTTTCAGGCCAGTTGTCCTTTTCGCCTGCTATGGAGGTAATGTGTCCTACCATTAGCATTATATTTCTTGACTTGTTGATGGGCATCTTATGGGATACAACTTTCTCTCCTTGATGGTTCTTTTTATAGGGTATATCAGCAGTTCGGGACAGTGTTGGGTCTACTTCATCCCGATCAGACAGTAGCGATTATGAGTCTATTGTCAAGTTACATTCTTCTCATCGTAACTTCTCAAGTCGACGCTACTTTATGCCCAAACCAATTCACCCTCTTTCAGTTCCATCTGAATCGCCTACAAGAGAAACTGTTGATACCACAGCCACTGGGTTTTCTGAATTCGATGCCGCTATTTATCATAGAGATAGGCATCGGTTTAGCAGCGGTAGTGGTGATGTTGATTTCACGGACGTTTCTGAGCCTAGTGAATCTGATTTTTTAAGTCGATCATGTAACATATCAGATGGCATTAAATGTGGTTTGTGTGAGAGGTATCTTTCTCAGAGATCACCTTGGAGTTCTCGACGCATTGTGAGAAGTGGAGACATGCCTGTTACTGGAGTTCTTTCATGCCGTCATGTTTACCATGCAGAATGCTTGGAGCAAACGACACCAAAAGCACGCAAGAGTGACCCTCCTTGTCCTTTATGCGTTAGATCAGATGAGGAAAATATTGCTGAGCAGCGGGGTTGTTCCAAGTTGAGGAATGGTATTCCAAGGCTAAGACCTTTTCGTGAAGATGGGCCATCTAAGCCATGGGGCTGTGCACAAGCAGGCGACTGCGTTGAAGGGGCTCTGCATGCACCTCCACGCAACACTATGTTGTTACTTAATCGAAGTCGCATTAAAAAAAACCTTTCTGTGAAGGGTAATTTAGGCAAGGAATTTCCCGGTAAGTTGAGGAAAAGTGGCACATATGCTTCACAACTATTTATTGGATCAGTTGATCAGGAGGCAGTTGGTTCTGTGGAGACTACGGGAAGTTCTAGTATGAAGTGATGATGAAATTTGTGTACATAGCCGCAGACAGATATTGTGGAAGGGATTAGTGATATTTACCTTTGCAAGTGTCTGCTTGATTCCAAGTCTTAACTGGTTGATTCTGTTGTAATCTTAACTTAGTCGATTGTGGGTCCGACTGACAAATGGCATATTTTGTACCTCCTGATCGGTTTATTGTTTTTGTAATATCTAATGTGATGCCTTCCTACATACACAAAAAGAGTAACCTATCATTTTTTTTAAATTTTAACTTATAAATTACCTCGATTTTGATTAATGCAATCTATTGTAATTACGAATATTACCGAGTCAAAATTGTAAAAAAATTTCTGGAAATGAAGGGTAGTAATATTTAAATCTAACTCGTTAGGCTGGAAATAAATTGAGATTTAGAGTGTTGGAATCTATTGGGTTATTGAGATTTGGTTTATAAAATTTATTAAGTATAAAATAAAGTTTGATTGAGGTTCGTTTAGCTACAGAATTAATCACGATATCGAATTGAGTCCGAACAATTTGAATTTTTCGAATGAATATGATCCGAATATCAATATAAATTTGTAATTTGAAAATGTTTGAGTAATTTATCGAACTTCAAAATTTACTCATATTTGAATCATTTATATTTTGAGTTGAAAGACTTCGAAGCTTAATGAAAATGAGCATTTAATCGAACTTTTAACTATTTGCTCATTTTAATACTTTTAATATCAGTATATATTGGCCTTACAGGAACAGTGATAGCATTCAAAATTTAATAGTGAAAGCCCATGGGCTATTTCCCTAGCCATTCAAAAATTTGAATAAAACCTAAAGGGAATCTAACTTCTATCTATCCTTTAAGGGATCTTGAGGCCGGCCGTAGTGGGGAGGGGGACCATACTACTCTTCTCACCCATATTCATGTGATATGTCGCATAAGATTTGGACAACCACACATTCGTGGTACATTACACAAATTCGATCTTTTCATGTGATGTCCCCCCAAGTATTATACTCCCTCCGTTTCTAAAAGATTATAGTTTTAGAAAAAAAATGTTCTAATTTATTTGTCCTTTACAACTTTCTAAGAAAATAAATTATTTATTTTCTTATATTACCACTACCTTCTCTCATTATCCTAAGAAATTTTCTCCCTTGTATTAATAATTTTTAACTTCCCATAAAGAGGAAGTGATGAAATTTCAAATAAATTTTAATTGTTAAATAATAATATTAAATGACTTTTTTAATTCATATGCAAAAATCTTAAATGACAATTTTTTAAAAGCAGAGGTAGTAGTAGTGTTTTTCTTCAAGTCCTTTTGCCCTGTGATTTTGGGCCCTCTTCTAATTAGATTGTGACAAATAACGGTTTATTCACTTCAATTCCTAAGTCCTAGGCCTACCCATGTTCTTAAGTATTTATTTTTTGGTTAGCACAACCCATGTTCTTCTTTTGTCATTTTCCAACCAATTTGACACAAATGAAGATAACCATATCCTAGAAGATATATTTGGGATGGAGACACCTCCATAATTTCCCATTTCAAGACTTGCATTATCTTTTCACAAAAAGTTTTACAACCAGATTTTTTTTATCATTGCAAGGCCTTCTTAGATCATCTTTTCCAAAAAGAGTTGTATTTTTTAAATTTTTTTTGTTATTACTATTTTTTTTATCTTCATTCAATCTTATTGTTATCTATCCATTTATCTATCTACATCCGGTTAAGCGTTAAGTGAAATTTACGTTCATAAGTTCTTTCATTCACATCTGATCTTGATGTGACAATAAGGGCTGATCTCTCTCTCCGCGTGTGTCAACATCATATTGAACATGAAATCAACTTAACATGAACTTCATTTCATGCTAACCACTCCCCTACCTATATATCCGACAAGGTGGTATCTCCCTCTTGTAAAATTGTAAGGGTCCAAGCCTCACTCTTATTTATCTGCAATGGCTATTTACTACTCCATTATAATATTATTATGTAGTTCACATTTAACACATTATAATGAGAAACAGTCTTGATTAGTATGGATGTATCTTTTATTTTTGTGGAGGCATTGGGTTACTAGAATGGAATGTTACACCACCACCGGTCTCTCAAAATGAGTAATGTTAAAGATGTCAAATACAAATGTCAACCTAACCTAAAATTGATATGTAGAAACCGATATAAGAAGGAGACGCGGAGTACTTGAGAGACATGAAATCTTAAATTTGAGACCCTTCCACCAAAACGATCCAATTGTATGGTTCCCACAATATCTGTAACTTATCAATGATGAGTAGCCTTAATAATGGATGCTCTTCACTAAATTTCTGTAAATTAATTTATTATTAAGAAGATTCCTTGTCGTGAAGGGGCCATTCTTGTTCATCTTTGTAACTAGAATTCAATGCTAAGTATTGGGTTGGAGTGATCAAGTAACATGGGCATTGAGCAAACTACACTTTTCTAAGGAAATTTCAGTGGTGGCCTGGTGTACTTTGTGGCTCCTCTCAGATGAAGTAGGCATGCATGTGAGTTGTGACAGTGGGACAACCAATTAAAATTGGAACCCGGCCTAAGGAAGTCCCAAACATGTTGGGCCTTCCATGTGACATTGTAGCCATTAGTTAGGTTGTCAAAGCTAATGAAGTGGAATAGCTATGCTTTTTATATCGTGCTATATGCCCTCATGACCTAGTCACTATGACATCTCTGTTTATCGATCCAAGTCCATCTCATATATACAGAGTCCTACTTTAATTCAAAATGAGCTTTTGCTTGACTTGTGTTTCTTTATATGCTATTTCAAGTATAAATTAATCTCCATGTCCCACTGCAAACACATCACAATGAACATTCTTCTCTTTTAACTATTTAGTTTTGGATTGAATTAATTATACAGGGTGGAGCATAATGAATGAATGAATGAATGAATGAATATACATTGGTAGAAAAGATGGGAGTTTCTCCTTCTCTCTTTCTTTCTTTACTGCTAGCCTATCTCTTTCTCAAACGCATACACGTGCCAGTGGAAAGTCCCACCTCAAAAATTTGATAGTAAAATAAATAAATTTTCTTAATTTTCTAAATCAATCCCTCTCCATGTATGTGTGTATGTATGTACTATTCTTGGCCCTAGTACCCCATGTGCTTACTTGACCATATCTTTCTCATTCAGTGAGTCTGCCTCTCTAAAGTGGTGTGTCACTTGAGTAGAATAGCTGGGTCATGTTTATGATTTTTTTCTGATAGTAATAATAAATATTTTCCCCCCTCCCCTCCCCTCCCCTCTCTTTTCTCCCGACAAGCTCTCCCTTTCAAATAAAATTGATAGTCTATATTCTTTATATATTTCTCATTATCATTTCTCTTATGTCATCATATCATGATGTCACATTTCAATACATTTTAAATCTGAATCATAAAATGAATACTCTTTGATTCATTTGAAACCTATGGCAAGATTATCCTAATTTGCAAGATGGAAACAAGTATTCCTTCTAGAATTGCATGATTACAATTTTTTATGGCAAGATAAGTGCTTAATTTGCAAGATGGAAAAAAGTATATTGTACACTTTAATTTGTATAAATATTTTTTCAGTACTACTCCCCACTCCAGTAGTTTAATTATTAAATAGACTGATAGACATACAAAATTTACGCACATTAGGAAGTTGATATTTGTCGGAAGAAAAGTTCTTCTTTTTAAGCTTTTCTACATGTGGAATACGCTTTAGCATGAAATCAAATGGAGTTTATCTCAACATCACGCTATCTTGTGAGGATGAAAAAAATATAAAATATATATATATATATATATATATATATATATATATATATGTTTCCTCCTGTTTATTATATTGAAATTCATATAAACACGACTAGAAGCATTTAAAATTAAGCAATCAATATGTTTCGAATTTCACATCGAAATGCGTGTTCTACATTTACCTACAAAAATGAAAGAAGTAAAAGAGAAAAATAACCTGATAACTTATCTTTTAATATATATATATATATAGACAACGGATCCAGTCCGGGATCTCGGACTGGTCCAAAATACGGACCCCAAATTTTTTTTTTTTGTAGAACAACTAAAAAAAAATAAAAAAAAAATTATGGAACTGAAATTTTTTCATAATACAGTGTTTTGGGTGTGTTTTTAATACCTACACCAACCAATGTATGTACAGTTTGCCCAGACTGTACAGAAATGTTTTGGTATAGGCATCCAAATCACGCCTAAAACACTGTATTATGTAAAAATTCTAATTCCATAAATTTTTATTTTTTTTTAGTTGTTTCAAAAAAAAAAAAAAAAAGTCGATTTTAATAGAGTCCCATCCTTGATGGATCCGATATATATATATATATATATATATATTTCAATTTCTTTATATGAAACTTGTTTGATTTGTATAAATAAACGTTCAATTTTTTAAAATATAAGTTATTAGGTACGCCTTCTTATTCATAACATAATCGAATAAATACAAAAATGGCTCATCCAAGTCGCAATCCTTGTAATCGAATAAATCTACACTTTCGCAAAAGACAATTTTTTCTAAGAGTTAAAAAGCAAGGATTAAATTAATTAACATAATAATACTTTATACAATAAGCTAACTTTACCTCCACAATTAAAAACTAAAAATATTATAGTCGACATAATATAATGGGATGAGTCTGAGTCGGATGACTCATAAAATTGAACTTTAAACATCTGTCGGCACCCTAACCACGATAAAATTACTCATGATCCAAATCAATTTTGATCCTAATTGGACAATTATTTTGGTAATTAACTTTAATTATTCTTTGCTATCGGATTAAATAATTAACTTGACCCTAGCCTTTTTGTCTCTTAGAAGCCTCCACAACTTAGTGTTGTACTGCCTCGGTTCCCTATTAACTGACGTTGTTATATGTCAATTTTTTTGTTTTCAAATATTTGAGGTTATAAGATTTTCATGTAATCCTCTCTCTCCTTCCTATTGGAGTCCCAAAAAAAATTAAAGACTTAAAAATTTTCTCTTCTTCTTATTGGAATCTTATGAAAAATTAAAGACTTAAGAATTCTCTCTCTCTTTCCTATTGGACTCCTTTATCTTTTTATGTATATCCGTGAAATTTTCTCTCTCCTTCTTATTGGATGAATAGACAAATGAATTGGAGTAATTAAATTTCTTAACAGGTGTGTATTGACATATAACTTCAATTATTTCGGAACCAAGGGAGTATATAATAAAGGATTAAGATATCTCTATTACACTTATTTTTTTAATTTTTCTCGATACATATGTAGTTCAATTATGACATTTATTGAAAAAATAAAATTTGCCGCAAACAACTAGCGACCAAAAAAAATTGCCGTGAATAATTGATGTAATACTTGGAAAAAAAAATTGTTTTAAAACATATTAATTGGACTTTGTCATTTATTTTGGGTCAAACTTGTTATTTAATTTGTGTGGGCTAATAAATAGGATGATTTACATATTCTATTACATTTTTAAAAATAATTACAACAATAGTGCACTCATAAAATTTTTACACAACTAATACACTTTCATATTTATTTATAATACTAGTGCAATTAGGATTCCTTAATTTAGGGAATTAGTATTCAATTAGAATTCCTTAATTTAGGGATTAGTTATACCCATGACTTCTTCACTCTCTCTTCATCTATAACAACTGCAGTTAGTCATCATCCTTCTTCTTCATTCAACGTATTCGTAGATATCGATCCCGACAAAATAAGGTTGCCAGATCTCTCCTCCACCGCTTCGTAACGCACGTGATCTACTCCTCCTCCTGCACCTACACCTTCACCCTTCACCCACTTCTCCACCTAAGCAATCCATTCTTCGCCTGCGTCATGCTACCCCTACACCTAGAGCTCTCCTCCTTTCCCATCACTTTCACACACCCTCCCACCTTCTTCCTCCCACCACCTCCCAAGACTAAAGCTCAAACACCACTCCATCATCACCATCTCCTACAAATAATCACCGCCTCCAAAATGAAAAGTATATCTCCAGTAGCTTCTCAAAATGAAGGATGCAAAATGAAGGGTCAAAATAGAGGTGGGTATGAAGATTCAGGCGGTGGTGGCGGTGGATATGAATATTGGATGATGGCGGTGGATTTGAATACTAGATGATGGTAACCAAACCTTCATATCAAAGTAACCAATCAACCTCCATACTTTAAATTTTTTCTTAGTACAGTTGGTTACCAAACCTTCAGATCAAGGTAAGCAAAACTTCGTACCAAGGTAACAAAACCTTCATACCAAATTAACTAATTCACATCCACACCTGTAGTTTTTTCATAGTGCAGTTGGTAACCAAACCTTCAGACCATGGTAACCAATTCAATTTTATCAAGTTACCAATTTCGTTTGAATGTGATGCAGTTGGTAGCCAACCATTCATTCAAAGGTAACCATTTTATTATTTATGAGTAACAAAATAGTTATAAAAAAATTTTCAGAACATTAATAGTTACATCTATTTATTATTAATTTTTTTGTAGGACGAATTTTCTTCTTATTGTCATTGGCGTTTTGGACAACAGAGATTCGCGGCGGAGTATGTGAGATGTTACAGTGGTGTAGCGGTGGACTATTATTTCAAAGTGTATGTGAGGGAGATGAAGATTTGAATTTGAATATTTAAATTTGAATTATTATTTTGAATTTGAATTTGTTTTTGTTGTTAGATCCAAATATTTGAATTTGAATTATTAATTATGACAGTTATTTGTCCTTGATTTTATGTTTCCTTATTAATGTGAATTGTACTATTTTTGTAATATGGGTTCTCTTTTTGTAATTATTTGGTTGATGCATTTTTCTTGTAATTACTTTCTATTTGTTGTATACTTATATAAAGAACCCTAATAAATATTAATAAGAGATGGCTAAATGAATTTAGTACAATTTGGACCTTAAAATTTAATTGGATTTAATGTATATTAAATACAATTTAATTTTATTAACATTAGGAGAGTTAATAAATTATATTAATTAATAAATAAATACCCAAAACCCAACTATCTCATTACGTCTAAAACTAGTTGGAAAAAAAAAACATAAAGGAACAAGAGGGGCGGCTGAGAGAAGCAATTCAGTCATCAATTGATAATAGGGTAAGAGGTTTCTTCAATTTATTCATCTTGGGTAATCAAACAAGGATTTAAACTCACCTGTGAAGGATTGCAGAAATTTATATACCGTTTATGTGACGCCCCCAAAATAGGTATACATCACCCATTCTGAGTTGTCAATACATGGTACAGAAATAACTACAACTTTATTATTACAATAGTAAAACTGTGAGTTTGAATACAAATATTATCTTCTAGACAATTTCTATACTCAAATAAATTCTCATCATATTTATTGATACATTATTTTACAAAAATGGTGAGGACTACTAAACAACTCTCTCTAGCTAAACAACTCTCTCTAGAACCTTCATTCCATACCCCGACTCGTACTCGCTATATTCTCGCCTCCTGAGAAGAAAAATGGAACAAAAAGAAAAAGGGTGAGCTCAACTAGCCCAGTAAAGAATATTATGACTAAGACAATATACAACAAATTATCGTTAGTCTTCAACAGGGAAAAATCTAATAGAATACAATAGACAACAAGTTTTAAATCCATATTCACAGCGGAAATAATAATTTATTAGAAGAGTTAAGTAAAGAATGCAAACTACTATCTTCTATGTATGAATTTAAAAGTTCATCGCTCTATCTTTTATCCCCTCAGAACATCAATCAATATATATCTGAATCAAATATTCATCTTTGCACTACTGTGCCAAAGATATTCATCATTGGTCATGTTCATCTAAACACTGCTCATCTTCAGACTACTTTGGACCAAAGATATTCATCGAAATCATTCATCTTTGCACTACAGCCAAAGATATTCAATAATATCATCATTTAAGACCGAGGATGATGAAAAATATTTTTAAAAGCGAATCCAAAGGAAACAAAATGACAAGGATTAAGGATTAAGGATTAAGGATTCTGACTTTGTTTTATCCATGTCCAAAAATACCTCAAAAATAATCATAGTAGTGTAAAATTCAAGAATAATCAAAACATGGATACAATCAAAGCTAGTATCCACAATAGATATTTTAGATTTAAAAGGAAAAATTTTCATTTTTCACGAATAATGCCGATACGTGAATAAGAATCTCGACACCAAAAATTCCAAATTTGATAAAAATTTCGGATCAATATTTCAAAGATAATGATATTGAAGAAATAATATCATTACGAAAAAAAATAATATCCTTTACCTCGGAAAAACAAAGATTTAACCTAATAATCGGATATAAAGCTATAACTTGAACTCAGACCATAAAGCAATACTCAAAGTATACTCAAAATACTCACAAGAATACGCTCGATAATATAGAGAGAAAACTTCAGCTTTACGAATGTGATTTTCAATTCTAACCCAAGCACCTTATTTATAGGAAAATGCTTGTAACACCAAAAAGAAAATTTAATAAAATAATAATATATATATATATATATATATATTTTTCCAACGCACACTTTTAAGGATCTGAATTCAAAGAAATTCCAACACATGCAAGACCCACAATAATGACAAAAACGTTTTTCATATTTAAAATATTTTAAACTTCCAAAATTAATTATTTGAGACTTCGAACTTCAATAATTCATAATAAATAGCCCTTTTGTCGTAAAATTGAAACTCGAGATTTTTATAGGAAATTCAATTCTCTACAACTTTGCGGAAGAAAGTTTTTCCAAATTCCAAATGTAAATTGACCAAAATCCATAAACCAAGCGATTTTACAGCTATAATCAAATTTCACCAATAAATGGGGTCCAATTTACATGTTTAACATGTTTTAAACATTTATTGCAACAAAAATACTCTTCCTCCTCAGATACTCATATATCCCACATTCGTTGTAAAAATATCACCATTATTATATTATTAAAATATAATAATATATATATTTAAATGAATTATTTTATCGAAAAAGATAAAATTTCAATTTTCAACAATTGTCAAATTAAAAATTTTCTATCTATATCCACATAAAATCAATATTTTCTCATCATATGAATCAATAATTAATTATTCACAAATAATATTACGTAATCATAATATCGACAACCGGATAGTTTCCGAAAGATGGGGCTTTTCAATAAGAATTTCTCCTCACTCTTGGCGGCAATTAGGTGACCAAACCTCTCCTTAGATCGAACTTTCTAGACATTGCCAATAATGTTATCCAATAATATTATTCAGATAATATGAATTATTGCTTCGATAATGAAAAATACCGTGTAGGACAATTATCAAAACAACAAAGAATATAAAATATCAACACAAAGAATTATTGAATCAATAAAATAAAATATCGAATAAAGAATTATCGTAACCATTATTGAGTAGTGCCTTCTTACGTAAGAATCAATAATTGGTGCAATACCGCAAGTGTCTTCTTGTTTTAACCAATTTAGTATTTTAACAAAGATAATTCGTGAATAACTACGCCGCTATTTTTAAACAACTTATATTTGTCGCTTTCTTCATCCAATCGCTTTCCATTATGGGGCCACATATGGTATACCTTCGTCGCATTTAATATTCCCCGACAAGATTTAATATTCCACGACCAAACAAATATTCCCCGACAACAATGAATATTTTATAACCACTTGCTTATTTTGAAATATTTGCGTATTTTACCCGTAATTATCCACATTAATCACATCAACCCTTACTATTTTAAAATAATAATTAGAGAAAATTAAATTTATTTATTAATTATTTGGGGTCTTACAGTTTACACCCCTACGGTAGTGTATATATATAAATTATACTGTTTATTTTATATTAACCCATTTATGTTATTATAAATTAAATTAAAAATTTTGTATACTAATTAATTATTTCTAATGATAAAATTATAAATTTACTTAATAATAAATTAAATAATATTATGTTAGAGATTGTTAAATTTGTAATAAAATTGTATTTTATTTTATTTAGATTAAACGAAAAGAGTCCAAACGAGTTTTTGGAATATACTTTGGGTATTACATTGCTTAATCCAGGTACGGATTCCGTACTTTTTCAGCGAGACTCTTTTATTTTTAATTTGTTCGTTTCGTTATTCGTTTCGAAATTTAGTATTACATCTCATAATTACTCCTTGTCAATTTATTTTGAAAGTTCGTTTGGTGTTCATAGTTGGAACTCATATTTGTACTCTTTAGACTAGTACTACATGTCTAAATTTATTTTGATAGTTCCGTCTTGGTATTGATACTTAGAACTCGTGTTTGTACTCTTGATCTAGTGTATCATCTTTTGTATTTATGTTGATTCTCGTAGAAAGTATATGTTAATATTTTTGGAGACTTTGAGTTGATGATTCATTTCAGTTTAACATGTACATATTAGAAACCCTTTTTGTTGATATTATGTCGCATGTGTTGTGACATGGTATCCTTGTTAGAATAACGTGTTATAACCACCTGTGGGGGTACCACAAGCATGTCTTCTTTGCATCGAGGCATGACACCTTCCGTGGTGGTGTGATCAGTCCACGGCGTCTCCGTTTTGTGCTCCGGTGGAAGTTGGCCATTTGGTGTTTTGTTGTGGGAGGCATATGGGTTGACCTAGTTTTTTCGTTACGCTACTCATGCGGAGTGGTGATGTTTGTGCCAAACACGCCCGATTTTGCATGCATCCGGATTACAGCAATCAGGCAGATGTGTGATCGTCTGCGTGTGACATTATTTGACTTGCCCTGTGTGGCAAGGTATATTACTATTTATTTTGAGCTCTGTATTTGAAATAACACTCACCCATTTGATTCAAATTTATTATTTCGTTGTGTTAGTTTTGTTCGTTTCGTTTCGTCTCTTTTCATTTAATTGAGTTAGTTATTTCGGTTCATTATTTGTATTCTATATCCGTACTGGGCATTTGGCTCCTGCTGTGTTTTTCTTCCGGCAGGTAATAAGGGGGATCAAGGGCAAGTGTGATGAGAGCTCCCTTCATTCCAATGGTTTAAAAATATTCTGTTTAGGTTTGATATGTCAGTTTATTTAGTATTATAATAATTATTTTAGATTGTGGTTTGAATCAGTGTGACATTTATTATAGTTTGTCTTATGAGATTTAATTATTATGAGATTATTCTTTTGTGGTTTAGAGCCTTGTGATATTCATTAGTTTTGTTGTGTTGTGCGTAATCTCTCTTTTTATTTTGAAAAAGGGGGCGTTACAATTGTGTTGTTGAAAGCGTCATTAAATTTTATATTTGTATTGCTAACTCTATATTGAGAGAAATTTAAGAATATGTGTAATAGAATGGATCCTAATCCACTAATAAATTACAGAATTCGCGGCAACTCAGTAGCACCTAAACAACAAATAGTCAACAATCTTACTTTGTAGGTTGTATATATATATATATATATATATATATATATATATATATATATATATATATATATATACGTGCACAAAACATAAGACAAATGCCTTTCTTTTTGTATAGATTAGGATTTCGTTCATTACACTTATTCTAGAATTATTTGATCAGGATGAACAAATAGTCCGATATTTAAATGAGTTTATATGACTAAAACAAACGTCGGATTGAACTATTTATTCCAGTCCAAAGCAATAATTCAGAGGAAAACAAACTATGCAATTAAAAAATACTCTCGTTTAATCTAATTCAGAGAAATAATCCAGCCCAGAGAAATAGTTCAAGAGACTAATAATTCATTAAAACAAACATGTTTTCAATATGCATTTAGCGATACAAATATTAAATTTAACGAGACAATATAATGAATTGCAATGAATTTTGTGGGTAATTATTTTGACGAATTTTATTTTGCTATTTAATGTATTATTTGTGTTATTAAATATAAATTGAAAAAAATAGAAAATAAATGTAATAGAGTTAGTAATAATACTTTTTTTTTTTTTATCAGACTAGTATAATCAGATCGGGACACCTTTAAAAAGGTACCCACGAATTTAATATATTCCCAACTTTCCGGTAGGTGGTTGGGCTGGGCATGCTTTTTGAACGGCATTGTTTGAATTTTGTATTCCTAAGCGCAAAAGCGATAGCAAAAACATATCCAACGGTTGTTGGTTAATGTGGTAGTTAGATTAGATACACAAGATTAGTCAAAAGTTATCATCTCTCTTTTCTCCTTTCCTTTTTCTATTAATTAAATAAATATATCCCAAAATCTACAAGAATTAATTAAATAGTGAAATATAAAATTACAAATATGTGCTGATCATTTTTTCTTCATCTATCACTCTACTGCTGCTATTGCTTTCTACAACTGATGCTACTATTTTTATTTTTATTACTGCCAGTAATTCTTCCTACAATTGCTAGCTATTTCATTAACTCGATCCTCTCTTTATGCATCTGGCTTCTATTTATTCTATTCGTTTAGTGTACTTGACAGTAACTCTTTTATTTAATTTATGTTGTGTTCATAATCATGCATGCATGCATGCATGTCCTTTTAAAAAAAATTCACCCCTTCACTTTTTTCTAATTCAACTATGGAAGAGCATGAGATTTCCGATAGCCGCCAGTCCCTCTAAAGAAATTGAGAATCTCATTAATTTAATTTGTTCATTCTCCCTATTCTATTCTATTCTATTCTATATATGCATGCAGATGCAGTTGGTGGACAGTATTCACTAGCAAATTAAACTCCTTGTTGGATTCTTTCCTTGTCTTTCAATTTATCAATTTATTCCAAGGAATATATTTTTAGTCAACTCAACTATATATATATATATATATATATGTCATGTCATTTTTGTAGTCCAACCAATCTCTTAATTTGTTTAGCTTAACTGTATCTGTATTTACTAGCTAGGAGGATACCCTATATTTATACACAATATATAATCCATTGCAAAAATTAACATCAACTTTTAAAAAATTAATTAGACGAGCAAATTGTTTGACTCTGCATGTTAATATATATTCTAAACAAAGAATTCTATAGAGTACTTCATTTTAATTTGTATTTTTTTTTTTTTTATTAAGTGTGTAGGTCCCGAAATTACAATCATAACTGCCACTTTTTCGAATTGTGAGTTGTTGGGATTGACTTGTGGAATTCGGCTTCAGAATTAATTAATAACTCGGTCGGTCTTGAATTTTATTATTGGGCAAAACTAATGATTTCGCTATTCAAATGGGTACGTTTTATTGAATACTCGATTGAATTTTTAATTTTTTAAATTAATTTATTAAACTAATTTTTATTTTCAAATTAGGTCATTAAATTAAAAAAAGTTAACAGACGTTAAGTTTTTATCTACGTGGTGCTGACGTGGCAAAAAATAAAAAATATTGCTTGTGTGGCAAAAAAAAAATCAAAAATAGATTTTAAAAATAAAAAAATTAACATTTTAAAGTTTTTAAAATAACAAAAACATAATAAAATAAAACAAAAATCAAAATATCTTTAAAATATCAAAACAAAATTTTTTAAAAACATAATTTTTTTTTAAAAACAGAATTTTTAAAAACAGATTTTTTTTTAAAAACAGAATTTTTTAAAAACAGACTTTTTTAAAAAACAACATTTTTTAAAAACAGAATTTTTTAAAAACAGATTTTTAAAAAAATAGAATTTTTAAAAAACAGAATTCTATAAAAATATAATTTTTTATAAAACAGATTTTTAAAAAAATAGAATTTTTTTAAAACAGAATTTTAAAAACGGAACTTTTTTAAAAGCAGAATTTTTTTTTTTTTTTTAAATTCTGTTTTTAAAAAGTTCCGTTTTTAAAAAGTATATTTTTAAAAAATTAGTTTTTTTAAAAAAGGCTGTTTTAAAAATTTCTATTTTTAACAAATTTTGTTTTAATAAAATTCTGTTTTAAAAAAAAATTGTGTTTTAAAAAAAAATCTGTTTTGATATTTTAAAGATATTTTGATTTTTTTGTTTTTGTTTTATTTTATTATGTTTTTGTTATTTTTAAAACTTTAAAATGTTAATTTTTTTTATTTTTAAAATATGTTTTTGATTTTTTTGCCACATAAGCAATATTTTTATTTTTTGCCCGCGTCAAATAATGTAGATAAAAAACTTAACGTCTGTCAACTTTTTTTAACTTAATGACCCAATTTGAAAATAAAAATTAGTTCAGTGAGTTAATTTAAAAAATTAAAAGTTCAATCAGGTATTCAATAAAACGTGTCAATTTCGGTGGCCAAATCATTAGTTTTGCCTTTATTATTGTATTGAGTTTTATGAGTTTGAGTCCATGTTATAATAATTAAGATTTTTTAATTAGTTATTATAAAATATTGTTTGATATGTGAATTATTGTAAATGTTGTGAAACGTCTTATATGTATATATCAGATAAATAAAATTAGTTAAATTGATGAATATAGGTATATCGTGCCTTTTTATTTTTTATATATAATATATGTGTGAGTGTCCTATTATTTATTTTTAAATTTAACATGAGACTTATTAGATCTTAATCATTTTAGTTTAAAAGTAAGATGGATAATTAAACTTTGAATTTGTTACTATATACAATTGTTACTGCAGTACATAGTTAATAGTAAAAGAAATTAAGATGGGATATGATTTACCATTTGACTTGTTGTGGCATGGCAGGGAATTAGAATCCAGGAATTAGAGAGGGAGAGAGAGAAGAGTGAAATCTTATTGGCAGCGACGGACAGAGGGAGTGAACAGAGAAAAGGAAAGCAAAATCTACAACAGAATCAAACACCTGATATTGTTGGTCGTTTTGTAAGAAGATTAACGGTTGAGATCAAATCTCAAATTTCCAGACGCAATCCCTAATAAAGCTGCTCAGCAGGGAATGGCTGAAAAAGTTTGTCAGTCTTATTTTGAACAAGACAATTCAGTTGGTTTTTGGCCGTTAAATAGATAGATAGAGGTATAAGGTAGTATATTTAAAAAAAAAAAAAAAAAAGGATGAGCTTAAGCTATATAAAATAATAAAAACTATATTATTTATTAGAGTTTATTAATATAACAAAATAAAAATAATCATTCCTTTACGCAATCTTACGGGTTCCTAAGGAGAAATTTATAAAAAAATACTTATAATTTATTTATCCTTTTAAAAATAGAGAGAGTATTAATTTACTTTATAGTTTTAAATATTTATCCTCCCTGCTCCTATACCTAGTTTAATATTATACTCTCTTTTTTATATGCAAGTTCACAAGTTTGAATTTATTTCTCAATAACAAAAAGTTAAAATTAAAACTGTAAAATGAGTAAATTATTCGGGCTAAATTTGGACTCGTTCAATTAAAAGTTCGATTCGAGTTCGACTCGAAATATAAATGAATCAAATATGAATAAATTTTAAAGTTCGATAAATTAATCGAACCTCTTCAAATTATAATTTTCTATTAATTTTCAGATCATATTCGTTCGAAAAGTTTAAACCACTTGGATTCGATTCGGGATTATACTCGACTCGATAGCTAAATGAACTTCAATCAAATCTTATTTTATGAACCAAATCTAAACAACTCAAAATTCAACTCGATTCGTTCATTTGAACCCTTAATTAAAACTATATTTCTTCCAAAAAAAAAAAAAATAAATCGACCCCCTCACCCGAGATTATTACCATCAGATCAATTGTGTGTCCTCCATAAGGAATAAAATCTTTGTGGACCACTTGAAAATCACACATGAAGTAGCAACAAAGTTTACGGTAAAAAAATTTCGAGTTGAGATTTCTTTCTAGGGAAGGAATCAATGCAAGAAGGGCGAAGACAAAATTTCTGAAACCAGAAGGAAAGGAGAAAAGACAAAATTTCTGCATCAGCCAAAACCGACTGCATGTGCACCTCCCCATAAAAATTATTAAAAACTAAAAAGATTAATGCAATCATCTGCAAGTGTAATTAGTAATATTTCAGTTTTAAAATTAGAGATATAATTTAATTTTTAAAATTAAATAACGATATATTATTAAATTTTAAATTAATATAAATTTATTTAATTTTAATTGATACAAGTATTATAATTATATAATATATATAAAAAATTATTAATCATAAAATTTAATTTATTCTAAATTTTAAATTTTTATGAATAATAAAAATTTAATATTTAGTCGTTTGACTTTTAAAATTAAATTGTATATTTAATTTTAAAATGGAGAGAATAATTGTTATAAAATGATTATTCGTTTTCAAAGGGGCAAAGTTATGAAGAAACAAACAAAACAAAAGGCACCTTCCTTCCTTACGTGAATTTCCAACTTTATTTTAAGTTATCTGGTCAAGGAAAGGAGTTTCTATATTTAGATTTTATAAGTACCAAGTACTTGCCCCAAAAAAATTGCAATTTTTAATCTTTACTTGATCTCATCTCATCTCATCTCGTCTATATTTCAATGGAGTAACAAGACCTAGAGGATTATTTATTAAGACGACTCTTACCCATTTTTTATTTATTTTTCTTTTAAAATAATACTTACTTTTTGAGTTTATTATGTTATAAATTTTATCCTTGGAGTTTATTTATATATTAAAAAAAGTGAGTATAAACAAATATCTATGCTGCCTTGTATCTCCATCCGCCCTTGATTGACAATTAAAATGTAATAGAATTATATGTTTTCAAGCTGTTAGTAATATTGAATAAAGCTACCGACCGAGTTTTTTCAAATTAATTCAATTTTACATTTCAAGTAAATTAGATCCCATTTTTTTAAAATTTCACTTTTTTAGAGAATACTATATAATTTCATATAGTAAAATATAAAAATGACTCCTGTACTATAGGAATATTTAGATATTGTGTCCCTTTTTTTTGTCAATGCAAAACGAACCATTTACTATCTGAAAATTTGGATTGTGAACCTTATTGTGTTATGTGGTGTTGACTTGTACACATGACACGTTGACATGTCAATTTAACACATTTGAGATAAAAAAAATATATATTCTCTCAAAAGATTTGAACCTAAAACCCCATACTCCCAAAACTAACAAAGAATTTGATTACCAACTAAATTAATAATATTAATACAACTTATTAGTTATTAGTAATATTAATCATTAATAAGCTGTTAGTAATTATCTTTAACATGATTTTGCTTCTTAGCTAAATATAAAATATATTATCTTAATAATATTACTTTTAGATATTAGGATATATTAATGTTATTAATAAATGTAAGAATTAAATATGAAACTTAAATGTTACAATACCTCATAACAAATAAAAAATCGATTAGTAAAAATTAAATGCGAAACTTAAATGTTAGAATATGTGGGTGTGTAAAAGATGGATAAGTAAATTGATCCCTTGAATGGAAAATTATAAGTACCAAAATCATTTCATGTCCGTCCTCAAACTCCAACTGCGTGAATTAACTATCCTTCTATCAATCAAAACGTTCCTATAATTGTAAGAATAATGTTACAGACACAAACTATTTTATAAATTACTGATGTGACATACTCCACCTCAGGATATTGATTAACAAATTAATTTAATGTAGTCTTCAGCCCCACATAAAAGCTGAGATGAAATATGCCACATCAGCCAGTTTGTAAAATATTTATAGAATAATTTGTGTCTCTAGCATTATTCTAATTGTAAATAATTTCAGTATGTTGTCAAACTGTTTCAAAACAAATAAAAATATATTTTCAAGTGATTAAATATAAGAGTAAATCTATGCATACAATAAATTTACTCACTTTTTTATAAAATCAGAAAAAATTAGAATGAGGAGTGGGCCTTATTTCTCTTTCTTTTTTATGTGATGTATTCATAGATTTATATTTATTTGAATTATAGAAATGGTATGATTAAAAGTTTTGACTGAATAATAAATAGCGAGAATCTCGGACCTCTAATCCCGCTAATTAACCGAGAATCCTCAAATCCAAATCTTTTAAACACTAAAAAATCTCACAATATTATACTACTACTACTATAACTACAACTACAACTACAACTACAACTACAGTAGAAGATTTGTCTCGTCATCTCATCAAATCCAGCATAGTAATTCACAAAAATTAATAAAACTAGAACATGTGACGACGTGGGACATAATAATATTATTATAACATATTTTTAAAGAGTAGTGTTGGGGCGTGATATTTCTTATTTTTGGGTCGGATACATTGAAACTCTCACACGAAGAAGAATCCATTTAGGGCCTTTATTTTTTCCGAAGCTAAAGTCATTGGCCCAATCACCATATTATATCCGTTTTAATCTCTAAAAGTAAAGATTCACCCAAAGGATCGACCCATTAGATATTTTAATATCTCATTATTTGACTTGTGATGATGAAAAAGCATGACGGTTGACCAAGGCTCCTGGCATGCATTAATGTGGATGGGATCATAATGGCCGGCCATTTACGGTGAAAAGCGATGGCCAAAAGCGAGAATAAACCTTATATAGTTCGGCAGAGCCCATCGATCGGAGGGGTGTCGGTAGTAGTGGGTGGCACGATAATCCAAGCAAAGATAGTATAACCTAGTGAGGAAGCCATCGTATAGAAGTGCGTTCTCATATATTGATTATTCATATTCTCCCATACACACACACATCGAGATTTATTCTCTCTCAATACACTGTACCATACATTCCTCCATTGTTAACTTTGTAAACACGTCTTAATTCTCACACGCTGAAGCTATCCCCGACGGAACCGCCGTCGAGCTTTCGATGTTATTTGTGTTTCTTTATCGCGAGGATCGTGGGCGTCTTACGTGATTGGGACGTGGAGAAAGATCCTGGCGTTAACATTGGCGCTAGAAGGAGGGCGTGAGTTCTAGTGTCATTAAAATTTTCAATCACAATCGTTTAACCTACTTTGGAAGATGATGAGGAGCAGGGATGGTACACCAGAAGGGCAGGCGATGGCTGTTAGCTCGTCACTACCTCGTGTTTCGGTGAAGGATCGTCTGGGTCCTTCTAAGAGTGCTCACGAGAGCACGGCTTCTAAACATAATTCAGGGGATCTCCGTCCGAAGATTCCTGGCGGGGCCAGACGAAGATTGGTTTTTTGATGCGAATGAGGCGAGATCATGGTCGAGGATGGTGGAAGCCTCACCAACCAAGATTTATCATAAAGTAGCGGAGGTTAGAGTCGCCAAGTTGGCAAAGATGGCGGACGAAGCGAGATAGAGCCAATGGCGGTCTGTTAAAAGAAAGAGAAGATATAAGCCGAAACAGATGCTTGGTGGCGGATTCTGAGGATGAAGCATCTAGCCGTGATCAATCGAAAAAGACGAAGTGGGCATAAGGAGGAGACTCGACGAAAGGGTAAAGAGCCGAAGCGTTCCACGCGTGTTTTTAGGATCATTCTCAAGTAGGAGGAGATCGAAGCGAACTCCCATGGCCTCGAAGAAGGCGATAATGATCTATTACCTCTCGGCGATCGAGATGATTATCAACAAAAGAGCGGTCGAAGGAGGTCGTGCCAAAGTCCGGAGTAATCTGACTATCAACGTGATCATTCTAACCACAGGAAGAGTTGTGTATCAAGCGGTCAAGAAGTCCTACAGGCGCGCGTAGGATCGGCGGGAGAGGTCGATCCTCTCGGAGACATAATGTTGTTCATGAGAAGAGAGGTTTCCCCGCACTGAAGGCGTTGATTTTCTAGTAAAGGAGCTTAAAGAGCTCGAAAGCAATATCGGCCGAGGTCCAAAGAAAGTGAAGGACGCCCGGGAAAGAAAGCATCCCTTTTTCCTCGATATTCTCAAGGAAAAGGCGGATATCACTAAAAATTGCCTCGCATGGAAAGTTCTGATGGGCCGGGGACCACTTATGACCATAGCAGGCGTTCGATTCCATTAATGGACTATTACGACTTCACCGACGCCGCCAAGTGCCACACCTTTGTTACGACACTAAGAAAAGATGCGAGAGCGGTGGTTGGGAACTTTGCCTTGGATTCCATATCCTCGTGGACCGAACTTTGTGATAAGTTCCATGCCTGCTTTTAGCAACCAAGAAGAGGAAAGCCTACGGGTTCTTTGGCACACGATCCGGCGGTTTACCAAATGAATCTTTGGGCGATGTGTAAAGAGGTTCGAAGAATTAGTCGGTTGTGTGTCCGATCTTAATGATCTCCAGTCATTGGTTTGTTCCGAGAATGGATTGGATCTGTAAAGTCCAAAAAGTTGGTGAAGAAGTTGATGTTCAATCATCCAAGAGCTTGGCGAAGCCTTTGACAAAGCGAAGGCTACATCGTTGTGGAAAAAGCTATGAATCAACTGAAACATCCTCTTTCGAATCGTGGGAAAGAGTCGGTGGCTCCTAAGCCCGGAAGTTGAACAGAGGAGAATCAGGGGGTATAATGATCTCGGACGGAGGGCGCTTCGAAAAAGTACAATAATTCTGGCGGCGAGAGCGGTCATCCCTCCGTTCCTACCCCAAAAGGTGAATAAGATCTACACCAAACTAAACACAACGATAGATCGATAATTTTGGATCAAATCGAAACCAACCTTTCTTTGAGCCACCCCGTGATAATTACTGGAATCTGGGCAGGTAACTCTCGTAAATATTGTGGCTATCATCATGCCACCATGCACGACAATTAACGAGTGTTGCAATTTGAAAGACTTTGTGGAGGGAAGATTAAAGACGGCTTGTTGGTGCGTATGTGGTACAAAATAATCGTGAGAACGTTAACCGTGGCTTGTTTCAGACGGTTCAAGGGGCTCCATCTTCGCCGCCTTGATGCATGTTATCGATGTGATAACCGGTGGGTCCGCAGGGAAGTTGATAGGGAGGAAGAGAAGGGCTTACACGAATTCGGTCACGACCGCGACAGATGCTCCCCTGAAGTTAGATAGACCATTCCCTGGATCATCGTATCATTTACCGACAACGACTATCCTTCTTGAGCCCATCGAGCCGCGTAAGGGGCCTTGGTGATCACAACCTGAAGTGGGCACGGTGGACATAAGCGCGTGATGATAGATAATGGATCTTCAATGGATATCCTGTATGCCCGAAGCCTATCAAAGGATGCACCTTGATGGGCGTAAAATGGAGGCTCGGCAGAAGCTCCTTTATACGGCTTCAAAGAATGATCTTGTCAAAGTTAGAGAACTATTGAACTCCGGTTTGTCTTGACAACACCCCAAAGAAGTCGAAATAGTGTATAAGTTCTATGTTGTGCACGTTGATTCACTTTACAACGCTTATACCGGGAAGACCTACTTTAATCGCTTCTCCAAGTCAGTGACCTCCATCCTCATTTCAAAATCAAGTTCCCCACTACTCATGGAGTAGGAGAGGTGGCGGGGACTTGGATCTAGCCCGACGATGCTACTGGAATCGTCATTATTTCCTCCGGAGTGAGGTCAACAAACAAAAGCGGAGATGACAATTGAGATCGAGCCTTTTACCGAAAAAGTAGTTCTCGAACAGATGGTGATTCCTCACGGAGGAACTAAGAGGTCGAATTGATCCTTGAAAGCCGGACAAGATCAGTGAAGATCGGTTCAGTCTACCAGAACCTCTTCTTGGACAAATCTCATAGAACTCTTTACGTTGCTTATGCGGATATTTTTGCATGGGAACCGAGGGACATGCCTGGAGTTAGTCGGAAAATAGCCGCAGCATACCGAATGTAGATCCTTGAAGAAGCTTGGTTCGGCAGAAAAGACGGATCTTTGCTTTGAACGACGAAAATTATTGATCGGAAATAGCAAGAAAGTCATTGGTGCCGACTTTATATATGAGATTGATTATCCCGAATGGATGGCTAATGTGGTGTTGTGCGTAAGCGAGAATGGAAAATGGCGGGTTTGCATCGATCGCACCGACCTCAATAAAGCTTGTCCAAGGATATTTATCCTCTACCTCATATTGATCAACTTATCGATGCCACTTTGGGTATGCATTACTAAGCTTTATGGATGCTTTTTCAGTTATCACCAAATATCCATGTGTAAAGAGGACATCCCAAAGACAGATTTATTACACACATTCGCTTGATTGTCGCCTACACGAAGATGACTTTTGGCCTTATAAATGCTTTGGAGCCACTTACCGAGAATGATGAACTTCATCTTCGATAGGCATTTGGGAAGGAACATGGAAGTATCACGTTGATGACATGATCGTGAAAAGCATGCACGCGTTCGTGAGTCATTTGACGATCTAGAGAATGCTTTCAGATCGTCCCGTCATCGTCAACTAAGGCTTAATCCTACCAAGTGCACTTTCTTTCTTTCGGTGCGAGGAAGTTTCGGGTTATCTTGTTAGTCAAAGAGGTATCGAGGCCAATCCGAGAAGATTCGTGCCATTCTTGACATGAAGACTCCTCGGTCATTCAAAGACGTCCAACGTCCTGATCGCGGATTGCAGATTAAGGAGGTTCGTCGCCAAATCTACGAGAGGTGCCTTCCTTTCTTTGATACATTGAAAGGGTAAGAAATGCGAAGACGTTCCAAAGGACTTGAGTGTGAAGACTCCTTCTAGAGCATAAAGGCGTATCTTTCTTCTACTCCTTTATTGGTGAAACCCATTCCAATGAGAGACCTTATATCCATGTCTGGCGGCAAGTTCGTTAGCGGTTGAGCGGTACTGTTAGGAGATCGGTGGAAGACAAAGATCCGATTATTATGTCACCACGTCCTGCGAGATCTTCAAACCAGTATCCAAATGTTGAAAAATTTGCCTTCGCTTTGATAATTGCTAGTAGGAAGCTTCGTCAAGATTTTCAAGGTCGGCTCGGTCAGTTTCTACACGGATCGCCCTCGAAGAAGGTGATGGGCAAGCCGAAGTTTCGTGAAGGTTAGCGGCGTGGACAATGGAGTTGTCACGCTTTTCATCGAATACCATCCACGAACCGCTATCAAAGGCCAAGCTTTGGCCGATTTCATAAGTAGAATGTTCGCTTCACCGCCAGATCTTGAAGTTACTTGTTCGAATCGTCCGACGAGCGATTCAGCTTCTTCATAGAGAGCGAGAATGTTTGGACTCTATATGCAGATGGTTCCTCTACCCTAATCATTAGTAAGGCGAAATTATCTTGACAAGTCCTGGACGGGTTCAAAATTCAACAGCCATCGATTTGGATTTAAAGCGACAAACAACGGTTTTAGTAAGTATGAAGCGTCTTTAGCGGGTGTTCGATTGGCAAAGAGTCTAAAGGTCCTAACCTTATCATCTACAATGACTCTCGATTTGGTTGTCAAGCATTTATCGAGGACTATGAAGCTCGTGGAAATCGGATGATCAAGTATTTAGGCGGAGTTAAAGGACCGAAACGATGATTTTATTGTCACAAATTTGGGCATAGAGCGTAATGACAATTCTATCACCGATGCATTGTCGAAATTGGCTACTACGGATGCGAGATGTTTTTAACGGATCGCTTTACTTGGAAGTTCTGCAATGTATGAGTATTATTGAAGATGAAGCATTGATGTGTATCGAAGCGATCTAATCTATTTGGATGACCCCTACATCGAGTATTTGGCAGATGGCGTCCTTCCTTCGGATCAGATGTTAGTAAAGAAGATCAAATACAAGAGCGCCAACTTTGTTCTTATTGATGGGGATCTTTATTGAGTGACCTTTTCTTCACCATTACTGAAGTGCCTAGTCCCATCTGAGGCGGAATATGCTCTTCGGGAAGTTCACGAGGGCATTCTGCGGTGATCATATGGTCGCTAAATCTTTGGCTTACAAAGTACTTGACAAGGATACTATTGGCCTACAATTTTCAAGGAAGCTACAGAGTATGTCAAAAAATGTGAAAAGTGCCAACTCAACAGTCCGATCCCACATCAGCCACCGGAAGAACTATACTCGATTTTATCTCCTATACCCTTCGCTGTCTGGGGGGTAGATATACTGAGTCCATTGCCTAAAGCTAAAGGTCGAAGTTAGCTTTGTCATAGTTCTTATTGATTACATGACTAAGTGGGTAGAAAGCGAAGCCACTTGAATTAATTACGAGCAAAAATGTTTGAAGTTCATAAAAGAGTCCGTAGTGTTTCGCCGGGATCCCTAGAGTATTAATATCGGACAACCAGACGCCGGTTAAATGGGATCAAAATTTGAAGCATTTTAAAGGAGTTGGGGATTCAAAGATAAGAAGACTTGGTGGCTCATCCATCAAATGGCCAAGTTGAGGTGACCAACAGACGTCACGAATCGGGATCAAGCCTTGATCAGATGAAGCTAAAGGAAGATGGCGGAGGAGTCGCTTCAAGTGTTGTGGGCTTACCGACTACACCAAGGACTACCACCGGGGATTCACCCTTTCAATCGCCTATGGTATCGATGCCTTAGTCCTCGTCAAATCGGATCTCCAAGTCTTGGTCGGTCCAATACAAAAAAAAATATACAATGACGAAGGATTGAAGGCCAATTTGGATCTCGCTAGAAGAAGTTAGAGAGGTTGTTTACTTAAATTGGTCAACTTATCAACGAAGAGTAGCTAAGCATTATAACAAAGGAGTCAAGTCACAGATTCAAGTAGGAGACTTCGTCCTCGAGAGTATCGAAGCTTCTACACCTCAAACCACGGAAAGTTAATGCCAAACCGGGAAGGACCATATGAGGTGATCAAGTATCCAAACCAGCACTTACCAGGTTAAAGGCATTAGATGGTTCCAAATCAAAACACTTACAGCACGTTTGCGGGAAGCTTTGAAATACTTTCAATAAAGATCAAGTTGATTCATCTGAAGTCCAGATATTATTGTTCATTATCAATAAAAAGACACTTTTTCACTATTGGTCCCGGTCCTATTTTGTCCTATGGTCACTATGGTGTAAGGAGGAATGGTAGGACTTCTTTGGCCATTCGATGGCGACCCATTTGTCGCTCTACCCCGAGTGGTGAGACGAAGGATCCTATATTGATTTTACCAGGTGGTAAATCAATGGTCACTATCGTCCCGGTCCTATTTTGTCCTATGGTCACTATGGTTTAAGGAGGAATGGTAGGACTTCTTTGGCCATTCGATGGCGTTTTATTTGTCGTTCTACCCCGAGTGGTAGATTTAATAATCCTATATTGATTTTACCAGGTGGTAAATCAATGGTCACAACTGGTCCTTATATCTTGATCCTTATATCTTGGTTTTCATATAATTGTTTCACCCCGAGTGGTAAACAAATGACCGATCTCACACTTCGAACCGGGTAGTATGTGGTACTTTATTTTATTTAAGTGTTGAGTTCTAATGCCTCGTTCTTTAACATCACTTTATCTGTTATATCACATGCTTAATTGTTAATTAACAATTTGAGTTAAATCCTCGAAGTGTTTGAGTTCAGTCCTTTCTGTTCAGTTAAGATAAATCATGTCCATAAAATTCAATTCCCTTCGTCTCATACATTAACTATTATATATCTTAACTGATTCACTGTTTAGGTTCATTTTACTGATATTGAATTATTGACAAAGAAACTAACCGAGAACATAGTTCACAATTAAAGAGATTGCAAATTCGTCAGGAAAACTAATACATTCATTTGACCTATTCATTCATGAACAAAAATACACTAATATAGAAACGTAAAATGTTTAAATAGATAAATTTTTACATAAGTCGAATGAAAGCGGGAAGAACACCTAGGCACCACCTTCGCCTTCTGAGTTGAGTAGAGTTAGGTCCAATTGAAGCGTGAGACAGTTTTTCTTTTCCTCTCTCGGCGCCTTCGTAGCCTTCCGAGTAAACTTTCATGATCTCGACGTTAAGCTTTCGTCCCGAGTCTCTATATTCTCACTCAGATTCGCTTTCGAGCTCTTTGGTCAAGAGAGGACCCTTCCTCAAGATCCTTTATTTTAAGACGAAGCTTGTGGCGTTTGTTCTTATGTCTCCGCCCTTCATCCCGGGCCTTTGATTGAGCCTCGCTTAAGTTGAATAGCCAGTTGGTTGGTCAAAGAAAACTCCTCATTTTTTGCCCTCAAGAATGGTGTTTTCTTCGACTAAGCCGTTGCTCAGATCGGTTAAAGTTTGTTGGCTAGCTTCTTGAGGCGGCCAACCTATCTCTTGGGGCCTTACTTCGTGCCGCCGGGCGTCCTCAAATCCATCTTAGCTTATCTATCCAAGTCTCGTTGAGGCCATCGATGACTTGAAGAGAGTCTTCTCGATCGGCCGTTTCTCGAGCGAAGTCGATCTCGGCATATTGATCTCTTGTCGCATGAAATCTTCCTCGGCTTCCCCATTTACGTGTCTTGACGCAAAACGTCCAAAGACAACGATTAACTTCGATATGTTCGGAACAAAGATTTCAAGCCAAAGATCCGGATATACAATTAAGGATAAAGACAGTAAAATAAAGGAATGATTATTTACCTTAGCCAAATAGCTCATCCCTTCATCGAGCAAAATTCCCGTTCGTGTGATCACCGAACCTATGATCATCGGCGTTCACTCACGAAGGCTCTCGAATAGGTCGAACGGAAAATTAGCGTTGAATCTAAACCATACAATTGGAGATCCCACTACGCGTATGATAGCCTCGACCAAGGACTGCTGCTTAAGGCGAAGGTCTTGACCTTTCGGGGGAAGGAGCCGGTTGCTTTCGGGAGGAGTAGGTTCGAGTTCAAAGGCATACACGGTCTCGGGAGAGGAGATTTGTTTGACCGGGTTCTTGTAGAGAGTGACTGGCCGCAGAGCTTGGGTGGTATCAGTGTTCGTTTCTCTTCTTGGACAAGGTTTGACAGCTTCATCCTCGATCACCTTCTTCGCCAATCAGTATTTCTCAGGGAGGTACGAAGGGGGTATGATCGAAGATTAGGGCACCTAAGCTTCTTGGCAATCAAAGGTGTTATCTTCGCTTCTCGACTTTTTGGTGCGGAGGATGCTTCTTCGATCGGAGACGATCGAGTAGTAGCCTCTCTTGGTGTGACGGACGTGGTGGTTGGCTCGATTTACGGGGTGGCTTCGGAAGGGTTGGAAAGGGTGTTGTTCGGGTTTCGATCGCCTCCTCTTCGCGAGGGTGGAGAGTCTCTTCCAAACAGAAACCTCTTGACCGGCTCGTCGGGTTTAGAATTCGCTCAGATACATGTTTCCGGATTGGTTGGCCGGGAGCGACTTCATTGCACGAGTTTCAACGACTTAGAGGCTTCCTGCATTAAAAATCTTGAGCTCTTTTATCTCTAAAGAGCTCGGTTTGATCAAAGATACTTGATAACCAATACAACTCGTGTTAGAATCCACATCATAAAATCATTTTCAAAAAATTCAGATACATATAAAATAGGCCGATCTTTACATTTATGGTGGTCGATAACCATGTTTCTGCTTTCGAGAGTCCGTATTTCCACTTCTCCTCGGGAAATTGTCAAAAAGTCCATCATTTCCATTTCTCTTTCTTCGAAATGTCTCCAAAATCGCCAGATCTTCTCCGTCGGTGGCCCGATTCGGTAGAGAAGAGATTTGGGGCCTTTGACGTAGAACCATTTTTCATGCCACCCTTGCTTCAAGGCGTGTTTACCAAATGAACGCCTTCTCGAACTTCTCTCCCGACTTGAGAGAATGCTTCTTTAATGGCCTCAACCCTTCTCCCTAGATTGTACTTATTTTGTATATCGTAAAGAAGAGCCGAGGGGGCTCCACGCCCAATTCATGGCGAGAGGCCACGAAGGCCAAGATGTGAATGTCTGAGTTCGAGATTTAGTTGAATGAACCCCACCCCCGTAAACCCCAAAGAGGTTACTATGAAGATATCTGGAGAAACGAACCCCCTTCTCCAAAGGGGTCACAGAACTACCATGGCCCAACCCTCTCGGTCGTTGGTACATCTTCTCACCGGATCTAGAACCCTAATTGCGTGGGTATCCGGATGTGGTATCGGACCGAATTCTCTTGATTGAACTTCCTCTGTGACGATCGAGGAGTGTTGGCGTCACGAGAATCGCTTCAATATTCTGTAGTATTCGGAGGGGTTTTGGAATTTGAATGGGAGGGTTCTTGTCGATTTCGACACTTTTGGGTTCAATGTAAAGGCTCCTTCGTGGCGTGATGGTGGTAGGGTTTGGTGGAACAATGATGAGTGGGGTTACCAATATGCGAAACCTTATCACGTAATCTGGAAGCCATTGTTGGTTATTTGCGAAAGAAAGGAGAAAGTTCGAGAAAGTCGAGAGTTCGGAAGCGCTTGAAATTCAAATGAAGCGAGTAAAAGCTGTCAAAGTTGATAAAGTTACCTTTTATCTTGTGATTTGCTACATATGTTGTTCAAGGCCTCATTAAATGCTATTGATGATTTGGAATTTGAATGGGAAGGGTCCTGGTTAAGGTCCACGTATCTCTGATTAAATAGGGTTTTTCCGATTTGGGCCTCCATCCTCTTCTCCTTTTATTTCTTGAATAACGATTGGATACACTTCAATTATATCTCACTACGGACCTTTATTAAATTATCTCAGTTATTCATAGTTTTCTATTAAACATTCTCGCTTAACAAAAAAACTAGGGGCAATGTTGAAGGCGTGATATTTCTATTTTTTGGTAGGGTACATTGGGCTCTCACGTGAAGAATCCATTGGGCCTTTATTTTTTTCCGTTAAAGTCACCGGGCCCAATCACCATATTATATCCGTTTTAATCTACAAAAGTAGATTGGTCACCAAAGGATCGACCCATTAGATATTTTAATATCTATTCTTTTGACTTGTGATGATGAAAAAGCATGACGGTTGACCAAGGCTCTGCCACGCATTAATGTGGATGGGATCATACCGGTCGCCTACGCATAGAAAACAATGGCCAAAAGTAGTAGATAAACCTTATATAGTCAAGCAGAGCCCATCGATCGTAGAGGGGTGTCGGTAGTAGTGGGTGGCACAAGAATCCAAGCAAAGATAAGATAACCCAAGCGAGGAAGCCATCCATCGTATGAAGTGCGTTCTCACATATATTGATTATTCATATTCTCCCATACACACACAACCGAGATTTATTCTCTCTCTCAATACACTGTACCATACATTCCTCCATTGTTAACTTTGTAAACACGCATTAATTCTCACGCTCGAGCTATCCCCCCTAGGGAACCGGCCGTCAAAGCTTTCGGTGTTGATCGTGTTTCTTATCATGCGAGGATCGGGACGTTTTACGTGATTGGGACGCGGAGAAAGATCCCAAGCGTTATGTAGTAGTATGACAAATATTAAATTTTTCTGAATTTTAATACTCCTGCGTTGCGTTACATAATACACTTATACTAGTAGTTTAATTAATGAATTAAAATAGTAGCGGTAGTTAATGGCAGGAGGAAGAAGTCACGTAGCGAGGTACTTGAATTATGGGGGTGTGCCCATCAAAGAATTAAGATAGTCGTCACCCATGTGCGGGTAACCTCTGTTTGTGTCGTTAATCAATTAAATGAAGGTGACTTTTTTTATTTAAATAAAAAAATTCTGCAAAAGAAATACTTCTACCCCTGCTTCGAGAATGGTTAATATAAAATTTATTTTTAAATAAATTAATTAATTGATTAATAAAATATTAATATATAAATAAAATTTTATGTATATAAATATTATATTAATTAATTAAATAATTTACTAAAAAATAAATTTTATGCTAAACAGATACTCCACCCCTACTCCTAGTAAAAGGAGAGATTGTATACTTACATACTAGTACTAGTTTGTTGGTTGTCCGTTATGTTTATTAATGTCTCACCAGAAAAGATTTGGTATTCACTTCTACCGAGTCCTCTTTAACGGCTCATAAATTCCAAAGTGTACCACCATTGGAATGTGTGTCTCTCTCTCTATCCATATGAGACTGAAATTTAATAGAAAAAGTCTAGGACGACCGGATCTGACTACATTGCCTAGCGATCATTTTTTTTTTAATATCTTTCAAATCATTTTATTTTATAAAAATTCTAATTCTAATAAAATTTATAAATTATTTAAAAGATATTAAAAAAAAAAAAAAAAATCCGATCGCTAGGTATAGGTAATGTCGCCAGATCCAGTCGCCCCAGAAGGACTGAATTTAATATGCCTAAGAATATCTATCACCTATGACCAGAGCAAAACATTTAATGGCCCAATAATATTTTTTTTTTGAGAAACTATATAATTATAATTTAATTTTAAAATACTAATACACTTTTAGAATGTTATTATTTGAAATTGTTTAAAAAATACTCCCTCATTTTCTTAATGTTAAATATGTTGGCACCGAAAGTAATCATAGTTGGTTAAGAAATTTTAGCAATAACTAGTTTTACCCAAACTGAGAAAAACCCTGTGTAATTTGATTGCAAGTAGTTCCAAAAGAAGAATGGAATGTGTTTATTTAATTAGAAGCCCTACGCCCTACCCGCCCGCCCGCCCGCCCGCCCGCCCGCAAGCAAGTATTAGTAATATAAAATACTAGTACTAATAAAATTTAAAAAAACAGAAAGTTGAAAAAGAAAGCAAAGAGGAGAACAAAAGGGGCAACCAACCGCAGCAAATGGTCGTTGCTTGCATGTGCGTATGAATGCTTTCTAAACATCAGCCCAAAATCACTTGGCCCCACCTTATATAGACTTAGGAGATTTCCCACCACACTTCTCCATTTTTCCTATTTATATCCCCCCACCCTTCCCACATTTTCACCATCACCTTCCTTACCTTACTCTTCTCTCTCATTTTCTCTCTCCTGCTCTGCCTTTCTAGTTCCAAATCAACATGTAACCATCTTGTCTCTTCGCCCTTTCCCCATTTCCCATTACTACTTTGTTAAGTCTCTTATTATGATGATAGAATGAGTTCGTTCATATATTATAGAAATGCTACATTGTCTCTTGTCTTTTTTTTTTAATTTTCTTTTTCCAATTTCCAAAAAAAGTTCTAAATTGATCCTACTTTATGTGCAGGAAAATGAGTACTTGTGGGATTTTATTGGTGGGTTTTCTTGCAATGGCCTCATCTGTTAACGGGTATAGTGCTGGAGGTTGGACCAATGCTCATGCCACCTTCTATGGTGGGGGTGATGCCTCTGGGACAATGGGTATGCCATTTTTATAATAAATTGAAACACACTCAAATAATATGAACAAAAAAAAGGCACTTTATTAATATTTCTATCCCAATTAATTTTGTTTTTGTGTGCAGGCGGGGCTTGCGGATATGGAAATTTATACAGCCAGGGATATGGTACAAACACGGCAGCTCTGAGTACAGCTCTGTTCAACAATGGATTGAGCTGTGGGTCTTGCTATGAGATTAAGTGTGTGAATGACGGAAGATGGTGCCTGCCCGGCTCCATTTTGGTCACGGCCACTAATTTCTGCCCACCAAATAATGCCCTCCCGAACAACGCAGGCGGCTGGTGTAACCCTCCTCAACAACATTTTGACCTCTCTCAGCCCATCTTCCAAAAGATTGCCCAATACAAAGCTGGCATCGTCCCTGTTTCTTACAGAAGGTACTTCCTAGTCTATAACTTTCCGAGTTTCCGTTTTACCCTCTATGGTTTTTATGCTATTGATACTCAAAAATGGCTGCAACTAACTCCAAAAGTTGATTTTTTATCCCATTCGAAAGATGTTTTGTTTTTGATACATTCTGGTATTTGTGCCATTGTTTTCAACTTTAATTTTTTGATTAAATCTTGGTTGGTTGGGTTTTTGTAGGGTGCCATGCAGCAGGAGGGGAGGCATAAGGTTCCAAATTAATGGGCACTCCTACTTCAATTTGGTGCTAATCACAAATGTTGGTGGTGCTGGTGATGTGCACTCTGTGTCCATCAAAGGGTCAAGAACTGGGTGGCAACCAATGTCGAGGAACTGGGGCCAGAACTGGCAGAGCAACAGTTATCTGAATGGCCAAACTCTGTCTTTCAAGGTCACCACCAGCGATGGCCACACCGTGGTCTCCAACAATGTTGCCCCTGCTGGCTGGTCCTTTGGTCAGACCTACAACGGAGCTCAATTCATCAATTAGTCATATTTCGTCCCTAAATTCTCCATTTAGTGCAGCCAACAGTTTGCTGGCAAGACCATGTTTTTACTTTCTATTAATATTGTCACTAGTATTAGTTTTGTGACTATTAATAGTTTTAGGTACTACTCTAGTATATATTGTTGTAGTAGTGGTAGTAACTAGTGTGATTATACGGAGTATGGTTGGTCCACTAGCTAGCTAGGGTCCGTAGTATGGGAGGGCTTATTTTGGATGGTCCCTTTGTCATTTTTAATTTGATTTTAGGGTACCCTATAATATGAAATGGGACCCTGGCCTATTATTTAACTTCTGTTGTAAGGCGGAAGATGGCAGAGGTGGTCTTTTACCACCCGCCTCTGTAGCAAGTGTTTCCTTTTGGCTTCTATTTTCACCTTATAAGCTGGTGATTGTATGAGAATTAAGTTGTATGTAATTTTTCATGTAAGAGGGAGTGGAGTTATCATTATTTGGAAATGGACCATTCCTTTCATTTACTTTATTATGTAGTAGTTAGTGCCCATAATTTTAATTCAGCTTTAATTTGGTGATATGTTTTAGAAAGTACGAACTTGTGTTTATGGGCAACATAGATTTGAATCCCACCAAAGTCCGGTACATGTAAACCCAAGCCCAGAAATTGTTTCTGATTTCTTAATAATATCATCATTTATGTTTTCATTTTCTTTAAATATATATATATATATATATATATATATATATATTAAGGAAAACAAGTAGTTATAAATACTACTATCTGTTATATCTTAGTAATTACTACATCCAAGATGCATGTTGATTTATTCTGCTGCTACTCTACCAAGATTTTTATTTTTGTACTTGTGCTACCTGTTGGTCCATTAAGTTATAATTAGAGTGTCCAGGCATTAACCGTTGTACATGTCGCTCACAATTGGTTAGAGCATAGTTCTTCGTAAAGGTGCAAACATAGCCAGGCAAAATGATGCAAGTACATAATAATAATAATAATAATAATAATAATAATAATAATAATAATTGTATTATGTGTAGTAGTATTATTTAGAGAATTTATATTTTCATAATTATAGATGTTAGTTTTATAATGCCTTGTTTACATAAATAGTAGGTAAAGTCCATTTTTACGTGTGAGAAGAATGTCTGGAATTAACATTTTCATTCATAAAAATATCAATTTTCTATTAATGAATTAATGAGAGAGTTAAGAGGGATGCAAATATAAGCAGGGCCAGGGATTCTTTCTGGTTTGTATACGTGTATGTACATTAGAGGGGGCTGGGCTCAAAAACCGGGGAGCCCGTGGTTAATAGTCATACTGCTTACAAAAGACGAGTCAAAGCCTCGGAATCTTCCCGGTCAGGTCAGGAGGTATGGTCTAAGATGGTCTGGTAAATATCATTGAGCCCCGTGACTGTCCATTCGCGACTTAACAACTAGCCTGCTACCACCTTTCTTTCTTTCTCTCTTTTTATTTTTTATGTTTTTTTGGTACACTTAATTTTTCATCAAAATTCCTTATTAAATTGTTCTTTTATTTTTAATTTTTTAAAATTTATTCCCTATAAAAAATATTTAATTGAGATTTATTTAATTTATATCGAATGAAAGACGATTTTCTCAAATCGAGATCGAGCAATTTAAATTTTTCGAACGAATATAATTCAAATATCAATAGAAAATTATAATTTAAAGAAATTTAAATAATTTATTAAATTTTAAAATTTATCATTTATATTTCGAGTTAAGCTCGAATTTTTAATCTAGTGATACGAATTGTTCATTGTAATACATGATCTCAAATCATATGGTTACTGTCAAAATCAACTAATGGTTGGTGGTTTTAATATATAAAATAATATTATAATTAATTTTTTAAATATTATTAATGTGAGCTTTTAATAGTATGATTATAAATTATTGAAAAAATATTATTAGTTAAGAGTTTTATTATTTTATAATTTATTTTGAATAACCTTATTTTTTCCAATTTAAAAATATATGAAATTGATTTCAAATGTAAACCATAATCTTACAATTTTTAAACGGGAAAGTGTGGAAATAAATTATCTGTCTTGAAAACATACAACTAACTTTACTAGTGTTATATAATTTTAAAAAATTTCATTATAAAGAATTTGATACTTCACCATAATTGTTTTAATATTTCAACGTTACTCCTCAAGAAATCATCTTTGGATCACAAAATATTTTTATATATAAATAATTATTATAGATTTTAGTATACATTTTTTTAAAATTATACAAATGAAATATTATTTTAACTTACAAATAAAACTCTTTTCTTCTAGAGTATATTTGGGATTGATTAAAAAATGTGATTACTACAACTGTAGTATTTTAACTTTGACTAAAATTAAATCATCTTTGGATCATAAGACTACAACTGTAGTATTTTAATTTAAGACCTCTTGGGGGTCATAAATTATGAATTTAATAAGGGGTATGTACAGATAGCATAACTAATATCCCTATGAGAAAACAGTCCAAGTAATTTATCATATTGCTGCAATGTACTCCTACTGAAGCCCATTCCCGTTATGTTGGGCCTGTAAATTTTGCAAATACATAAACACACTTTTTAAATAAATATTCTACACAACCCATATATGTACTGAAATGTAAAACTATTGGGACTAATTATTATTATTATTATTTGGAGCAGATAAGATCTTCTTTTTTTTTCAATTGGTTTAGATTCTCGCATCTTCATAACTTGTTCTTTTGCTTGCAGGTTCCGTCCGATGCAGTAATGGCATCTTACAAACATAAATAATTGTTAAATTAAACAGACAAAATTAAAAACCTCCTTACCAGTTTACCAACAAACCCCAAAAGGATCAAAACTTCAACTTCTAGTTTGTACTATATGACTCCACCAACATTGGTTTATTAAGCTAGAATGTGGAGCAGCTTTCAAAAACATATGATGATCCAGCTCTTTCATTTCATGTTCATCAAATGAACAATGGACCTGCAAACCAGAAAAACAAATTGTTTGTTAGAATATTAGTAATAAAAGTTTTTATCAACCACAAATGCTTCATCCATATTAGCAAGATTGGTGTATAGAAAGAAAAGGGAAAATGAGTGGTAAACGTTAACAGCTCCTGAGCAAATCAAGAGTGCATGAATAGAAACTTGCCTGTGGAAACAAGTGCTCCTCAAACATAGCAGACCCACAAGTTCCTGAAGAAGCAGAAACCCAACTATGATGAAGGGGATCATACCCAGATTGAGGAACCTCGTATTTTCTATCAAGGAGAAAATCCAAAACATTTTCTTGCATCTTCATCTGTTCTGTTGGTTGGATATACCCATCATTTAGCAAATCAAAATTGTATGATGGGAAAGATTGTTGCTCATGTACTTGTAGATTGAATTGGGCATTCAGTTGTAGACTAGAAGCTCCATTTCTGTTCAATCCAGTCAGAAAGTCGTCTTGTTGCACCATTTCACTAGCATTAAGAAGACCAGAATAGCTCTCGAGGGAGGTACCAGCAGAGCAATCTGAGTCCCTGTAAACAACAAAGGGATGGGAATACATCAGAAGAAAAGGACTCATTGTTCATCTCATTTGTGAAAAAGAAACTGATCGGGTAGAAAAACATTGCTATTGCTCCTTGAAAAAGTTTGCACCCCTTCATCTATTGGTTACTTAAAATATGTATCATGATCTTCTAGTTCTATTGTCACGGGTATCCGAACCTCTTTAAAGCATTCAACTAATCTTCTACTGCTATCTAGTAAAATAAGAGCCTTCATCTGGAAAGGATGAGTTGAATACCACTCCAAACTGAAATATTATTAAGCAATAAAAGCTTGAAACTTGAGAAAGTACCCTATTACCTTAAAGGAACCAAATTTGAGTAGTTGGGTAAAAGCATATGTTGACTATAATCATTAGGCACCCATGGCAAAGGTTGGAGCTGTTTTTCAATACCGAAAGTAAAGGGCAGATGAAAACCATCTTGGAACTGCAATAAAAACCTTTAGTTTAAACAAGTTGTTTCATGAGTATTCCCACGACACTAACAAAATTATTCCACCCTTGGTTAGGTGAATAGAATTACCTCATTAACTCGTATTTCCATTTGTTGTTTTCTAAGAGTTACCTGCCAAAAGAAGATACTACATAACAAATCTCATTTTACTTTAGGAAATAAAAGGGCCCTTTACGTATCATTTCCCCATATTGGAGAGCCTAACTGAGTCCTATATTTTGTTAACTGCTTTTCATAGTTGGTGCCCCCATGTTGGAGAGGTCTATTGATGAGTGAGTTTTATACCCTACGAATCCGATCTCATTAGACTTGGATTATTATTAATCTCTGTTGTTTTGTGTGCATTTCATACATTTTATGTTATTTTGTAGGTTATGACACGACATTGGCATGAAGAAGCAAAGAAAAGTAATCCGGACATCTTTTTGAGTACAATATGCAAGCAAGTGCAAGAAGCGGAGGTTGAAAGCCTTTCAATGCCAAGTTGAATGTATGTTCTTGGCTTAGAACATGGATTTTATTGTAGATCCCAATCGGAGTTCAGATGCGAGAGTTATGACCTTTTTAGATCAAAGGTCAGAGTTGTCATGCCTGCCATTTACATAACAGACACTTTAAACCTAATTTCGACCTTGATAGAACCAATATCTCTCAATTCTCAAATAATGAAAGTTTTAGATCTCGTCGAGATCTTTGATTTGATAGATGGTAGGCTCCGTAACTCTTCTCGAATCAAAACTTATAGTCGTTTTACCAAAGGACATCGCCACAGAAAACTGTATGGCGCGGCAACGCCATTTCCTAGTACTATTCTGTCATGACAACGCCATCCATGCAGGGAATTAACGCGGCAGTGTGTTGTGAGTGGCGCTGCAACGCCCCGAGTCGCGGCCAGATCACGATTTGAAGCGTTTTTGCATATTTTTGACTCCAAATTGGATTAGATTTCCTCCTAAGCTAGGAATTTGACTTGTAATTTATAAATACATGATGTGAGACATAGAATAAGGGGATCTTGATTTTTGCTAACCCTAAAATTGAAGTAGGATTGGAGGCTTAAAGTAAAGAGATTTGTTACGAAGAAAGGTCAATTTACAAGGCTAAGGAGGAGTTTAAGAATTGCTTCAAAAGAGTTTTTCCTTACTTTCCTTTATCTTTTACTTTGTAATTCTTGGATGATGGTTTACTTGTGGATTGTGGTTTTTAATTTAGTTATGAACCAAATTCCTATTTAAGATTGCAATGGAACTTGATGAGTAGCTATAATTAACTTACTTCTTGATTATTTGGGATTGTCTATTATATCTTGCGTTTAATTGATTAATTGCCTGATCAACAATTAGCGTGGTAATCTATACAAAATTGGAAGATGGATTATAGGTTTAGACCAGGATATAATATCATAAGATTACGATTTCTGCATGAGATGGAATTTGTAATTTGTGTATAAAATAGAATATACCTATATGCCTTATGTGATCAAATAGAGAACTTGTGCGTGAAATTCTTGTTAATTCCAATTCACATAGGAATATAGTAGGTTGATTAATTAGAGTGATTTTTCTAATTCTAATTTATTGGATTTAGGAAGAGTTGTTTATAAATCATCGGAAGGTGTTTATAAATCCTAATGAGTTCTTGGTTAACAATCCTTATTAACTGATATAATTCAACAGGAAGTATTGACATTAGAGTGAATCATCTAGGGAAATTGTAATCTTAAGTTCTTGGTAGTTAGTAATTAGTTAGTTTAGTACTTTATTTTCAAAATTCAACAACTTTTATCAAATTGCTTAAATAAAATTAAATTGATTATGAGTTAGTAATTGGTAATTATTATTATTATTAAATAATTCTCTGAGTTTGACACTCTCTTATCATTATATTACTTGTGGACTTACGTATTTTGCTAGTATAGATTTAGGCAAACATCTAGTAATGAAAAGTGGAGAAATTTTGACACTTTTTGAGTTTGATTAGGAGGAAATACACAATTTCGAAATTTTAATTCCTGTATTGGATGGATTATCTAAGAAGTAACCTTTGTGGTTATTGAGCATGTGAGAAAGTACCGACTGCCAATGGAAGTGTTGATGTATACATCAGTTCCTAAATTTTGTCTTGTGAGATGCTCAATCTAATCTACTCCATTTCACACACCAAGCTTGTTAGTCTAGGATGTTGTTTTGTTTTTTTACAAATAACGAAAAATTGGATTAAGTTTTTGAATTTATGTTTATTTCTCAGGCAAGGGGAATACTAACAGAATAAGAGAAGGTTTCGTATAAAATAAATCTATTTACACCTTTTTCTTTGGGTATAAATATAGAAGTAATTTTTAAGGTCATTACAACTGACCTTACAAAGGAACTTCCGGACGAATTTCATAATTAAAAAATGACTGGTGAAACACTTAAATTTCTTTCAATATCCATTTCTTTGCTTACCCTACCAGTTTCTCTTTCCTAATTTTTTTCACCTAACCCAAAGGAGTAAGGTTCTCCCAGACTCCAACCTGCATTAAATTAGTCCTGATTCCTAACTATGGACATAAATAGGAGCATCAAGGCAAGACACAACACCCGGTAACTATATAAAATACACCACAAATTAGATTAGAGTGATTTCAATATAGGCAATCAGCAAGTGTTATCGGTGGAATGGAGTGATGAGCAAAGCCAACTAAGTGAGATGCATTTTGGAGATCTAAACCCCCAAAAGGATCACCAACAGAGATGTACACTAGACTACTAGAGATTAACAGCTTTACTTAATATTCTAGTTTTTTGCTCCCATTTAGTTATATTTTACAAATGAAACATATGCTGAAAACACAGAATGTGCTGCCATCTATACATATCAAGATTAAGATCTATACAGCCATGACCTACATAGTAGGACAGAGGCTATTCAACAATTGTTCTTTTTTCTTTTCTTTTTTTCCTGTTAACTGGCTATTTGACAATTGTGTGATTGTAAGCCATCATGCTGGCCATAGTTTCTTCACTTTAGAAAAGAATAACAATCTGATGCACAATACCTAAACTTTGTCGATAATAATCTACAACAAAAGCTACATACCTTGCGTGTTTGAAGTTGATTAAGTGATGTACGAAGAGAAATTTCCATTTGCCCCAGATGTTCTATGCTTTCAATCTTATCCAGGGTAGTCCAATTGCTGCAGAATCCATACATATGAAAATTAGTATATTTTATGATAATTATAAACATAAATTGTACTACATATGTCTGAAGAAGTAATCCATGCCTGAAAAAATACTGGACCTACATATTTACAGGAAGAGATAGTTATCAAAGTACAACAATGATACAATGCACACAGAAACTTTTCTTTCTTTCTTTCTTTTGGGGATCACAGCATCTGGGGGCAGAGAGACATTGATACTAAAAAACGGCAACAAAATCTAAAAAGTGGTACTAGCGTTATATAAAAAAAAGATCCAAGACCATAACAAATATCTGCAAATGGTCACCTCAGTTTTTTCTGAACTTCAAAAAGTTGAGTTTGCAATGACTCTGCCTGGGACCTCAAATCCTGCCCATGGCAAAGAAATAAATTTCAAATATAACAATAACAATAACTCACGTATCTAAATACTTTAAAGTATAATTGAAATGATTTGTTGGCTTACATACCTCAACTGATATGTAACTGAAGAAAGACAAAAAGAAATAAAAGAGTTATTTCCTATGAGATTAAGCACTCAATTAAGAATTGTGATACTCAGCAAATACTTATTAACTGAACAATTTTCACTTACCTTGGACCCAGAAAATCTCGAATTTTCACATCATGATCCGACTTCCTAAAGGTTTTCTTCAATGCCTAGATTCTCAAGCAGAATAAAGCAACACTTACTCAAAAAGCAGCAAAAAAAATGTATATTTATTAGACAAAAAACTAAGACAAATCAATTGAAATATAGTTTGTAGAAGATGGGCTTACTTCAAGGCTTTCCAGTTTCCTGTTGAAGTTCAATTGAAATATAAAGAAACAGTTAATTCCAATTTCATATAGACACTGGAAGAATATATGCAAAATTTTGAATAGAATCATGAAAGTTACCTTTTTGACCTTTCTTGTGGAGTATGGCGGGAATACCTCTCAATAATCTTTTCAATGCTATTGAGGAAGGGAAGAAATAAATGCCTTAATGATTAAAGTGGCAAGAGCAGAGCATGCAGTGGTAAGTATGGGAAAACCAGAAAACATGGAAGATGACCTGTATGTTCCATTTCAATTTTACATTTTGGAAAACATAAATGAAGAAGGAAACACACATTAGAGCTTTATAAAATGTATTTGGGCACCTGAGATCCCATCGGCCAAGTCAATTAATTCTAAACACTACTTCACAAGCAGCAATGCAGCATGATAGGTAACCTACATGGAATCACTACTGACCTACCTAGTCCAAACAAGATCACAAAGAAAGCCTCCAAGACAAACATTGGCTTCTGTGCACATATGCTCAACGTTTATGCTTCTTTGGCTATTGCAATGAGCTAATCTAACATTTAGATTGGAAAAGGCTGACATATTATTATTCTAGTGTAGCCTGTATCTTGAAGAACAGACATTGTTTCCACTTTTCTTTCTGCTCCCCCCCTTCAAAAGGCCTAGACATTATATGATATGTTGTAGGGCTGTAAGCGAGCCAAAGTGCCAGATGTTTTTTAAGTTCACAAGCCTATTTCCGAACGGCTCATTGAAAAATAAAAAGAGCCTCTCGAGCTGATCATGACAACAAATGGCTCATTAAGATAGATATACACATATATATTTTTGCGTGCGTGTGTTAGATAACCTAGTTGGCTAGTTTGTACAAGTCGAACCAAAATTATAATAGCTTTATTTCTATATTAACCCAACACAAGCTAAACCAACAAACCAAAATGAGTAGAATCATGAGTAAAAAACTGAGCTTGAGCCGATTCTCAAACAAATGTCTGCATCTCATTCCAAAAACCTTAAATCACCTTAATAAACAACGCCTACGAATTTCAAATGGAAGTCAGCTCAGCTGTACTTGTAGTTCATTAATCATACAATATTGGTCAAATATGATAATTGGTCTTTAAGAAGTCTGTAGTAAGTCTTAAGTATTCTCATAATTAAAGTGTCGATGCATACAAATAAGGCTGTAAACGAGCCAACACAGTTCGGGCTCGATTCGAGCTCGACTCGAAAAAATACGAGCGAGATTCGGATTCGTTAATAATATGATCCAAATCTGAGCATTAAAAATAGTTTGAATAAAAATATGAGTAGAATTTGAGCAATGTTATACTCGACTAGTTTAAGATTCAAACTACTCGAATTTTTGATTGTGATTTGATACATACTCGGTTAATACATATTCGATTAGATGTTCGATACATTCTCTTATAATATATACAAATTTAAATCAAATTAGGATAATTAGTTATTATTTTGTTTTGTTTTTAATTTTAATTGTGATTTTATATTTGTAAAGTGTAATAATAAATATATTTTCTCATTTTTAAGTAAAATAACAAATTCAATTTATAATTATATTTATTATAAAACTAATTATTATGTGGAGACTCGAATTCGAGCTTGAATTTAAAGCTCGCGAGTAGTTTGAAAAAATATTCGAGTCGAGTCGAATCTGAGTAAGATTTTTCAAATATAATTCGAATTCGAGCCGAATTCGAGTACAAATTTATCACTTCGAGTCGAATTCGAGTAGCACTCTGTTCGCTCCGGTTCGACTCGTTTACACCCTTACATACAAATTTAGCCCTAGTAGAATCAGGATTTCCGAACAAGTGTATTCATATATCTATAAAAACTTTTTGTTACACTAGAACTTGATGTTGTATTGTTTAATAATGTCTATCCCTAGTAAGGAGGAAGCACAAAATTTTACATGAACCTACTTATAGCAACCATTGGGTTACTGTTGACAACCTTGCAAGTTGTAATAGATCCAAATTCTGAGAAGAACAGTGCCTTCAAAGCTTAATCAATCCTAGAACATTCAGGTGGCCTTCAATTCAAAACATAAAACCTCAAAATATTTTCTGCCCAAAAAATCTATCACACTATTTTCATGAATTACCTTCAACTTAACTACTTCTAAATCAAAGTAACTGCATAAGCTTTCTTTAAGCCCCAAGACTGAAAGCTGTCAGAAACCAACACAAGACTAATTGTGGGCATATTTTTCATGTTCCCGCAATTGTTCTACTTCGAAAATAACATGCATAAACATGGTAGCTAGTTCTCAAAGTACCACACAAAATGCTAGTTTCAAGCATCCATTTATTACATACGGTAAGTGCAAAGATCAAATTGATTTCTACCCTTGACAAGTATAATACAAGTATAAAATGGAGGAAAAATAAACTATTAAAAGAAATACCTGTGCTGTCCTTTATATAATGAGTGCTTCCCACTTGGTGAAAACATGAGAAGAACAATATCAATGTCACATAGTATCGATAACTCATTAGCCTTTTTGATTAACCCATTCTTCCGTTTCGAATAGGTTGATTGGCGGCCAGAACTATTCTCCAACTTTCGAATCTTTAGCTTGACCCGCCCCATTCTGCACTTGCATGGGCAGATTCTTAGTTTCTAAAATCCTTTTAATTCTTCTTTCCATAACCTCAAAGCAATCAAGCCATAGTTCTGAGTATTTTGCCATTAACTCATTTCATTAAAGCATTGATAGAATCAACACGACCCATATAAATAATTTTGTTTTGGAACCGTAGAATTTACCATCATTCCAATTAGGAGACAGAAAAACTAATTTGGGAAGAGAAAAAATGCAGCTTTGTGTAAAAGAATAAAGTAAGAATTACCCAGATGAGGATATCGTAAGATGGGCTCAGGGGAGCGTGGAATCCAACCTTCTGAAATGCGGGGGCAGATAATTAGGTTTGCCATTGCTAGACAATTTTAAAGCACCAGAACTCCAGAGAAAGAGAGGTGCATACATATCGGTTTAAGACCGTGGGAGAGCCAAACTCGGGCACCTTGTGAGAACGGAAGAAGCGGGAGGGAGTGCTAGAAAATTACCAAAAGGAGGTTTCTATAATGTTTCGGGAACTACTTATTTTAAAATTGATTTATAAGTTAAAATATAAATTGATTTATAAGTTAATTTAAGTTACGACTTATAATTAAAAGTGTTTGGTATTAATTTGATTTATAAGTTAAAAATTAAGTTATAACAAATTATGGTTGCGTTCAGCTTATAATGATTTATAAGTTAAAATAATATAAGAATTATTAAAAAAAATATTGATAAAAAAGGGGCAAAATAAACATTATATTTGGTCAAACTAACTTATTTAAAATGATTATAAGTTATTTTAAAACAAATAGTTATTTATTTTTTGATTTGATACTCAACTTATAAATTAAAAAATATGTAATTGCCAAATACCTCAATAGTAAAAAATAACTTATAAATTAGTTTGACTAACTTATAAGTTGGCCATAGTTTTCCGGCTTTCCCTAGGACTACTAGCCACTAGACCATGTTTAGTAAACAACTTACAAGACGTCAAACCAATTTATAACTTATTCTTTAATTTCTAAATAATTATTATTATTTTAAAGAAATTAATTTATAAATAATTTTACAATAAATTGATTCGATTAAATGCGGTGATTATTTTACATGGATTAAATTATACAGGAACGTATTATTGCATAGAATAAATAAAGTCAATTAATCATAACGTTAAGATTTTACATGAATCGAGAGAAGTCATCTCAGATGTATCACGCTCATTGGCTTTTTAAGGTGAAGGTCTTCAATTGTCTCTCTCAATCTTAGGATGGATGTATAGGTGTGTATATAAAATTCTTGAGATTTACAATTGGGACCAAATCCAAACTGCTTTTATTTATAGAATAAATAAGGGTCAAAATCGTCCATCAAGATTATGAAACCCTAGGGTCCATTGTGCCAAATTAATATTAGTAATAATATTTATGGGGCACATAATTAATTACCAAACCCATAAATAAAGTTATTAAATTAATACAATATGTAAGCCCAATAATTACATAAATAGTAAAGGCCACATAAGGATTAAAATATTTTAACATTCTCCCACTTGGCCGAAATACTATTTATATACAAAACATTACGCTTACAATCATTAATTTGGCCAAGTATTAATTTAATATCTACATCTTGTTTAAATAAAAACACCAATGCGAATTAATACAATCTTTGTGTCACTATTAACACAAGATCCCCATTAGTTACACAATTAGTACTTTTATTAAAACAAAGATTAACATTAAGCATAACAAAATATGAATAGAGTTTACATAAGTGGTAATTGATTAAACTCATTCATATGGTCCAAAACATTATTTGCATCTGCTTGCTCATAAGTTCTCAATGTGTAATGCACATAAAGAGAATAACAAACCATAAACATAATGTGAAGTTCAAAACAACGAGCTCAAAATTGTTGTCTTACATCATAATAACTTACTAATTAAGACTACCGCTTAAACCCATGCATTAAACATGCTCTAAAAAGAGCTTGGGTGATAAGTCTTTCGTAAGTGGATCCACTAACATATCATGCGTACTAATATACTTAATGACAACGTTTTGATCTTCAACTCTTTCCCTGACAAATAAGTACTTAGTGTCGAGGTATAGTTGATCAGCACCACTCGAAATGGTGCTGTTGGAAAAAACTAACAGCATAATTATTATCACAAAATACTTTCAATGGCCTTGAAATGGAATCTACAACCTTAAGTCCTGAAATAAGATTCCTTAATAATATGGCGTGACAAGGAGCATGATAACAAGCCACATATTCTGCCATCATCGTGGAAGTGATAGTTAACTCCTGCTTATGAGTTCTCCACGAAATAGGGCCTCCTGAAAGCATAAAGATGTACTCTGATGTGGATTTCTTTTCATCTTTATACTTAGCAAAATCAGAATCAGAATAACCAACAACTTCAAGGTTATCTGGTTTTTCTAAATGTAAGCATAATATCCTTAGTACCCTGTAAGTAGCGTACATAAGACTCCCAACCACAGAAGTATAGTGAATAAGATTCATTTGATCACGTTCAGGTGTATTTTTAGGACATTGATATGAGCCAGATTTGTCACCCTTAACAACAGGGGCGACAGTAGGGGAGCAATTTTGTATGTTGTATTTGTTAAGAACTTTGTCAATATAAGCTCTTTGAGACAATCCTAATATCCCACAAGACCTATCTCGATGAATTTCAATACCTATAACATAAGAGGCTTCACCGAGATCTTTCATATCAAAATTTCCAGAAAGGAAACGTTTGGTCTCACGCAACATGTCTAAGTTATTACTTACAAATAGTATATCATCAACATACAAAACAAGAAAACAAATTTTACTCCCACTGACCTTCAAATATATGCATTGATCCACTATATTTTTCTTAAAATCAAAATTACTCATCACCTCATGAAACTTAAGGTACCATTGTCGAGAAGCCTGTTTTAACCCATATATGGACTTCTTAAGTCTACATACCATATGTTCCTTGCCTTTAACCAAAAAACCTTCTGGTTGTGTCATATAGACATTCTCATGCAAGTTACCATTAAGGAATGCAATTTTAACATCCATCTGATGTAACTCTAAATCATAATGAGCTACTAAAGTCATGACTATTCTAAACGAATCTTTCCTGGATACTGGAGAGAAAGTTTCATTATAATCCACACCTTCCTTTTGAGTGAAACCCTTAGCAACCAATCGAGCTTTATACCTTTCAACGTTCCCTTTAGGATCTAATTTGGTCTTATAGACCCACTTACAACCAACAGGTTTCAAACCTTTTGGTAATTCCTCAAGATCCCAAACGTTATTAAGCTTCATTGATTTCAACTCATCATTCATGGCTTCAAGCCATTGAGTTGATTGAGCACTCGTAATGGCCTCTTTATAGGAGATAAGATCATTAATCTTACTTGAATCATAGTCAATCTCATTAAGATAGGTTATAAAATCATCAAATTTAATAGGCTTTCTAGGTCTTTCGGACCTACGTAAAGACTGCACAATTTCAGGAATATGATTTTTAATAATGTGAGGTTCAACATTAGGTGGTGGCTCAGCTATCTCAGGGGCATCATTTGCATCATTTGCCTCAATAGGAGGTTGTTCTGCCTCACCCTTTTGAATTACAGGATTAGAAACATAAAACCTATTTTCTTCAAGATCAATTTTTTGAAACTCACCACTCCCACTTAAATCACCATTATCTAAAACTCTGCATGCTTAGTCTCAACAATTCTAGTGGTATGCGAGGGACAGTAAAATCAAAAACCCTTAGATCTCTCAGGATATCCAATAAATGGCAACTAATGATTTTAGATTCAAGTTTCTTTATTTGTGGATTAAAAATCTTAGCCTCGGCTGGATAGCCTAACACCCGTAAGTATTTTAAACTAGGTTTCCTACCTATCCAAATTTCATAAGGAATGTTAGGGACAGATTTGCTAAGAACCAACTTTAAAATATGAACAGCTGTCTTTAATGCCTCAGTGCACAAAAACACAAGTAAGCTAGAATTACATAACATACTACGTACCATATCCATAAGGGTACGATTTCGCCTCTCACCACACCATTCTCATTGCAAGCGGTACCGTGCATCAGATAATCGAGCGACGATTATATTTTCTTGACAAAATAAGGCAAATGAGCCAGGACTATGACCTGTATCGGAGTGTTTACCATAATACTCTTCGCCTCTATCTGATCTCACTACTTTAATTTTTTGGTCAAGTTGATTTTCAACTTCAGCCTTGAAAACTTTAAACATATTTAGTGATTTAGATTTTTCATTAATCAGGTACACATAAGTATAACGAGAATAGTCATCAATGAACGTAATAAAAGATTTATGTCCATTAATTCTTGGAAAAAATGGTCCACATATATCAATATGAATCACCTCAAGAAGTGCATTACTTCTTGTTGCTCCTTTCTTATTACCTCTCACAAATTTTTCCTTTTATACATTCAATACAATGGTCAAGATCAGAAAAATCTAGTGAATGAAGAATTCCATCCTTTATAAGACGTTGCATTCTGTCTTTTGAAATATGGCCTAAGCATTGATGCCACAATTTTGAAGAATTCTCATTATCTAGTTTTCTCTTATTTCCACTTTTAGAGGTATTTTCTATCACATTCATTGTTAATAAGGATTCAACAAAGACATTATTCGAATTTATCTTATAGAGGTTTCCCTCTAAAGAGCCGTAACCAATAACACGAGAGTAATGATAAAATAATTATTTTATTATTCCCAAACTTAAACGAAAATTCATCAACGCCAAGTTTAGATACAAAAATTAAATTTCGTGGCATACCGGGAACATAAAGAGATCATATAAATACAAGGTAAAAACCACTCTCCAAAAGTAAAGGAAGAGATCCTACAAATTTCAACTCGTATAAACTCTTCATTGCTAACTTTAATGGTTCTTTCTCCCCTTTTTTTTAGAGTGTCTTCTTCTGAAAGGAATCCATGCAATGAATTAGTAATGTGAACTATAACACCAAAGGTCAAGCCACCATATATTAGAAGGAACATTAATTAGAAAGGATTCATAAGTTACATAATCATGGACGATATACCTTTCTTTTCAATCCATTCTTTAATTTAGGACATTCTTTCCGATATGTCCTCTTTTTTTTTTTTTTTTTTGACGTAAGGATGCGAGACCCCAGATTTTATGAATAAATATTTAAATTTCTCGAAATATTTTTTTTAATATTATGGTGTGGATTTAATATAATGTTATAGTTGTGGGTAGTATTTATAAATTTTGCAAAGTATGCAAGTTGTTGTATTATATTTGATTGGCTGGTGAATATTCGCTTTAGCAGGGAATATTCGCATAACGACGCAATTATTAGTGGACCCCATAACAAAATTATTTTGATCGGATTGAAAAACGACAAAAAATATTTTTATTAAAAAATAACGGTGAAAAATTTACCGCTATCATTGCTGAACTACCTTAGTAGAAAAAGACAATGAATACGCTGTGGTTGCATAAGAAGAAGACACAAAAGATTGATTATTGATGTTTACGTGATAAGTCACTCGCTTTTGCTTATTTTATAGACCCCATTTACCTATTTTTCAAAATAATCGGTAGAAATTATTTAAAGGTGGGGCCCACATGTGGGGGCCACATGTGGGGCCCATATATGTTGAAAAACTGATTTTAGAAATGGGGGTTACGTATAGGGGAGGGAGTTAATATATATAAGTATATGATGTGTGTATATATATATATATGTATATGTTGTGTGTGTGAGTGGGAAATGGTGGAAAAGAAATGAGAATGATGTGTGTGGATGTGGATGTGTGTGATGTGGACATATTGGTGGGAAAGTAAGAAATGTGTATGTGAGTGGTGGAGTGTGTGAATTTATATATATATAATCTAGTATAATGATATATATATATATATATATATATATATATATATATATATATATATATATATATTGAATGAATGAGTGGATGTGTTGGTAGGAGGGGAACACGTGGGGCCCACAGGTGTTGAAAATGAATTTAGAGAAAAGAAATCTAGCAAATTGTTCGGGTGATGGAGTTATTTTTAAAGAGGTGATTGGTATTATATATATATATATATGTTTATAACATGTGGGTTTATATATATATATATGTATTATATTTTGTCTTGCTTTGATATTATTGGTTGAAGGTTTGACAATTGCTTTGATGTTATTGGTTGGAGGTTTGAAATTTTGCATATTGAGTATCAAAGTTTTCAATTGTGGTTTGTATAATTATTGAGTCCATGAGAAAAAAAAATCCTTACACAGTGCCTCTCCATTTTCTTATAAATAGAAGCTCATTCCTTTATTATTTCTTACGAATTCACTGAAACTCCAGAGAGAGAAATTATAGAGAAACTATAGAAAAGTATTCTCGCTACTTCCCTACTCTTATATCCAGCTTTTTTTACTAGTGAGGGATATTATTTGTTATACTCGTAAGTGGTGTTATTTCTTTTGTATTCAAGAAGAGAACTTCATTATTCCATTTCTTTATTGTTCATTGGAATAACTCAGATACGCGACTACCCCTATACTTGGTGACATTCTTCTATTATTCATGCCTTTATTATTCTCATTGGAATATCTTGTTCGTGTGTTTTACACTCGACCGGTTCCATTATTTATTATTCCGCCTTTATTATTCTATCGTAATATCATGTCTGCATGCGCTTTTACGCCTGGACCGGTTCCATTATTTATTATTCCGCACTTATTATTCTCGTTGAACATCCTCGCTTGGGTGTAATTTCACCGACCGGTTCCGTTATTATTATTCTGTTTGAATAACCTGTCTATGCGAAGTACCGCATACATGGTGATTTCTGTTGTTATTCCTTTCTTTATTATTCTGTTGGAACATCCTCGCTTGCATGCAATTTCACCGACTTGGTTCCGCTATTTATTATTCTCGTGGAATAACCTCGCCTATGCCAAGCACCGCATGCATGGTGATTTCTTTTGTTATTCCATTCTTTAATATACTCAAATTGGTTAAAGTTTTGACTTTCTATACTCCATGAAATTAGTGGAATATCCTCGATATTTGCGCGCTCATCCAAAGATCTTTTCATGAAAATATTCTTCCGAACATTCTTGAATTTTACTCTACAAAGCAAAGATCATGTCGACAATTTGACGTTATTGGTTCCTGAACAAATTAATTCGTGAACTTGTTTTATTGAATTCTTATATAATTGTCATCATCTTCATGTTTATATTATATTGAAAGTCATCTATGGCCTGTAGTGCATAGATGGACTTGGTATGATTATGACTAGGGATTATTCGGTATAATCATGACCGTAATGTTACAAATGATGTGATAAAAGTCCTCATTGGCCTGTAGTGCATCGATGGACAATTGTTGGCATGATCATGACCATCGATGAATACACGAATGTCCTCGGCCAGTAGTCATGGATAATTTGTGGTCGTGATACTAAAGAATATCATCGTCGTAGTAGTGCAGGTTGATTCGATGATGTGGATTATTTATTGTCGAGTCTCAAATGATAAAAGTGATGAAAACCTTTAAAATCATAAAAGATAGTAGATTTTATTCTCTATTTGACTCTTTTAATAGATTGCTTGTTCACCGCAGCTTAAACTTGATGTCTATCAGATATTATCGGTTTAACATTGTTGAAGACTATTGATAATTTATTCTCGCATTATCTTAGTCATAATATTTCTTCTTTGGCTATAGTTGAGCTCACCCTTTCTTTCACTGCTCTCTTCGTGAAATGAGAATATAAATTTGGACGAGCTCGGGAAACTGAGTGATGAACCGGATGATAGATAGTAGTCCTCACTATTCTATCAAATAGTGTGATAATAAATATAATAAGGACTTATTCGAGAGTGGATATTGTCTAGAAGACAATATTTGTATTAAAACTCACAGCTTTCTTGTTGTATATTAAAGATTGTATTTGTATTCTGTACCATGTATTTGGCGACTCAGAATAGGTGATGTATACCTATTTTGGGGGCGTCACAAGTGACATTTAGGACATGTCTGAGAGTTGTTACCTGAATAATTTGCCTTATTTATTTTGGTAGAAATTGGTTTATCCTTATTCTTAAAATCTTTGCCATTTTTTAAACTTTCTTCTTATAGGAACCAGTGGTAGTCAAATGAGCAACATTTGGTTTTTCAACCTTAAGCCTTTCTTTATCTTGGATGCACATGGAGATTAACTTACCCATCTTCCACTTTTCTTTCTGCGTGTTATAAATTGATCTTAAATGGATCAAACTGTGCAGTAAGAGAAGTCATAATGAAGTGAATAAAAAAAATCCTCAAAAATCGCCATGCCCATACCCTTTAATTTAAAGGCCATGTTGTTCATCATCATAATGTGCTCGTACACCCCACTAACCCCATCATACCTGCTAGTAAGCATTTTTTAAAATAAGGGTACTTGTATGTTTTAGAAGAACCCTTAAATTGTTACTCGACTAAAGTTAAGTACTCTTTAACATTCTCAAAGTCAGGAATGACTCTCGAATGGTCAATCCGTGATAGAGTTTTTCATAATCATAAGGGACATGCAGTTGGATCGCTCCCACTTTCATAAATAACCTTTTGCTCAATTGAGCTAGTAGTGTAAGTGGAGCAAGATGATCCATTCAGAAATCACATAAATCCAAAATCATAATCTTAAAAACAATTTTCACTTACACTTTTCAAGCAAAGAAATTAGTTTCATTCAAGGATTAAATTCGAGAGAGATACCCAGAAATACTAGTTGGAGTCAATGTCGAAACATAATCAAGCTCATAAACATGCTTACAAAAAACTAAAAGAAATCCACAATGTACAACAATAATTAATAATTAATCATAATAAAAACCAACTGTAGGGCAAGTAGTTAGTTACATAAAATCTATTTACGACACCCAAAAAATAGATTTTAATGAGATGTTGGTGCATAATTATTAATTTTTCGTTGGTCCAATTAATAATATACTAATAACATCTCCATAAAATAATGCAAAACACATTTATCCACGCATTACCGTTGGGCAGAAACGAAATAAACATGTTATGCAATAAAATTTCATTTAATAAATTTTAATTCTAATTTTTCCGTTGGGTAAAATTAAAATCTTTATTTATTGAATGTAACATTATGTGACTTTTCTTAATCTTTAATTGTTTCAATTAATAATCCTCTGTTGAGCTGATTATTAATTTTAACAATAAAAAAGTCACGCATGCACGTAAATTATTATGATCAAACTCAATTTTTTTTAAACATATTAATCAAGTTTGAAAATTAACATTATTTAAAATTTACATGTAACAACTTAAAAGCCCTAATAATATATCACATCATGTTCACAAATTTTAAATTAAAATATATAATTATGAACACGAATTAATTATAAAATAATCACGTTAATTTTAACATGAATACATAAGGTCATAAGAATATCATAATATTATCTAAACATAATAAATAATAAATTATATGATATAATTGAACTTATATAATATACTGCATATATATATATTAGTACGGTAAACAGTATATTATATGATATATATGTATCATACAGGAAACAATATATATGATTTATATGTATGATGCAGGAAACAATATATATAAGCATATATAATCAAACAGCTTATATAAAAGGGAAACAGTATATATATTTAAACAGCATATATGACGCTATATATGCTCTACGGCTTCTGTATGTCTACAACAGAAGGTTTTTGGTGTACCCCTACATGTCCAACGGCAGCGTTGCCTTGCGTCTCAAAGGTAAATAGAAAAAGACAAAAGAACATCAACTTTTCATGAGTTGCTAAAATTAAGTAAATTTTGTTCTACAGTGTACTTTTTCCATTAACTATACACCGTAATTAAATAATTATACGATTTTAAAACTTTATATCATAAAAACATAATTAATTTATTCTATGCGATAGCATAACCATGACTTTAATACCAGATGTTAGATTAAATTATACAAGAACGTATTATTGTATAGAATAAATAAAGTCAATTAATCATAAAGTTAAGTACTTATACGAATTAAGAGAGTCATCTCAGATGATCACGCTCATTGCTTTTAAGGGTGAAAGGTCTTCAATTGCCTCTCAATCTTTTATGGATGTATAGGTGTGAATATAAAATTTCGAGAGGCGACAATTGAATTCAAAACCCAAACTGCTTTTATTTATAAATAAATAAGGGTCAAAATCGTCCATCAAGATTATGAAACCCTGGAGCTCATTATGCCAAATTAATATTAGTAATAATATTATGGGCCACATAATTAATTACCAAACTCATAAATAAAGTTATTAAATTAATACAATATATAAGTCCAATAATTACATAAATAGTAAAAATCACATAAGGATTAAAATATTCTAACATATTTTACATTTCATCTTCTTAAATTACGTCTAACTTCTCCCTAGCCTCTTAATAATTTCCTACTCTTCTTTCTCCTTTCTCTATTCCTCAAGTTATTAATTAATAGTAATTGGCTAAATAGTGGAGTAGTTAAAAAATGGATTTTTGTTCATTTGACGACAATATTATGTATTAAGATATGTAGTAATTCTATGTTACTAGTACACTTTTTGGAAACTCATGTATGTACTTGCTGTAATTATGAATTAATGTTGGTTCTTATATATTGATACGCATGACACAAATTATAGATAATCATCATAGTTAATTAATTTTTGGACTTGATATTTAATCATAAAGGCTTTTGTAAATCGATCTAATTTTTTTAATTAATATCTTTTTATTAGTAATAATTTATTTTTAACTTCATCATTAGTTAAGCACCTATGTAATTTATTTTAATTTAACTTTTAACTAATAAATTAAATAGTACTACTAAGTCACGTAGTAACTTTTCAAAAAGTAAGAACAAAATTCTACTATTTTTATTTTTTCTCGAAAAAGAAAAAGAAAAAGCCCGGGGGTTAAAGGAAATAAAAAACGAACGTATGTAGTAGTCCGTAGTATGGATATCAGTTACGACGGTTTTACAAAGACAGAGAGAGATGCTTTGCAGTTTGCACTCGCGCTCAAAAATTTTAGTTGAGAGAAATGATTGGACTACAAAGCCTAACCCTCCCTCACTCCTCCCCAAAACCCTCCAAACACCTTAAACCCTTTTCTCAAACCCTCAGCTGCCAACCACCGATTCAACTCCCCACCACAACCACCGATTCGGGACTCCGTTTCCGCGATAAGCTCCTCTACCTTCAAACCCTAAAAGTCAATCCAGCAAAAGCCCTCCAGAAAAACCCTCATTTTCGCTCTACCCCACTCGAATCCCTCAAATCCGTCGAAAATTGCCTCTCCTCACTGGGAATCGAACGCTCCGCCTTTGGTCGAATCTTCGATATGTACCCTCAGCTCCTCACTTGTGAACCCTACACAGACCTTTACCCCGTATTCGATTTCTTGTTGAATGACGTAAAAATCCCTTTTCCCGATATCCGTAAATCCATAATTAGGTGCCCTAGACTGTTGATTTGCAGCGTAGAGCAACAATTGAGGCCCACGCTGTGTTTTCTGAAGGAACTAGGGTTTGTGGGAACGAATGCCATCACGTGCCAAACCACATTGTTGTTGGTTTCAAGTGTGGAAGGCACTTTAATGCCTAAATTGGATTATTTGATGAGTTTAGGGTTTGAGCATGAAGAAGTAGTGCACATGGTGTTGAGGTCCCCGGGACTGTTGACATTTAGTATAGCTAATAATTTTAAGCCCAAAGTTGATTACTTTTTGGAGGAGATGAATGGGAATTTGGTCGAATTAAAGAGGTTTCCGCAGTATTTTTCGTTTAGCTTGGAGGGTAAGATAAAACGGCGGCATCAGCTTTTGGCTGAGCATGGACTTTTACTGCCATTGCCCGAGATGTTGAAGGTCAGCGATGGGGAGTTCAATGCGCGGTTGATTGAAATGAGACTGAGGTTAATTGTTGACAGATAATTGTAGTAAGTTGTTCAATCCTAAATCTTGTTGTATATTTTTACTTCATAGTGTAAGTGAGAACCTTTAGGCAAATTGTTGATTGATCTCATGTATGTGACCTTTGGTAATGGATGATAGAAATGGTGCAATGGAGGCCTATAGGCCAAGCTACAATTAATTAAAAGACATTGCATAGGAGTCATTACAATCATTCTCCAACAAACTAAGGAGATCATGTGATTATTCTAGGCTCCTGACTTGTGGTGTCCATCAATGTAATTATTCCTATTGACATTATATAATATTGCACATATTCAGGTTCGAAGATGTGATCTTTAATGTTGAATTTATATATGTATAATGCACTGCATCTACCGCTTCCTAGGCTCAACTTTTGCTGCAGAAACAAAATTCTGGCTTTTTGAAGATTTCAAAGGTCATTGTCCAACAGTATAGTAAAGGAATGTGATCTTTTTACAAGGAGTCCTCGTATTCATAATAAGATGTTTCCACGTTCATGTTTCATAAGACTTTGCAAAAATATCAAATTTCCTAGTGAAAATAAAAATTGTTGATGATATCAAATTTCCTAGTGGAAATAACAATTGCCTTCCACATCCCATGTGCTTTACTTTGGATTTTGGTTCTGAATTTCTGTTGGCAGATCCTACTATCGTGTTTCATATATCCAAGCAGAAAAGTTGGATTACCCCTGTGAACATAATTTACTTGGTAATGCTGTAGTTGCTTTATTAGTTACTAAAATAAGAATTGGTCTTGTTGAGTGGTCACTTAGTTGGAAGGAAATTGGCCAGGCGTGGAGGAATACAATGAGTATATATCTTTAATGCTCTTCCCCAACACGACCCTCCTAGTTAGTATCTTTATGTTGAAAGTTTAGTAGTTCTTCCTCCTTAATAATTCCCTCTGGTGTTGAGTAAGCAAAAATACCTTTCAGATTGAAGCAAATGGCCTGTACGATCAGTTGCCGCTAATAATAAGTAGTTACTTTTTTACATATTTTTAGATTTGTTTCGTAGTCTAAGAATGCTTGAAGTATATTTATTGAGAATTTATGCATATATTTATTGCTTCTTTTAATTGTGGTGTCTATGTTGATGCATATAACAGGCAGTTATTGCTATCTGGAGTGTTGCCTGCTAAGAATTTTGTTAATTGGTATCCATGAAACTTTAGTTGTTCTGTATCTCTAACGCATACACAGGTGACAGGACTAAACGTGCTTACTTTCTTGTATCCCTTTTATAATTTTATTTTTTTCACTTGAAGGAATGGAAGAAATAAAGCAGAAATTATGTTGAGTGTCTAAAATATATAAAATGTGTGCTTATTTCGGTTGCAGAAGCATTATGGACCACTTGATCTGAGTTATACCAGAACTACAGCACTGAAGGAACATTTCACTTTTAATACAATAAAGAAGGACCGTAATCTTGTACGAATCCCACTTACCACTCTTGAGATTAGGATAGTCTCCTTTACTAGACAAACCCCTTGAGATCCTAATAATAATCAACAATGATCTCTAATACTGCATTATCAGCAACCAACTATATAGAATTTGAATATCGTATACTCAAATGAATAGATGCTTCATCAATTATATGTGAATTAGGTTTATTGGCAGCATTGTTCTGTGAAGCACACCAACCGTGGGTTAGTATATTTTAGAAATTAGTTTTAGCAATAGTTTCTGAACCATGGACCAAGCTACATATGCATTGGGGCAATCATCATATAAACTTTCACCAGACGGCCTGAGAATTGTGCTTTGTGTACATATGCTCTTGAGGTAACGTGTGAAGCCATGTAGTATTATTGTAGTAATAGTATTGAGCAGTTCTTCTGTTTGTGCATCTTGTAAAGGCCTGGTTGGCATTTGGTGACATTTATAACAAATCAAAATGCAATTTATCTTGTTCCTCTGATTGAAGTAGATTTATATATGAATATGGGGATTGGGGACTGATTCGTAGATGCCCTGGTTGGATAACCCTTGGCCAACGTTACCTGTGTATCAGTCTCCTATATATATATATATATAGAGAGAGAGAGAGAGAGAGAGGAACACATCCAATAATATCGGATCTTCCTGCAGTGAATTAAAGGCAGAGACAGGCAAAAGCCACACAGTAGGAAAAGGTCAAATAACTTTCCATGTGTATTGCATAAGGTGTACGTGTGGTTGAAGGTTTTAAGTATAGTAAGTTTGGGTATCCAATGGCAAACAAAGGACAAAGCCTGTGACAGTTTTGTTTTAGGAATCTGACAAACACTGATGCATTGCATTTCTTACTTGAACAATCTGACATGCGATGGATTAATTGTTGCTTCTTATTCTTGGAAATAGACAATTGGTTTTCCTTCTATTATTAATGAATGAATATGATGGGAGACTTAAATTTTCAAATTTGTTTACATTTCCCTGAGGCATTAACTTCCTTCCCTCCCTCCACAAATTTCCCCTCTGCCTTCCCCCCCCCACCCCACCCCACCCCCACCCCCACCCCCCCAACCCTTCCTTGTATTTCTTCTGTCTTTAGTTATTTACAGCATTTAACTTAGTATTAGAGGATATATAAATTTTCCACTTGTTGTTGAGCAAGGACAAGCCCAGTTAGGAGCATGTATTAACTATTACTCCCTAAATAACTTTTTATTAGTACGAGAAGCATGAAACTTGTTGATAGTTGCATTATTTTGACATTAATGCTAACCAAAATGTTGTAAAAAGTCTTGTAATTAAGAAGCTAACCCTTTTTTATTAGGCACATATGAAGGCTCGAAGGTAGGTGCTAACATGTGTAGTAGTAAATATCTTGGCTATGTTGTAATAAAATATAAAGTGGCATCAATCAAGCTCTTAGGAAATATATAGTGTATATTTTTCACAGGCTTGTAGAGGGATACACTGGTACCATGAACCGTTGGCCCTGCTTTTGTTTGTTTTGGACAGACGAGCACAGCACAGCACAGCACAGCACAGCACGTGGGGCTCTACGCACGTGGACAGACGGGGTAAGTCACTTATTCTCATAAACTACACGAACACGCACACATTTACTCGTTCATGTACACACACTCTGAATTACAAAGGGGTGACTTTCTGGTAATAACCAGGTGCCGACAAATTATGTAGCATGTAAAGCTGTGCCTCTACCCCCAATCAATGAATGAAAATCTCAAACCAAATCAAATATTGTCCTCCTCTTTATCTTTATTCCGGTATGATACGATAATAATGAGTGTAATGCTTTCAAATTTAAGCTTCATGATCACATTGATTGCTCAACATTTATGTCTATAACATAATGCATTAAGACCTACTACGTTGTGTATTATAATTATACTTTTTCCGTTGTTTAATATAAATTATTTTAGAGTTGTACACAAGTATTAAAAAATAATTATATAACATTAAATATAATATCAGTTGATTATATTGTCTTTATATTGAAAAAAGAGTGTTATTTATTAGGTAAAAAATAGTGAGAGAATCAAAGTTATATTTATTACCCGAAGTAATATTAAAAATTAAGTAATTAATACTTACTTGAAATTCTTAAACGACTTATATTAAAAAATAAAAATAATTTTTTAAAACAATTTATATTAATGAACCGAGTGATTAATTAATAACAGTTTAACACATCAAGCCATCCAGATTCATAGGGTATCGTGTAAATGTAATATACACAGTGCGGTTACTTCTTACGCCTTTACATTACTGTACAAAACAAATTAGAATCCCAACACTGCCCCCTAACTGACCGGCTTTTCATTTAACAGTGTTTCAGTCTCTCACTTTCTGAATACTGTTTCTCTTTATTACCCTGTACCTGTAGTCCAACAATAATGATGACATATAGTGAGAGAGACAATAGACACACCTACATGACATATAGTAGCTCCTCTTACTATATTAGAAAAAAACAACCCCAACTCTCTGATTCAACTTACTACTCCTTTTTCAAGAAGCAGTACTGTACTAGTATAAGTTGATATCATAACATCTTGCAAACTATGAAAAAGTAAACCATTATTATTATTATTTTAGTTCTATTTATGGTATTAATTTTGGAATGAGGTCGTCATTGTTTTAAGCAAGCATCTATAAGCTGATCTGATTTCTGATAATGGATATGTCTGTATGATGAGTAGTGAGTAGTAAGAATGGTGACTACTGACTGTTAAGGCATTGTATGCCAGGCCCTAACTCCCATCCTTTTATTATCTAAGTAAGTTAGTCACCAATACCAATACAATACTAACCACTCCCGGTATCTAGTATCTGTTACCTACACTATGGATGGACGGGTCTTCAGCAAAGTTTTTGGACTTTCTTTGTGACTTATGGTACAGTACTCTCACTCACTCACTCACTCACTCACTCACTCACTCACTCACTCACTCACTCACTCATGTACTACCATGACCAGATTGTGATTTTTTCTTCTTTTCTTTGATGTTTAAAACCACCGTTTTTGTACACTTGAAGACTTGATTATCTAAGAAATTAATGTCATTTTTTTGTGCTGGCATAAAAAAATAATTGATGCGGCATGTATTTTTGAACAATCTTTTGTGCATAGCATTTGAGTGATGGACATGCATGTATGATGCAAAGATAGACGCATAAAAATATATACTACTACTACTACTAAAACTTTTACTATTAAGTATTAACTAACGAGTACTAATTACATGGGCGGCATCATAGGGGATCAGGCATCAATTATGAATGATGACCAATGTCTGTCTTGTCATCATTCATGATGATTGAAGGAGTTAGTTGGAAAAATGACATGGACATGAATTTGTCCACCCCCATACTACAACTATAATAAGTGAGTAGCTTGTTTGTTAATGACTTCATTGAGCAACAGTTTGTGTTGTTTGTTTACGGAGCAACAACTCATCATCTATGGCTTTTCTTTGCCCTACGAATTTATTGCTTTCAAAATATAGGATTCATTTTGGTTTTATGAAGTTACTTTAAAATATTACTCAAGATAAACTACCTAAAAAAGTAATATTCCAGCTGTTTTAAAAATAATTTAATATATTAAGGGGATGTATTCAATTAAAATTTTTAAAAACTTTTTTTAAGTGACATATTTTTGTAGAATTTATGGATTTTAATGACTTTTAAATACTTTAAAGATTTTTTTTAAAATGACTTATATAGACTTCATGAAATAAGTAACATATTTTTATAAACTTTTTATCAAGACTGTGATTGACTTTTGTATATTTTTAATATACCTTGCAACTTATATTAATTGTTAATTAACCCACGTGTACAACCTCTCCCTTTTTTTTCATGAACTAGAGTAAATTTAATTATTTCATTAAATTATTGTGGAATGAGATTTTATATATGTTGAAAGCTTTCAAACAGCTGCTTTTTCCCTTATCAATTTAATGTTTTTTCTCTTTTCTCGATTACACGTACCGCGGGATAGATTAAGTCTTTAGTTATTTGTTTATTTATTAATATATCTTGTTAATTCTCTTAATTATAATATGATTTAATTTTATCCACATATAAATTAAATCCAATTAGTTTTACGGTCCAAATTTTACCAAATTAATTTTTCCATCACATATTAATACTTATTAGCCCATATAAAATAAATAACTAGTTTGACCTAATCAAAGACAAAGTCCAATTAAATTATTTAAAATATAAATTTAAATGCTATTTATTTATTTAATTTTATTTTTGGGTATTACACCGCGAATTTGTATTTACATCGCGATTTTTTTGGTTCTTTCTTTACTGGTGATCTGAATTTCTAATATTTAAAAATCTTTATAAGTCTTTAGAGATGAGTTCAGATTTTGGATATAGGTTGATAGTTATAATTCTTATTCTAAAGTCTGTCAAACTCTACCATTTGATAAAAATCTTAAAATTTGACTTTTTGAATATCAATATATTTTATAGACTTTGTAAAAATCTTAATTCAAAACCACTTAATTTTCAAAGACATTAAAAAAGTTGTAATTGAATATCATGCCAGTAAACTTTTATAAACTCTTTAAATATCTTAATTGAATATAATCAAATTTTTAAAAATTTTAAAAATCTTTAAAAATCTTAATTGAATACACCCTTTAAATTTATAAATAGTAAGGATGTAGGTAAAAATATTAAGTTGTTAATTTGATAATATTTTAAAATTGAATTGAATAAGTCAAACTTGATTTTATAAATTGGGCATAAGAAAGTTTAGGTGGGGCAAGCAAATTTGGAGGTCATGATCCTTAAGTTGTGGTTGTATCACATAGTTCTCAGGCCACGGGCAGACCAACTCTCTCTCTCTCTCTCTCCCTCTCTATCTCAATCTCCTCGATATATATATATATATATATATATATATATATATATATTAAATGTGCCCCATCGTGTTTAAAACTGTTTTTTTGGTCACATTAGACTTGGGTACACTCCACCCACCCTTAATTAATATATACACCTGTTCTTTATCTTTTTGGTTAATAAGAAAAGCTGTGTTGTGCGAGTGTTAATGGACCTTGATGAATCTTGAAAATGTGAAGCGGACAAGATTTTGTTCCATATGATACCATACTGAGGGAGGGGCACAGGTAGCACATGGAGTATTATTAAATTGTATATAGTTGTTGATACAAATTATATACGTACTACTAATAATCTTTTTACTATAATTAATTAACCCAATTACCTACCTTAATAAAATGCCATACACTCACTACTCCCTAGCATTTGTTCATTTTTATAGCTAGTGCCCGAAAACAAAGATACAAGGTAGGTATATGTATATGTATATGATTAAGATATGGTGGTTCGTAGAAAATTAATTAAGATGAGTGGTGTTGTTCCAACGTAACGGCCTGGTCTTGTTCCTTGTAGACAAAGCTAACCGATAGATTTCCTTCCATCCAAGGAAAGTAAATCATGGCGCGCAGCAAGTGATGTTTTCTTGTTTCAACTACATGATCTATCTCTTTCACACAAACACACGCGCTTGGGTAAAATGGTTGTTCCCTGGCAATCCCATGTTACTTGTTAGATTTTGTCATATTATTTGGAGGTGTTCAATGTTCATGAATGAGAGAGAGAGAGAGAGAGAGAGAGAGAGAGAGAGTCTCTGGCTAGCTTGGGGTAGGGTAAGGGTTATAAGAAAATAAAAGAGGACATTTATGCAGCCAGCTTCTTCGCAGGCTTTTTCATGCCGAATCTCATGCACCAACGCTACTACTTGTTCGCTGCCCCATTTTTATTATATACTCCCCTCTCTTTCCTCTCCCAAAAAATTCTCTAGTTTATATATATATATATACACTCAGCTTAAAAATAATATGTTATTAGTTTAACTGTATGATATGATATGATAATAAAATAATTATGATAATTTATATTTTACTAAAGTAGTAGTATATTTTTTTCCTTTTGTAAAATGGTGGGAGTACGTAACCCCACCAACTTCCTTTTCACTGCCCTGCCCGCATAGTTTCATACTACATACACAACTAGAAGTGCAACAGTAAAGAATATATGCGGAGTGCAAGTAGAGCTTAATTAATAGATATCTTTACCTGATGGCTGATGCTGAGAACTCATGGTGATAGAGATCTTTAGTATATATTTTCTTACAGGGGCATGCAGCAGGCAGCTGGGCTCTTTCCAAAAGCATGTTCGTACCCCTCTCTCTCTCTCTCTCTCCTCCCTCCCTCCCTCCCTCCCTCCCTCTCGGCTCTCATATCATTTTTGTCCAATTATATATCTAACCAACTCATCCACATGATGTTTGGTTGGTACTTCACATAACAAATCATCTACTCCTACTCACTCGTCATCTAATTCCCTTCCTTAATTATTTAGTTTTATCTCCGTATTTTCTGGTTTCTTTCTATGGCCTCTCAACTGTTTGTTTGGAGGGGTATCAACCAAACATTTTCAATAATAATAATAATATTATTTGATGTCTTATTAGTTAGATAGTTAAAATTAAAACCATGGAATTATTTGGTTTCGATTTTTGTTCCCATTCTTTTACTTAGGGGTGTAAACAGAACTCGTTTCTTTGGAACCAAAACAGTATCTATAATTGGAGTTTGGTTGACTAGGTAGTAGGGTTTTTATGTTCATGATGTCATACCTCCTTATACCGAGATGGGCCGAGGGAAAAGTTGTATCCTAAGTTTCCTCCATCCAACACAACTGCTATTATTTTTTTATAATAATAATACATCATCACCGTTCATCTGTTAATCAAACGCTTAAATAAAATAAATTTTATAATTTAATATTTAATATATCGCAATTTAATATTACAAACAAGACAAATATAAAAATTACCCTTTCCTGTACAAGTCCCCCATCAACAATATTAAACTACTTAGCCTGAAGCTTAAAAAAAAATCGGAATCTGGTGCAACAATGAAGAGAAGAAGAAGCAGAAAGACTTGTGGGCCCAACTCACTTACAATAATGAATAATCATCCCATGAATCATCTTCCCCAACAACTAGCCTGCATATATTTATTAAGTTCTGAATTCAAATTTCTGGCTTCACTAAAAGCGACAACAACTTTAGAATAAACAGACATCCGAGTGTACCCAGAAATCATAAAATTCCAAAAGACAACATTACATTCATGCATTCATCAAACACTTGTTACTGTGTCCATTTCACAACATTTGAAATACATGTTAACGAGAGTATTTTGCAGAAACAAACATGGGTCAAAAGCAATTTTTTTCACGTGGGCAAATGCGTGTAAGGAATAAAGAAGCAGAATAAGAGTTTGAGAGAAGAATTAAGAAAGAATTTGATGAAAAAGAAGACAGATATTGGAATTTGAGAGGGAAAAAAAAATTAAAAATTGAGAATAGAGAAATCGTAGTGAGAAGGAGATAACATATAAGTTAAAAAAGAAACGATTTTATTCATTCATTTTTCATTACCAAAAGCTCGTAGAGTTATTTTGTCTAGAGATTGACAGCACAATTGTCGATATCACCCCTTAGATGATTTATTGGACGGTCCAAAATCTATTATCTATTATATATACTAAATCACAGTACATTAGCACAATATATTGACATTTGTCCTTCTAAATAATCAATGTCTGTCCATCCTAATTAATGCTCATATTAACTAATTTAACAAATCAGAAAACATCTAAAAAAGTGAAGGAATAACTGAAGAACAGTGGGTAGTTGGTTGTGTTATAGTAATTTGTTATCTTCTGCGTTAACAAATTTTCTTAACTAATTTAACAAATCAGAAAGCATCTAAAAAAGTGTTGGAATTATTGAAAAACAGTGAGTAATTGGTTGTGTTCGCCACAACTGTGGTATCTGTGGTTTAATATGTTATATATAAAACTACATGATCTAACTCATGTTATCTTATCTAGGAACATGTGTTTTACTTTGGATTAGGTATACAATAACATAATTGTTACCAAGAATATATTCTATCACTATGTCTATATTTACATTTATTTACATGAATATATTCTATCACTATACTCTGAATTGGTATAATACCTTTCTCCCATTTTTTTATTATATTTTAATTTATTAGTTGTACGTACATAATTATTATTAAAAAATTAAATAATCATGCCACAACGCGCGGGTTGTATCTAGTATGTTAACTGAAATAGTGTCTCCAACTAATGTATGGTATAAAATATGACCTATATATATATACATATATATATATATATATATATGGAATAATCCCTATCTAATGTATGTTATGGAATAAGACCCATATATAAATATGAAGAATAATTCATAACACGTACTTGATATGAATCATTATAAAATATACACTATCTCTATCATCCATTTTAAACATCAACGAACGAGATAAAAAAATTAAAACCGTCGTTCGCTCTAATAGTAGAGAACGGTTAAAAAAAACACATATCATCTGTTTACTAATAGTTGCGGACGCTAATCAAAATTCTTCATCCATTTTACGCAAGTAATAATTTTACTAATTTATTAATTAGGGTTTATTAATAATGGTACCCTAAACCCTAATTTATAAACCTTAAATTATAGTTCATAAACCATAAACCTTAGTTTATAAACTTTAATAAATTTAGTTAATAAAATCAAACACTTGTTTGCATAGAAATTTATTAGTTTCTGCGACTATTAGTAACAGATAAATTGTGTTTTTTTAACTGTACGCTACTTTTAGTAGCAGAGGTTTGATTTTCTTAATCTCGCCTGTTAAAGTTTAAAATATATATAGTAAGATGATATATACTCTATAAAAATGTACAGCAAGAACTATATATATATAGACCACATCCATAGCAATCGGTTGCTGGAAGCTACCAAAAAATAGCTTGTAGTGACGTGAACAATTAAAAAGGGACATGACTTGTAGCAGCACAACAATTTGTAGCGGTTGCAGGGAGCAACAGCTTGTTCCAGTCGCTACAAGCTGTTGTGCCATGATTTTTTTGATTGCTTCGAGCAACCGGTTGTCATGAATGCGATTCCATATATATATATATATATAATTGTGCAGTACATAGTCGCCTATGACAACGATTTTTTGGGCTATAATGACAGTTCACCCGTCGTCATAAACCAAAATAGTTATAACGACGAGTGAACCATCGTAATAACCCAAAAAAATTATTCACATATATTATCGTATACTACACAACTGTATATATATTTTTCATATATATATATATATATTCAGTGAACTGAAACCAACTTGGGTCAAAGACTTTGAAAACCTGCATTCGAGAAAACCCACGCAACTTTTATTTAAAGTATAGAAAGAAAGGCCTCAAGAATCGGAAATGGAAAAAACCTAACGCAAACTAACACCCTAATTTCAGTAAATTCCAACCTCTATGGTCTGTCAGATTTATTTAAGGGTACTGCACACATGTGAGGGATATATATATATATATATATGATAGTACGCACATTCCTGGTACACTGCCTTGTTACCATAAATGAAAACGTCTGCCCTTGGTTTTCCAGTGGTTTGAATACCAAACTAAGAAAACACGCGTCTTCACATATTTGAAATATTCTTTTTTTGGGTAATTATATTTGAAAAATTCACTAAACTACATAAAAAAAAAGTCTTATTTGTAATTAATGGAGTAGATTTTTACGAATATATTTTTATTATATTCTTCCCCCGGCCCTATTATTTAGTACTGTATAGCAATTAGTATTTATTTTCTGTTAAAACATTATTCTGAATATCTTTGTCATGAAAATCCACAAGTATGGGAAGTTAAACTTTTTTATAATCAGTTTATGAAATTTCACACGTATGCTGATCATATATTGATGCATGAACGATATAAATGAAACGGTTTATTTTAGAGGGTGAACAACTTCCCTGATAATCTGAAATGTACTTTTACATGAGCATTTAGAATTTGTAATATTGACAAAAGAACAGTTAGAATCGTTACTACACACTAAAACGACAATAAAATTTTTAGAAGTTAATTTGTTTGACTCTTGTTCTACCTTAGGAGTTACTGAGTTAGTTAATTAGAGAGGGGTGCTTGAATTTTTGTAGTGAAAAATTGAAACCAAATTAAGTTGCCCACTGAAAATTAGAAATTAACTTGATGGAGATGGGCATGGGCAGATGATGTACGTAGAGGTAGAGGTAGAGGATAAGCTAAGCTATAGATGATTTATTAATAATTTACTTTTTACTACCAGTACTATTAGTTAATTTCATTTGACAGGGAGGGAGAAAGGGAGAAAGGGTTACGGATCTCTCAGTCTTTTCCTCTCATTTATAGGCTTGAAAAGAAAGGTTTTACAAAAGTGTACGACAACGATAACAAAGCCAAGCTATCACATTAGAGGGTCTGGTCTTGTCAATCTTGACACAGACAGCCTAAGACCTTTTCAACCCTTCTCTCTCTCTCTCTTTGGGATTAATTTTTTCTTTTTATTTCTGCCCAGTAATTACGTACTAATCAATTCATAAGCAGAGGACCAGGTAATAATAATTTATTAATAAACACTAGTAGGTTGGTATGGTTGGTTGTATTTATAATCAACAGTGCATGGTTTCCTGTTGTGTTTTGGTTCCGCGGAAAACTTCCCAAGTCATCTTTTATTTGACTTGCTTCCTTTTCATGGGCTCATCAAGATGATGACTTGGTTACAGTTCTCTGTCAGCCCATGTATATATTACACACACTACCTTTCCTTCCACATAATTGAGTTTTATTTGTATATATCCTTTTTACAAAAAATAATTCATTTTAATCAATGATAATACAAAATAATATTTAATTCGTAAACTAAGTAAAAATATTACCAAAAACAAAGTTTTGTTTTTGAAAATAAAATAAATTAACACTTAATTTGAACTGGCGTAATAACTTGAATTAAAGTAAAATAAGACTGCCTTTGCCTTACGAGATAAACATTAAAAATGCTAGTAGCCAAACAAATTCTATATCGTCACGGTGAGCAAACGTGTTACTTCTTGTCCTATATATCCACCAAATGCTAACAACACAAATGGCATTCTTAACTGCTGTCACTCCTCCACCCCCTCTAGCTACTCCCACTCCCTCATCACTGTCATCAGCATCATCTTCTTCTTTCCTCTTTTCTTTTTTCTTCCTACATAATCATCACCAATGAGAACTATTTTTACAGACATGGGTGCTCTCTCTATCAATAATCCCAACGCCTCCCACGAGACTGAAAACGGAAGAAGTTCCACTTGGGATCATCATTTTCCTAATTTTACGAGTTATGATAAATGCACCCCTAGAAGCAGCAGCAGCTTGGAGGAGTACTCACACATGATCCACACCACCGATCATGTTGGCGATGATCAGGTTCAGGGTTCTCATGAGTACTCCTCCAGTGCTAGTGATGGATTTGGAGAATCTAACATTAATCATGAAACCGACAATATTGATCTGAATAATGAAGAAAATGGGAAGCTGGAAACAACAGATTCCTCGTGTGGGCAGTCAAAACTCTGTTCTCGAGGCCATTGGAGGCCTGCTGAAGATTCTAAGCTTAAGGAGCTTGTAGCACTTTATGGTCCTCAGAACTGGAACTTAATTGCTGACAAGTTACAAGGAAGATCAGGTATTATCAATTTAAATATTACAACTTAATGAACTAAAAAAAAACCCAAGGGTTCTATATATGTATATTGATTTATATATATATGTTGGGCTAATGAAGTTAATATGAATGATTAGGTAAGAGTTGTAGGCTGAGATGGTTTAACCAGTTAGACCCAAGGATCAACAGAAGAGCATTTAATGAAGAAGAAGAGGAGAGGCTGATGGGTGCCCACAGGGTGTATGGGAACAAGTGGGCTATGATAGCTAGGCTTTTCCCAGGAAGAACAGATAATGCAGTGAAGAACCATTGGCATGTTATCATGGCCAGGAAATATAGAGAACAGTCCAGTGCTTATAGGAGGAGGAGAATGGGTCAAACTGCTTTTAACTTCACCAGATCCATGGAATTAGAACAAGATCGAAGTACCAGCAGCAGCACCAGCAGCAGTGGCACCAGCAGCTTTGCCCCGTGCAAAGCAGAACCATTAACAACACAACAACCAAACTATAATAATATGAATGCTACTACTGCTACTGCCGGCATTGGAGAAGAACTTTCTCTTCGCAGCACAACATATGGATCAGCACCCCACATGAGTAGTAGAGGAGAAACAGCAGAAATATCAAACACTTGTGTCCCTCCTCCACTTTACACTTGTTATTTCCCTGGTTTGTCCCTTTTCATCACTTCCCTTCCTTTCTCTTATGAGAACCACCATCAGTTGGTCCTTACCCTTTTTATGCATATGTGTGTCTGTATATATATCTATATATATGTGTGTTTGTGTGTATAGCTTATAAGTTTGTTCTTTAATTTGATATACATATATACAAGCTGCAGGTCCAAAGAGCAATGAGATGATGAGCATATTTAGTAGGCAAAAGGGTTGTTGGGATAGGAGGGGAGGAAGGGATGATGAATCATCAAACATGCCTTATATTTACTTGAATCCTCCACCCCAACAAATGCAAATATGCCATAATGTTTGTGGTCCATTGATGAGTTCAAGTACAAATGCAATGCAACAAGAGTTGCACTACAAGTACCAGTACTGCTACCCTCCTTGTAGCTTCTCATCAGAATATTCCAATGCAGAAGTAGCAGCATCAACAGCACCACAAGTTTCTACATCATCATCATCACTTATAGAGGAGGAGCACAGATACAGAATAGGCAGCCATTCTGAGATTATTGCTAATGCTAATGCTGATAATGTGCCAACATTTATAGACTTTCTTGGGGTAGGAGCCAATTGATCAATCAAGTTTAGAGCTATGAAAACCTAACAACTTATTTCTCTCTCTCTCTCTCTCTCTCTCTCTCTCTATATATATATATATATATATATATATATATATATATATTATTAATTTAGAGGCTCTTGCCATTTTTATGCCAAGTAAGTAAGAGTAGCAGTTGTTCTTTTAATTGGGTGAAAAAGATGCATGTACCAATATCACCACCATTTTTATGTTTAGTTTTGTCAAAATAAAAATGCTCGTGATTTATGAACAAGCGTTTGTTTGAATTAAATGATCATCGAGATTGGTTGGGCTGGTAGCCAAAACAAGACGGCTCAAAAAATTGAAAACATCCATTAGTCATGAGCCTGCAAAACTAAAGTGAACAGAAGTGAACAGAGAACTATTCGAGTTCGACTCAAAACGTTAAATTTATATTCGAATTCGACTCGAATTCGAATTGTATTTGAAAATTTTTATTCATATTCTATTAGACTCAAATGTTTATTATTCGAATTTGATCCAACTCAGTTCGAATTATATTCAAATTATTCGCGAGTTTCAAATTTAAACTCAAATTCGAGTCTCCATATAATAACTAACTTTATAATAAATATAATTATAAATTAAATTTGTTATTTTATTTAGAAATAATAAAATATATTTACTATCTTTACAAATATAAATTTATAATTAAAATAAAAATAAAACTAAGTAATAATAATTAATTAACTTAATTTGATTTAATTTGTATATATTATAAGAGAATGTATCGTGTATCTAATTGAATCTGTATTAATCGAGTATGTATCGAATCACAATTGAGAATTCGATTAATTTGAATTTTAAACGAGTCGAGTATAATTTTACTGACATTCTACTCATATTTTATTCGAATTATTATTTATGCTCAGATTTGAATCATAATATTTATGAATCCGAATCTCGTTCGTATTTTTTTGAGCCAAGCCCAAATTATTTAACTCGTTTACGGACTTAAATTCTGAGCATAGAAATATCTCAAAAGTATGGTTCGCTAGTTTTAGAAAGAAAAACACTCATTGTAATTTATGTTGAGTCCACTATGGGTAAATATTAGAACTTTTTTTGTATTCTATCTTTACAATTTTTATTTTCTTAGTATACATAAAAATATGTTCTTTGGACATTCTTTTGAGAATGGAAGGGGTACATTCTTTTGAGGAGTGAGGCCAGGGGGTACAGTAATAGATTCGGACATTCATGGGCTTTTGTTTGGGCTTGGAGTAAAAAAATGTGAGGCCCAAAGAGTATTTTGTTTGTCAACTGTATTGTTAACTACTAAAATTAGCGTGCTGAGCCTATTTATTACAGCAGAACAGAGAGCCCTTTGAAAGTGCAACTTTTATTCTACAAACATTTTTCAATTTATAAGGCTGAAAGTTGACCAATATTTAAGTAGCCATAATGTTGTTATGTTGATTGCACCAATTCATTAACATGGATCTATTTCAAAAACTATGAGGCCCATTAGGCAATTTTTGAGGTGGTGTTACTTGGGCAATATGTATAAAATAAATTAACTAAATAAAATAGAATTTATCTACCTTAGGCTTTTCAAGGGGATTTGAGAGTGATTAAAATTAATTAATTTTTCTTTAAAAAAAATGAAGACCAGCTTGAGATTAAGATTTGATAAGGTAAAAACTAAGACTGATTAATAATTATAAGTACTTCTGACAAAATTATTCCAAGAACAATAAGACGTGCTATGTAATTAAATATTAAATCTAGCTACTCACAAATTAATGGTATGAAAATAAAAATCAAGTGCTTAAACAATTTTTTTTAATTAATTCTTTACACAACCAACTGGATAATTAAGGATTAGTGTAACAAACAAACAATTAAGTAGGTAAAAGAAAAGATTAAAGTATAAAAGAAACTATAAAATTCGATTCCAATGAGGCCACTTCCCAATCGGCCTATGCAGGCTCCGCCGGTGGAAACCGACTTAGGTAATAATCTTCAATAACAAAAATTATATACATTTGCACATATATATATATATATATATATATATATATATATATATATATAAAATACTTATTATTTTTATTTATAAGAGTCGTAATTGTAAATATAAGAGATATATACGTTGTCTGGGATAATACATGTCCAGTATGAACTAGTAGTTAAGGGTGTAAATGAACCGAACCGAACCGAGTCGAGTATTAAGTTGTTCAGATTTGGTTTACAAAATATATCGAGTATAAAATAAAGTTTTGATTGAAACTTGTTTAGCTACCGAGTCGAGCACGATCTCGAATCGAGCATGAGCAGTTTGAATTTTTCGAACAAATATGATCCGAGTATCAATAGAAAATTACAATTTGAGAAGGTTTGAGTAAATTATCAAATTTTAAAACTTGCTCATATTTAACTTATTTATATTTCGAGTTGAGCTCAAATTAAATTTTTTGTCAAATAAATATGAATTAAGTCCGAACTCTTTGCTCATTTTACAGCATTACTAGTAGTGTACGGTCATACTGTCCAACACTGATCCTTAAAAATGTATTCTTTGTTCAAAATTTATCTTTATTAAAAATATTAAATTATTAATTTTGCAAAAAGAGAGGGGAAGAGAGACATGCACTCTATATAATTGCGTGAACACTCGTACAAAACAATGCCATTTTATATAATTGATCAATACATTTTTTTCCATGTTACGTATAAAATGAGGTGTTATAATTTTTCAAATTATTATTATTAATTAGAAACTATAAAATAATATTAATTTAAAAATATTGTGTAATTTTATATTATTATCAATGATGAAAAAACTCTTTTCCTGAAATAAAATTTTAAGACATTTTTATGGAAGAAAAAGTGAGCAGGGGCCTCAAATTTGCCACGCCTAACAATCCATTTGAGTGCTCCTAGTTTGGCTCCTCCGGTGGTAACCAATTAAGTTAGGCAATCTCCCATAACCAAATTCCTTAATTAATTTAATTTTATCTTTTCGATTTAATTATAATTAGTGAAGTGATAATGTACATGCATATTCATGCATGCAATTGTGTTTCTACCCAAACTTCAAAAGGTTTAAGATCGATGTGCATGTGAAACATACATGTTCTTAATTATAATAGAGATTTATAAATATGGAGGAGCTGGCCTATATATATATATAGTCGCTAAAAGTATAGACGACGGTTGTATGACCAAACCATCGTCGGGTTCGTCGCTAAAAAGAGGTGAGCACAAGTGAGTAAGATAAGGGGTATGCAGTTCTCTCTATATATACACATAGGAAGTTAATTGTATATTTCACGAACATATATATCGAATTGAAGAGCTAATTAATTAATTAGTGGTACTACTGTTACGTACTTTAATTGATTATACAAAGAATGGCAGGCGGCAATGGCGACCCTTCAGCTACTTGTTCTCACCTTTTGTTAGATTCTAACAATTGGGTGTTAGAATTAATTTGAGAAGAAATTTTTGCTTTCATAGTCGGCGTTAGATGAGTGGACCGATACAACTTGCCGGAATTCAGATTAGGGGGAAGAAACAAGCAACTCGTTGGGATAGAGATTAGGGTCGCATGATTGTTCCTGTCTTCCTGATATGCTATATATTCTCAATTGTAGTGGATGTAAAAAAGGGTAGAGGACTCAGACTCTTCAAACCATACTGATATAGATAGTATATGCCAGTCAGATTATTTTCACAGTGGGTTGTTTTGGAAAATATGCGTGGGCATAATGGTCCAAATTTTTTTTATTCATGTCCGCTAGAAATTCTAGCGGATGAGGAGTATTGTTTTTTAATCTCGGCCATTCATAATTGTAATAGAAGGTAGAGATGCCCATCAAATACATGCTATGAGTGATATGCAATACAATCCTCCTGGTATTGGTATTGGTTTCAAAATATATATATATATATATATATATATATATATATATATATATATATATATATGAATGATTCATAGTCAAAGTATAATTATTCTCATGCAAAATTATTATGCAGATGGTGGATTCTATCCGCACAAGTGCGGATGGGATATAATTTACACATATAATTTATATTGCAAGTACTTGTTAAGTAAGTATTAAATTCAAGTATATATTACACTAGATGTGTCTCGTGACTTCGGCAGTGTATGAACGGTGAGATTTATCTCCAACTTTAGACGGCCTAGATGATTTATTGAGTGAGCGGGAAATTTAAAATCATTTATATTTTATTAGATAGATTATATAATTAAATTAACTTTTATTAATTACAATAACTGAGATTTGAAATAGTTGGTTAATTTTGAACATTTCTTGATCGACTATAGACTGCTTATATCTCTTTAATCAAAAAAAAATATATGTGCCTAAAACTACATTTCTTTGCACATTACATTGTTCAAGTGTTAAACTTAATTTTATATTTTTATACTTGACTATTTAATTGTCATTCAAGAGTTTGTCTTAATCTGTATATCTTCATTTGTACAAGCTCATTGAGAGATCTATTTATTAGTACTGTGCTTAACTAATATTTTTACTACTTGTAAACACTAGCTTTGAGTGTATTATACGACTCTATGACCAGTGGCGGAATCAAAACAATTTTATAGGGGGGCAAAATTTTTAAATCAAGCGGTGACGGGCCGGCGGCAGCGACGACGGGCGGTAGCCGACGACAAACTATCGGAATTTGGTCATAAATTTAGACACTTATAAATTTACTCATAAATTTATTATTAAAACATATTATAAAAGTATAAATTTAGACACAAATATTTATATTACACATAAAGTATATGTAAGTATATATATGTTAAAAGTCATAATTAAAATTATCGAACACCATTATTATTATTATTGAGATTATTATGAATTAATTATGTCTTAACACATTGTTATTATTTTTTTTTTAAACTTAATAAATAACTCTAATAAAAGAAAAAGAGTAGTTTTAGAATTGTAAATAGTAGATAAGATTCTCATGACACATGTCTTCAATCTAGCTTGTTATGTGATTCAAATTAGTTAATTTTTTTATAAAAAAAAAGGTTATACCCATCCCATCTCTTTTCTCCTTTACTTGTTATCTATTCATACTTTCCCATCTTCTTCTTTAACTTCTTTACTCCTTCGGCTTAGACTCACCAAAGATAATACTACTTGATTCTTTGCCATTTTTTCTCATATTTCTCAAGTTCTAGTTGTAAACCAAAGATTTTCCTGCCTTGCCCCCCTCCTTGTTCCGCCCACCACTTGATCGGCGATCGCCTCCCTCAACTAAACTCCCAAACCACTGGGGCAATCGCCCCACCCGCCCCTTGGTTCCGCCTCTGTTTATGACGATGAGTTTTTGAAATGTAATGACAGTTCATTCAATCAGTAGAATCCTGTAGAAATAGTTATAATATTATATAACCCAAAAAATTATCGCCATTTGTATATTACAAAGTTATGTACATACATATTTACCATATATATATATATATATATAAATTATTTAATATCCATATTGAATTGCAGATCATGAACACAGTGGAAGGAGAGGAATTTATTGAGGGAAGGATGGATTTAGAGACCCATGACTACGGGAAGATTGGACCCAATCCTCCTAAATGCTGCCACTACGGGAAAACGGTGACATATTTTAAGTTTGACATCATAATAATTTATTATTTTTAGGAATATATTTGAAAGAAAATTATATTCATAACAATAGTGATTTCATTATAAAACTATCCATTTACGGTGATGACTTCATTATGAATATATTGTTATATATAATTTTGAAGGATAAAATAATATATTGTTATTTTTAAGGGTAGCTCGGAAGAAACTATATCATATCACATTGACAATACAATAAAATTAACACTTCATAAAATAATTTAAAATTTTCATATAATCTAATCACATAATCATTGAAAGGGTTGATGAACCTTGAAAGATCATATTGACAGAAAAAGTTGTGAAAGTCCCAAAATACCCGTCATTGATTTCACGCCATAAATTTCACTCTTTTTTTTTTTTTATATCATTAACTAAATTAAAGTATTATCTCTTTGTTCCACAAAAAGTATTTATTTTAACTTTTTCAAATTACTTGCAATATATTTAAATTAAATATTTGGATGAATTTATTTTATTTTAATTAATAACTAATAAATATTGTAAACTATATTTAACAAGTGGAACTCATTAAAAAATTTATAATTTTCTAAAATTTACGTCAATCAGGTCAATTTAAAATTTTAAAAAGTTCAAATATAGTAGATGATGATCTGCATGCAGCTGGTTGTTGCCTCTTTTAGTTTTTGGCCGACCATAAATATTCATGCACGTACGCAATGCATAGATCAATATACTCTGATCTTTAGTTTTTGGCCGACCATAAATAAAGGGATGGTAATAGACTATAGACTACTATGTCTACGCATCAATACTATATTTGCCAGAACTAGGAAAATATGAACTTACACTCCCCTTTTTTAATTGATGTTTTAGCTAGGAAGGAAGACAGAGATATTATAAAATGTAATTAATCTTTTTGTAATTAATTATATAAGTATAAATTCTCAATATTACTCTGGTAAAATTTATTAGAAAGATAAAATTAAAAAAATGAAATTAGTATTTATTTATTGTTTGGAGATACAAACGACAAATAAAAAAAATAAAATTTATTTATTGAAGAAAGGAACGGAGGGATCGAGTACTATATATATATATATATATATATATATATATATATATATATATATATATATATATATATATAAACACAATGCATGCATTATTGATCAATTAAATCTAATAACAAATTGCTTAAACTAGACCTCGATCAGTTTTATATCAATTTTAAACAATTGTTCAACCCTTTTAATTTATTGTTGTAATTATTAATCATAAAACAGATAAAAAAAGATCTTTTATCATCGCATAAGCTAGATAATCATAAATAACAGTAAAAACCAAATAAAATTAAGTAGGATTGAAATATTAATCACCTTTTGTCATCTTCCACTTCCGGGGGTGTACGTGTGTATATATATATATATATATATGTCAAACTTATTTTTGACCCTGATATGTTTTTCATGATGATGTGCTTCCATATCACTTTTTGGCGTGGACTTTTTGACAGATGTTATCACAAACATCCAGAATAGTAGTACTCCGTAGTAACATTTTATCTTCTTTAGTTAATGGCCTAATTAAGCTCAATCTTATAATCAGCGTAGAGTTGAAAAAGAAGATTAATCAGAACATGACACGTACATTGCACTCACAATACTAGGGCAAAGAGGGACCAAACCCCAATAGACTAAAAGCAGTGGATTGACAAGGACAATTAATGAAAGAAAGCCTTCTGACTTCTGCTAATATGGAAATAGTTCACCAAATTTATTTTTGGGTAAGTTAATTAATTGACCAATTTATTAGATACTGACACGCAAACGAAATTTTATGTGTATTAAAATTCTATTGGTCAATTAATTAATTTATCAAAAAATAAATTTTATACTAACCGGATCATACTAATATCATATATAATTCTGCAATTCTTGTTTTGTTCTCTACAATAAACTCGAGTACTTTTGATTGAATTGTTAAAAGCATTTTGTTCTCAAAAAAAAAAAAAATGTTAAAAGCATTTCAATTTTAGAACTTAAAAATATTTTTAGTCCATTAATTACATGAAAACAAGAGGAAACTAATGAGGAAAAACTTGTCTTCATTTTGTAGCATCTGCATGTCCTGCTAATACAAATTTTGTAGAGAAATTTGCAGAGAACCTGTAACCTTGTGCAGAGAATTCTCATCATTAATTTATGAACTTTGGTCTAATTAACTCCCTCTTACCTTAGTACTGATCATGGCATATACCTTTTGGTGCCCTAAAAAAAGGGGAGGGGAAAAGGAAAAAGAAAAGGAAGCAGACAAACGTGCATTGTTCACGGCTGATGAGGGGAACCAATTGTTAGGTATTCCTCCATCATATATAACCAATTAAGTTCACCTTTTTGACTTATAAATGAAATGATTGATATGCATGGCATGCATTTGTATGTTTCAACAGTACCCAAACTTAAAAAAGGTGTACAAGAACATCTATAAATGGAGAACTAAGCCAAGCCAAGCCTATGCTCAACATCAAGTAGCTTATAAATTAAATGGATTGTGGTACTTTAAGAATGGCAGGTGGCAATGGCGCCTTTCATTCATTTATTCTCACTCTTCTTCTTGTTTTCTCTCACCTACTATTCTTCAATGCAGTCCCAACTTCAGGTAATTTTTGGTAAGGGAATATGATCTTCTACACGTCCATCCTTAATATATCTACTTATTCTCAGAATAATATTGCTTATATAAGTATTAATTAATTCGTTATTTCTTTTGTAACTATAGGGACTAGACATTTACTACTATATGAAACTCAAGATTCTACCGCATCTGGCTACACTCACCAGGTATATATATTACTCCAACCAAATCCATATCTATATATATACGTACGTACATATATAAGATTGGTTAAAAGGTACGTAATTGCACTACTATATATCGTTCGTTCGTTCCCATGTTAGTTGGAGGCTTGGAGCACGTACAATTCATTTCAGTATCAAGTGAAATCCATACAATAGAATACGCAGTACATAGTATAAGCTAAAACAAGACATTATGGTAGCTTAATAAATATATTTATAGTTAAGAATTCTCTTAAAATTTAAATGAAATAAGACTAAATAGGTGTACAGAAGATTTTTGGTTAAATCAGCAACTTGATTGTTCTGTATGTAATTTAATACTATGAATGCGATAGATGTTTGAACATCGGTTCCTGAGTTAGAATTATGATATATATTTGTACGTGCAACTATAAATAATAACCAAATAAATATTTTAATTCACTAAATTCTAAATATTGATAAGTAAAAGTATCATATTTGAGAATAAAATTATCAATACAATGGTCAATAAAAGTATCTGATAAAATATTTAATTAGTTCATCCAAGAAAGTAAGAATGAAAGAATATTCAATTGAAGGAACTAACTAACTAATAATTAATGTCTTCATATATATATATGTATATGTTGAATTACGGCAGATAAACACCCTGGATGTCGTGGAAAAAGAAGAGCTAATTATTCGGGGAAGGCTGGATTTGGTACACATTGACTACACGGAGGCTGGACCAAATACCCGCCATACTCCTCCTCCGACGGGCTAATATGAATTTAGTAGTAGTAGCATTTATATATAGATTATATATATGTACGTACCACATACACGTGTAACAATAAATGTTAAGATTGTGAAAATAATTGGCTGTCTTTATTGTATCCAATCTCGATCATATCGTCTTCAAGTTTTTTACTTGTCACTTGGATTGGCAGCTGAATAGCTAGTGATCAGTGCCTTGATATTTTGTTTGTTGTATGGCTTGTACGTACCCTGTCAGCTTAATTATATAGTAGTATATATGTATGTGATAACGAGCTATGGTTCTTCTTATTATCTTTACATCTATTATAAATCAAAGACGTACGGTATAATTAATTAGTTACATTTTTACATAAATAAATTTTTACCACGTCACGAAACTACACTTTTGCTGCTGCATATATGACTAAATATTTTGAAATACTTTTAAACTGAATATTATCAGCTTGTTGAATTGAAAAACTTTGCTCTCACTTGGACGCTCGCATGAGGATCTGCCACTGCATCACAATTGATCACCCACTTTGTATACTATTATATATGTGATATGTCTAAGAAGAAATAAATTAAGAATGAGGGAGTTTGCACATCGAATATGCACACACATGCATAAGACACTAATACGTACATATATGTTTAAAACTCAATTCGACATAAATAAATATTTCATAATGGTATGAACCCCGATTATCCTCCAAAACCTCGTAGGCAAATATCTCCTGATCCATTGCACAAATCTCATTTATTTTAACCTTTTTACTTTAAATTATATATTAATTATACTCCATATAAAAATAATTTATACGTAATATATACAACCTCTTTTTCTATTTATGATCGGGATATATAGCAAAACATAGATGTGTTTATTAATTAGCACATCAAACTTTTTAGACAGAAAAAGTTAAAGAAGATTTTTGAGAGGTAATAATTAATTATTTAATAAGAATTATGAGTTGTGCAAAGATCAACATATATATATATATATATATATATATATATATATATATATATATATATATAATTGCCCATGTAAAAGAATATTGATGCAACGTTTTGTTAAAAGTCATTATATATACAGTTGATTAGTAGTATTAGTGAATCATCAATCATTACGTGAATTAGTCAACTTTGCTTTTTTAGATGAATGGATTTGTTTGCAACATGGTGCACTAGTGTTCCATAAAAGTATCTACTCCCTCAGTCGGGATAATTTTTTTTATTACTATTTCAGATAATTTTAAATTAAATATTTATTTATCTTAAAATAATTTATTTTTTATAATAATTTGTCTATATATAATATTTTTATTATTAATTGTTATATTTTTATTTTTTATGTATATTTATAGAGCATCACTAGTAATGTACAGAAAACTATACAATTAAATAAAAATTTAAATATAAACAATTTTGTCATTTCATCCATTTTTTAATATGCACAAAAAGTCAACCATAACTTTTATCCTAAGACGAAATGAATATTTAAGTAAATAAAGTTGGCAATAAGTGTCCACCACTGGCCACTTATATATATATATATATATATATATATATAGTGTCTGGATCTTAAAACACTTCTTTATCCAACTCACCCGAAGCTTCCTTTTTAGCAACGGATCCGTGATGGTTTGGTCAATACAATCGTCGTTTATACTTTTAGCGACGGACAACATATAATGTCGCTAAAAGTATGAGCGGCGATTATGATGACCAAACCGTCACGATCATCGCTAAAGAAGGGATGAGCTTGGGTGAATTGAATAAGGGGTGAACTTAAGATCCGGACCGTATATATATATATAGTCTTATAATCCTATTGTAAAGAGTTATTTAGAAATTTTAGCTTAATATTATAATCTTTTTATCATTATAACAGATTATATTTTTTATATATTTCAATCATTTTAATTGTTTAAAACAAAAAAAATAACTAAAAACTTTCGGCTTGTTGAATCAAGTCCTTGACCCCAATTAATTTGAGATTGATTATAAATTGTAATCAATGGCAATGTCAATGGCGCGTGCCACTCACCCATGCACTGATAAGGGACAACCAATTTAAATTATTAAATTGAGCAAATTATGGAGAATTTAGTCATTAGTTGCAGCCATTTTCAAATTAGTTGGGCTAAAAGCCTAAAGGACTTACTTGCTAAAACTAAAACATTGAGGACCTAGTTCCCATATTTTTTTTCCTTGGGGACCTAAAGTACATTTAGGAAGATCCAGGAGTCTTTACCCTCGAAAGAAAGTAGGAAAAGGATGTATGTAGTAGTATAAGCTCGTGCTTTGGGTCAACAATAAAAAGGGTAAAAGGAAGAAGAAAAAAAGGTGAACTTCCGCAAGTGGAGTCCCTCCATTATGGTGGAAAGTTTAATAAACCTGCTTACATTCCATGGAATCAAGAATCTAGGATTGGGTTGATTTTATTTGAGCAGTAAGAATGGAGAAAGATCCGAAATTATTCTGGGTTTCGAAAATCAAAGAAGCATTATAACATTCCAGGTGTACTCGATCCTCTCCTTAATTTCTCTTGTTATTCCTTTTACCAAATGTTTGCACATTGATGCAGAATTTACACCGGATAGAATTGTTAGATGTGTCTCTTTTCTTGGTCTAGATTGATAATGTGGAATGTCTCGTGAATTTTATCATCTGGGTGCTTGCCAACCAATTAATTCTTTTGCCTAAGGGTTTTGTTTTTGTTTTTCTTTAGGATAAATGTAATATTATTATTATTTGGGAAGGGAAGAAATGCATGCATGGTTAGTATGTGAAGTGGATGGAATTCATGTCAAATCAGTTTCTTATTACCTCACTTAAGTTTAAGTAAACAATGGACGAATAAGTTAAAAGAATCTTCAAAAATCCAAATTGAAACCTGTTCGTGGCATTCTATTATTTGTTAACCCTACAAGTGCTTGAATTTTCAATTGCTCGTTTGATGTTCGAATTGACAGTATGTTATAGGATTTGTAATGAATATAATTATATAATTGTTCTAATTTATAAATTTATGGACAAACAAAAAGCTTATGGCGTGCAATCTATACTCAATATAGGACTTTTCGTGAGGCTGTGCAGATTGCTAAAATGCAATCCAATAGAGGAAAAGTGGTTGAAAAATGGACAAATATAATCTTGTTAGAATTCAGCGCCACCTTTGGAGTTGGGACAAGCTATAGCTTAATTATCACTTTTATTACTTATTTCCAAATCACTAATACTCTGCTTGATCTTATTGACCACTAGTAGTAAAAGGAAAGGCTTCCCGAACTGCCTTACCATCCCATACTAATATGATGTGCACTAAGTCGCAAGCTTGATTCATAACTCTTTTTATCATCCTGCCATAATTCACAGTTTTTCTGTTTGGACTTTGTGGCCTTCTCATGTTGTTTCGGAAATCAAAGATACCACATCTAAATCACTGAGGAAAGCTATAATCACATCATATTGCTCCTAAATCTCCGAGGTGAGCTCTAATCACATCATATTGCTTCTAAAGCGCTGAGCTGAACTCTTTCATCCACATGCTATTTCTTGTTCACCTAGTAAACATTCTGAATTGTCATCTAAAGATGGTTCCATTATTATAAGTTATTTCCATAAAAGAATTTCGGTTGGCCAATTCTAGGATGACTGCTTTGCCTTGTTGGGGTCTAGTTTTTGCAGTATCCAGGTTGTAACTAGTACCGCATGAGGCCATTGCCTGCCTCCCCTCTAAGCAACAGCTATCAGAAAGACCACAGTTTTCTAGTTCTAGGTCTGCCTTTTCAGTAAATCATGACACACAAATAAGCCTTATCTGGACAGCTATCCTATCCCTTGTTTATTTTTTCCAAAGTCATGTTAAACTATTATTGTTATTTCTCCCTCCATTCCACGTTTTAGGATAATTCTTTTGTTCCTAAATATATGACGTTCTAGGATTTCTAGAAGAATTGGTTACATTACTTCCGTAATTACCCCTAAACATTTAAACATTTAATACTCTCTTTTTTCCAATTCTCTCCTCTTTTTCCAAAGCTACTTTTTTCTCTCTTTTTCTCTATCTCTACCAATATGTCTCCTTAATTCCTATATTTTCTCTATCCTCAAACAATATATTTCTCTCATCTTTATCACCTACAATTTAGCTTTTCATTTATCTATGCAAAGGTGTTTTTGGTAATACATGGTACATAGTAATTTTAATGGAGTAATTTTAGGAGTTTTAACTTTCTTAATCTCTGTACAAAAACCTTAAACATCACATATTTAGGAATGGAGGGAGTATTATTTAAAATACTAATTCTGAGAAGGAGAAAAAGAACAATTGGTAAATATAGGCAAAAGATCTTTAGCAATCTTATCTCGAAAGTCTTGCATTCTTCTGTATTAGCTACAAATTGAGCAAAGAAGCGTGGCAGAAATCTAGTTGTGTGTTCTTTGCCTATATGATTACACTTAAATGTAAACATTAGCCAATAACTTGAATATTAAAATTTGGGTAGCTAAACTTGTTAATCTTCTCAAATTGGTGATTAAATTTGATCTTTAAGCTGACACTCGTATTCCTTTTTTGAGGATATTGTTTCTATGTTGATGGTTTCTCATAATCAATATTCCCTCCGTTTCAAAATTAGAGATACAATTTGACCTTTGAGGTCAAACGACGGCATATTAAACTTTAAATTGATGTGAATTTATTTAATTTTAGTTGATATAATAATTATAATTGTATAATATATAAAAAGAACTATTAATCACAAAATTTATTTCATTCTAAACTTTTTTGAGTTATACCAATTTTGAAGTTTAATATGCCGTTATTTGACTTCAAAAGTCAAATTGTATCTCTAATTTTGGAATGGAGGGAGTAATATTGTTGATTAAATTGAGTTGTTTATTATGGTTTGCGTTGTTACTTCTTCTATTCTAGGAAAGACTTTGTGAAAAAGATAAGATAGAGTTAGTGTAACTACCATATCAATTTTTAAGATTCCAACATATTCTTGCATTTTATTAATCATCTTGACACGCAATAGAGCATTATGGCACTTGCCCAATCAAAAGGACAGAAAGACGGATCTAGCTTAAGTTCATTGGTGGAATGCATGTGACTTTTAGGTCTGTGAGAGAGAAACTTATCCTATAACAAATTTGCTTGTTGAGCGACATTCTATCAAGAAGTTAATGATATACTTAGACTGTTTGAAGCTGATTGAATCTTAATTAGGAAACAAGACTTGACCTACTAAATTGACTGTATATAGGTCTCATTCACTTGCGGACAATATTACTTGCTGTATAACCTTGACTGAGGATCCAATGAACAGGGGATGGACATTTCTGGTTGGACTGCAACATCAATTACCTATTTATTTGGCATTATTTTGGTGTTTTCTTGTTAGCTGCGAGTGTAAGGTTGAAAGAAAGCAAAAGAGCTCTAATTGGCAGTATAAGTTTGTCGTAAGACCAAACAAGAGCCTGAAAGAACATGTTCCAATACCTTTCTAGACCTGGTTCTTGGAACACTTCCCGGTAGTAGCTCTCACATACTGATTGTGTGTAACCTGAAATGATAAATATTAAAAAAATAGTAACAGTTGGTAATTCAAGTAAAATGTTAACTTAGTATTAACTTTTTTTGATCAGCAAACTTAGTATTAACTGACTTATATATTAATACTATCATCTTGAATATCCTCACCAAATTAAAGTTTACCATAGATGCCCTCAGCTTCACCTATTCCACAGAAAACAGGTTATCCAGGTACCAACTCATACATCTACTAGTGATTGTGTTAATTTAAATTGTTAAGATCTTAAATAAAAATAAATGCACTCCTAGATAATTCAAGTTGAAAATTAAGTTAAATTCAAGTATCAACTTACTTATTATGTATTACATCCAAACAAAAAAAAAGAAACAACAAACTTTTAACTGAAACATAATGCCACTTCATGTGCTGAGCTTCTTATGATACTCACCACTCTTTCTCCCCCAATGAATCTGTTACTAAGAGGTAGTAAGTATTGGATTTATTGGTGCATGAATTATTTTAGCGAATATTTTTGCATGATTCTATTTTGTCGCCGCCATTAAGATGTGGGGTCATGGACAAAGATGTCCGTCATAAAAAATCTAGGCACTGGACAGAACTGCACGAGGAAGTTCAAGTGTTCAACATATATTTTCTTGATGAAGAAAGCGATCATACTGCCCACTTACAAGCCATCTCTGTAAAATTTACCAAAACATGCTGTGGAACCAGAGAATACAGAATGCAGAAACATAAAATATACCTTCTCTAGAACTGGAAAAGAACATGAGAGCTTGTACTTTTAGCCATGATAAATTGGCACTGGAACAAGGAACTGATTCAAAACGTTGAGATGATATTCCACTTCTTTGATTAGACATAGTTTAGGCCTTGTTGATAGTTCAGAACATTAACATGTTGGACTTCTCTTCTAATGACCTTTGTTATTCTTGTTTAACTTAAATTTATATTTGGTACTTCATTTGAAGGTTTAAATTATTCCAGGTTTTTTTTCATCATTTGATAGACAATGAATCTCAAGAGTAAAAAAAATCATTTACTTCTGTTTATCTAGGTATGCTTATCTATCAGCCTTATTATATATATGTTGAAATTCAAGTTTGAGGCTGGCAAGACTTTTCAAGATTAGAAACTATGACTTGATTTTGTGTGCTCCATATATTCCATATAGACAAACAATGAAATAGTCACTAAAATGACATTTTGGTTTATCATGATTAAGATTTTAAAAATTGAGAGCATACAAGTTTGAATGATCATTTTAATGTTTTACTGGTTTTTTATAATGAAGACATTCTATGTGGTCAGTTTGTGTTGAAAAAAACACAGGAGAAAGCAGACTTGCTTCATTCCATAAACTATGAGTCTATATATAACTGCCTTGTTTCATCCTATATTTCAGTAATATACTTGTGCCAGAGCTTTACAGTATATTTGTGGAAAGCCGCCAGCATGAAACATGCAGAAGAAAGAAGCATAGGCATTTTCTCAGAAACATGCATCTGAATTCTTTTACCATGCTTTTGTAACTTCTTTTACTCATTGGTGAAAATCACACTTTACCAGTTAAACATGCTTTTCTCTGTAAATTGCAAATGCTTATTTAGTGGTATGATTTAGAAAGAAGAAATTGATAAGTGACATAATGCTCCCGTCGTTTTCGGTAGGCAAAGTAAAATCTGTAGGGATAAATCTCAATTATTCACTGGGAGTGACTGGTTCCTTTTTGGTTCCCTTTTCCTGATTCCTGAGGCCATATTATTCTCATCTTATTTCCTTGCTTTTGGATTTGTTAGATCCCCTCTAATGGGTCCCTAGAGGAATAATAATTGATGAGGCAACTTTGTTTTAGTGTCTTTCCATTCAAAGGACCTTCTGCTACGGAGGTAAATATACCAAGGGTCATTTGGCATCATCCTAGAATCTCCTTTACCCCTTAGGGAATATATTAAAGCAAGAAAGGAGCTTCAAGTACAGCAGCTGGTTAAAGATAAAGGTACCTCAATAACAATTCTTTTCTTGTTTTTCAAACATTTGGGCCACATATATCATAGAACTTGTTAATAATTATATTCTTTTTTTGAATTTGAAGTATGAGCTTGCCAGCAAGGAATATAAGTACAGCAAAGACGCATAAATTAGGTGAAAATATCATCTTCTCGTGAGATTGGATCCTCTTTGAAGTCAAAAGTCTCCATTATGCAGAAAAATGACTATTGATATGAATATATGTATAGTAGTGCATGTGATTACTGGACTCTTTGATTCTTTTGAAACCAATCAGATGCATGCAGAACTGTTTAGGAATGTGGATATGAACATCCAAGAAGAACTTAAAAGCTTGTTTATTTTTATTTTTTATTTAGTTATGAACTCGGTGTTTTTTGACAGGGTCTCTAAAATGTACAGATATTATCTCATCGTTCTCACTTTTGAACCATTTGAAATTGATTAGCATGCAGTAGACCAACTGAAGGTAATGTATAGTAAATAGCACTGAGATGGCAAGCAATACTTTGAAGATCAATCATTGAATTTCAATTCCAGCTATGAGGGCATAACTGCAACCTGAGAAATCCGAAGATCAATCTTATCAAATTTACTTTTACAATTGTTGCTGGACAACGTGGTCTTCCCTTTTTTCTGTTTTTTCCAAATTTTTTTAAATTGAATATAAAATTTCTTGGTTATAAATTCATCCCTCTATTCATAGATAGATGTGGACACAGACTGGAAAAAAGAAAAGGATTTGGAATATGTTTTTCCAGAGGATTTTTATGCAAGAGTAGGTCCTGCCTCTTTTTTTCTTTATATGCTTCTATTTCTTTGGGTGATTACCACAGTATATGATGCTTTTACATCAGGAGAAAGTATAGATCCATAAGTTTTGTGATTTTTTTGGTAATTTCGGTGTGTCTGCTGCTCTGAGGAATCATGAATGAATTTGTGATTGTCAGAGATAGAGAAAGAGATTCAACATGAAGCTTTTGTATCAAACCCATATAAATTTAGCTCAAGAGTTTTCAAGTTACATGAGAATCAACTACTGCAGTAGGTGACGGGTAAAAGTGCAAGACTGATATTCTCATGACCTCTGTTTGATCTGTTTACATATTTATAGGCTGATTCTTGAATTATAAGCTTGAGTCCAATACTAACCATGTGCAACAAAGTAGTAGAATTTTTTACTATTTAGTGAATAGACTGTGAGTCCCTTTTAGGCTTTTTAAAAAAAATAATAATAAAATTGCCTGATTGATAAAATTTTGGTATTTTGTCCATATCCCAGTCTAATCCATCGAATTAAGTTGACATTTTTTAGTTTTTGATGAATTTGCTTTATTCATTTACTTTTCTTGAAAATTGTTGTTGATAAAATAAATACGTCGAGTTTGTCCAAAAATCTGTTGTTGGATTTTTTGGGATCTGGTTAGCATAAAATTTATTTGTTTGTAAGTTGGTCAATTTGTCAATAAAATGCTGACACGCATAGAACTTCGCCTGCGTGTCAGCACTCTATTGGTCAATTAATCAACTTACCCAAAAATAAACTTCATACTAACCACTTTCTATTCTTTGATTCCTTCATCCCAACAAAAAAGCAAAAGAATCTGCCAATCCCACCACGCCCTCCTCAAAAAAAGAAAATTATGAAATAAAGTATTGAAAAAAGAAATTTTTTTTTATCAAAAAGTTAAAAAAAATAAAGTCTTGTTTGGTTTTCCCTTTCAATCTCCAAAAAAAAAAATAATACTATTCATTAAAAGCATCCCCACTATTATAATTTTCACCATCAAAGTTTCTCACGATTTTAGAAAGTTGCACCCATTATCCATTATGGTGGGGCTGCCTAATTAATAAGGAATCAAACATGTATGTGTGTGTATATTATTTTGGACAACATAAATTATTTAGTATTTTTAATTCTAGTGATACATTTTTTTAATCTAGTGGCTCTTTTAATCTAGGGCCTACCTCTTAAATTTTCCGTCCATTTCTTTTCTTTTCTGTTCATTTTAAAACTCAGAAACAGAGCGTAAGAGAAATTATATAAAAAAAAGAAGGCTAAGAGAGTAATTAGAGAAAACTTGTGTTTTTAATTTTTTGTAGTGAATTTTAAATTTTTTGTTGATGTTTGAATTTGAATATGTAATCTTGCCTTGCATACTAAAGTAATAGACCTTTTACCAATATATATTATATTATAAATACTGAGGGTAGGGGTTGGAGAACAGCAAGATAAAAACAAACCATACACTTTTTGCTATTTTCTCTCCTTTTGAGACTCAAATTGAAGTGTGTTGCTTTTTGCTGCATCACAGATTCTCTCCACCCCCTTTCATGTTTTGAGTCAAAGAAGAAAGAAAATAAAAAAAATAAAAAATAATAATAATTAAAAAAATGGGAATGGGAGAAAAGAAGAGAGAGGCACAGCTCATGGCATATATTCCCCCCAAAACACAACCCCACTTATGTTTGGAGATATGGAGTGAGAACACAAGACATTCCAACAACTCCTGATTATAAAACACAACTCCAGCTGCCACACATTTTAGTCACACACAGACACCCATATTTATGTTACATTCCTCAACCATTCTCATCCAAATAACAGAATGGCTCTACAGAATACACAAAATCAAGATATGAGCTTGGTTTTATCAAGTGATGCAAAACCCAGGCTTAAATGGACTCCAGAACTTCACCAACAATTCGTCAATGCAGTAGCTCAGCTTGGAGGCGCAGACAGTTTAGTTTATTTACAAACTCTTGAATTAATTACGTCCATTCTTCAATAAAAATGTAGTGAATTAGAATCTCTAATTAATCTTCTTGATTTTTTTCTGAATGGGCAGAGGCAACACCTAAATCATTGATGAGGGTGATGGGCATTCGTGGACTCACCTTGTACCACCTAAAGAGCCATTTACAGGCACTTTTCTTTTTTTCATGTACTCGGTCCATTATTTCCCGTTGCTTATACCAATTAAGATGAATTATAATTGTTTTATTCATTCTTCTTTGCTGCAGAAATATAGGCTGGGAAAAAGTCAGCAATCTCAAACTTGCATTGACAATGACCAAGAAGGTGAGTAGCATGCATTGATTATGAAATCATTACAAGTATGGAAATTGTGTCTGGGGATTTAATCACACTTTTTTTCCGATGTAGAATACGAAGAAAATCTCAGGAGTCAATCTAGTATGGATAACAGTGATGGAACCCAGAATCAGATTAATGAGTAATAATACTACTTTACAAAAAAATAATTCTTTATTGCATTGGTTCGACTAAAAATGAATCTATTGCAAGAGAGTCATAACTGATTAAAGCTGTGTTTTGATCAGGAGCTTGCAAATAACTCAGGCTCTACAGAGGCAAATGGAGGTGCAGAGGAAACTTCATGAGCAGATTGAAGTAAAAAATACTTGCAATAATGCCTCTCTTTTTTTATTTATTTTATTTTTTAATGTGATTCCTTTTAAATGAAATTCAAAGGAATCCTCCTATCAAGCAAGATTGATTTTTTTCTTTTCAGGTACAAAGGCATTTGCAGCTGCGAATTGAGGCTCAAGGGAAGTATTTGCAGTCTGTATTGAAGAAAGCGCAGGACACACTTTCTGGATATAATTCCTCTTTTGTAGAAGTGGAACTTGCTAAAGCTGAACTCTCTCAGTTAGTCTCAATGGTCGACAATGGGTGCCCAAGCTCTTGTCTATCGGTATTAACAGAAATCAAAGACTCAAGCTTAAAAGATACTGAGAACAAATCATTAAGGGGAACTAGATGTTCCTTAGAAAGTTCTTTGACATCATCAGATAGCTCTGCAAGAAAGGAAGATGGTCAACCAAAGCACGAATTTACTGACAGTACGAATAAGTGGAATTCAAATTCTGCGGTGCCCTCGCTGATGGAATTGCATCTGGAAAATAAAAGTGAATCAACTGACCAAGCCATTGCAAGAAAAAGAAGTGGAAGCACCATTTCTGATGCTAACTATGTTCAGCAACCATCTAGGAAAAGATCAACAACCCAGAAAACTGCTGAGCATTTGAAAAGGTTTGATTTGTTGGGAACCTTTGATCTGAACACCCACTATATGAATGACTTGGATTCTGGTCCAAAAGCAATAGATTTGAATTGCAAGGAAGTTGAACAATTCAATGAACATCTATAATTCTATAAATTGTATGATCCATTATGCATTTTTTTTCCCAATAGAGAATATGTTGTGTATAAACATTGTATATTGTTGAGTATGGCGCTTAAAGAACTTTTGATAGTATATCCATATTGAAAAGTATAATATACTTTGCGCATACTTCCTCATATAAATATACGACTGCACTTTGTATTGGTGACCGCCAAGTTTCTAGACAGTATTCAGAGTTATACTCTTAGATAAATCAAAAGAAAAATGATATACTGGAAGAAGAATCCAACATAATACCTAAGAGAATGGGTGAAGCCTTTTAATTTTTAAAAAACCCTATTTGAGGTAATAGTGTAATAGATACGGTTAAAAACTGTCATTTTTCTGCTCGATTCTTCCATTAGGGTAACATTTACCCTCTCCAAAATTATGTTTTTAGGCATCTGATTTGCTTAGAACATTTCCCATGGGAATTTTTGGTTTATCATGCTGTTGCTGAATGATAAAAGTACAAAATCCAATCCCTCCTATTTATTAGTGCTGTACATACTTGGGACTTGGTATTATGTCATAATAGTATAATTCCTTGTTAATAACCTAAATTTAGACCATGCTTTTGTATTTGATTCTTTCTTTATTTATTATTGAGCATCTGACAAAGTCACAAAACAGATACATGGAATGTTTACTGTGAATACTTGAAAATCCGACATAAGGGGAAAAACATAAATATGGGATCATTCTTATAGATTGCAACATTACAAAGATTATATGCACTGAAAAGCTAATTTGATTAGGAAGGAACTTCTGAAATAGTATGTTTAAGTGATGATGAATGTTAGTAGACCAACAAGACCAATCAAAATAATCACAAACAAATTCCATTCAATGATTCTTGATAAAGAGAACAGTAAAACCTAAAAAATATATCTCCAATGGTATTTGATGAAATATTCGAAAGCAAAAAAAAAACACTAAGAAAAATTGTATCTATTCCAACATTGACTGATCAGGTCCTGGAGAAGCTGATGAAGAATCCGTCTGATCTGTGTCCCCATTTGTTCTATCACTACTGTTATTGATAGAAAAACTAACCCAAATTTGTCTCCTCTCTCCCTCTTCGTTACCGGAGAAAATTTTCCGGTGAAAATCTTGATCTTCATCAACACCCATGAATCTTTAGCCAATGCTCAGCATTTCCTTGGCCAATTCTCCAACTCCCCCAAATTCCTCCAAACATATCACGCACTCCTCCCCTCTTTCATTTCCACACTTGGTATAGCCTCAATTGAAGCTTTTGACGCCGGCGGCTGACCATCTTTACTCAGTAGGTCCCGCAGTAGAGAATCTATACCCGACGAGCTGCCTTCTATCACCATCATACCCATACCCTGTGTGAAGGGATTGATGATTATGATCCGATCACGTGGGTCGGCCGTTTCCTGCGAATCTTCATCTGGGGCGACGGTATTTGGGCTGTTTGTTAATCCTAAGATGATGGGTAGGATTAGAGAAAGCTGTCTGTTTCTTGAATTTATCAAACGTTCGAGGAAAGATGGTTCAGGCATCTCTGTTTCAGAAGCCATTGATTGAGAAATCTGAAGAGGGAGAGAGTTGATAGAAGCTAAGGTAGTCGAGAAGGAGGAGAATGGAATTTAGAAGACAAAGAATTGGCATTTAAGAGATGATTTGGGGGCGGTTACAGAAAGTTGTGGAAGGATCTGGAAGCTTGTCTTCAGTGATTGCTTCATTGCTTGCATATTACAAATACAGCTTGATGTTTATCTTTTTCAGCCGTCTTTTACCGGGTTGAGGAGCTGCCTATTTTAACATCTGGATTTCTATGGGCAGTTCTTGGTGTTGGAAATTTTGGTTCTGAGCCCAGCCACCTAATGTTTTTTTATAACTAGCACATGATGGTATCATGGTATGTTTCATTTGAGATGAACAAAAACCACCCCTGGCCGTGACTATGTAAAAAGTGTCAAACTTTTACTTTTTGAAATTTATGTGATTTTAAGTACAATTTCTTATAGTTATTGGAAATTACCTCAAAGTATTACTGATATAAATTTTGGTTTTATTAAAAGTTGCATGAGTTCTAGTAATTTTAATTTAAGTTTCATGAATTAATTTAAAAAATCAAAAACAAACTTTTATGGTTAAATTGAATATTATTGTGCATGAGAATAAATACAAGCCAGATAAAATTAACAATAAAGATATTTATAGTGATCACACATTCTCCTACGTATCCGTGCCCGTATAAGAATAATATGATTTACTCATTAGATAGATTCCTTAATAAAACCGAATTGAATCTCCTCAAAGAAAAAAAAAGTCAGATTTTATTCTAATTCTTTCCTTATATTTAATGTATTAAAATAAAAATATATATTTAATTTTAAAACAAACAAAATAAACATTTTTTTTAATTTTGAAACGAAGGAGCATAATGTAATTATAGTCCGCAATTATAGTCCACCCTCTTATCTCTAATATTCTTTTGTGTTATAATTTCTTATAGTTAACAAAATTTTCAAGGGAAAAAATTCATTCCCCGCGTTATACTTGCTAAATTTTAATATTTTATAATTAATAATTTTTCAAAAGATTTATATTGTAATTATAATAATAATTATAAAAAATAAAAAGTATCAGAGACATACATACATGCATATCCATGTGTGAATTATTATGTTATTCTAATACCATGAATTCTGGAGACGCACGGCACTATTGTTGGAGAGACTAAAAATATGCGAGGACGGATATCCACACACATGTTGGCGGTCTGAGACTCTGAGGTAACACCAAACCACCTAACTATTCGACGAAATGTCCAAGAGAAACAACTGACTTAGAAATATATCTTCCTATGAATTGCACCGTGCTCCTTAGATTTTATTGCGGCATTTGAACTCCAGCATCCACTATCGGCATCTTTTATTTTTCCTTCTTTGTAAAATTATACTACGAATTTATGCCCAAGTTCTAGAAGTGCTCATACCTGTTTGATAAATTCCACAGCTACAATCACACTTGGGGGTTATGGCTCTTGGGATGTGCAACGCACTACAATTCAAAACTTGTGAGCTCTTTGGGACTCGTTTATTATGTCCTACTTTTCTTTCCATGCAGACTGCCAGTGAGTGAAATAATCCATTCGTTTTTTTTTGTCTTCCCATTTTCTATTTCTGTTTTGCCGGGCGTACTTTTAGCAATGAATAGTGTGGGCTAACTTAGCGCTATTGATGGCGCTGCTTTAGATTTCCTTATGAAGCCGTTGGTGGTTGAGGCAAGGGCCAATACTCGAACAGAAAGTCCCAAAATTCGGAATAGACGGCAGAGGAAAAAGGTACTTGCTTTCTTCTTCATTTGAAGATAATTTGGAGTTGCAGAACTGTGGTGGCTGAGATTTCTTGAGTCTTACTTTGATATCTATTCTTTAGGGTTATAAACGTTAGTGCTCTGGGAAAATTTAAAATTTTATCGGCCTAGTGCAAAGCCACCAGTTCGTTCTTACATTGACATTAACTCCTTAAAAGTTAAAAAATGTTGGGGATCAGGCGAGGTGAAGCAAGTTTTCAACCCCTTGCTAAACTCCAAGAACAAGAATAGAAGTAGAGAAACAGAAGAAAGAAGGTTCAAGAATGAATTTTCATTTGATAAATCTCACACACCCATCTGTTACATTTACTTTTCTTTATACTCTTTCTAACTACAAAAGTAATCCTAGCCCTTGCTTTCTATTTCTTTATTGCACAATCTCAACCGTTGGTTTATACAACTTAATGACAGCTGTAATGTCTTTAACTAACTGCCTCTCCTTATCCCGCCTCTGTTCTCTTGCTGGATTCTTCTTTGCCCTCTTCGACTTCCTTATTTTTAATGAAATTATTAGCTACTCTTGATCTTCATTTTCTGCCTTGCTAGTTAAGCTGCTATCTTCCTTCCTTTCCATTACAGATGTAACAATACCCTGCCCTTCAAAAGGCACCTTCTCCTCAAGGTGAAAAGCTGGATAAAGCTGATAAAAATTCTCTTGATCAACCCAAGTAGCTTCTTCTAAAGGTAAAAAAATGCCATTGTACCAAGTATTGATGAACCCAAACATTTCCCTTCATAACTTGGCGCTTGTCCAACACAGCAGCAGGCTTAAAAACTGGAAAATTATCAATAGCATCTGGAGGCCAATTGGTGATATTCTCTTAATTACTACCCTTGAACTTCTTGAGTAACGAAATGTGAAAGACTGGGTGAATCCTAGAATCCTCTGGTAATTTGAGTTTATAGGCTACTGTCCCAATCCGTTTTATGATCTCAAAAGGGCCAAAATACCTTTTGCTTAATTTGTTGGATTTTCTGTGTGCCACTGAAATTTGCCTATAAGGTTGAAGTTTAACAAGAACTAACTGTCCCACCTCAAAAGACATAGGAGTTCTATGCTTATTTGCTTGAGCTCTCATCTTGTCTTGAGCAGCCACCAATGCCTTTCTCAAACTTTGGAGTTTCTCCTCTCTAGATTGCAATAGCTAATAACTAATAACTGGAGGAGGAGGTTTTCCATACAATGCCTCATACGGTGATTGTCCAATAGCAGAATGTATGCCATTCAGCTAACGACAGAAATTTATGCCACTATTTAGGCTGATCATACACAAAAGCTCTTAGATATTGTTCCAAATATTTATTGGTGACCTCCGTTTGTCCATCCGTCTGTGGATGGTAAGATGAACTCATCCTTAAAGTAGTACTCTGTAGTTTAAACAACTCTTGCAAAAAATTTCCCAAAAAAGCTGCATCTCTATCACATACAATGGATTTTGGAAATCCATGTAACTTGCAAACCATGTCCATGAACAGAGCTGTGACCTTCTGAGCTGTAAAATTAGAATACAAAGCTCCAAAATGTACCCCTTTAGACAACTTGTCTACCACAACTAAAACAACTGTGAACCCATCTGAATTAGGCAAACTGGTAATGAAATCCATACTAACATCTTCCCATATTCCAGTAGGAATGTCTAGAGGTTGTAACAGCCCATAAGGTGCTCGAGGAACATATTTAATTTGTTGACAAATAGCACAACCATCAATATAATTCTGCACATCTTTCTTTACACCATACCAATAAAAATTGGCAATTAACCTCAGATAAGTCCTTTGTATTCCAGCATGGTCTCCTAAAGGAGAGTCATGAAACTCCTTTAATAATTCTTGTTTTAAGTCAACTGAGCTTGCTGGTATGAAAATTTTACCATTCCATAACACCACCCCACTTCTAATACTCCAAGGTGGTTGATGTTCCGTCTCTAACTTTCCTTGAGTAAAGAAATGTTGTAATTTTGTAGCCAACTGTTGAGCCTGTAAAATCTGGTCAATGATTTGAAACTTAGGAAGAGACAAAGCCATTAGAGTACCATCAACTGGAATGTCATCCGGTCGTCTAGAAAGAGCATCAGCTACCTACCTCGTTGTGTTTCCCAGGTTTATAAGTAATTTCATAATGATACCCAAAAGTTTAGTCAAGTAATACTGTTGTTCCGGTGTTTGGACCACTTGTTCCATTAAACTTCGCAAACTCTTATGATCAGTGACAATATAAAATTTTGTGCCCAACAAATATTGTCTCCATTTACCTATTGCTGATGTAATAGCATATAACTCTCGGATGTAGGCTGATGCTTTTTGCAACTTTGGACCCAACTTTCTGCTAAAATAAGCAAAAGGTTAACCCTGTTTAAGCAAAACTGCTCCTATAGCAATCCCAGAAGCATATGTTTCTACATAAAAAGGTTCAGTGAAATTTGGTAAGCGTAATACAGGTAGATGTGCCATAACATGCTTCAATTTGTTAAAAGCGTCAGTAGCTGAATTGTTCCAAACAAACCCATCTTGTCTAAGTAAGTCTGTCAAAGGACTAACAATTGACACATAACCCTTTACAAATTTTTTGTAGTAACCTGTCAATCTCAAAAAATTTTGAAGTTGTTTCTGATTCTGAGGAAGAGGCCATTGCAACATCACTTCTTAGCCTTGTTTGGTTCTACCCCTTTAACAGAAATGACATGCCCCAGGTATTCAATAGACTCAGCAGCAAAAATTCATTTACTCAACTTAACAAACAAAGCATGTTTTCGAAGACACTGCAACACAATTTTCAAATGTTGAGCATGGGAGTCCAATCTTTACTATAAATCAGTATGTCATCAAAAAATACTATGACCAATTTCCTTAGATAAGCATGAAATACCTGATTCATTATAGATTGAAATGTCGATGGAGCATTTGTCAAACCAAACGGCATGACCAAGAATTCATAGTGACCACTATATGTGTGCGGAAAGTTGTTTTGTGACATCTTGTCCCTCCATTCGAATCTGATGATAACCTGCTCGAAGGTCTAACTTTGTATAGTACTTAGCTTGATATAACTCATCCATCAACTCATCAATTGTGGGTATAGAAAATTTATCCTTCACAGTTGCTACATTCAAGGCCCTATAATCGACACAAAAACGCCATGTCCCATCTTTTTTTTAACCAACAAAACTGGAGAGCTGAAGGAACTAGTACTATTCTGAATAATCCCATATTTCGACATCTCATCTACTTGCTTCTCAATTTCTTTTTTTTGAAAATGTGTATACCTATAAGGTCTGACACTTATACTTTTAGTACCAGGGTCTAATTCAATCATGTGATTTTGGTACCTAATAAGAGGTAAACTCTTAGATCATGTTTGTTTGCAAGAATTATAATCTCCCAATACTATTAATCATAGGATTAAATAGTTCTAGTCACATGTTTGTTTTTTATGGGATTGTTCATGGGATAACTTAAAATAATCTCATGTTATGTTTATTTTTTACAGGATTAATTAAAGGATTGGATAAAAAAAATATCGTTTGGACTATTATACCCTTACATATAATAACATATTTTAAGCTATAATTTAAATTTGTTTATACATCAAAAAATGATAAACAATTAATTAGAAACTTTTAAATATTATTCAAGCAAATGCTCAGTGGTACTAATTATATAATTTAACTTTAGTCATTATTTTTTTGAGAAGAAGAAAATAACTAAATGTTTTGATAAATAAAACTCTTTTCGATGGAATGGATGAAATAACAAATATCTAGTTGACCTGGAGATAGTGATAAAAGTAATATTTCCCCACCAACTGAAAGCTTTTTCATAGAGGAGATATTAATTTTGGCACGCCAACCTTCTATTTATTTCAAGCTTTAACAAACACATCCAGTAGTGAGGGAGTAGCTAGGAGGGAGTGATAAAACTAATTTAAGAGAGAGAAAAGAAAGACGTTAGATAAGATATGGGACGATGTATTGGCCAATGATATCCTATTAAATTATTCATTTAATAAGATATTATGGTCATTTTAGAAAAAGAGTGAGGTTAATTTTGTCTTAAAAAATTTAGTCCCAAATGGTAAGGATTATAATACCAGGTCCTCCATAGGATTATTTCCTATGACTAATAGTCATAAACTCAAATTTAAAAACAAACAAGACACTTGTGATTAATAGTCTTATCCCAAGTGTAATCCTTGCAAACAAACATAGCCTTAGGCTTTGCAAATACATCTTCAAATTGATGCAGCATATGAACAGGAACCTCTGGTGAAATAGTCAATGACCCAGATGTTGTAGAGACCCTTGATAATCAACTGCAGCCACAGATGGTACCAGCTTTAACAGAAAACAACTGTTAACAGAGGAACGTTTGAACAATTTAGCCATTTTTGATCCTGAAATCTGTTCAGAAACTACTGCAGAACTACCTTGTAAACAAATTTCTTTTCCTTGGCTAAAGAACTTTATATAAGATTGTTGGTAATTAATCTTCAATTCTCCAAACCCTTTCTGCCATGACACTCCTAAAATGGCATCAGCCCCATGCAAATTAATCACAAAGAAATCTATGACAAAGGTTTGACCCTGCATCTCAAATGACACATTTTCACATTTCCCTACACAAGACAATGTTTTCCCATTTCCCACGAATACTGTAAACTGATCAGTGTTCTAAAAATCCCCGCCTAGGTCCGCCTAGGCCCCCCCTTGGCGCCCCGCCTAAGCGCTAGGCCCCCCTTGGCGCCTCGCCTAGGCGATAGGCCCTCCCTGGCGCCTTACCTAGGCCCAAGGTGGCAAAAAAATTCCTCCAAAAAATTAGGCAGGGCCTAGGCGGAGATTTTTTTTTAATAACTACCAAACCAAATCTTGATATATTTATTTTTCTAATGATTTATCATATTCATAATACATGTTGTAGCATATCAAATCACAACAAGAAGTGAACAATATCAAGTCAAAATGGATAATTTTATTATAATTGTAATTTTTTGAACTTGTACCAACTTCAAATTATATAAATGATGATACATTTATAATATTTAGTTTAATTCAACACAATTCTTAAATTTATGTTTAGTTTCTTAAGTTTTAATATTAAATTAAATTATTGAAATTTTAAATTTTATTATTTAATAGCAATCTTGTTTATGAATAAAACTAATACGTTAAAAATATGTTTGAACTTTGAACAATTGCATGTTTGTGTTTGAACTTTAACATTAGCAATATGGATATGTATTTGAACTTTAAGTAAAGCCCTTTATTATCTTTATTATAGATTATTTTGCTTTATATTATTGTTTTGTTTGGATAAATTTAAGATAAAATATTTAAATTGACTTGAAATAAAAAATCTTGCCTAGGCCCCGCCCAGGCCCCATAGGGCCTCGGCGCTAGGCCCCCCTCGGCCGCCCGCCTAGCGCCTTTTAGAACATTGAAACTGATCGGAAGATGTAATATGCAATCCCAAATATTTTGCTACTTTTTCCTGAATCCATCAATCAAAAACTGTATATTCTTGTTATTGACAAAACCAACCGCTCGTAAACACCCGACATTAGTTTTACCCATCAGAGCATGTAAACTAATAGTTGGACTCTCTTCAACTGTCACTAAAGCACTGTCCTCATTTTCATGTATTTCCTTAGTAGCATCCCATTCCAATACACAATCTGCAGGTGTAAAGACATCTTCCCTTTACACTGATGATTTCTAGTCCACTTTTCATCACAATTATAGCATAAACCCTTATCAATTATAAGTTGTCGCTCAGCTGGGGTAAGCCTCTTAATTGGCAATTTATCAATTAAAGAATTTGGTGATTGTGGTTTGTCTGGGAACTTGGGTTGAACATTAACAGGTGATTGTATAAAATTGGGGAACTCATATGTTTTATTTTTTGACATATATTGGTCCCAGAATTGAAGTTTGATAGTAATGTTTAGGACTAACATTAGATGGACCATCAAATAACAAATTCCCTTCATGCACTCAGTGTTTTAAAAATTCCTGCCTATGGGCCCCTTAGTGCCTCGCCTAGGCCCAAGGCGGCAAAAAAATCACTCCATGAAATTAGACGGGGCCTATATGGGGTCTAGACGGAGAGGTTTTTTTATTTTAATAACTACCCCAAATCAGATCTTAATATATTTATTTTTCAAATGATTTACCATATTCATAATACATGTTGTAGCATATCAAATCACAACAAGAAGCAAGTCAAAATGGATAATTTTATTTATAGTTATAATTTTTTGAACTTGTACCAACTTCAAATTATATAAATGATGATACATTTGTAATATTTAGTTTAATTCAATATAATTCTTAAATTTATGTTTAGTTTTTAAGTTTTAATATTGAATTAAATTCTTAGAAATTTTAAATTTTATTATTTAATAGCAATCTTGTTTATGAATAAAACTAATACGTTAAAAATATGTTTGAATTTTGAACAATTGCATGTTTGTGTTTGAACTTTGACATTAACAATATAGATGTGTTTGAATTTTAAGCAAATGCCTTTATTATCTTTATTATAAATTGTTTTGCTTTATATTATTGTTTTGTTTGGATAAATGTAAGATAAAATATTAAAATTAGCTTAAAATAAAAAATCCTGCCTAGGCTCCGTCCAGGCCCCGCCTAGGCCCCCCTCGGCCGCCCGCCTCCCGCCTAGCGCCTTTTAGAACATTGTATGCACTTTAGCCAATCCAATAGCATGCTGAAGATTAAAGGGTTGTGCAACAATTACCTCTTTTTGAATCGGCCTCTTTAAACCACTTATCCAGCATCCCTTCAAGAATGATTCAGGTAACCCCAGAATCTGAAACGAAAGTTCTTGAAATTGTACCTCATATTCAGCAACCATTCCTGTCTAGGTTAACTTGGACAGTTTAGAATTGGGATCATCAAATATAGTTGGACCAAAACGAATCTTAATCTGTAACTCAAATTCAACCCAAGATCTAATCTGGCCATTACTCTCCATCCACTGTAGCCATTTACAAGCATCCCCATCCAAATGTAACATTGCTAAATTCAATTTATGAGTTTCAGCAATGTCGTGATATACAAAGAATTTATTGACCTTATATAGCCATTCCGTCGGATCACCATCGGAAAACCTAGGAAACTCCACCTTCGTCCCCTTAAATTGGCTTTCCTTATTACCATTAAAACCCCCACAATCATGGCTTCGAACAGAATTCCCTTCGTCAAAGTTATGGGAATGATTTGCCCCTGCAGAATCTTTAGATTGCACTAGACTTTCCAATTGTTGCTGCATGACCACAACGAATTTGGTAAAAAATTGCTCCGTTAATTGGGTAGTAAACTGGGTAACGAATTCTTTCAAATGATCAGAATCCGCCATGGAAACACTATCAAAAACAATGAAAGCACCAATGAAGCAAGTTTTCAAGCCCTTGCTAAACTCCAAGAACAAGAATAGAAGTAGAGAAACAGAAGAATGAAGGTTCAAGAATGAATTTTCATTTGATAAATCTCACACACCCATCTGTTACATGTACTTGTCTTTATACTCTTTCTAACTACAAAAGTAATCTTAGCCCTTGTTTTCTACTTTAACTGCCTCTCCTTTTCCCGCCTCTGTTCTCTTGACCACTAACATAATCAGACATCCAAGCTGGATTCTTCTTTGCCCTCTTTGACTTCCTTATTTTTGATGAAATTATTAGCTCCTCTTGATCTTCATTTTCTGCCTTGCTAGTTAAGCTGCTATCTTCCCAACTTTCCATATCATCTTGTGAGTTATCTTCCTTTCCATTACAGATGTAACATGAGGACTAATTAGAGTTTCGTGGAATCAGTCTCAACACAGTGCAAGGCAGATAATTGCTTGATTGGAAATTATAATTGTTTTGTTGTACCTTGATGGTAACAACTAAGATAACTGTTAACTATTCTTCGTCATTACTAATTATTATTTCTTAGATTCACTGTTATAGCTGTATGTCTTTACTATTTGAGCCATTGAAACAAAAAATGTTATCTTGATCAGTTTAATGGCACACCTACAAGACCAAGGCTTTCAGTATTCTGCTCAGATAAACAGCTGTATGTTACACTGGTCGATGATCAAAACAAAAAGAACTTATTTTATGGCAGCACACTGCAGAAATCAGTCCGAGAGGATCACACCAGTAGCACCGTCGTAAGTACTCAACTTAAAACATTTTTTAGAAAAGAAAGAGAGAATATCCTTGTGTAAGAGCTATTTCAAAGAACCACTTTTCAGGTAAACAAACTGTTTGGGATTGTAGGTGCAACCTACAGCCTGATTTAAGTTCTACTCTTGTTGGTTTCTCTGTCTATAAGTTTCTACTGCAATTCTAACTTCATATTTTGGACATTTGGTAATCCCAGGAAGCAGCTGCACGTGTTGGTGAAGAGCTTGTCAAGACTTGTATTGATCTTAACATCAATGAAGTATCTTATGATCGTAATGGTTTTGCCCGGGGAACAAAGCTGCAAGCCTTTGAGATTGCAATTTCGCATCATGGGTTCTTGTCAAGATAGATCTGTCTCTTGTTCTATGGTAGCCCTGTAGATATAATTGTAAATTCAATGATATTGATGCAGTGAACTTGCTTTGAATTTGGTACCGTTGCATCACTGTATCTTATTCTTATACAATAGTCATGGCACTGATTTTGGTTTTCCCTTACAAAAATTAAAGAAGTTTGCGTGCATTCACTTTCATATCTGCTTTCTATTTTTGATGCACAGCCAAAACACCGCAGATTCTGCCCTCAATTATAGGAAACTCAAGCGTATGTCAATGAATGAATCACCATTGCCGGGTCATATATATATATATATATATATATATATATATATATATATATATATATATATATATATATATATATATATATGTGTGTGTGTGTGTGTGTGTGTGTGTGTGTTTGGCCCTTTTGGGGCATGAAGTAACTAACTCCCTAGAGGTGGAATTGTAGTTTATCTTCAAGCATAACCAAGTTTTCATGGCCAGTTGTCAAAAAGAATTTTGGCGCAGAAACTTATGGGATACACTGAAATTGAAAGGGTATCAAGTGGAAACTGTTGGAAGTCTGGCGGTTACTGACGGTTATAGTTTTAAAATTAAATCTTTCAGGTAGTTATCAAATCAAAGCCAATATAAAATTGAACAATCCCAACGGCCTGCTTCTCATTCCATTCATTTATCCATACTTATCAACCACTTGTTTGCTCTGAATCTCTTCCCTTGCAATTATGGATCAACCTGAAGATCAAATTGGCATCAAAATATACAACCCCCCACATTATGACCCATCCACATACCCTTCTTCACCACAGGCTGCTGCTCCATATGCGGCTGGCAAATGGTGTTCAAAAAACTATATCCAAAACCTCGATGCTCGTGAACTTCCTCCCAACCGGGACCCTTCTTACATTCGAAATGGTACTACCATCAGTTTACGGCAAAGGGGAATGCTCCTCAGTCAGCGCTCTGATGATTAACGTTCTTTTGGGCCTTTGCACGCTCTCTTGTTTCTTCTTTCACTTCACGGACAGTTTTCGCGGTCCGGATGGGAAAATCTATTACGGTTTTGTGACTCCGAGGGGTTTAGCAGTGTTTAAGCCCGGTGGAGTGGACGTTCCAAAAGATGAGATATATAAAGTTGGTTTCAATGATTTTGTTCATGCCATTATGTCCGTGATGGTTTTTGTGGCGATTGCGTTTTCGGATCATCGGGTGACTAACTGTCTGTTTCCGGGACATGCAAAGGAAATGGATGAAGTGATGCAGAGTTTCCCTTTAATGGTGGGAATTGTTTGTAGTGGTCTGTTTCTTGTCTTCCCAACTACTCGGTTCGGTGTTGGGTGTATGTCTGCTTGAAACCAAGGTCGTTTGTTTTGCCTCGTCAAAGTTGTTATGTCATGGGCTGTTTATTAATTCTAGTATAAAATATTGTAATTATCTTTTATTTATTGCGCCCTCCAGTAATTTATTTGGAATAATTTTGGTCACGAGTATATTTGAACTTGGATTCATATCAGCTTCGATGATGATTGATTGAATAATGTTCGTAAACTAATGCTGCATTTGATTTTTGGAAAGGATCCGCCCTGACCGTAAAAAGCAGTCAGCGATTCAGGTTTCAAAATTAAATTAGCAATATCACTAGTAATGGAAATGTAAACATGTTTTAAAACAGAATTATATAAGAGACAAGGCAAAAAATTTCTCTCTAATCTCTACATATAATACAAACTCGTATATTCCTAGAAACTAAGATTTCCTCGTATGCATTAGTACTACTATTTACCTAATCATACCACAGTATGTATTCCTGTATAACAATAGCTCTGTTGTTCCTCCCCCTTCATTTTTCCCAATGAGACTCTCTTCCTCTATGCTCTTTAGTGTGTTGAATTAAATCAAATGTCAGTTAGAAGTATCTCCCAGGAAAAACTAGCTTCACGCTACCATATGTTTAATCCCCACAACATGTAGCACGATTTCCCTCTTGAAGCTTCTGCCACAGACAAAGAAGCTCTCTGGGAGCTTGATAGTGGGCGATAACATAACCATCTTTGCAGCCGTCGTTAAAGATCCTTTCTTCCTTTGCATACGTAATTTCTAATCCTTTTTTCTTCATATCTGCAATCCAAATGCCCATTGCAACATCTTCTAGCTTTGAACATCTGCAGAATAGATTTCAGATTTATATTATGCTGTGTTTGCGAATAGGTGGGTCTTTGTCAAATAGTGAAATAGAAATGGAGAGGGATCAACGTAAATCAAGGAAAGCACTGCAAGTACTAAAAGTACACAGCATGATTAATACTCTCTCCGTTCTTTAATATAGGTCATTTTAGAGTTGTCTTGTATTATTAAGGAAATAAACGATCAGAAACATTAAATATCTTATCAATTATCTATATTATTTTGTATTGAAAAAAAAGAATGTTATTTATTGGGTAAAAAATATTAAGAGAACTAAAGTTATATTTATTACTTGGAGTAATATTGGAAACTATGCAATTAATGTTTACTTGAAATTCTCAAACGATTTATATTTAAGAACAAAAATATTTCTCTAAAACGACTTATATTAAGGAACGGAGGGAGTAATTATAGAAGCAAGCACATCTTCTCTTTATACCTTAAGGCTGCCTTTTGTGTCTCTTGTAGATTGTCGTTGCTATGTCACTAGACACAACATAACCAGGACCATGTGCCCAAGGTGGGTAAGTGTCTTCAGACCACTCCTGGAGAAAACAGGGAGAGAGCTTAGCAGCATATATGAGAAATAAACAGGGTAAGGACTCTTGTTCCTGGATGGAGGGATTAAATGCTGCTTAATCCTATTCAGTTTATGCATATAAGCCTGGAAGAGAGGGTAGTCCTGACCATTTCAGATTTTTCAATCAGGGATTATTCAGCAACTCCTTCGGCTGTAGCTGTATATATTGTTTATCCAAACTACATATCAAGTTGGTTATGAAAGAAAATTACAAGTGAAAATTTCTGGACTTGAATTCTTCAAACAACAATTTTATGTAATTTCTCATAGACCCCAAATTAGTCTTTAGCCATATTAACAGCTACAACAATGTTCTTGATTACGTAACGAGTCACATATTCTTAATAATCTGAAATGCACAGTTTTATGTTTGAGAAGAGGACATGGCACATGAATATCTTTCTCATTATTTCAATTCTGATATTAAAATGGAGTATTGTTTGTGATATTTGGTTCTTGATTCCCAGTTGCAATTGCAGTCAAATACAACGACAAACCAGAAAAAGTTTCAGTACAAAAGTCAGGTAGCACATTCAAATAGAAAATGTTTCACTTTTACATAGTAAATTCAAACCATTAAAGAAGGAGATGAAGAGATGAGAGATACCTCGGGGCTAATATACCACTTGCTATCAGGGTTCCTATGAGGTCGAGAATCTGAATTTATGAGACCATAAAGCAACCCATGACTCATATTGAGTCCATTTAAAGAAGTCACCACTTCATCAACACGAACAAATGCATCAACATCTGTCTTCATAATATACTTTGCTGAAACAACTTGTGTCTGTTGAAAGAATGAGGTCATTAAGGCAGAAAGTTTTTTTCTAGAATAAAGGACAGGACTAGACTTTACCCCATAGATGCAGATGGCTATTGTCTTCCATGTGATAAGGTTGTAATAGTCGACAAAAGGCATAAGCTGTATATCTCTGTAGGTTTGTGCCTCGTGCCAGAGCTCCTTATTCACCATCTGATTTTTATGCTATAATAGAGATTGAAGTGATTCAGAGAATAACAAATAAGATCATGGTAGTGCAAGATTCTAAGATCAAATTTTGGGTTGTTATTTGATGACACACTAATACTAGCCTTATCAAGAATTGACATTTTTCAACAAAAAAATAATGGTTACAAACATTTTCAGATGCAAGTACAATGAACACTGAACTTGAGTTCTTACATTGGTGGGATCATAGCTGTTTAAGTATGCAATGTCATACTTTAATGAATGAGTTAATTAATTAGTGTGTAAAAATACATAACAAACATAAAAAATCCATATGCAGCACTCACCAAACCAACAAAAAAACGCACCGCAACTTCTCCTGACTGTATGGCAGCATACTGCATCCACGTTCGTCGAACAGCCATCCGCCGCTTGAAGTTGTTCGCAGTTGAGAACACACCAATGAAGAGATTTAACTGTTTCTGATGAGGGAGTGTAGCTGATTTAAGTGCTTCCAAGTCAATTATATGCTCTAAATCCTCAGACCTGGGTAAACCACTGGCCACTACAGATGCTAATTTCAAGTCTCCTGAAATCCTTACTTCACTAACAAGCCACGGCTCCAAAGTCTGAACAGAATATTAGCCAAAATTATAAAAACTTCAAAGTAATATATCCTTGAGGAAAGTATGAAGCAACTTTTGAGAGAGAGAGAGATTACCTCACGAACAGCAAAGGATGTTATGTGCTTTCCATCAACTGTCATTTGGATCCCCTCTGATCCAACTCTGAGTGTTGCAACCGATAGATAACCTTGTTTAAATGGAAAATATTTTCTTGCTATAGATCCTTCCTGAACCATAGAAATCTTCCTTGATTGATTCATATGCCTACTAAGAACCTGCGTATCATCTTTCCCCACCATCTCATTGCACTGGTCAAGTTCATCAACTGACATTTTAAACAAAAGTAAAGTTGTCTAACTAAGAATAAAAGTAAACGAAGTGAAACAAAATATACTTCTTCAACTATAAGAACAATGCACACAAACAAGATGAGAAAACTCGAAGGAAAATGATGATGTATTACTACAAGAAAAAAATGCAAGCAGTTTCAACTAGAAGAAAATAGTACCTTTCTTATTCTTATCAGGAGCAGGAGATGGGCAACGCTCCTCTTCACCCCAGTTGTGAGCAACTGTCCAGGTGTTTTGAGCAATTACGGGGTCCTCAGTTATTTTATCACCATGGAGCCTAACATTGTAATGCAAAATTACAGGCGTATCTGGCTCCCCGGGAAGTGGTTCGCTAGATAAGTCAATTCGAAAAATACCAAGAAGTCCACCCGGAATGCCAATTATTGTAATTGAAGAACCTTGTGTCAATCCACACGGAACCTGTAACTTAAAACTAGTATTTTCAAATTCTCTTGCATTCATTTTAGTAAGGAAATGGGGACATTGTCCCTCTTTTGCTCTCTTACTTGAATTTTCATTTCCATCAAGTCTTTCCTCTTCAACCAAAGTCATAAGGCTATTCCAAGCAATGCCACCTTCTTTGATAGCATCTACTGCATTGGGTAAACCATGCTCATGACTAATCAAGTATTTCAGACGGTTCCATGTATGCAGAGAGGATTTGTTGTGTTGAAGTATAAGGGACTTGCATGATAACTTTCCCGAACAGGATTTTTCATGACACTATACCCTAAAACCGATACCATCAAAACAGATGCAAATAGAACACCCACATACCATTTCTTCATTTCTGCTCAGAACAAATGCGAATCAAAACTTCTTAATCTTAATTTCACAAATTTTTCTGAGTTTCTGGAAAGGCAAGTCCTTAGATTAGAGCTATTAATGGTGAAAATAGTAAAATAAGTTGCGAATAAGTAGTTAAGTTTTCGATGAGAAAAGCACCTGATAATAAGCCCAGTTGGAAAAAGATCAGGAGGTGTATTGAAAGTACGGTGCCTTCCAATTTCCCGTCTGCTTTTTGAGCAGAGCCAGTGTTCGTCTTGTAAGCATGTCCTTGTGTAACAACCCAAATTTATAGAATCATAAAATAAGAAGGGAAACTAGTAGAATTCTCTCATGAAGTATCTGAGACGAGACTTATGATGCTGAAGCCGTACTTTCAGATGTGATTAATCTTTAAACACCAACTTGCAAGTGAATCCCATAAGCAGAAGTCAAATTTTTAAACAGCAAATATATGAAAATTTAGGTGATACACAACAATGATGGACCAAAACACTTGTAAGGGGTAAAAACCATGGGATTGACGCTTTAACTAAAAATATGTTCCAAAATGTTAGTGCGAGGTTTTAGGTAGCATATTTAATAATAGGTAATTGAGGAAAGTACTATTTGACAATGAATTGTTTTTCTAGATCTCTGCCTCTGGATACAACCAGAAGAAAAGTATGGAATTTGAGCAATAAATATATGGAGGAAAGAAAAACGATATCAAATGGAGTTTGAGTAACAAATAAGTTATACAACTTTAATTTGTCTTTTTCTAAGTTTTTTCCAGATAGCTCCAACTAAATTCAGGGGGTATGTACATCTAAAAAGGAAATTCAAATATTCCTACTGTCAAATTTTGAGCAGCAAGCAAATTTCCCATTTTTCAACACGATATTATATTCAATGAAGACTACGTCAAATAGAAGACCAAGTAAAAGTTAGATCGTCACAGTGCTGGGGGAGAAATAAGCTCGGTCTAAATGGCACAATTCAATTGCTACATAAGTTAAGTTGGCTGGTGTACTTAAAAGACTAGAAGATTTAGAAACCAGAGGATCACACGTGAACCAAGTCTCAACACCTACACCTTTGTGTCTAAAGTGTAATTTACCAAGCCATGTGATTGAGGAATGTCCTAGAGTCGTGCCCCAATTAAAGAATATGAACAAGTCAATGCAATGTTTCAACGACCTAGGAATGACCCATTTGCACCCACTTATAATCCTGGTTGGAGGAATCATCCTAATTTTGCATGGAACCAAGGACCCTACCCAAATAATTCTTCAAATCAGGTCAATCAGTCTCTAAATCAATCTTTTCAACCTTACCAAAAGTCAAATCCTGGTCCGTACCAAAATTCAAATCCAGCACCTCAATATCCACCAGGTTTTTCTATTGAAAGTGAGAGGAGACTTAACACCTTAGAGAAGAGTGTGAGCACCTTAGAGAAGAGTGTGGAAACTTTAATAAAATCTCAGCAAAGCACTAACCAACCCATTTCTCGCTTAGAGATCCAAATGAGTCAATTGGCCACTGCAGTTAGTGAAAGAGAGAAGGGTAAACTTCCAAGTCAACCCGAGACCAATCCAAAATTTTCATCCCTACTTTCAAAACCTTATCATGTTAATTCACTTGAAAAGCGACCAAGTCAATCATGTGAATTACAGTAATTTCTTTAGGGTCCGGAAATTATTTTAACAATCATCTTTGGAATTGATAATGAAGAAGAAAAAAATTAAATGTTGAATCTAACGATCCATCTTCAAAGTCAACCCACTGAAAATCCCACAAACTACGAGTCGAGAGGCCCATCCACTAATCATGTTTCAAAACCCGATTCAACCACACCTTATGAGTCAACTAAAAAATCTTGAAACCAAAAGCTCTGTTCCTCAAAGACTTATTTCAAACAAGCGATCGGCCCGGTTGGACAAAATTCTAGAAGTGTTCAAACAAGTGAAAATTAACATTCCTCTTCTAGATGTCATTCAACAAGTTCCCTCATATCTTTAAATGTCTAAAAGATTTGTGCACACATAAAAAGAACCACTCATGTTCCTAAGAAAGCTTTTCTAATGACCATTTGAGTTATATCTTGTCATGTCAAGTCCTCATGTGAAGTATAAGGACCGGTTGTCCTCTTATTTCATGCATCATGGGTGACACATTAATTGAAAAGACTTTGCTTGATTTAGGAGCTAGTGTGAACTGTTTACCATTTTCGTGTATGAAACCTTAGGCTTAGGAGAGTTGAAAAAGACAAGTGTCACACTCCAACTAGTGGCCAGCTCCATTAAAGTGCCAAAAGGAATAGTTGAAGATGTACTTATTAAGGTTGGTGATTTTGTCTTCCCTGTTGACTTTGTTGTCCTTGAAACCCATCCCATTGTCAATCCCAATTGATTCTGTAATTTTAGGTAGACCATTTCTAGCAACTTCTAATCGTTAATCAATTGTAGAAATGGACTAATGAAATTGACATTTGGAAACATGAAAATTGACTTAAATGTGTTTAATGTGGTAGAGCAAACTAGTGATTTGTTTGACCAGTCTGTTGAAGTGAACATGATTCAGAAAATGTCGGGAAATGAACTTACGGGGAAGATGAAATTATTAACTTTTGTCTAAATCATTTTGGTCAAAATTGGGATGAAACCTAATACTTAAATGAGGTCAATGAGATGTTGGACTCCACCCAAAAATCTTACTCTAGATTGGAACCTATAATTGAATCAAGTTTGACACATTTTGAGCATTTTCAAGAGAATCAAATTGACCTTAAATCCTCTTATGATCATTTTAAGTCTACACTGGGTCCATCCAAGCCGTCTTCCGAAACACTAAATGTGATTTAACAAATGAACCAAAGGTTGTGGACAATGACAATCTTCCATGTTTAGATAATGAGATCATATCTCCCATTTTAGATAATGCATGTGTTAATCCAAAGGTGCCTAAACATCTTGGTCTATGAGCTTATTCAAAATGATGAAAATGTTTTAGTGCCCTTAGTAACGAATATGGATGGCAAGTTTGGATAGCTTTTATGAAGTTAGAATTTTTAAAAGGAACTATCATTCTTCGTTATCCTTCCTCGACTCAATTTTAAATGAATCGATCGGGTATGCACACAATTGTTCTTACATTGCACATTCTAACTATTTCCAATTACCTGACCTCCACGAAAATCATACGAAATCCACTTTAGGTTGCTTGTTTGTATCACTGATCATTTACAGTCGCATAGTTTTTAGGATGCATAAAATTTGCAGATATGTACATTTGTTTTCTTTCTCACCACATTTTCTTGCAGAACAAATTCCCCGCATTCAAGGTATAATTTTTTTCACATCTTTGTTCTCTTTTCTTCATTTGCATACATTGAGGACAATGCATGATTTAGGTATGGGGGGGAGTTTGTTTGTATTAGATTTTTTTTTTTTTTTTTTAAAAAGAGAAACAAAAAAAAAACTAACAAAATTAAAAATTTTGTTTGACTTATTATGAATTGAATTAATTCTAATAAGTGTTTGTGGAGCAAAACGCATGAGTGAGATTGAAAGATTTAGAACTCTTGAATTTTTGATAAGATACGAAATCTTAGTTCAAAACGCCATCTGGATTTAAAATTGATTTCACAAGCATTTTGCATTTCACGTTTGCACTAATTCTTAGTTGTGGGGTATAAATCATGATTCGAGTAAGTTCTTTAAAAAAAAAAAAAAAAGAAGAAGAAGAAAGAATGAAAAAAAATGAAGTTGAGAAAAGTTTAAAAAAAAAGAAAAAGAAATAAATAACTGCTTCAATGTCCATTAAACGAAATAACTGGGTATCCAAGCCTCGGGAAGCATCGGTATTCACGCTGAAAAGTATGATGGATAAAAGCAGCTTGACTAGTCTAAATTTTGTGACCTTTGTTACTCGAGTTAGTAAATCCTTAGGGGTGTCTCTACACCTAGTGCCCTAAAGCCATCCGGTTTGGGAGTCATTGGTCCAACGCTTCGCTTCTACATGGGTAACTCTGAAAAGCTAAGAAAATGAGACATTGCACAAGTCAAGAATTAAAAAAAAATGGAGAAAAGGAAGGAAAAAGAAAAAAGAAAAAAAAAAGCAAAGAAAAATGAGCTTGCTTGATTTTTATGGTAAAAATCCCTACTAAGAGTTACATCACATACACATGCATGCATCACATGAAATTGATTTAATGAAGGATGGTGTCTAAAATGAAGATAGAGTATTTTTGATAAGGTGAAAGTGTGATTTTGAATTTAATCTTGCTTAGGTATAATGCCCATAGATATTTAGAAGCTTTCTTTCAATGTCATAATTTGTTGAATCCAAAAATATTTTTTGAATTTTGTGGGTATATTTACTGCAAACCCTCACAAGACACAACTCGTCCACTTGGGGTAACCTTGGGGTTTAAAGGCTTGTTACACATGCTAAGTGCAATCGTGTTTCCTACGAAAATGGGGTAGTGTAATTTTTGTTTAATTTATTTTTATTTATTTTACTCGAGGACGAGCAAAAGTTAGGTATGGGGGTATTTGATAAACACATAATTCATACATTTTGTTATCCCTAATTTTGTCCTTTTAATTATATTAGTTTATTAAATTAATATGTTTTATTTTATTTTGTAGGATTTAATAATTGTTGCAATAAAGTCAAAATCTTGGTGATCAAGGGATATTTAATGCTTTTATTCATATAAGGAATATCCAAGAAGAATTCTACAGGAAAAGGGAAAGAGGTGGAACAATATTGGTGTAAAAGTCAAATCCAACAAGAGAAAGAAAAGTCCATCTAGAAGATCTTTGTGAGAAGTTGATTCTTCTTAGGAAGTTGAATCCTACATGGAAAGGGAATCAAAGTGTCCAAGTTCAATTAGGGTTCAAGGTTATTTTTCCTATAAATAGACCTCTTGTGAAAGAGAGAAGGCACCACTTATTATTTTTTTTTTCGGTTTTCACTAGTAGTGTAGAAAGGATTAAGATATTTAGAGTTTGTCATTTCTCTTATTCCAATCGGTTGTGATATCTACTTTGTCGGGGAGTATTTGTCACTTTCTTTTATTTATATAATAGAAATTCTCTTTTAATTATTGTTCTTATTTCATGCGAATAGTATTACTAATATTATTTGTTTTTGTTTTTAATTCCATGGCTAACTAAATTTCTAATACCTAGGATTGTGATGAAACTAAGTATTTCATAAAAATATTTTCTTTCCGTTCCTAAATTAATGCCTAATTATTTTCACCTTCATATTTTCCTCCGTATAAATTGCATATGATTTTTATATTGATTGCGAGGTTTTGATAAGTTATAGTTAATCTGTGAATTTTTCATAACTTATACTTGCCCATATTAATTATATGAATCATTATTTTTAAAGGGAAGGGAAAATAATTTGGGAATTGATTTAGGAAATAAGAAATTATTTATTTTGTTAATGTTTGATGAATTCTAATTCCTAGATATCTTTTCTCATTAATAGTTTTCATTATTAATTAATAGTTTGCATAATTTAGTTAAAAAATCTTCTCCACCATTTTTATTTCTAATTTGCCTAAAATATTAATTAAGGATATATTAAAAAATTAATCTAGTCTCTGTGGGTTCGATCTGTACTTGCCAGTTCTTCAATTCGACATTGTGTACTTACAGTTATATATTTTTAACACATCACATATAATTCCATCATTCCACCTAAACTCTGCACATCTTAACATATACCGCTTCTGAACCTAATTATCAATTAAATAATTAAAGTAACCATTGAAGTTATTCCAGAAAATTATTCACACCACCATACAGCAGTCAGCAAACACATACATACACCAGAGAGATTGAAATGCAGGAGAGAGAAGATATGCACATATCATATTCAATTGAGAATGAATGCCGACTGACTGCCAGAGAAAGGGAAAAAACGAGGGAGAGAAAATGAGGAGATGATTTAGTGTTTCTCGTCGACTGGACTTTCAAGTCTACGCTATAAAAGCCCCGTCCCCACTCCCGCCCCCGCCCCCGCAAAAAACGAAAATAGTGATTAATATTTATAAATTTTCTAATATAGTTTTTACAAGTTTGTTTGAATTTTTTTTGGAAAATGTTAGTAATGACAAAAAAAAACAAGGGATAATCAGGTTAGACACTGTTTTTCTAGATTAATTGAAAATTATGTTTTTACTCTATTACTACCTCTTTTTCAAAATTAAAAAATATATTTTGACTTTTTAAAATCAATTTATGATATTCTAAAACTTAAAATTGATATATTTAGTTCAAGTTTTAGAAACAACAAATATGATAATTAGTAGTAGTATTTTATAGTTAGTTTACAATTGTTATATATATTTGTTTGCATTAAAACTAAATAACTTTAAATGTAAATCTATAATTTTGGAGTAATATTTTTATTGATCTTGGTATATAATGACATAATGTCATAATAATTATATTATTATTTTTAAATTAATAATTTTTTTTATCGAACATAAAATAAATATATATTTCTAATATTTATAAATTTAAAAGTATTTTGATTAAGTTACATAGTAGACATATTTAGATATAATTTGATAGTATAATAGTGCATGGCATGCTGAATAATTAAAAGGGGATGGATACAAATAGAATATTAGACCATATATACGTATGTATGCATGTCCCCATGCAAATAATGCTTTTAACATTACAAATTCATCAAACCATTACAAGATGGACATCATGCATAAATCATATTAATCCAAATAATAATGATTATAAGGAAAGAGAATGATTGTTGATTAGAAGAGGTGCTCCACTTAATTAGCTTTCTTAATTAACCCCGGCCCTTAAATTACGTACATAAATCTTTAAAAGGAAGGAAACTCGATTTTGGAACCACATTTCCCATGTGGTAGTACCGGGCACTCGATGAGGTTGGAGCCAGAAGTATCCACACAAAGGTAAATCTGGTACAATTGACTATTACCCGATCCATCCACATTGCATTCTATATATGGGGTAAACCCGCTTCCTCCTTTAATTGCCTTCTTAATGCTCTCTAAACTGTAAGATTCACCATCTGGACGGATTCCTGTAAATTTTTTACCCATATATATCAATTTTTTCCTTGTTAGCACCACCCAAAAGATTGATAATAATAATATATACGTACGGGTAAATAAATAATTAATTACCGGCAGTTGTAAGGATTTGGAGGAGGTCTACTTGGTTTTTGAGGGTGAGAGCTGATGCGAAATAGTCGTGCTGATCAAGAACAGACTCTGAGCAAGTTCCATGTTTTTCCCACTCATGAGCCCAGAATTTTAAGCCGTTACTACTTGGGCAGGCAAGGGATGGCCAATCCTTTCTCATATTGTTTGTGAGATCTGAAATCTATATATCACAGCCAAACTTATTAAATCTCGGCTCAAGCCTAGCAACTCTAATAATATATATATATATATATATATATATATGTATATTCCCAATTAAATACTTTAATGCACATTTTATACAAACGGCAATCCAGCTTTAGGGTATCATTATATATATCATATACACACACATTTCAATTTTATTATAGTTTTGTACTCAAAAGACGAGACAAGACACTTTTTCTTATTCATTCTAAAATTAGAGTATAAAAATGAAATGAAACTCCTAACTTATCATTATCATTAGGTAGTTCCACGTCTATCATGGCACAACTATTAATTTTTTTAATTGATATTTTAACAGTGTATGAGGATATTTAACTTGTACTATATATATATATATATATATATATATATATATATATAGTCAGATCCAATCAGGGATCCCTTGACTCTATTAAAATCTGGACCTTTTTTTTTTTTTTTTTTTTTTTTTTTGAAACAACTAAAAAAAAAAAAAAATTTATAAATTGGAATTTTTACATGTCTGATGTTTTGGGCGTGATTTGGATGCCTATACTAAAACATTTCTACATGCAGTCTGGTGATTGTACACATACATTGGTTAGTATAGGTATTAAAAACACACCCAAAACATCAGACGTGAAAAAATTCAGATTCCATAATTTTATTTTATTTTTTTTAGTTGTTTCAAAAAAAAGCAAAAAAAAAAAATAAAAAAATTTGGGTCGGATTTTAGGACCAGTCCGGGATCCCGGACTGGATCCTCATTCTATATATATATATATATATATATATATGATGCATCATGCCTGTAATTAGTTCACAGCTAGCATACTAATTAAATGACAGGTAGAGGTAGAGTACCTGGGATGCATCGAACGGGGAATCGGGGTCGCAGTTGGAGGGGTAAGAGCCGTCGTTGTAATTAGGCCACAGCCCATGAATGCTAAAATCTGAATCTGGCTTCCCTGTATTTGGATAACAACAACTTTGCTTTGTATCGCAGTATGATCCTGGCCACTATTCGTCCATCAAAACTAATTACTATTAGTTTACATTTCCAAAACATGCAAACAATTGATGAAGGAAGGAAATCATTATACAATTATCATACTACTTACATATAAATATATATATATATATACACATATATAATTCAAATGAAAATTAAAATAATGAGTGAATTGATGGATCATCAAAAGGGTGTGTGTGTGTGTGTATATATATATATATATATATATATATATATATATATATATATATGATGCAGCTACATCATGCAAGCACAGTACGCCCTGCAATTAATATAAAATTAGTTACCTGTTGAACAAAGTAGAAGAAATCAAAATCTTGACAAACACAAACAAGTGTTAGACATTGTACTGTCAAGAGCAAGATTGCACCCTTCTTCGACTCCATCTCTCTCTAGATGTCTGAAACGAGGAGGAGGAGGAGGAGGATTGGATAATAATGGTGTTGATTGCTGACGTATATATAGGCAAATATGGTATGATATGAACAGAATAATGTTAGGATATGTCTCTAACCACTCATCCTGATTTGATTGATACTATTTTCATTACAAAAATAGACACAATTTTAAGTTTTCACATGCCTCCAATTACCACTCAATCTTTTTTTTGTTTTGCTAAATAATTTGAATAAGTTTTTGTCTGTATTAAGTTTTCACACCCTCCCATGTTTAGGTACAAATATGCATCTGAGATAGAATTATAGAGAGCTAGGTATGTATATTCTTAGTATGATATTAATTTTTTAAACCATTTATAGCTTGGGAAGGGATGCTGATATACTATGCTATTTTAGAATGAACTAGAATAATATATATATATATATATATATATATATATATATATATATATATATATAATAGTACATGTATTCTGTGATCGGTATAATGACAGATTTTTTTTTGAAATTTATGGCGACCAGTTCACCCGCGTCGTTGTAATCCATAATAGTTATAATGACGGACACTTTATCATCATAGTCCAAAAAATCGTCATCATATTTATTTATATGTCTTCTGTGATTGTATCATCATTTTTTTATATATATATAATATAAAGTTGGATTAGGTTTGACGTTCGCGAACTCAAAACTCATAAATTATTATTATTAATAAGCTTTCCATACCTGAGCAATCATCTTTCTCTATCTTTATTATAATAAATAATAATTAATACTCACAAGATAGCAGCTAGCGCAAGCAGATTTCACTATCATCAATTGTTTACAAGGTCGTTGGGTTGGCTGACATCTCTTTTGTATAAAATAAAATATATACGTTGTCGGTACGGGGGACTAATATTGAGTAAACGCATAGTTCTCATATCGGGACCAACCTCTACCTTATATGCCAAAAAATAAATAAATAATAGTGATAATAAGTGTTGGGATCGGATTTTGGGGACCGTTATTGCGACTGATAATTTTTTTAAAAAAATTTTAAATAATTAATGTGATTTATTAAAATTAAATTTTTTATAAAATTTAGTAATTTATGTATCATTTAGATACATGAAAAAATAGAGTTACACAGATTATACAATCCTGTTTTTTACATATAACTGAATTTTATAAAAATTTTAATTTTAATAAATCACATTAATTGTTCGGAAAAAAAAAATTGTGCGGATCGGTACCCACCGGTCGCCGTAGAAGAACTGAAATAATAATTGTGTCATAATTGAGGAGGCAGACATATTATCCCCCTCCCCTCTGGCAGAAGAAAAAGATGGGGGCTTTCACATTTGCTATATAAAGATTTCTATTTTTTATTCACACACAACTGACTACAAGGACCTTCGGAAAACAAATAAACAAATATTGTGGTGTGTATATATATATAAAATCAGTTCATAATATATACCAATTGAACTTCGCATAGTTGGTATCTCAGGCCTGCCTCTCTCGTAAAGCAATAGGTCTAAGAGAGTCTCATTTAAAATCAGTTTTAGTTAATTAGTTTGTGAAATCCTAATATTTAAATTGTGAATTGAATTTATTTAAATTTTTTGGATTAACAATTTTCTAAATTAGTATTATTTTTTGAATAGTTTATAATATTATTTATTAAATTTTAATTATATTCAAATAAATTCACATCAACTTTAAAATATTATAAATTGTCACAATCAAATGAGACTTTTTTTGTATAATAGATTATAATTTAGTTATCTTTTTTTAACACACCCATGTATCCATTTCCCAAAGGAATCAATAGTAGCATATAATAAGTCAAGAATTTATTCACTCCTCAATTAATTGATATTATTAAATTTTTATTTTTTATTCCATTCACTTTCTCTCACTACCATATTAGTTGTTTCTCTTCCATTTTCCCCTTTCTTATTAGGTATAAAAATCCAAAATTAATTATAACAACTTTCAACTTCATTAATATATAACTTCACAATTTTAATAATATAAATTGAATAAATTTTTTTAATTATTTACATTTTAAATTCATGCAAGTGCATATTTTTTTCTCTATATATACTACTTATACATATTCACAACAAAAAAATATACATATAATTAATATTACTTATCAACATATTCATACAAACATGTTATATATAAATATATAATAGATAAAAGTACTCATTCACTTTCCTTAATTCTTTTCTTTTTGGAAAACTAATTTGTCATTGTGATGTAGCTTACCATCACCAATTTGTATGTGTAAGATGGAATTCTACAAAAATAATCACTATAAAATTTTCACTTTTTTTATAATCTTTTTTAATACTTGAGAGTTTAATTTCTTCAATTTTTGATAAATGTAATTGATATATAACTTATACGATTAACAAAAATACCTCCAAAATTTTGACATTTAATAAAGGTTTAATAGACACAGTATATTTAAAAAAATATTTTAGAAATAAGCCCGTGCCTCACGGGACGTAAGCTTGAGTGTAGTAGTATTAAGCAAAGAGGCTAAATTTGAGGAAAAGCAGATGGTGGTCCATGAAAGAAGCAGTAGGACAAAGAGGACAGAAATTTATGAGCGAAAGGCTTGGAGTTGCTTGAGTTCTTTGACAGAGGTGTAGTTGGGTTTGGGCAGGAGAGAGATAGTGGATTAGCTGAATGTCTCTTTGATTTTCGTCAAATTTGGGTAGGAGAGTGGACTTAGCCATGGATTGGAGTATGTGTCGTTGTATAGCTTGATGCCAATGGCCCTGTAATAAGGTTGTGCTCGACACAGCCCAAGCCCTATTGGGCATTTTTAACATTGACTAAATTACAAGCTTATGACCTTATGGTTTAGCCCTTTATTTTTGACTAAAAGCACCCTAAATTTATAGTTTAGTATCAAATCAATTTTGACCATGCAACTTGTATTTTAGTCTATTTATTTATGTTATGTTTTAGATTCAATTTTTTAAGTGTTGGTGATAATTTTTTTTTTAATTTATAACACAAATTTCATTGAAGACGAACGGTGTAATACCAAATCGCCTACCATTATCAAGTATTCAATTACGATAAATTAATTAATACAGTACTAATATACAAAAAAAATTACCTACATATCAATATTTTATTAATTAATTAATCAAAATTAATTTTATATTAATATTTTTGTTGTCAATCCCTGGTAGACCTGACAATTTAGGTTCAGGCCCGCGTGCCAGACCGGGCCGCCCGAAAAAATATGGGCTATGAGCCGCAATATTTTAGCCCAAATAAATACGTCCGGCCCGCGAGTTATTTTTTTTTCAAAAAAATATTATTACTTGTGGGTTATGAGGCTTGAACACAAGACTTGTAAGTAAATAAATAAGAGTTTAAACCAACTAAGCTACATAGACAAACGTACTAGTGAGTGGAAATAAGAAATCTTTTAACTTATTTTGAAATTAATATATTCACCAATTGCAAGTATGGCGAAACTTACTTTTAGACAGATTAAAGAGACATTAACATTAGCTGAATTATATATATGACTTTGTCCTTGTGCTTAAATTTTTTTTCCACTAAGATTAAACTGAATTAAAAAAAAATTAATTCCTGAAATATATAAAATATTTAAAGATTTTGCACAAAAAAAAAAAGGAAAAAGCTCGCCCAACCCAGACCACGGGCTTCAAAATTGCGGCCCATCAAAATCGGATCATTTTGACCCGGCCCGCGCTTGGTCCGACCCACCCGTTTGCCAGGTGTAATCCCTGACAATCCCTACGTACCCAACAATGGACAGATTGAAATGAAGATGAGCAAATTTATAGTTGTTCTGGTAAAAAGGTACTTCCTCCATCCCAAATTAATTGTTCATGTTAACGTCAAGATCTCCTGCCACGTCCCAATCACGTAAGACGTCCTGATCCTGCACAATAAACACGATCAACACCAAAAGCAGCGGCTTTGGCCAGATCGTGGGATATACTTCAGCGTGAGAGTCGATCTGAGTGATCGCGAGGTTAACAATGGATGATAAAATATCTAGTGTGTTGAGAGAGATAAAATTATCGATTACCTTTACTTAGAAGACTTCCTTTGCTATGATATCTACTGAGCTCCATTTTGCATACTGGCAAGCCCCGACACTTTACCCACTGCGGTAGGCTTTACCCGTTGATCTCATCCCTTTTTTCTGCATTTGGTAATTGTCCGATCCTCATTAATGCGATGTGAGATATCGATCGACCATTATCTTTATCATCATCACGGTTGAAAACCCAGTGAAGATATTTAAATATCTGCTTGAATTTACCCCACCTGACCCGAAACCAACAAAGAGGACCCAACCGATCGGGGCCAACTGAAATGACCTGGTAGATTAACCAAGTAACTCGGCCCAATCCCTTTGGCCCAATATCTAAAATATCATGGCCCAACATTGCCGCCAGTCTTTTATTAAACAGGGTGTTTAATGAAATAGTATAAATGGCATCGGTTCAGGGCAAAGGAATTATAATAAAATCAATAAAGGCTCAAAATATAGCTTATCGAGGCTCTTCTGGTGAACATCAAATAGCAACACAAAGGGTTCATCTTCGCCGACCTCTACAGAAGTTCCATTGTGTTGGGATTATTGGTGTTAGTTGAAATAGATATATATTTCGATGATAATTGATGTTTGGGAGTTATATTGATAAATCGGGTAATTTATCGGATAAATGAGCAATTAATTGCTACTTATTCACATGTTTATATAACTATTTGTTCACATGTGTGTACTATTGAGTCACATTCATTTACTATTAGGGGAGTTGGTGCAAGATTGATAATACTTGCATGACTAAGTTAAAGATGGAGGCATAGATGGAGAGTCTTATCACGTAATTAAGTATTTTCACATGTCTAGAACTATTGAGTCACATGATTTACTATTGATTCACATGATTTACTATTAGGGGAGGTGGTGCAAGTTTGATAATACATGAAGGACTAAATTAAAAATAAAAGAAAAGTTGGAGGTATTGTACTGTAATTTTTCGAGCCCCAAAACGTGCAATTATCGAAACTATGTTTTTCTATAAATAGAAACTCATTCTTCCTTCATTTCTCACCAATTCACTAAAGCTTTAGAGCCATTATTATAAAGAGAAATCTATAGAAAAAGAAGAAGAAAGCTTCTACCCTCACTATTCGATATCAGATCTTCTTTTTGAGGTAAGAGATATTATTTGTTGTACTTCGTAAGGGTATTATTTTTTCATATTCATGAAGAGAACTTACATTATTCCATTATTTATTATTACATTGGAATAACTTTTATATCTGTGATCTACCCTATACTTGGTGAATTTTTCCCATTATTCCATTATTTATTATTCTCTTGGAATAACTTTACATCTGCACAATCTGCATACATGGTGAAATTCTCATTGTTATTCCATTCTTTATTATTACATTCAATATCCTATACATATATTTTACGCCGGACTTGGTTTACGTCTTTATTATTACATTGGAATATCCTGTGCATGCATTTTCTGCGGACTGGTTAAAAGTCTTTATTATTACATTGGAATATCCACATCGGTGCGTATTACGCTGACACAGTTCCGATTATTTATTATTACATTGGGATAACTTTGTTTATGCTGGCAATCTGCATACAGGTGATTTCTTTTGTTATTCCATTCTTTATTATACTCGGTTGGTTAAAGTTTTGACTTATACTGTCATGAAATATCATTTTATTTGGTATTTTGTGTTTACGAGTTACTATTCACTGATTCTTATTCATTCGGTTTTTATATACTCTAGTATTATTCATTCGAATTATTCGGGGCACTTTTTATGCGAATACTATTCACGATTCTTATTCACGGGTTCTTATTCACCCGAATATTATTCACTCGGGTATTTGGAGTACTTTTCATGTCGGGTTACAATTCACGAGTCTTATTCTGAAGTACTATTCACGAAGTACTATTCACGATGAAAAATTGATTCTTTTACATCAAATTATTTTTTGTGCATGAATATTATTCTTGAATTTTACTCTACAAAGAAGTATCATGTTGACAATTTGGATGTTATTAGTTCCTGAATAATTTAATTCTTGAACTTGTTTTATTGAATTCTTATATTATTGTCATCATCCTCATGTTTATATTTTGTTGAAAGTCATACGTGGCTGTAGTGCATAGATGGACTTGGTATGATTATGACCGAGGATTATTCGGTAATCATGGTAGTAATATTACAAATGATGTGAAAAAAGTCCTCATTGGCCCGTAGTGCATTGATGGGCGATTTTGGTATGATTATGGCTATGGATTCTCTTGACCAAGGAACAAAGATGAATTATTTTATGGCATGATCGGACTGATTGATGATGAAAACGATTATCTTTGGCGTGGTGTGCGTAGATAATTAATTGGTCGTGATCTTAAATAATATCTTTGGCACATAGTGTAGGGATGATTTGATGATGTGGATTATTTATTAAGCTGAGTTTCCGCGATTAAGTTGATAAAAAACTTTTTAAATCATAAAAGATAGTAGATTTTATTCTCTACTTGACTCTTTTAATGGATTGTTTGTTCTGCTTCTTTGTTAAACTTGATATCTATTGTATTTTATCGGTTTAACATTGTTAAAGACTAATGATAATTTATTCTGCGATATCTTAGTCATAATATTTCTTCTTTGGGCTAGTTGAGCTCACCTTTCCTTCTTCACCGTTTATCTTCGTAAAATGAGAATATAAATTTGGGACGCAGTCGGGGAACAGTGGCCGGTCGAGATGATAGTATTAGTAGTCCTCACTTTATTACATTAAATAGTGTGACAATAAATGTAATAAGGATGAATTTGAGTTTGTATCACATCGCCCATGAGGACTCCATTGAGAGTGAATATTATCTGAAAGCAATATTCTTGTTTTAAACTCTCGAACTTATGTTTTGTCTTATATTACTGCGGCGGTTGTATTATCGAAGTTGTATTTTATATTTTTGTACCATGTATTTGGCGACTCAAGATGAGTGATGTATACCTGTTTTGGGGGCGTCACATCGACTGTCCCTTAGGTGTAATATTCTACTTCTCACCATCTTCCGACGTAGAACAACCTGAAAAAGATTGTGATTGAAAACTCAAAAGACACTTTAGAACACCCCCTTCCCTAGGCGCCAATGTTAACGCCAAGATCTTACGCCACGTCCCCAATCACGTAAGACATCCCGATCCCCGCATGATAAACACGATTAACACCAAAAGCTTGCGGTTTTGGCCAGTGGGGGATAACTTCGAGCGTGAGAGTCGATGACAAAGCGATCACGAGGGTTAACAATGGAGGATAAAATATCTAGTGTGTTGAGAGAGATAAAATTATCGATTACCTTTACTTAGAAGACTTCCTTGCATATGATATCTTTCTGGATCCGATTTTGCTGCAATCGACCCCCGACATTACCTAACTGCGGTGGTTTACATTGATCCCATCCCTTTGTCCATCATTGGTAAATTGTCCAATCCTCATTAATGCGATGTGAGATATCGATCGACCATTATCTTTGTCATCATCAATGGCCATTGAAACCCAAATGAATATATTTAAATATCTGCTGGAAATCACCCATTTGACCCAAACCAAGGACCCAACTGATCGGGCTCAACTGAAATGGGGTAAATTAACCAAGTAACTCGGCCCAAGCCCTTTGGCCCAATATCTAAAATATCATAGCCCAACAGTTCAGTTTTGATTTTTTAAAGTTAAATTGACCATTTTTAAAACTAATCTTTGTACTATTTTTACTAAAATATAGGTGAAGAGATTATAACCAAAAGAAAGTATATACAATTTATTACTAACCCCAATTTTGGGACGGAGGGAGTAATGTTTGGAGTACTACTTATATCAGAAATTTTTAATTTTTAAAATCTGAATTTCAGACTGAATAATTAATTTGGGACTGAGAGACTATTGTTTAAAAACGTCACATCCAAACTCTGGTTTGACCAAGGAACATACGTCATAAATAAGACACGGAAGTAAACCGCTGTTTGGTCAACATAAACCAATTAAACTTGTCCGAACTGAACCGGACTCAGACCGGACACAGCCGCAAACGCCACTGACTCAGAAAAGACCCGAATCATCGTCGTCTCCCCCATAACATTTGCCCTAAAGAAAGAACAGAGAGAGAGAGAGAGGGCGAAACCTACTACGAACAGCCCTCTCAATCTCAGATCATAAATCTTGACAAGAAATAAAGAATTTTTTTTCAAAAAACTGTAGAATTTGTGAATCATATGCTTAATTACTCATATGGTTCACGAATTCGTACATTTTGATGCGACGATCGAATGCTCGACCAGTCGTCGATAATCCTGCTGGTTCCAATAACGCAAACAAAAACGCAATGGACTCCGCCAAGCTTCAATTTCGTATGAACAATCGATCCACAAACCTCTTCTCTCGAAACCCTAATAATAAACACACCTCTAAATCAAGCTTAATATTCTTTGCATCGATCACACTAAGTATCGCATTGTTCTGTTTCTTATTCGTTGGTTCCCGAAACTTGGAGACGCCGAAATTCGGGATTGTGATTGATGGAGGCAGCACAGGGTCTCGGATTCACGTGTTTGAGTATCATGTCAGGAACGGGGTACCAGAATTTGATTTTGGGAAGGATGGGTTGGCTTCGATGCGTGTGATGCCGGGGCTGTCGTCGTTTGCCGAGGACCCGGAGGGAGCGGGTGGGTCATTGGAGGAGCTGGTGGATTTTGCAAGGGAGAGGGTTCCAAAGGAGCATTGGGGGAAGACCGAAATGCGATTAATGGCTACCGCGGGATTGAGACTGGTGGAGGGTAAGGTTCAGGAACGGATTTTAGATTCGTGCAGAAAGGTTTTGAGGTTGTCTGAATTCAAGTTTCACCATGATTGGGTTTCTGTCATTTCAGGTATGGTAATGCGGGTTTATACTTTGACTCACTTATGATTCTTGTATGGTCTATTCTTTATATGCATTAGTTTGATGGTATTTGAAGGTATTCAAATTGGAGAGAAAAAACTACTTTTTAAATTTCATCCAGGACCCCCAGTTTTATGTATTAGTTCAATTAAACATAGCTTTGGTGCTTGTTATTTTAACGTACAAGTATGTAAATATTGAGCATGATGCAATGATAACTAAAATTATGATCTAGATATTCATTATTTATATACTTCTACATGTTTAGTGAGTAAAATGACATCCTATTGGAAAAATAGTCAGAAAGAAACTTGTGCATAATGGTTTTGCTGATTGCACTTGCATGTATTCTGGAGTTCTGTGGAATTGGATAGTATGAGCTTTACCTCCAGTTGTCTAATTCATTTGAACATGTCTGATTTTGTGGTTGTGAAAGGGGCGTGAAAATCTTTTTAGTTGTTCCAGCTAAATTTGTTTTTCTTGTTGAAGGAAAGCAATGGCATGTTGAAGTTGAACAATTCAGCGTAGACCTCTTTCTAGGCACTATTCTGCACTCCTACTATATTTTTGGTTTATATAGTAAAAATAGCATAATAAAAAGTAATTAATTTGGTTTCGTTGTTCTTTGTTATTTCTTCAATATTGCAATATGTCTAATATATGAGTATTTGACAATGCAGCTAAAGCCATTTGGAATGTTTTGCTAATTTAATTTCTGTTTTCTTTAGAAATATCCATATTCACTAATATGGCTTTTGGACTCACTATATGGGGACAATTATAGTAGATTGACATGATTTTTCTTTTTTATTTACCCTATTTTTGATTACTCAAAACTGACACATTATTTGGACAAAATATTCGATTGTTGATTGGGTTGAAATCTGGAGATATATGGGAGATTGATATATTAATTATATTAATTCCAATGTCATTTTAGGCTCCGATGAAGGACTATATGCTTGGGTTGTTGCTAATTATGCCCTTGGCACTCTTGGTGGCGATCCTCAGCAAACAACTGGAATTATCGAACTTGGTGGTGCTTCTGCTCAGGTTTACTCAGTTTTGGTTGTTCTTTTAGTTGATCCACTTCTTTTGATATGATGTTCACTTTAAATGGGAATGGGACTTGATTCTTGGTGTGGAAAAGCCCATATTCAATACAATATTGTTGAAGATTTCTAGTGTGTTGGAATTGTGGAATATTTGATTGTTCTCCACACATCAGGCTTGTCATCTCTACTTTAGTTTTTGTTCTTTATGAAGTTAATTGTTATTGATTCTGATTGTATCTACATACCCTTTTTATTCTATTTGGGTTGCTAACTCAATGGTCGAGTACTCTGCTTTTAAGTGCTGCTAAGATCTTTTACACATTTGGATGAAGCGAAGGATTCGTTTTTTAATTATTTTTTATGAAGCCAATAGTTTTTAGGGTGAATTCAACTACTATTATACTGTAGCTCAATAACTAACTGAGTAATTTTTCCATGCATGAGATATATGATTGTCATCTGAATACTTGAGTACAATCATTTCAGGTGACCTTTGTTTCAAATGATCCGATACCCCCCGAGTTCTCTCGTATAGTTAAATTTGGGAACTTCAGTTACAATCTCTACAGCCATAGCTTGCTTCAATATGGTCAGGTAACTTTAGCTGTGTAATTGTGTATACTTTGTGGCATCAACAATTTGGCATACTTATTTGTGTAAAAATTGTGGTTTCAGTGTTGTTTTGACCAATTATACTTGTCAATTGTCATCTTATCTCTATCTCCTTATATTTACATCTGATATTTGGTTTTTAGATTTCCTTATCAATTTTTTCCTCTTAATGCTGTGTTTATTTCTTTATTTCCACCTAGTTCATTGATACGTCAGTGGTTCATCTGCTAATTTCCGGTTTGAGAACTTCTCTTCAGGACCCAGATTCTAAAATTTTCTGCTACCTTGAATGCCAAGTTTCTTGTCTGCGGCCTTGATTGCCATTGCCATTATAGTTGAGAGTTTTGATACCATATGATCCTAGTGCTCGAGACTTTTTATGATTGGCTGTAGAAAACTGAAGGTAGTTAAGGGTTTATCAAAATCAGAGTGAACTTTTCCTTTGATTCACACTCTTTAAATTCTAGGAGGATGACTGGCCTTGTTTATATGGGATTTTTATCAATATCGCTTTGAACTATGACTGTAGCTGATACTTCTGCCTTTGCATATGTACTTTTGAATTAGTCTTTCATGTGCTTATTGATGCTCGTTAGCAAAAGCAATAGTGCCTTTTGTGCTGCATTATTGCAACTTAGGGTTTATGGTAACTGTCTCAGCTATTTGAGCTTATTAACTTGTCCCACTTTGCAGAATGTCGCATTTAACTTGTTGCGGGAGTCGCTTCTTACAGGAGGCTTAAAAGTGGGTATGTAGAAGTAATCTCTTTTCCGCTGTAGTCCTGTGCATGTAATAAATATTGGAAAGTTTTAGAATGTTTCATCTGAATTATTGGGCAACTTCTTGTTTCCAATACCTAAGATTGGACTAGTCCTCTCACTTACACCATCTTTAGTTCTGTGCAATTTTTTCAAGTTGTTTTCCATGGAGATTAAGTGACCAAACTATGCTGACTAATACCTAAGATGATACTTGTGAGATCTGTTAGGACCAAATTTGACATTTTAGAGTTATATAGTAGATGTTATGCAACAAAGTCAGTAGGCTGACCACTTGTGTCAATTTCTTGAGATCAAAGTTGTTGTCATTTACTTTACCGGAAAGGGTAATGATGTTTTTGATTTGAGCAAGCCTCGATTTAAACTTTTTCTTTATGGCAATGCTAAAGTCGTGGCTTGTTTTGGTAAAGTGTTTATGTTAGAAATTGACAAGGAGATGTTCTGTTATAAAGTTTTGGCTCAAAGCTTTTATTTTTATTAATGCAGCTACTGAATCTATTCAGAGAGGGATTCGACTGGATCCTTGTACTCCTAAAGGATATACACATGATATGGAGTTGGAAAAACTCTCTCCTAGTTCTTTGACAGAAAAAAAGACATACCTATCTGATCTGCATCCGAGTGGTAACTTTTCAGAGTGCAGATCCGCTTCACTAACGCTTTTGCAGAAAGGCAGAGGTATATTTCTTACCAAAGATTCTGTATGGTCGTATTTATATTCTGATCAAGAATTCCATTTTAATTCTTGTCAAAGTAATGGATGGAGATCCTTTGCACATGAAATGCAGAGGAATGCTCCCACAAACGCTGCTACATAGGATCAACATTCATACCCGAGCTCCGGGGGAAATTTTTGGCCACAGAAAATTTCTTCCATACATCTAAGGTTTTTGCCTTTTTACCTTTTGGATAATCAATTCTCTCTTGGAAATGTTTTAGGAAAAATCTTTCCAATTTTATAATATGTGATCATTGTGAATGATATTAGACCTTTCTTTTTTCTCCCTTCAAATAGTTCTTTGGGTTGGCCCCTACATCATTTCTTTCTGACTTACCAACGGCTGGACAACAATTTTGTGAAGAGGATTGGTCAGAGTTGAGGAGGAAATATCACTCACTTAATGCGGAGGATTTGCTTCATTATTGTTTTTCTTCCGCATATATTGTGGCCCTACTTCATGATAGTCTTGAAATTGCTCTGGATGATCAAAGGTATTACTTCTTCAACAACTCGTGCATAATTTTACTATTTATACATAGCAGGCTGGGTTTTGACTAACATCTCATTTAGAAGGTCAGGGTAGGGGTTTTTAGTGAAACATAGTGATTATGATTTTGCTTGAGCAGGATTGGGTATGCTAATCAGGTGGGTGACATCCCTCTTGATTGGGCATTAGGAGCTTTCATCTTGCAGAGTACAGCTGACTTGGATGGAGAGCACTCTAGTTGGATATCTTACATTGTTAGTAGTGATTCTTCTCATTGGCTTGTTTTTTCGATCTTCGTTGTGTTGATGTTTACTGCATGGTATGTGACAAGGTGGAGGAAACCTCAGTTGAAGACAATATATGACCTTGAAAAAGGTAAGTATATAGTTACACGCGTTGGTAGATATTCATAGCTTCTTTATTGGGGAGACAAAGGCCATGGTCCTGGTTCAGAAGATCTGGACAAAGGAAGGAAGTAGCTCAATTCTGATCTTTTTGTGCCTCTACCTTAGTTTCTATGGCCATGAGTTGACCTCTAGAGGGAAGCTTGTTGATGGAAGTTTTAGATCTGTATTTGAAGAAGGTTTCCGAAAAAGGGGGAATGAAACACTCTTTAAAGGTCACTGGTGTAAAAGATACATGTATGTATTTTTAACTGCAGCTGGAAACCTCAGTTTAATTATTCAATTTTTAATTTTTATTGTTTAGGATGGATATATGAGAGAAACCAAGTTGAGACTTGAGATGATAGAGATTAGAGGGGGTGGGGTGGGTGGGTGGTTAAAATTACTGTTCAGTAGAGTTGTAATGAAAATTCTATGTTCCTCTGGGCTCTGGTCCAATATTTTCTCACTAGGTTCTGTTTCCAACTGTTGAGAAAGTGATGTCTGACATTGTTTTGCGTTAAGATGTATTGCTAGTGAATCGGAATTGATAGTTTGTCTATATGCAATTTTTTATCCGGACTAGTTTCTCTGACATATTAGAACATGTATGTTGCAAAAAAAATCATTTAGTCGGGCAATATTTCTTCCTCTTCACCCCAAAAAAAAATAAAAACAAAAACAACTATTTTGACGTTTTAAAATTTATTCATAAAATCCTGTTAGGATTGAAAACAACCAAGTTTGTAATTAAAAGAACCTTCTAGATAATTACAATCGTAGTTACTGGCCTGCGCATAGTATGTTAGAACTCTATAATATTACTATTACTAGGTTTGTGAGTTTGGAGGAAATGGATGAGATGGGAAAATATGAGAATTGATTATAATTTCTCTTGTCATGTTTATGTTTGTTATGAAATTTTAATTATATTTTTTCTTGAAAGTTTAAGAAGAGTGAAGAGGAGAAAATATTTTTATTTTTAAATTATACTACTATTACTATATTATCTTTACATATTAATATAATAATTGACATAATTTATTTTGAAAGGTTACTTTAGATAATATAAAATATTTAACTTTACTATCCTTCCAATTTTCAACCAAAAACAAAATCAATTTTACCTTCAAACCATTTCCCTTCCTAAAAAAATTCACATGAGATTTTAAGGATTTCCTTTCCTTTAAAAAAAAAATTTACAAACACAATATTATTACTACTTCCAATCCAAACCAAGTCTTTTCTGTTAAGAGTTGACTAATAAATATTCCATCCCTTCCGAATTTTAAAATTATTATTAATTTTTTAAAAGTTCATATAAAATATTTTTAAATTTAAAATTGATATGATTTATTTAATTTTTGAAAATAATAAATTTTAATTACTATTATAATATTCATAATTGTATTGACATATACTAAATGAATTCATCTCGATTTTAAATTTAAAAATAATTTTTTAAAAGTCAATATTAATCTTATAATTTAAAATATTTAAAATGATAAAAAATAAATTGTGATGATTTGATCACCAAAATAAAGAAGAAAAAAATTCTTTAACAAAAATAGTAGGAGTGTCTCTCACGCCCCCAAAATAGGTATACAACACCCATCCTGAGTTGTCAAATACATGATACAGAAAGTAAACTACAACTTCAATAATACAATTATCGTGCAAAATACGACAATACATACTGTGAGTTTAAATACAAATATTGTCTTCTAGACAATATCAACACTCAAATAAGTCCTCATTACAATTATTCAAACGCTATTTTACAAAAATAGTGAGGATTTCTAAAAACATCTTTCTAGAACCATCACTCCATTCCCCGATTTAGATCCTGCTTTGTTCTTACCTCACGAGAAGAAAAATGGAATAAAAAGGAAAAGGGTGAGCTCAACCAAATTTCATAAAAGAATATTATGATTAAGATAATATACAACAAATTATCTTTAGTCTTGAACGGGGAAAAATCGATAAAACATAATAGACAACAAGTTTTAGATCAAAAGCTGCTTGGTAGCTTGACAAAGAATCCATTAGAAAAGTCAGTAGAGAATGAGTTCTACTATCTTCTTAAGATTTAAAACTCCATCATCAATATTTTATCCACTGTAACAACAATCAATATACATCTTTAATCGAATATTCATCTTTTGCACTTCTGGGCCAAAGATATTCATTTGTATCACCAAATGGTCATGTTCATCTCGACACACTGCTCATCTTTGCATTTACCGGACCAAAGATATTAAATCGATTAATCATTCATCTTTGCACTACTGAGCCAAAGATATTCAATAATATCATTATTAAGGACCGAGGATGATAAAAAATATTTTAGAAAATCGAATCTAGTGAGACGAAGGACAAATATTAGGGATTAAGTATTACGGTTTATCCAAGATCACTAATACTTCATAATAACCAATTTTGAAGCGAGAATTCAAAATAAAGATCAAAATATGGATACAATCAAAGATAGTAACCATAATAGACATATTGGACAAAAAGAAAAATTTTATTTTTAAATTGAATAAAGTGTCGTATTCGTAAATGAATAGTCAAGTATCGTGAATAATAATAACCATATACATGAATAGTAACCCAGACACAAAAAGTTTTAAATTTGATTAAAAGTTCAAACCAATATTTTGGCATAATGATATTGAAGAAAATAATATCATTTAAGAAGAAAATAACATCCACTTACCTCAAAGAAGCGATGCTTGAATGAAAGGTTGGAAGTGATCTTTGAATGAAACTTATCTTGACAACAACTCTCAAAGTATCTAAATACTCACAAAATACGCTCGATAATATAGAGAGAAAGAAAAAAGCTTATGTTTACGATGTGATTTTCAATTCTAACTTAGCCTTATTTATAGGAAAATGTTAAGACGTCAAAAAGCAGACTTGACACTGCTACCGATGGCTTTACTCGCTACTATTGCCACCCACCACATTTGAAGTAAAATTCAGCACATTTCTTCACCAACCACAAGTGGAGTCCACTCAATTCTAGAATTTTCCACCAAAATCATTTATAAACCTAATTTCCGAATCAGTCACCTCTTAAAATTCATAACAAATCATACGTTCATTTTTAACGGTTCAAAATTTGTGGACATATACTCAACTTATATATGTATAACATATCCAAAAATCAAAACGATCCAACGGTCGGATTAAAAATTATAACTCACGCAATATATCGTAAAAATACTAATTTGATTTTTAATACCTCCATTCCGATAAAAATACTGATAAAACACCTAAACATTAATTCCTTCAATTATAACCACATAAAATAAATAAATTCATTATTTATATCCGCATCAAATAAATATTTTCTTATCAATAATTAATTATTCACAAATAATATTACAGAATCACAATAATGACAACCAGGCAGTTCCCAGAAAAGAAGGGGCTTTCCAATAAGGATTTCTCCTTACTGGCGCGCAATTAAGTGACCAAATCTCTCCTTAGACAGAATTTTCTATACATTGCCAATAATGTTATCTAATAATATTATTCAAATAATATGAATTATTGATATGATAATGAGAAATACTGTGCAGTGATAATTATTGAAACAACAATAATATAAAATATCAACGCAGCAATTATTGAATAAATAAATAAAATATTGAACAGTAATTACTGTAACAAGTATTGAGTAGTGCCTTCTTTACGTAAGGATCAATAATTCAAAAATATTGTGCAATACTGGTAATCTTCTTTAACCACGCGCATATTCTTGTATAATTAACCACCGGGTATTCCAACGATGTTAACAGTAACAACTACTGCCGTTATTTATAAAAACTCATACTTTGTCGTTTTCCTTCATCCAACCGTTTTTTTTTTTATGGGGCCCACAAATGGTTTAACGGCTCGTCGCATTTAATATTCCCACAACAAGAATATTCCACGACCAAACGAATATTCCCCGACAGAAATGAATATTCTACAACCACTTGCTTATTTTGTAAAATTTACACATTTCACCCATAACAAAAATATTATATCAAATTAACTCTTTATTATTTCAAGATAATGAATAGAGAAAATTCAATTTTATTTAAAAAATTGGGGTCTTACAACCTCCTCTCCTTATGAAATTTCGTCCTCGAAATTGACGTACGTACCTGGTGTTTCAAAAAGGTGAGGGTACCTCGCTTTCATTTCTAATTCCAACTCCCATGTCATTTCCTCAATTGCATGGTTCCTCCATAAATCCTTAACTTGTGGTATAACCTTTGTTCGTAAGACATGCTCTTTTCTATCCAATATCTTGACAGGTACCTCCTCGCACTACAAGAAAATGATCGTACGTTAAATCTTCGGCTATCTCGTCCAGTTCTAACTCAATGATGTGGTTCGGGTCTTTCACATATTTACATAACATCGATACGTAAAAAACATTATGAACACGCGACATACTTAGCGTTAAGGCGAGTCTATAGGCCACAGTTCCTACTCGATCGAGGATTTCAAATAAATCGAAGGTTTGAGTTTTCTTCTCTTCATCGACTCTTACTTCTATAATAACGCCTTCTTGCTCCTTCTTCTTTATATACATAAGTTCCAGGTTTGTAGCTTGAGCGGCTTTAACGTTATCGATTAAAGTCGATTCTACTCGTATATCATCACGTGGGTCCCTAGAGTCTTTAAATCTATCTCTATCGTTTGTAAATTATACAAAATAGGTCTTTATGTTCAACAATATCTCACTCGTACTTGCGTACGATCTTCTACTCAACGCGTCAGCTACCACGTTCGCTTTTCCAGGATGGTATGGTCGAAACAAGTCTTAAAATGATCGCTCTTGAACTCTTGGAAAATCTTCTCGCATTCCTCACTCCATACGAATTTGTATCTTTCTGAGTCAGCTAAGTTAACGGAGTAGCGATTCCAGAAAATCCTTCCACGAATCTCCGATAGTAACCAGCAAAGCCTAGAAAGTTAGATATTTCGATTACTGACTTAAGTTGCTCTCATATGTGATTTATATCCCAATCTTGGATTGCACGTCACAATGACACCTATCGTTTTACCACCACACAAATATAGAGTTCCCTACGGAGAGTCTAGCTTTGGTGCATTCCACAAAGGAAGTCACCAGATAGAGGCTTGAGTACCAACTCTTGAACTTGGTTTTTTAACTCCTGAAGTTCAATAGGAGCCATTCGATAAAAGATTTTAGAAATGGGTTTTGTACCGGGTTCAGAGTCGATACAAAATTCAATATCACACTCTAGGGGTAGGCCAGGAAATTCTTTAGGAAATACGTCAGGAAATTCACTAACAACAGAAATTTTATTCAAATCTGACGTGTCTTTATTCAAATCCATAACATGGACTAAGAAAGCTTGACATCCATTTTTCAATAAACGAATGACTTTATGGCTTGAAATGAAAGTGTTTGACTTCAATGGTTTGGTTGCTTGAGTTCGCATAACAGATTGGTTAGGAATATGAAAACTAACAACCTTACGAAAACAATCAATTTTGGCACGATGAGTAGTTAACCAATCAATCCCTAAAATCATGTTAAATGCAAGTATCTTTAAAGAGATAAGATCAACAAGTAATGTCATTGTGCCAACTTGGATCAAGGAAGATTTATAAACAGTGGATGTGATAAAGGTTTCTCCTAACGGAGTCTCCACGAGATAAGTTAAAGTCTAATTTCTCCAAGTCAAGTTTAAACGTTTAGCCTGGCGGGAGAGATAAAAGAATGGGTAGAATCAGGTTATCTAATAAAGTATAGATTTCGCAAGAATTTATAATTAACTAACCCATGATACCTTCGTTAAGGGTTCCTTTGCGTTTTAGGCGATCCACGATAAACGCTTTCTAGAAAACCGCCGACTTTGTTTTGTCCGTATCCGCTTTGGTGCCACCGTCCCAAATTGGACTTGATTTTTTAGAGAGGAAAAATCGAGCTATGTGACCGTCTTTCCCACAACTAAAACATACCTTGGAAGGCTATGAATAGTTTGGACTTATATGTCCCTCCTCTCCGCATCTGTAGCATCTAACTAGCAGTCGTTCACCTCCCCTAGAATTTGTTGCTGGAGACGTCTTCCCGTCATCGTTAAATCTTCTCTTCTTGAAATTTTCACTTGAATCATTTCTTCTATTATCTTGGCCACAATTACCACCAGAGTATAGGGGTGGGCAACCCAAAAACCTATCCGAATCCAAACCCAGAGTATCGAAATTACTCAAATTTAGAGTGCAAATCTGCAGATCTTGGTTGGATGGTATCTTATCTGCCGTGATCTTGGGTTGATCTGGATTTTTACCAAAAATTAATATAATTATTATTTTTATTATTAATAATAATATTATAATTATTTTTATTATTATTATTGGTCAGATCTTCAAAATTTCTTAATTTTTGAAAAGATTTTTTGTTTAAAACAAATCGGACTAAAATCTGAAACAAAGGATCACTTTCGATTGATCTTGATCTATCGTTGAAATCAATCTAAATGAAGACTAATTTGTTAACTGTTTAAACAAAAATTCTTTTTCTTGAAGGTCCACTTAAAGCCTTACTTACTTTTAAACACATACCAGTAGATCTAAAGATTCCCTTTAGCCTTTACACCGCTCCCAATTGAGACTTACAAAATGGCATTAATCGGGACTTAAAAGCGATCTTGGGTGTTTTACTGACGAAGGTCGGGACTTATAAAAGTAGAAAGAAAAAAAAAAAGTTTGAAGAAGAAACATTTAAGTAAACAAATCAAACTGCTTTTAATCGAAAACACAAATAGCATCGAGAACCAATAGCGTGGCTCGATACCATATAGATCTAAAGATTCCTTTGGCCATTCAACGCTCCCACCACGAGACTTACAAATGAGCACTAATCGGGACTTAAAAGCGATCTTGGGTGTTTTACTGGCGAAGGTCGGGACTTGTAAAAGCGAAGCGAAAAAAATTGAAAGTTTGAAAAACATTTAAAAACAAGATCTAAGCATTTTTAATCGAAACCACCGATAACATCAAGAACCAATAGTGTGGCTCACGATACCATATAACGGTGATGATTTAAGTTTTAAAAGAAAAAACTTAAGCGTAAAAGAAAAGATTACTTGATCTTCCCTACCAAACATTTAGATCTAGGATATCTGTAATCTCTTCCCCTAAATGTTTATAAATAAAATAAAGAGATTGCTTTACCGATTCATAGGGTCATCTTCTTAATCTTTTCTTTTACATTTAAGTTTTTCTTTTAAAACTTAAAGACCATTAAGTTATATGGTATCGTGAGCCACACCTGGTTGGTTCTTCGATGCTATCGTGGTTTCGATTAAAACAGCTTTGATTTGTTTACTTAAATGTTTCTTCAAACTTTTATTTTCTTGCTTTCTACTTTTACAAGTCCCTACCTTCACCAGAAAACACCCAAGATCGCTTTAAGTCCCGACTAATGCCGCTTTGAAGTCTCAATTGGGAGCAGCGATGTAAAGCTAAAGGAATCTTTAGATCTACTGCATGTTTAAGGCAAGTAAGGCTTTCTAAGTGGACCTTGAAGAAAAGAATTTTGTTTAAACAGCTTAACAAATTAGTCTTCTGTTTAGATTGATTTCAACCGATAGATCAAGACCAATCGAGTGATCCTTTGTTTCAGATTTCAGTCTGATTTGTTTTTAAACAAAAAATCTTTTCAAAAATTAAGAAATTTTGAAGATCTGACCAATTTTTGAAACAGTCAAGATGAGTAGATTATTCAGATCCAAATTTCTTCGCTAGTAACAATTCACTTTTGCCTCCTGTTCCAGACATAGTGAACCAAGAAGAACATAATTATGAAAACATTAATCAAGTTTTAAACAATTGGAATATACCTAAGGTATCTCCAAGAGATATTTATCGACCAACATTTTCGATAAATTTAAAACTGACTATAATGTCAAAACAGTTGAAAGAGTTTATCTGCAATCAACAAAGAATATGAAAATTGTAGTCTTTTATCACCGAAGTTATTAAAAACATAGAAAAAGGGTTACAATTTAATACATATAGTCTTGTTCAAGTTGCGAGCTAAACCTCTTAATAGAAAAGGAATTAATTCATCTATCTATCTCTCACTTTTAGATGCTAGATTTTTAAATTATTATTCAAGTATAATTGGTGCTATGGAAGCAAGTTGCACATATGGACCTATCCATTTCAATTGTTTTCTGATTTTACCTTGAGTCTCGATGATCAAAACTTATTTAAAGCCTTATCATTAAATATTAAAAGCGATGGAGAGATTACTCAAATGATTGAAGGATCTCAACCCATTGCTTTAATTTACAGGATTTATTATAAGACAATGAAGTCAAATTTAAACGTTCATGCTCTTAATAAAAGCCCAAAAGATCAAACAGTTTTAATTCAAAGTTCAACTAGTGATGCTAATATCCAAATCCCAAGGACAATTCTTTGGAAGGATATTAACTTACCTAATCAATGGACTTTACCAAATGAATTACCACAACAGCCCATAGTTAACAATTTGTTGAATATTGAAAATATCCAACAGTTTTCTGATGGAACTGTTAAAATCAATTTTGAACGTACTAGAACACCAGTTATTATTGAAGATATTTCCAGTTCTTCAGTCCCTTCAGTTATCCACACTAGAAGAGATACTGAAGTCCTAAGTAATCCTCTGGTTAAAGATATCAAACTTAAAGGTATTCTTAATGAAGGACAAGTTAGTCATCCCTGTTATACTCAGAATGATATCGTGGAAGATGAAGATTCTTCTTCCCCGGCATCCTCTGTTTACCCCACACAGTCAGATTTTAATGCCCCAATTCATAATCAATTAAGAGTCATTAAAAAGGATTTCGTGTTAGATTGGGATAACTTAGTTAAAAATTTTAATTCAAAGTCTAATAAAGAAAAAAGACATCTATTCAGATCTAATCATCCAACTGAAAAAGAAAGAGATAAGATAGTAAATAGATGGAAAAGATTTATTAAAAATGAAGAAATTAACATTACTTTTTACGACTGATATGAACAATATCAAAGTATATATAATGTTATTAGTAAAACTCAATGGATTAAAGAAGACAGATCCAAAGTATCAGCCAGTCATCCTCCCTTAGAAACGGTTCTAATTCCAGTTAAAAACACTTCAGTTATTGCTAGTCCCTTCAAAATACCTGATGGAACTAATAACGATAAAAAAATAATTGAACAATTAAACTTTAGTAATCAATATCTAGCAACAGTAGGAAAACAACTAGATAGAATTGAAGAAAGATTTGAAGAAGGTATTATTAAAAAACCTGATTCAAAAGTTGAACAACCTTTAATTAATTTGCCAGAAAACAGATATAATTTAAGTTTACCAAATAAAGATGACGAATTGGTCCAATTTATTGAAAAATTATTTAAAAAACTTAAAACAGAACCCGGTCCAAGTGGAACTATTGCTGTTATCGATCATGTCGAAACTGATGGTAACGACAGTTCTTCGAATCACTCTGATCATTCATCTATTTCAAACCTTAATGACCAATTAAATAAATTAACGGTTAATAACACAAATATTACCAGAAATTGGTACTCTAGACCAACTCCTCCGGATTTACAATTCGAAGAAAGAAATCTAGATAAACAGTTTTCGGTATCCTCTAATAAAATTTATGAATGGAATATAGATGGAGCTAGTGAACAAGAAATTCTTAATAAACTTAATCATATGTCTATGGTAGCCAACAGTTACATCACTAAATTCAACACTTTATCTCAACCAGATATTGTCGAATTATTAGCTAGTGGATTTACTGGCATTCTTAGGTCTTGGTGGGAAAAACATCTCACAGAAGACATTAGAATATCCATAGTTCATGCTATTCAAAGAGATAAAGAAGGCAATCCCATCTTTGATGAAGATGATGGTATTGGTCTTCCTGATGGAGTTAATACTTTATATTTACCATAATTAAACATTTTGTTGGAACCCCTAGTAATATTACAGAAAGAATTCATGATCAGTTAAGTAATCTTACTTGTCCCACTCTAAGTGATTTTAGATGGTACAAAGATGTATTTACTTCTAGAGTTATGATGAGAAATGACAGTAATAAACCATTTTGGAAAGAAAAATTCGTTAATGATTTACCGTCATTATTTGTTCACAAAGTTAGAGAAGAATTAAGTAAAAATTTAGGATATATTGACTATGATAATTTAACCTATGGTGATATTATTAGTCATATCCAAAAAATTGGATTAAAAATGTGCATTGATTTTAAACTAGCTAAACAAGACAGAAAAGACAAAAATAAAGCCAAATACGAGTTAGGAACATTTTGTGAACAGTATGGTTTACCGCCGGTGGCTCCCTCTAGAAGAAAGCACATGCATAAAGATAAACATATTGAGTCACATAAAAGTTATAAACGCCGTAAGAAAAGATATAATTACAGCAAAAATAAGAATAATAATCAAGATAATTATTATAATAAACCTAAGTCATCAAAGAAAAATCTTATAAAAAATCAAAGACGTTTGATAAAAGTAAAATTGTCTGTCACAATTGTGGGCAGAAAGGTCATTATAAAAGTGAATGTAGAGTCAAACAAAAATTAGCTCAGTTGAATATTTCAACTGAAGATACAGAATAGTTATTAGAATTAATGAGAATTGATAGTAAGAGTAGTAGCAGTAATGAAGAAGCTTCTGATATCCCAGAATCTTCTAGTAACAACACATCTAACAATGATTCTGATAGTGAAAATGAAGTCACTATATGTACAAAAAATTATAATAAAAACTGTTGTAAAAGAGTTAGTGTAATTACAAAGGATGAAGAAGAAAGCTCTTTATTAGTTGATTTAATCAGTAAAATTACAGATCCCGAATTAAAACTCAATATATCAAAACAATTAAAAGATTTATTAACTAAAGATAAGAAAAGTCAACGACAAGGTTCTTAGAGCCAAAGAAAAACCCATATTCAGTTTAAATAAGACTCTTGAAAGATTTAAATCTCCAGTTAAAGAAATTACACTTCCTGAATTAAATCAAGAAGTTAATAAACTTAAGAAAGAAATTTCTAATTTAAAGTTAGATATTTCTAATTTAAGAAAAGAGATTGACGATAAAAAATCAGATCTTCAAGTTAATGATTCTTCTTCTAGTGATGAAAGTCACGAGGAACCAGAATCATCTGGAGCTAAGGATTCGACCTCTTTATTCAAGGTCTCTCCTTAAAAAATTAAAGATATTCTTTATTCAAAATGGTATATTTCCATTAATTTAGTCATTGATAAAACTTTCTCAAGTCAACTCCTGCTTTCTGGTTGATCTTTGGTGCGGAGACTTGAATTGTATTCAAGAGGTATTATTCCCACTAGGTATTATAAGAAAACTAGTGAAAAACTAAATTCAGCTAACGGTAGTCAAATGGAAATAAAATACAAATTACCTCGTGTACATATTTGTCAGGACAGCATGTGCTTTAAAACCTCGTTCGTCTTAGTTCGCAATCTTACTGACAAAATCATTTTAGGTTTACCATTCATATATTTACTATACCCGTTTACCACTAGTAATAAAGGTTTAAGTTGTGAACATTTAGGAAAGAAAATTACATTTAAATTCTTAATTAAACCAAAAGAAAGAGATTTAAAATTCATTCAAGAAGAATCAATTTCTAAATCATTGAATCTATTAAATTGTAAAGTTACCCACCTAAATTTCCTTAAAGAAGAAGTTAGTTATCAACAAGTTGAAGATCAACTTAAGAGTAACAGAGTTCAAGAAAAGATAAAAGAATTAAAAGATTATTTAATAAAAAACTTATGTTCTGATTCTCCCAATGCTTTTTGGCATAGGAAGAAGCACACAGTTAGGTTACCCTATGCTAAAGAATTTAAAGAACATTTAATTCCCACTAAAGCTAGGCCTATTCAAATGAGTCATGAACAAATGGAGTTATGTAAAATTGAAATTAATGATCTTCTCAGTAAAGGTCTAATTAGACATAGTAAGTCACCATGGTCTTGTCCAGCCTTCTATGTTAATAATGAAGCTGAGAAAGAGAGAGGAGTTCCTCGGTTAGTCATTAATTACAAGCCATTAAACAGAGTTCTTGAGTGGATTAGGTACCCTTTACCCAACAAGGATGATCTCCTTAGTAGGTTAAGTGTCTCCACCATCTTTAGTAAATTTGACCTTAAGTCTGGATTCTGACAAGTTGCTATTCATCCTGATGATAGGTACAAAACTGCATTCACCACTCCGTTCGGACACTACGAATGGAATGTTCAGTCATTTGGACTTAAAAATGCACCTAGTGAATTTCAGAATATTCTCAATAATATTTTGAATCCCTTCAGTCACTTTATTATTGTATACATCGATGATATCCTTGTATTCTCCAAGACTATTGAAGAACATATTAAACATTTGAATTCATTCTTCAAAACAGTTAAAACCAATGGTCTTGTCCTTTCTCCTTCCAAGTGTAGTCTGTTTTTGACTAAAGTCAGATTTCTCGGTTTAATCCTCTATCATGGATTCACGCGGCCAATTGACAGAGCTATTCAATTCACCGACCGGTTCCCAGATAAGATTATCGACAAGAATCACTCTGAGGTTTCTTGGCTCATTCAATTACATTGGCCGCTTTTACAAGAACCTCGGGAAGATTTGTAAGCCCTCTTTGGTAACTTACAAAGTAATCCACCTCCATGGATGACATTCATACTTACATGCAGTCCCCTGAAGTTAAAAAATATGTTAAGGTTTTGCCCTGCCTTGGCATTTCTAATGATTCATCATTCAAAATAGTTGAAACTGATGCCTCTGACGTTGGATTCAGTGGCATACTCAAACAAAAATTAACTCTTATTTCTGATGAATAGATTGTTCGTTTCTATTCTGGCGCATGGAACCCTACACGCTTAAAATACGATCTTTATTAAAAAGAAATTTTATCCCTAGTTTTATGTATTAAAAAATTTCAGAGAGATTTATTAAATCAGAAATTCCTAGTTAGAATAGATTGTAAGTCAGCAAAATTTATTCTAGAAAAAGACGTTGAAAACGTCGCTTCTAAGCATTCATTCGCTAGATGACAAGCAATTTTGAGTATTTTTGATTTTGATATTGAACATATTAAAGGTAATAACAACTCAGTTCCAGATTTTCTCACTCGTGAATTTATTAACACAGGTACAATCACAGCAACATGAGTGTACGAGGAGGTTCATCTTCTCGTGGTCATGGCTGCTCTGCCGGTACAGTTAATCAACCAAAAGGAACTGTTGTTCCTCACCCAATCACCCAAACACATAATAAATTCCAGGTGCTTGGTACCGTCCCCAAGCCCTACTCCTCAGTTCTTGCTAGTCAACCAAAACCATTTGATATTTTCGCTAGTCAAACCCCGGCTACCTCGTCAAAACCTAGTCACCCTGTGTCTGATTATCGTCTGATTTATGATCAATATTTATTCCATATCGAGTTACATATGAAACCCAAAAATGATCCAATTCAGTTAGCTGCCCAATATTTTCCTTCGGGATGACATTTTCTTCCTTTAGCTCCTTACAAGTCACTTGTTTATTATAGGGATATTCTTATTGAAACTGAGTCAGTTTTCATTAAACCAATCTATGCCAATGATGATAAATCAAAACTCCTTTTATCATTCGTTGTATATTAAACAAGTCCTCAATTTATCAGATTGGGGTAGTCATCCATCGGATCTCAAGTCTCTCTCTAATCAAAATAGCTCCTTTTGCTACTATGATTATATTGAGGCTTGGCACAAAATCATGCTTCATCAAAATGAAGATCATAGTCATTCGTGGTTTTTCAGTTTAACCACAAATTCAAGAGTCAATTCCCCAAATGGTTCATCCTTTGGTGGACAAGGTATGGTTTGTGCCACGACATTTTCCCCAAACCTCTCCTTGCCCAGTTAGAGCATTTTTGTCATCATAGTAATTATCATTCTAAATATGAGAAATCCAGGTCTTCCTTATTTTTTGTAGTAAATACAAAATCCTTGGATTTTGAAATGGCGATATATAATTACAAACTACCCAAGAAGTCACCGTATTTCAGGTCTCCGTCGTCCATAGAATTAGGGATCGCTTTCATTTACCTTTCTCCCATCTCTCAAGTCTCTCGCCGCTTTTTCCATTAAATGGTGGGATAAATTCGAGTTGATAGAATAGTGGGCCAAGTTCAAAAGGAATTTCCGCCTTCTCTCTTTTATCTCCTCCAGCTAACGCCAATCTGATCCTCTACTACCTCTGCCACAGCATCTTCCATAGAATCGGTCTAAAAGCAACCGAAAAGTCAATTGCAAAATCGGTTATTTCACCGCTTGATTCATCGATGTTTCTAGCTACTCTAATTACGAATTAAAGCGTGTCTTCTTGACGCTTATTCATTTAAGACTTGATCAGTTACACGAAGAGTCAGACAAAGCTTCTTCTCACCCGGAGGAGATAATTCTAGTCAAGACCTTGAAGACGAAGGCGATTGTGACCCCTATGGCACGATTGCTTTCTTGAGATGCTCAAGATCCATTTTCTTGAGCCCTGTAGTAATCAATCAAAGCGGGGATGTGGCATCGTCCCTACTTGATCGGCCACCAAAGACTGCTTCCGTGACCTCGGTCCTCTGCTTCCAAGACCTCGATCCACCGCTTTCCTAAGCCTCGATCACCTACTCCAAAGACCTCGATCACTCACCACCGGCGTAGTGATAATGCAAGATCTGCGTCCGGTCAAAGATCCGCCCCACGGCCGCATTAGTCAAAAGAAGACGTCTGCTTTTCCACCGAAAGCAGATTCTTTTTCTTTTACTTTAGTAAAATGTTTTTTACTTGTACTTTTACCTTAGTAAAATGTTTTTACTTTTACTTTACCCCAGTTATTGTAATAGTAATTTTGTAATAGTTCGTTTCCTTGTTCTATAAAAGGAAACCGAATTCATTTAGTTTAGGCAGACTTAAAAAGACTCAGAGTTCCTTCTCTGACGAACCTTTAGCCTCCACCGCTGTTTAGCCTACTTAACCCCCTTTTCATCTAATGTTCTTATTTAAGTAATCTAGTAAGTCATTTTAATTATCCATCTTGTAAAAAGTTTGAATCATTATCAATAAAACTATTATCCATCTTGTAACTATTTTTATTTAGTAATTTAATTGTGTTTGTATTTAATTGTGTTTGTATGCGCTCTTGTTCTTCTCTCTTTAAATGATCCTTCCGCCCCAAATGGTATCAAAGCCCGGTAAATACAAGATTCCTTCTACCCACTCTTTTATTCGTCAGTAAATACAAGATTCCTTGGATACTTAAATGGAGTCTGATCTTCCACCTCCAGGTTCTCCAAATCAACAAACATTCCTAATGATCCACTTCCTCATGTATCTACCTTTTTTTACATTAAGTGGTGGGATAAATTCAACATTGATAGAATAGTTACTTCGGGTTCAAAGAGAATTTCTGTTGCTCCAATTCCAATTCTCCCGGTTAATGCATGCTCCATGGTCAAGAAAGAAAAGGAGATGTCGGTCTCCAAAAATCAATATCCAAAGTCGGTCCCACTGGATCTTCATGTTCCGTAGTATTTGATTTTAAAGATTGCACAAGTAAAGAATTATTGAAAATTGCCCAAGTTCTCAATAAAAAGAATTGTGAAGCTCTACATGAAGAAGCTTCTAATCATTCTTCCCAAGGTGATTCATCGGCCCGATTCATGATGATGATGGTGATTATGATCCATACTACAGACTTTATTAATCTCCAGAGGCTCAGATCCATTCGCTTTGAATTCAACAAAGAAACCCGGTTTACGGGATTTACATTCTTGTCGAGACCGAACTCTGCTTTCAAGCGACCTCTCGATCGAAAGGAATCTGCTTTTCCACCGAAAGCAGCTCTAGTCACATGCGTCTACAGCAACAGTCAGAAGATGCTCTCTTTTCCACCGAAAGCATTGCTGAGTCAAAAGATGTCGGCCATTTAGTCCAAAATTAATCATGTATACGTATTTTGTCAAAAGTTAAAGACTTTATTTATCAGCGATTGCTTGTCTCAGTATTTATTTGAATTTCATTTGTATTTCATTTACATTTGCATTTGTAATAGTTCTTTTCCTTATTCTAATTTTACTAATTAGATCAATTAACACAGAACTTTCTTCATCATCTTTGTTAATTACATTAACTCTTTTTGCAACACTGTTCATTGCAATTGTCTACGCAAATAGTGACTTCTCCTGTAACACTGCTAGATGTGTTATTACTTTCATTACTAGGGGAACTAGAAGAATCTTCAGTATTATTGACATCCTTCTCAATTCGCATAAGTTCTAGAATTTGCTCTGTGCCTTCACTAAAAATATTTAACTGATTTAATTTTTGTTTTATTTTACATTCATTTTATAATGACCCTTTTGCCCACAATTGTGGCAAATAACTTTACTTTTATCATATTTTTAGACTTAGATTTTTAATATTCTTTTTTATTAGTAATTTTGGGCTTATTATAATAATTGTCTTGATTTCTATTTTCATGGTAACGACGCTTTCTTTTATGATGTTAAGTAATTTTGTGAGATTCAATATGTTTATGTCTTGGCTTCCTCCCGGAGGAACAACGAGAGGTAAACCATATTGTTCACAAAAAGTGCCTAATTCATATTTAGCTTTTTTCTTATCTTTATTAGCTTGTTTGGCCAATTTAAAATCAATACACATTTTTAATCCAATTTTTTGAATGTGACTTATTATATCACCGTAGGTTAAGTTATCATAATCAATGTATCCAAGATTTTTACCCAATTCTTCACGAACCTTATGGGCAAATAAAGAGGGTAAACCGTTGATGAATTTTTCTTTCCAGAAAGGTTTATTCTTTATCATTCAAGTGAACATAACTCTAGATGTAAAAACATCTTTGTACCACCTAAAGTCACTTAGAGTGGGACAAGTGAGATTACTTAACGATCGTGAATTCTTTACATTATATTCTTTGAGAGTGCCAAATGAAGTGTTTTATTATGGTAAATATAAGTGTATTAACTCCATCAGGCGGACCGATGCCAATATCCTCATTGAAGATAGGGTTGCCATCATCATCCAGCTGGACGGCATGGATTATTGATATTCTAGTATCTTCAGTGAGATGTTTTTCCCACCAAGATCTGAGGATACCAGTGAATCCACTAACAATTAATTCAACAATATCTGGTTGAGATAGATTGTTGAATTTGGTGATGTAACTGTTTGCCACCATAGACATATGGTTTAATTTATTTAAAATTTCCTGTTCACTAAACCCATTAATGTTCCATTCATAAATTTTATTAGATGAAACTGAGAACTGTTTATCTAGGTTTCTCTCTTCGAACTGTAAGTCCGGAGGAGTAGGTCTAGAATACCAATTTCTAGCTATACTGGTGTTTTAAACTGTTAATTTGTTTAGCTGATCATTTAAATCTGGTATAGACTACAATAAAATGATTGAAAGGGTTTAATATGTCATTGAGAATATTTTGAAATTCACTGGGGCATTTTTTAGGCCAAATGCACCGACATTCCATTCGTAATGAATTTAATCGAGTGGTGAATGCGATTTATAGCTATCTTCATGATGAATGGCAATTTGCGAAAACCGGATTTAAGGTCAAATTCTTCAATATAGTGGCATTACTCAATCTATTGACTAGGTCGTCTTTATTGGGAAGGGGATATCTAATCCATTCTAAAACTTTGTTTAATGGTTTATAATTGATGACTAGACGAGGAACTCCTCTTTCTTTCTCCGTTTCATTATTTACGTAGAAAGCGGAGACAAGACCGGGGAGATTTCTTTGGGTTTAATAAGACCTTTACTAAAGGAGATCATTGATTTCCTTTTGCATAACTCCATTTGTTCATGATTCATCTGAATAGGCTCGGCCTTAGTAGAATTAAATGTTCTTTAAATTCCTTAGCATAAGGGAGCCTAACCATATGCTTCTTCCGATACCAAAAGGCATTGGGAGAATCGAAACAAAGGTTATCTTTCAAATCGTTTTTAATTCTTCAATTTTTTCTTGAACCCTTTTATTAAGAAGTTGCTCTTCAACTCTTTTATATTTAACTTCTTCTTTTAAGAAATTTAAATGTGTTATTTTATAATTGAGTAGATTTATTGATTTTGAGATAGATTCTTCGTGAATGAATTTTAAATCTCTTTCTTTTGGTTTAATAAGAAATTTAAATGTTATTTTCTTACCTAAGTGTCTACAGCTTAGGCCTTCATTATTAGTAGTAAATGGGTAAAGTAAATATATAAATGGTAATCCTAAGATGACTTTATCTGTGAGATTGCAGATCAAAACAAATGATGTTTTGAAACACATATCATCCTGACAGATATGAAGAACATATCTGTCACTCTTTTATTCACCGAAATGATGTGGCATCGTCCCTACTTGATCGGCCAACCTTTTCTCCCGGCAATTCCTCGGTCCTGCTTCAAAGACCTCTCATCCACTCCTAACAAAATCGTGACCTCGATCCTACTCCAAGAACCTCGATCACCACCGCCTCGGCGGATAAGTCAAGACATCTGCGTCGATCAAGATCATCGCCCCACTACCGCGTTAGTCAAAAAGAAGATACTGTTTTTCCAATCAAAGCGATTCTTTTCTTTTACTTTAGTAAAATGTTTTTTACTTGTACTTTTACCTTAGTAAAATGTTTTTACTTTTACTTTACCCCAGTTATTGTAATAGTAATTTTGTAATAGTTCGTTTCCTTGTTCTATAAAAGGAAATTGAATTCATTTAGTTTAGGCAGACTTAAAAAGACTCAGAGTTCCTTCTCCGACGAAACCTTTAGCCTCCACCATTGCTTAACTCTCACTTTACCCCTTTTCATCTAATGTTCTTATTTCAGTAATCTAGTAAGTCATTTTAATTATCCATCTTGTAAAAAGTTTGAATCATTATCAATAAAACTATTATGATTTTGAAATTGAATACATCAAAGGAAGTAACAATTCAGTTCCTGATTTTCTTACTAGAGAATTTATTAATACAGGTATTATTCATAAATGAACACTAGAGGAGCATCGTCCTCAAGATTCCTTTGATCAAGAAGATCTTCAAAATTGGTCAGATCTGACCATTTTATTAATATTATTATTATTATTTTTATTATTATAATTAATATTTTATTATTATTATTATTATTATTAAATTATTAATAATAATAAAAATTAAAAATCGGATATATCTAGAATTAGGTTCGATTTATCTTAGAACCATAAAATCGTCGGACCGAAAGCCAGAATGCAGAAAAATGGTATATCTAGTTTTTTTGTCTTAAACCGGATAGGATTTATATTTATCTCAACCGAATTTGGATTCGAATCGGTCCGGTTCATCCAAAAACCGAAAAAACTGAACCATTTGCCCACCCCTACCAGAGTGGTTATCGCTTTTGTCTATATTTTTCCCTCTTCGCTGGTTATCATCGTTCCGATGACTGCTGTCACCGATATCACCCTGGTTGTAGTCCCTCGGTTGAACATACTCACTATCTCACTCTAATAATTGAGCCATGTTGACAACATCTGAATACATAGAAATTTTGTGAGAGATAAGGTATTGACGAATCTCGGGTTTTAGACCTCTCAGAAACATCCGCATCATACGTTCCTCATTTTCTATCAAATGAGGTGCAAACCTGGATTACTCCGCGAACTTCGCCTCGTACTGAGACACCATCATGTTGTTCTGTTCCAGTTTAATAAATTCTACCTCCTTCATATGACGAATAATTTCAGGAAAGTACTTGTCATTGAACAGTTTCTGAAATCTTTCCCAAGACATGTTGAGTGCTGCTGACTGGGTAAGCTTTACAGATTCCCACCAGTAATCTGCCTCACCACGAAACATAAATGTGGCGAATGAAACCTTCTGTTCCTCCGTGCATCCCAAGACATCGAATATCTTGTTAATTTGCTTGACCCACGTTTCCGCCTTAATCGGATCGGGCTTTTCCCGTCTCAGTGGTCCCAACTCTTTAAAGCTGTTTGGTTGTGATGATGATGCGTTCTTATCACTTCCACCGTATTTTGTACATTTAGTCTCCTCGTCTCGATTTTGCATGAACTGCAAAAAGCTCCTAAACATTCCATCATTCATCGTTTGCTTTGCTGTGGCGTTGTTTGAAATGAATATTGACTTCGCTGTTGCGTTCTCTGGTTTGTGACTAAAGGTTATTCCACAGTCTCATACACTCCATTGTTAACGTTCTCAACAGCCATTCTTAAATACTGCCATAAAACAAGGGTTAATTAAATAAATTAACATATCACATAATATCCCTATATTATGACCGACCAACAAATAAGCTTAGGTAGGACACACTAGCAAATGATTTACCCGTCTCTCCCCTCCTAGTTCTAGTGTCACATCTCAGCCAAGGATCATATCCCTAAGCTTTGATACTAACTGTGGCGCCCCCAAAATAGGTATAAAACACCCATCCTGAGTCGCCAAATACATGGTACAGAAAGCAAACTACAACTTCAATAATACAATTATCGTGCAAAATACGACAACACATACTGTGAGTTTAAATATAAATATTATCTTCTAGACATATCAACACTCAAATAAGTCCTCATTATAATTATTCAAACACTATTTTACAGAAATAGTGAGGACTGCTAAAACATCTTTCTAGAACCATCACTCCATTCCCCAACTAGATCCTGCTAAAACATCTTTTTAGAACCATCACTCCATTCCCCAACTAGATCCTGCTATGTTCTCACCTCCTGAGAAGAAAAATGGAACAAAAAAGAAAAGGGTGAGCTCAACCAGCCCAGTAAAGAATATTATGATTAAGATAATATACAACAAATTATCTTTAGTCTTCAACAGAGAAAATTTTGATAAAACATAATAGACAACAAGTTTTAGATCAAAACTACAGCGGAAACAACAATCCATTAGAAGAGTCAAGTAGAGAATGAGTTCTACTATCTTCTAAGATTTAAAAATCCATCATCAATATTTTATCCTGTAACAACAATCATCATATACATCTTTAATCGAATATTCATCTTTTGCACTACAGGGCCAAAGATATTCATTTTGTATCACCAATTGGTCATGTTCATCTCAATACATTGCTCATCTTTTTTGCAGACGGGCCAAAGATATTCGTCGATTAATCATTTATCTTTGCACTACAGCCAAAGATATTCAATAATATCATTATTAAGGACTGAGAATGATGAAAATATTTTAGAGAACGAATCCAGTGAGACAAAAGGACAAATATTAGGGATTAGTATTACGCTTTATCCAAGATCACTAATACTTCATAATAATCAATTTTGAAGCGAAATTAAAAATAAAGATCAAAACATGGATCAATCATCGAAGATAGTAACCATAATAGACATCTTGGACAAAAGGAAAAATTTCATTTTTCTAAGTGAATAAGGTCGTATTCGTGAATAAGATCAGATATGTGAATAAATAGTCATTAGTATCGTGAATAAGTAACCCCGACACAAAAAATTTTAAATTTGATTAAAAAATTCAAACCAATATTTTGGCATAATGATATTGAAGAAAATAATATCATTTAAGAAGAAAATAACATCCCTTACCTCAAAGAATTCGGAATGAAAGGTTGGAGATGATCTTTGAATGAAACTTGTCTTTTGAACAAAGAACTCTCAAAGTATCTAAATACTCACAAAATACACTCGATAATATAGAGAGAAAGAGAAAAAGCTTATGTTTACGTGTGATTTTCAATTCTAACTTAGCCTCTATTTATAGGAAAATGTTAAGACGCATCAAAGCAGACTCGACTTGCCACTGTTTCTGATGGCTTTACCTGCTACTATTGCCACCCACCACATTTGAAGTAAAATTCAGCACATTTCTTCACCTACCACAAGTGGGGTCCACTCAATTCTAGAATTTTCCACCAAAATTATTTATAAACCTAATTTCCGAATCAGTCACCTCTTAAAATTCATAACAAATCATACGTTCATTTTTAACGGTTTAAAATTTGTGGACATATACTCAACTTATATATGTATAACATATCCAAAAATCACAACGATCTAACGGTCGGATTAAAAATTATAACTCACGCAATATATCGTAAAAATACTGATTTGATTTTTAATACCTCCATTCCAACAAAATTACTGATAAAACACCTCAACATTAATTCCTTCAATTATAACCACATAAAATAAATAAATCCATCATTTATATCCGCATCAAATAAATATTTCCTTATCAATAATTAATTATTCATAAATAATATTACAGAATCACAATAATGACAACCAGACAGTTTCTATGAAAGAGGGGACTTTCCAATAAGAATTTCACCTTACTGGCGCGCAATTAGGGGACCAAACCTCTCCTTAGACAAAACTTTCTAGACATTGCCAATAATGCTATCTAATAATATTATTCAAATAATATGAATTATTGATATGATAATGAGAAATACTGTGCAGTGACAATTATTGAAACAACAATAATATAAAATATCAACGCAAAGAATTATTGAATCAATAAATAAAATATTGAGCGATGAATTACCGTAACAATTATTGAGTAGTGCCTTCTTACGTGGATCAATAATTCAAAAATTACATCTTAATCTGGTAATACTTTGTTATGCGATCATCACGTATTATTGTATAACCACCGGGTATTTCAACGTGTTAAATCAGAATAACTTCTGCTGTAGATTATTTATAAAAACTCATACTTTGTCGTTTTTCTTCATCCAACCGTTTTTCGTTATGGGGCCCACAAATGACTGCGCCGTCGTACGAATATTCCCCGACAACAAGAATATTCTATGACCAAACGAATATTCCCCTACAGAAATGAATATTCTACAACCACTTGCTTATTTTGTAAAATTTGCACATTTCACCCATAACCAAAACATTATATCAAATTAACTCCTTATTATTTCAAAATAATGAATAGAGAAAATTCAATTTTATTTAAAAAACTGGGGTCTTACAGTATCTGTTAGTCCACTTCTTTTAGTTAATTGGAAGAAATGAATTAAGAACGAATCAGTTATAATCATTGCTATAACATAAAAAATCGATTTTTTATACTATAACAAAAAAAAAAAAACGGTTGCTATAATCAATTAACTCTTAATTTACTCATTCTAATTCGCTGAAGATAACTGGACTCGGATAATAATGGGAAATGGCAACACTAAAAGGACAGCAGGATAAAAGGAGGATTTTACTAGAAGGATAGCAATTGACATATTTGCCCATTTGATTCAATTCAAACTTATCGTAATAATACGAACCTCGTTGAGCAAGCAACAATAACGCGTTTCTCTTATACGAGGACGAGGACGAGGACTGGACTGAAGTATTCATTATTTATTCCCCCAATTATATGCTTCTTTTCATCTCAGCTTGGTCATCGGTAGATATTTAGAGCTTTTGTAAACATTTGATTTGAGTATTAGGTTTTGGTTTTCGATCCAGATAACTAGTGGGTATATATTTTGGTATTCAATTGATTGGGCTTTAATTGTTATTTCTATAAAATGGGTGGTGATCATTTGGTTCTTAATGTGGACCGGCTTGTGAATCCTCCTGATATGTCATCATCTGGGTCGGGTGAAACACCGCCGCCGTCTGAGGTTGATAGGTTGGATGATGAGGGGATGATGGAGGAGGCAAATGATGAGGATACGCCTCTTATAACGTTGGCCGAGTGCCGCATTTGCCAGGATGAGGATGCTATTGGCAATATGGACACACCTTGCGCTTGCAGGGGCACTCTCAAGGTAGCATAAAAAGCACCCTGAATTTTGCTTTTTTATTTCTATGCACAATTTTATTTTTTATATGTCATGTGTGTGTATAATACTATTATATATACTCCTTCTGCTCCAAGATTAGATATGCATTTTCTTTTTAGTCCATTGCAAAATTAGAGATACATTTTATTTGCTCCTAACATTTCATTACTTATATACACTTATATACTTGGTAGATTGAGTACTATGATGCTGCACTATTATATTTCTAACAAGTGTTAGGGAAATGTATGGAAAGTAAAGTTTTTCTTAAACTTGTCGTTTAGAAATAAAAAATTTGGTTTGTTTTAGGTAAGGATAATGACAGTTGCAATCTTTTATTGTTTTTCCTAAAATGGGTTATAAATATATCAACTGTTCCAATAAATCAAAATTTTTACTCGATAGGTCATCATATGTTTTTCATATCGTGTTGAAAAGGTTGAAAAATGAAAGGATGATGTCCTAGCATGAAGAGATAGCTTTGTTTTTGAAAATTGAAGTGTTGGTGCTGCTGTTTACTGGCATTTTCCCCTAAAACTTTGATATAGAAAATAGTTGTAGCACCACAAATATAATTTTTCCTTCCTTCCTTCCTCCCTACCTCTCCCCCTTTCCATACCGGATTTTCAAGCATAATATTTTTGCTTGAACCTACTGTTGCATATGTGACATTCTTTGATTTCTGAGTAATGAAAAGTCTGTAAGAGGGCTTTTATTTATGCTCTTTTATGATTGTAGCTAGCAATTTTTAAATGATACCATGATTGTTAATGAAAATGCCAAATTCAACGTATCTTACTTTTTTATGTTTATGCAGCCTTGGTCTTTTATCCTCTTTTTGTTCTAATTATTTCAGCACATGTATTTGAGGTGTTATTTTCCTTTCTTCTTTTATAGTCTTCTCATGGATTTACTCATTATTGGTTTGTGCAACTTTTATGTAGTATGCTCACAGAAAGTGTGTCCAACGCTGGTGCAATGAAAAAGGAGACGTAACTTGTGAGATCTGCCATCAGGTATGCTTCTTTTTTGTGAACAATGTTTTACAATTGTCTTACTAGCATATGCTCTCTTTAAGATCTACTGGCTGTCCTTGGAAAAAGTATGAGATATTAAGAGCATAGTTTACCCTTGTGTATATTATGATTTTGAGGCTTAAACCAACTACGCTGTTGGGGAAAAATATTTTGATTAGTATAATAAAATCTGACTAGCTAATAGACTACACCAGCGAGAGAGTGCTATGAGACATATGAAAAGCACAAAGAAAAACAATTGCTTAAGTAGATTAAAGTTTTGCTATAAAGACTGTTCTCAAGAGGAAACTCAAATGGTTGTTTTAAGTTTTTACTTTTAAAAAATTTTATTTACCCTTTTGGAAGTTTTCACTGTGTACTTGGGTTCACCCTCCCCTTGAGAAGTTTGTAATACAATTGCTTTACGTATCAGAAAATAGGTTTGCATGTTTATAGGAGTATTATTTGTCAGAGCTAAGAGCAAGTAGACTGTACTGTACGCATGGTATATCCATGATATCTTTTGTGGCAAATTTAGTTTTTAGGGTGTCTAGAATCACTATTACGACAACTTATTTTTTGTTGAAACATATTTGGTGAGATAACAGAACTTCATCTGTGTAAAGATGTTTTTTTTTCTATTAATGTGCAGCTTTACCAACCTGATTATACTGCACCTCCTCCTCGACCTCGGCTTGAGGAGACTACTATAGATATAAGGTAACTTCATGTCTCCTGGATGCTTTATTAACGATTCCTTTGTTTTTCTGAAAATTGTGTTGATAAACATTTATATGTTACACTTTAGTGTAAAATTGGGTTATATATTCCCATGAAAAAAGAGAAAATACAAGGATTCTGAATCGAAAAGATTCGTCATGGTAACGTTCTGTTTTATGAATTTTTTCCTTTTCTTTGATCTGTCTATCAGGGGAGGATGGCAAATTTCTGGTACACCTTTGAATTTGCATGATCCTCGCATTTTGGCAATTGCTGAAGCAGAACGTCAGCTTTTGGAGGCCGAGTATGATGATTATAATTCAACAGATACCAGTGGAGCTGCATTTTGCCGTTCAGCTGCGCTTATTGTAATCCCTTATAATCACATAACTAATTTGATGAGGGCATGATATGGAGTTATGGGCTAGCAAATCCAACATTTCGCTTGCAATAAGTTTTCCTTTATTTGATGTTTCAAATTCAGAAGTTCGGAAAAAAAGGGATGGGAATGACCAGCAGCACTTTGTGGCTGTTAAAGATTTCCCTAATAAATCTGGGTCGTATGATTATTATTCTTGGTTTAGCAACTGTAAATTGTACTCGAGTTATGCATTTAATGATGTAGTATCATTGCCTAGAATTTCTAAGGTTCTTGAAGAATGAATTCTATAATTCTTATTTTGGGTTTAACAGCTTTAATGATGCTATCATTGTGTAGTTGTTCTTAGGTTCATGCATATATCAATAGTTTTAGAATTCATGCGTTCCCCGTGTTGCGCGTTTGCTTGTCTAATGCTCTTATCAGTTTTGGTTTTTGAATCTTAATGGATTTCATTTTCAGTTAATGGCTCTCCTGCTATTCTGGCATGCATTGACTGTACCTGAAAGCGATGGAGAGGACAATGGATCTACTTTCTTCACTGTAAGTAGGATTGAAACTTTTCTATGGGACTTTCCACGGTCCAGCATTTGTGCAAGGGTGTATTGTTTAGTCTCTGGTTAAGTTTACTCGTTTGATGATTATGATGTTCTACAGCTTTTCTTGCTCCGGGCCACTGGATTTCTTTTGCCCTGCTACATCATGGCCCGGGCCTTCAGTATCTTGCACCGCCGAAGGCAAACACAGGTTACTGTCCGTTTAGTTTTCTATTATGTATTATCATGCTATCAGTATCGTCTCTCTCTCTTCGATTTTTTTCATAGGCTTCCGCCATTTTAATGTTATACCCCTGCATTTCTTGACATTCCCTGTGCTTTCTCAGATTTGAGACTCATGTATGATGCATGTGTTTAAAGCTGTTTAAAACTGTATTTGTGATTGGTGAAACAGGAGGCTGCGGCATTGGCAGCAACACAATTTGCATTTGTGCTACAATCAGGACAAACCAGGGGTCTACAGTTTACAATAGCATCGGCGCCCACAGTAACTCCACAGCAAGAACATGCTTAAACTTGAGCCACCAGTTCCCGCCATTATTTGTTTGCAAGGGACTTGTTGAAGCAGGCGCAAACCCTCTCAAATATCACGGTATATTTAATTTTATTTTCCTGGTTCTTTGTATCAGAACTTTGTACCTTTCAGTATGAGCCTTTGTCTCCCAATTTACATTCAGAATTGCTTACTCTGTAATTCATAGCAAGGAACATACCAGCTCAGTGTGTGTATAAACTAGGATCCAGTCCGGGATCCCCTTTTTTTTTTAAATCCGGACCTTTTTTTTTTTGCTTTTTATTTTTAAAACAACTAAAAAAAAGTTTAATATTTTATGGAATTGAAATTTTTACATAATACAGTGTTTTGGGTGTGATTTGGATACATATAACAAAATAGGTTTGTTCCAAAAAATATTTTAAAAAAAATTTAGTTGTTTTAAAAAAAAAAACAAAAAAAAGAAGTCCGTAACTTAAGAAAGTTCGTGATCCCGAATTCAATTCGGACTCTCTCTCTCTCTATATATATATTGTTTCTGACACGGGTTGAGTTATTGCCAAGATTTGATATAATTTATGTTTTGTTATTTATTAGATAGTAGTTAGGTGGGTTTAATTATTTGGGTTCGTTTATGTTTTAGGCTATTGAATTTTATTTATTTTTAGGGTTTAGCTATTATGCTACGGATGAATGAAATGGAGAATAGAATGTCATTCTTTTAGTTAGAATTAGTTATTCTATACTCTCTCTCTAAGTAATAAAATTTACAAATTTGGAAGGAATAAAAACGGTTCAATCCATTACAATCGCAACTAAACATAATTTTTTTTTTTTATAAATTAATTCTAAATACAAGTGCAAATTTTTTTTTAGTTTTAAAACTTGGTGAAATCTTAGAAGTATTTTTTGTATAATTTTTTGTTTTAAATGTTGATCAGCGTGTGAACTTTGAAGGATTGTTTGATTCAAGTTTATTATTTTTTTGTTATTGATTTGGTTGATTGGGGTTACTGTTTGTTTGGTTAATTTGGGTTTTTATTTTTTGGTTGTTTGATCTTCGATTGAAAATGAGATCATTTTGGTTGAGTAGTTTATATCTTTTATTGTGATAGCATACAATGATTTTGTCAATTTCATATTGAGAATGGAAAATAAAAAATTACTATGAGCCTTTAGCAACCCTTCATTTCTAATTGTTATAATTACTTTATTTCCATGTATCTAACTAATGGATCATGTATAATTTTTGATGTTCTGAGTATAAATTTTGGATAATTTGTTTCTCTTATTTCAATTAAAACTTATTTGAAAATTAAAAAAAGATACCAAGACTAGTTTATATTTTGAAATTAATTCATGATTTTGTTTGAATATAGAAAACAAATTTGATTTGAGACTTTAAGAATTTGGAGAATCATTCAAATTTGACAAGTAATCGAAATAAAATTCTAAATTGTATCTAAATATTTTTTATTTGAAATTCTTTTTTAAATTTGGATTATGAATATTTATTGTAATTTGTAAACATTATTATAATTACTAAATATTATGATTAGTTCAAAATTTATTTATTTAAATCCAATAAAAATTAATTAAAATTTGCCCTGTTGGGAAAAAATCTAGATCCGCTACTGATTGTAATATAAGGATATGAATATTGTAGAAATTGAGAGTAATCATGAGATTGTTCAAAATTCTATATTCAACAACTTGAAAGAATTTGATTTTATTATTCCTAATCATTTGTTGCAAGTGCTGGTTAATACGAAAATTTTGATTACTTCAAAATTATTTCTATTTTTTTTTGTTGAGAAACATCATTGCAACCATATGGTACAAAGAATATTGTGAATGTCTAGCAGTAGAGTCTTGATATTACTTCATTTTAAACTCTGAGGTCGAATTTTCTTCAAGAAAAGAGGAATAACATATGAAGAGTTATCTATCAATATTCGATATAATTTATGTGTTGCTACTTATGAATAATTTAAATATTTGATGTATTTTTATTTATTAATTAATAGTTATGAATAATTTAAATATTTGATGTATTTTTATTTATTAATTAATAGTTATGTATGTTTAATTATATGGGTCCGTTTATATTTTAGGCTTACTTTTTAAGTTTATTAAATTTTATTTATTTGTAAGGTTTAAGTAGTATAAATATTCTCCTAGGATTATTATTATGAGATAACTCTTATTATTCAGAATTTATAAACTGCTTATAGCAATTTTATCTAATTTTGTGAATTCATGTGATTGCAAAATTACATTATTTCTAATCTCTACCCGTCTTCCAAATAAAATATATTATGAACAAATGTGTCATCGACAAAATCTATATGCACGAAAAGGAAAAATTGAAAGTTTAAAAAAGAAAAAAAAATTAATGCTAATCTCAAATTCTTTAATTCCAAAAATCTCAAATTTTCAGTCGTGGATTCATCCCACGACAGCTGAAGATTGAATAAGATAGGATCCAAAAATCAATTGAGAAAAGAGAAGGAAGAGTACGTAAACCCCCAATACGGCTACGTACGTACGTACATACATACAAACATAGTATATGGTTTGGTTTGGTTTGGTGTGGTTGGATTGGAATAATCTTAAAGACGAGACGAGCATTCATTCTGATTGCAGTGTCCCCCTTTGTCTCCTAATTTACCCTAAATCTAACACTACACTTTTATAATGTCTTTAATTTTATTTTCTTGATTTTGATTAACGTAATACTACTCAAATAATTGTACCAAGTACAAAATAGTTATTTCAAAAAATTAAATAAATTCACATTACAATTCAAAATTAAGATTTTTATAAATTAAATAGGATCAAAAACCTTTTTATTGAAAAAAAAGGAGGCACTAGTGTATTGTTATTATTATTACCCATGAATTTATATTAATTAACAGAGAGAACGGTTATAGTATTTAGTTGCAACAAAATGATACCAACATATTAGTATTTGTAGTATTACAGAGATACAGTTATATGAAACCCTGGACAATGACCATAATGGAGCCCTCATGTTTGCATTAAAGTAATAAAAAGCCATTACTACTTTGAGACCAAACTTTGATGATCTAAAGACTCCAAAGCTAGTTTAGTTATTACCACAATTTCATATGTCCCATCGGTAGTAAGTTTAAGTTACCAAGTCACCAATCTGCACTTTTCTTTGAGTTAAACAAGGACGGGATCATATTATCCCCTTGAGATTCTAATGGCCACCAACTTTAATACAAGGTAGGAGGAAGGAGTATCTAATAACTACATTTATTATTCAAGAAAAAAGTACCTAACCGCTGCTGCATCATTATTAAGCAAAAGAAAAGGCCTACCTAGCACTAACACGTTAACTAATTGAACATCCTTCATTTACCTCAAATATGGAGATTATCCAGATCCTGAGGTTGGAAAAGTAGAAAGCAAACAACTCCTTTTACTTTAATTGGACCATGAAAAGCAGATCATTAGCTAGTAATTCATTGCTTGGCCCTCAAATCCCCATCATGCAAATTTATAAAGCATAAGTAGTTAAGCTTTAGAATGTTCCAACTTCATGTGATTTAGTACGTAATAAAATATAAGAACTACATATATTAGGAAAACTGTCTACCTGGATAACCGATAAAAGTTGTAGAGGATTCTTCTTTTGTGTCTAGAGGAGGACGGAGAGAGAGAGAGAGAGAGAGCCTCAAAATTATTCTTTTGTAACATCCAATTGGTGGAACTAGAACTTAAACAAACCCAAAGAAAGAACAAAGAAAAGCATAAAGAACGCAACAAACCAAGACTGCTATTTTTGTTGCATAGAAATGAGAGCTTGGAATTCTAAAGTGAGATCTTCGATTGGCCTAAAGCTATTGTTTGGTATTTTTTAGGGGGGGTTTTCTATTCTTCCGTACTTTTCCATTCCATTCCTCTTTATGACCCAACACCATCTGTAGATTTGGCTGGCTCAAAGGCTGCCTATTCTCTCACTCAAGCCTGTTTCTTAATAACTAAGGCATAGTAATTTACCCACACACCCCTGTCATAATAAACTTGCATGTCTTTTGCACATGTACACGTAAGCATGCTCAAGTGAAGTGCAAGATGGGTAGGAGTCTAAGAGATTGTGTTGGTCTTTGTTTATAAGAAAAAAACAGGAGAAATCACAGTGTAGGGAAATATATGAAAGCGATGCTTGGCTTCTCAAGGATGCTGTTCCAACACCTTTATTCATCCCTAGTCAGTACTTCTACAACAGCCTTAATGAATCTAAGACTCCTCTCCGGATTTTGGGGCCCTCTCAACTTTACACTTTAGAGTCCCATCAAAGTACTATAAGAGGCAAATCACAAGCTTATATCTACTGGAATGGATCACAAAATAAGAAAGATTACAATTTCTCAGTCTTGCTTATTCTATTACTGCTCTGAAGGAAAACATATACTTTTTCCCTCTCCTTCACATAGAAATCATGTTGCTTAATGCTCAGAGGCTGTTTATCCTTCTAATCTGTATTGGGCTATTAGCGGTTCAACCAGCTAGAGTTTATGGCTTGAGAAGTAAAAAGCTTGCTATTAGATGGAGTAAAGAAGATCATGGAGTAGTGCCAATGAATCAGCGTATCCTTAAGGAAGTTGTTATGGAGGACCTAAATGCAGAGAAGAAGCCAGCTACTATAAACAAGAAATCGGATCCAAACCAATCAAGCAAAAGAAGAGTTCGAAGAGGATCAGATCCCATCCACAACAGGTCATAACATGTTTGAAGTTTTTCCATCAACAACAGAGAAGAACACTGAAGTTGGTAAGAAAATCAAGAACTTGTAACACTACAAAAATTAGAAAGTGGTAGAAATATGATGCCTGCTTCCTGGAGGGTCTTTATATGGATTGATTAAAATGTTTTCCTATTTTATCTTTAGAGATTTCATTAGAGTGATGTGCATAGTCAAAGTTGTTAGAGAATGGCCCATGAAGGCATGCAGTGTCCAAGTATTTACTCATTATTATTTCAAAATCAGAAAAGTGCAATGAAGATGGCAGGCTCTCAAATCAAAGTAATATATTTGTTTTTCCTATTTTCTGTTTCATCAAAAAACTTCATCTGTTTGTATTCTTTGCTTCAAGTTCTTGAAGATGTTTGTATTTCACACAAGGTAAGTTCTCTTCAATTTAAAAGGCCTACTATTAACACTTTAGTATTTCAGAGTAACTGACTGTTCTTATTTCTTACTCTATTAAATATATATAAATAGACACACACACAATTATTTTAAGGTTCAATTCAATATAGTACTGTTATATGAACTCAAACAAATGTGCATACGTTTGTTATATATTTGCAGTTATGCACGCATATTAAAGCCTCATTCGAATAGATGCCAATAGTAACAGAGCAGTACCAGATCTTCCTATAATGCAAGTTTAATGTAAGATTGTTAACCCCCCCCAACAAAAAAAAAAAAAAAAAAAACTCGCATACCCAAAAAAAAGGGAAAACTAAAAACATTTTTCAAAAAAATCTCGCCTTCTTCACTTCTCGTAAAAATTTTGATTTTTTTTTAATTACTAGAATGATTCAATCTTTAATGTCTTATCTGATCATATGGTAACTATTGTCCTAACTTTCTCTACTGGAAACTACAAGTATTTGATTTTTCAGTAATACTAACTAAAGCATCTCAGATGAGTTGCATTTTTAGGATAGATCCCGACTCAATCCGATTTAGTCTCCTGACTCTCCTCAAATCATTACAAAGTCCAAACTTAGTATATTTATTCTGTTATACATCTCTATAACACAATTTCTTCTTTAGAGTCTCTAAAATCACCAGCGAAGAAACATAGTATTTAGCATCCAACACAGAGTTCCATGTCCAGGTATTCCATCACACGTCTAACACAAAATGACAAAGAAAGAAGTGGTCTCTGCTGAAGTTTGGTCACCAATAATCAAGCAGATATTGGATGAAGTCATTGGCTTCAGTGCTGAAGCCAAAAGTTCAAAAAGTGGACACCCTTTCCATTTTTTACAGAAGCATAAAGGAACTAGATGAATAATTACCCCGATAACATGACTATAAACGAATATAGAACATAGGGGTAAGTATGACAGGATGATAAAAAGCCAACATCTTTAACTAATTAAACAATAACAGATTGTCAGATTCCAAAGAGTACTTGAAGGTAACAGATGTTGGGATTGGCAAAGAAAGGGAGCAAGGCGAATGTTTTAGAAAAAAAAAGAAGAAGAGGTTTTTGTAAGGTGGATTCAGCTAAAAGCTTCAAGATGATATTATATTGAGTTTCAGTATAGAACTAAATCAAACTTAACCGACCAAAAGTTTCAAATTTTGGTAGGAGCCAGTGCCTATTGAAGTAATACAAGCTATTTGTGTTGTGCAGGAAATCGGCTAATACTTACTTAGTTTGTAGCAATATAATTGAAAAATGCATTAGTCTTAAAAGGGAAGAACAAATCATTTGAGCCATCTGACACATTTTAGTCATATAAGGGTAATTTGCATGATAAAAGAATAGTGATGATAATGAAGATTTTGATTAAAATACGAGGCAAAACCCTAAAGTAGGAGCTACCAAGATATTGTTAATGAATAGGAAAAACTGAAGAAGAAAATCCTAGTAGAACAGATGGAAGCATAATGAAATTCAAATAAGGGCGTGCGTGTGTATTTATAATACATAACAAGAAAAAGAAGGGGAATTTGAAAGGAAATGTGAAACTTTTCAAATCTTGACAGCACGTTTGAATAAGAGCTCCGATTTGAACAATAAGAGTTCCAATTTGAACAGAGAGATAAGTAATATAACAACTCAGAGATTGTTATTAGTTCAGTTCAATAATGTATGTATTACTATTACCTGATTGATATATAAGATTCGGAAGCATCAATGTCGAATTGGATTCAGACTAACGTGCTGATGTTCATCACACTTGCTGCGTATGAATACCACGACGATTACAGATAGCTCTAGAGTAATGTAATAGATCCAAGAACCATTGCAGGGCAGGTTGTGGTCGTCGTCCTAATTATTTTTGACTTTGGATATGTATATATAAATATAAAATAAAGATTGAGACCGCCTAGGCCTAGCCTAACCATTTTGTAATAGGGGAGTATGTTGAGCCTAGTGTAAGAAAAGAGCAGGCTTCTCTTATCACATATAAGCCCACTAAAAGAACTTCCATCCTAGTGTATCTGTGTCACAACATTCTTTCTTTCTTTCTTTAAACTCTTTTATCCCTATAATTAAGTTTAGTTATAGTAAAATTTTATTTTTTTTATCTTTTTATTTAGTCCTTCAAATTTTATAAATTTATATTTTATTTCAAAAAATAAGATTTGTTTTAGCTGGAATTCAAATGGAGTTGTGTTAGGTAAATTAAATATGGGTAGATTAGTTTGGGTTTTAAGGATGATGTTGTAAACATTTGCTTTCTGTCACTTTATTGGATGTATGTACGTATAAGAAGAACCAAATTCTTCAAGTTCACATGATTTGAAACAAACAAATCGTATTTAGTATTAGAAAAATACTCAAAACACAAACTATTCTATAAATATTTTATAAACTGCTGAGGTGGTATATTTCACATCGATATATTGTGTGGGGCCGAAGACTATATTGAAACAATTTGTTGATTAATATGCTGAAGTGGACTATGCCACATCAACAATTTATAAAATAATTTGTGTCTGTATCATTACTCTTAGTATTAATTTGTTTCATTAACAACCAATAAAATTAATCCCACTTGTGTAGATAGATAGATAGATAGATAGCAGAATGTCTGTGTTAGTAGGCTGCTTCTTATCCATTTGATTTCACAACTTCTTTCCTAACCTTATCGTATTACTATTGCACACAATATATTGAGTGGATGCATCATCACTAATAACATACTCCCTCCACTCCTAAATTATTAATTAACTAGATACAACTTTGCGCGTTGCGGTAAAATTATTTAATTTTTTAATAATAAATATATACGTATAATTAATAAATTAAAATATAATAAGAAGATGATAAATTGTTGTGCGATAGATAGATCAAATTTTACACAGAAAAATAAATGAATATACATTGTAGGGGATATTGTTGAGATAAAGTAGTAATTTTATTAAATAATAATTAAATTATAAATGATAATATCAAAACAGATGATATTATCAAAACAGTTTAGATTTGTAGTGATTTAGGGGAATTATAAATCTAAAATTATTAAGAATGAATTAGGGTTTGTTTTCATCCTCATTTGTTATGTTAGCTTGACAGTTTTGTTAAGGGTCTTAAGAAACATTAATTAGGCAGGACACGTGTTGAATTATGGAAATGACATATGTCAAACTATGATATCATGTACTGTATTTTAGTATATTTAAAATAGATAGATAGATTTTGACTTTTTAAATCAATTTTTTAATTAAATCTTAAAATTTAAAAACTGATTCGGAATTTATGATCTCTACAAATAACTATAATTATTGTAAATTAATTATTCATTATATTTGTTACTTTTAAAAATTAAATGAATTCAATTCGATTTATATTTTAAGATATATAAATTGACTATAAATATTAAAGTGTATCCCTAATTTGAAAATGAAGAAATCATTATTAGTCTAATAATTCGCACTTGTAAAATTGTTGGTGTAAGATGGCAGGGTACTCTCTTTATTTTGAAGGCACTGGGCCATCTCTTGACCATGGTTCTCGATCTTCACAGACCTCTCAGAGAGAGACAGAGTGGGTGGAGGGTGGACTGCTTGCTGCAGAAAGATTAAAAGCTCATCGCCGACCAGACTGATCACACCATTGAATCTTCTTTTTGAACCATTAATGACTGCATGCAATGGAGTTTTTAAATTAATTCTACTATTTTCAACGTAATTTTTGTTTTATATTATGTACTTTAAATAAATAAAGAATTACGTGTTAAAAATATCAGCTCTCTAAATATAAATAATTAAGCACTAATGCTACGTTTATATTATTAAAGAAATGGAAAGAAAGGAGAAATGGAATTTTAAAAAAAAACAGTGTATCTAGTGATCAATTCGACGCATAAACCATTCTCATAAAATAAAAATTCATTCCATTCATTTCTCGTAGGAGGTGGAATATATGAGAATAGATGTATGTGACAATTTTATTATCTAATTACACTATTTAATCATCATCATTAACAACTAAACATACACTTAATTTTTTTTTTCATTTCATTTATTCAATCCAATTCCAACATCCCCAAGGAGAACCTCAATTACTGAGAATAAAGAGGCTGGTTAGATGTTGTGTTGAAAGTTCATCATGATCACTAATTTAATTATAGTACTAATTAGATAACGATAGTGTTGGCATGGTACAACATTATGCTATACTCCCTCCGACCCTTTTTAAATAGTTTCGTTTTAAAAAGAAATATTTTTGTCTATTAATATTTATTATTTAAGAATTTTAAATAAGTATTAATTATTTAATTTTTAATATTATCTCAAATATTAAATATAACTTTAGTTCTCTCACTATTTTTTATCTATTAAGTACGTAACATTCTCTTATTCTAATTCTAGGACAATATTAACATTTAAAATTATTTTTAACTAAAAATATATAATATTATAATATGTGTTTCAACTTCTAAAAAGACAAATAATAATGGACCGAAGGACTGAGTACAATACAACACGGTATATTAATTATGATCATAAAACATTTATCATCTGTATGCGTCTGTCTTTCACTATAGATGAAATTTCAAATTTTATAAAATTTCTATTTTATTCAGTATAATTTATAGATACTTTTCATTTATACTTTTGAGATGCGTATTAAGCATTAGTCCCACTTACCAAGAAAATTTGTTTGATAATTATATACACTCTTTTTTTTTTTAATTTCTTTTTATGGAACGTGGTCAATATTATTCTTTTTTTATCACCTTACTTCCCTTCATGTAGGTTATAAATATATTTAAATTTCACATTCTACTAATAATTTTGTTAGTTTATCATCTATATGTATAATACTCCCCGTTTATAAAAAGAGTTGCATTTATAAGATCTGTAAAGTTTAAAGATATACTTCTCATATTTATCTTTCAGGATTTGACTTTAGTGTATGCAGAATTATCTTTTATAAATAACTCTTTTTTTTATTTATACAAAATTATTAATAAAAAACATTAGAGAAAAGTAACTAAAATTAAAATTCAATATACTTTATCCATTCCATAATATATTTTTGAAACGATAATTTTAAAGATAATTTATATATTTAAATTTTTCCTTAATATCAACTGAGAATTTTTTTAAAAATAAAAATTTAATAGTTAATGTGTGATGCTAGAATGATAGTTAATTATATATACTTTGTCCATAACACTGTGTTTGTGAGTTTTAAAATGGTTGAAAAAGTGATTTCTTTTTGTTCATTTCTTTTGTTTGTCAATTTTTAAACGATAAAATTAAAAGTATATATATATATATATATATATATATATATATATATATATATATATATATATATATACATAATTGACAAAAAACTTGACTAGTTTATTTTTCTTGCCAAAGTGATCTCCAGGTCCAAAAACGGATGGAATTGGCCCAAAAATTAGAAGTTGCAAATGTTTTGTAGCTCTTTATACACAAATAAAAGAAGATTTAAGAGTAAAATGGTAATTTTAATTTTAAAATTAAGTTTATGAAAAAAAATTATAAACTCCCAAACAAACAACGTAAAAGAAGACTTATAAATTTTCTACTCTTATAAATTTAATTAATAATAATGTTATAATATTTGAAAACATTATGTTATTTTATATTATCATCTATAAAAAGATGATTCTTATTTGTGGGACAAAGTTTTTTCACAAATGGGAATTAAATTTTGTGAAATGACGGGAATAATATAATTTTCCGGCTAAACAATATATATTTATATAACGGTGTTCATTTAGTATATAAAAATCTTGTCAAATTAAAGAATGTTTTTAGTTAATTAGTGGAATTAGGTGCAATATCTTGCTTGTTTGGTATCTGGAGCATATTGAGTCACGTCTGTCTGTCTGTCTATATGTAAAAAAACATAAGCGGTTTCAATTGATGATATAAACTTATTTTTGTGAGTGGTAAAAAACATTTTGTAAGTACATATAAAAATTTAGAAATGATATAAGATTCAGCAGCACAATTTTATATATATATATATATATATATATATATATATATATATATATATATTTTTGATATATATAGTACACACACACTCTCCAGTCGCACTGCATTATATAATTTAGTTAGTTAGAAATTAAAATCACCGACCATATATTAGTCTAAAAATTTGGTAAAAAAATAAAAAGTTACCTAAAATAAAAGGCTAAAACAGCTATGAATGAAGACTACCGATGGAAAGTAAAGGAGGACTGATTTGTTATCAAATAATTCTAAAATTTCACATCTTTGCGCGTGCGTGCTATATATTTTGATGGTGACAAAAAATGTGTCAGGCCAATTTTTTAAAGCCATTAAAAAAGGGAATTGACTCAGCAGCAGCAATAATATTATGCATGCATGCATACATACATACATGGTCGATATATATTGGTGTGCTAGTGTGTGTGTGTGTGTGTTGCTGATTATTTTTTAAAGCCGTTCTTGTAGCTAATTTCTTCGTTGCTTTAATTATAAGCAATCCCTAGTCTTGTGTCTTTTTAGTATGCATGTACTAGATAGAGGAGAATAAGTTACTGAAAAAGCCTATACATGAAATCATGCATGTTTCCATATGCGTACTATATAGCTAGATTTTTATGTCTTGGATTCTTCTGATATATATATATATATATATATATATATATATATATATATATATATATATATATATATATAGAGAGAGAGAGAGAGAGAGAGAGAGAGAGAGAGAGAGAGAGAGAGAGAGAGAGTATGATATTATACTAAAAGCCTCCATCTCTTGATTTGATCACTTCACCTTCAATTTTTAGGTGAAGATCGACTACATAATTTTATTTAGGTGGTGGTGGTGGTGGTGGTGCTAATAAAGAAATGATCTGAGTTCACAAATTGAATAAAGCTTATTTGGGTGGGTGGGTGGGTGGGTGGGTGGGTGGGGGGGGGGGGGTCATTGATGAGTTATTATTCTTTTGGAGAATAAGTTTTGGATCAAAGGTTTTAATTACATTTGTCAAAGATCAACGTCGATCTATTCGTATACGGTCACTCTCAAGGCCGAGGTGATTGTAAATTCGTCTACAATATTGGTCATAAAAACAATACATATTTGAATCAATCTTTTTTTATATATAAAATAATTTGCGTTTAAGCTTTTAATTTGAAAAACTTGAATGATTTGCATTTCAAATATAAAAACGAAATAAAAATTCATATTCGTTTAAAAAATTCTGACTTGATTCGAGATCATACTCGACATGATAGTTAAATTAGTCTCAATCAAATCTTATTTTATACTCAATAAATTTTAAATTTTATCAACAATTCAATACTTAATTCATTTACACCCTTATTCACATATCAACTAATCATGTATTTGGAAAGCCTATTACACGTGGAGATGAAGTGTGGAACCTCCAATTTTTAATTAGAATTTGAGCTGAACGTGCAATATTTATGTCCATATGGTTTTTGGTGCAGCACTGGAGTATTAATTATGGAATAATGCTAGAGACACAAACTATTTTATATATTTTATAAACTGTTGATGTGGCATACTCCACATCAACATATTGTGTGGGATCGAAGACTACATTAAAACAATTTATAAAATATTTATAAAATAATTTGTGTATATAACATTACTCTTAATTATGTGCACCTATCCTAATCATCTACTAGTAGAAATTCCAAAACAATAATACTATTGCATAGGAGTATTATGGTGCAGCATGTTATCACCTAACCTAATTTCGAAGCTTGCTTCGTTAATCAACTTGTACAATATTAAAAAATTTACAACATTCTACCAAAATACTACTCCAATATAGATTAATACTCACTCCATTCCAAGATAAAAATTGTGGTTAATTTTTTGCACATATTAAAAAAGATGATAAAATAATAAAATTATCTATATTTAAATTCTCATTTAATTACATAATTTTCTGCACATTAATAGTGATACTCCATAAATATGCATAGAGAATAAAAATATAACAATTAATAATAAGGATATTATAGATAAAATATTATAAAAAATAAATCATTTAAGATAAATAAATATTTAATTTAGAATTATTTAAAATATTAATAAAGACTTTTATCCATTGGATGGAGTGTATACTGGTGTGTAGGTAAGAAAATACCAATTGAGTCGGTAGATAAGATATTTGTCGGTCAATACCCAATAAAAAAATATGATAAAAATGTAAATTAGTTGCCAATAAAATAAAATAATTGAAGGGATTTTAAAATCAATAAGCATGATTTTCATACGTGGCGCAAAAGGGTGATTAATTATATATAGTTAAGAGGGTGGCACCTACTCATTTATTTATTCTAATGGTAAGTTAATAATAGAAATATTACTGTGACGAATGATGACATTAATTTTGTTCACTTTCTCAGCAGAGATAAATTAGTCAGAAATTAAAAATGCTAAAAAAATAAATTCCCAAATAGTATTTTTCAAGTGATTCTAAATTCTCTGGCTAAGTATTCTACCAAATCATTATTATCTCGCAGTCAAAATTACAAAGACGTTTCTGGATATACTTTTTCTGATTGAAGTGACAATTTAAGTGATTATTATATACATGAATACTTTAGTTGTGCAAAAGCTCTAGTACCTTCTAATTACGGTGCCATCATAAGTGCTACGGTTGAAATTGATACTTTCTTTGTTTTTTTATTTTATATCTTGCGATTTTATGTATTTTTTTATTATTAATTATATAAATAAATATAAGTAATATTTATAATTTTATACATTATTTTTAATTATCAAATAAATAAATAAATATAAAGTAATAATTTTTCTGAAGGAATATATAATATAAAAAATCACGCTTATAATCTCATACATTAATATGCCTCTTGTTATTGTAATTGTAATTCGACCAAAAAAAAACAATACATAACATAACATGACTCTTTTCAAAATAAACTTCATTTATTTTCTTATTTTGCTTTATAAAAGAGATTCATTTTATTTGATATTGAATGTATAAAATAATATAATATCATCAAAATTTTGTTATAATATTATCACAACTATACTAAATAAATTACTAAAAAACAAAAATATCGTTTTTATAAATTTACAAACAGAATTATGAATAATCGCTTCAAAAGATTTGAAGCCAAAATCTTACCCAAACAGAACTCTGATACTGTGTTAAGAGCCAACATGTTGCCATTTTGAGTAAGCACTTTTATATGAACAGTTGTATCCCTATCTATTATACTTGTATATATATATATAGCATTAATTATTCCCCCTCGCATACATATGGTCATAGTCATATGGAGTACTACAAATTGCATAAACCTTTGGGTTTTTGGTCATAATCACCATAGCTGTCAGCTTGTACTTGAACCAATATCATCAGCAGTTCAACCAAAGCCCTAAGCCCCTTCAAGTTTTCTCTTCTTCAACCTTTATCTAGCCAGCCCACCTCATCAATGGAAATGACCACCACAAGAAGCCCAGATACAGAAAACGATAGCCCACCACAAACCCAAACCCTTAGGTCCTTATCCTTCACCCACGGCGCAAACAAGAAACACCACAACCACCACCCACCGCCTCCGCCGGTCACATACAAGGAATGCCTCAAGAACCATGCAGCCAGCTTGGGCGCCCACGCCTTGGACGGTTGTGGAGAGTTCATGCCTTCTCCTACTGCCGCCCCAACCGACCCCACCTCGCTAAAATGCGCCGCCTGTGGCTGCCACCGCAATTTCCACCGCCAAGAATCCGACGACTCCGCCACCCCCAACTTCCTCACCTTCCACCGCCACCTCCCACCGGTTAGCCACAATTCACCTTCTCCTCCGCCAGCTCCTAATAACTACTCGTGTGCACCGAACGTGTTCCTGGCGCTGAGCACCGCCGTGCAAGATGACCATCCCCATAAGGCTCCAATTAACCACCACCCAGTAGTAGCAACTCCGGCGACTCCGACGGCGGCAAAGGGGGAAAACCCCAATGGGAGGAAGCGGATTAGGACGAAATTTAGTCAAGAGCAGAAGGAGAAGATGCATTTTTTTGCAGAGAAACTGGGATGGAAAATGCAGAAGAGTGATGAGATAATGGTGGAGGAATTTTGCAGAGAAGTTGGAGTTGGTAAAAGCGTACTCAAGGTTTGGATGCACAATAACAAGACCAATCTTGGGAGGAGAGAGAATTTTGTTGTGAGTAATAATAATGTTGTTACTACCACCGCCACCACCACCAACAACAACAAAGATATTATCAGTAATGGGGGCCATACTACTACTAGAGTTATCAGCTTCGAAAACAGTATTAACCACAATATCAGCATCAACAAATTAAAATAACAGTAATCGTCAGAATGGAAGTAGTGATGTTCATCTTCAAGTTTCGACTCTTAGGTTTTATGTTCAAAGACGGACAGATGAGAGAGGGTTGTTTTTGTTCATGTCTATTAACTAGAGCTAAGCTAATTGTTTTGTTAGTAATGGTGAAGAAGAAGAGAATTTGAAGAATAAACAATCAAACTGTTTATTCAGTTAACTTGCATTGGAAAATGAATTTTGCCTTGTAAAGCTTGCTAAATTTTTGTACGAATTATTCTTGCTTTATTACTAGTGTCTAGAAGTAGTGGAGTAGTAGTATATAATTATCTCGATGAGATTATTGTATGGAAAGATCCGTCCTGATGATATTTTTCATGTACAGTTATTGTTGATTCATGACAGATTAAGTGCTTAATAAATACTCCCCCTCCCTCCTAGGAGAGCAAAATGGGGACACAATTTAGAGTTAATCGGTTGTAACTAAAAGGTTAAGTGTTAAAATTTATTTAAGGGGACACAAGAAAGACAGAAAAGAATCTGCTCTTTCCTTCACACTTGATTGTTCCAAATTTGGAGCTGAGCACTGCAGAGCAGAGTCCAATTTTCAAAATTATGCAATTGTTATCAGCAATTACTAATTATTTAATTAATGGAATACTAGAATTAATTGAACTTGTCAACTTTTCTTTCTGCAGGAGAGTAATGTAAATCTGCCCTTCTGGGCGGGGTGTTGGGCTTAATGGGAGGTGGTTGGTATATCTCACTACTAGTACTAAATTGAGCAAAAACCAAATCTCTCTTCTCTCCTCTTCCTTCCTAATCATTTATTATTAGTAGTAGTAATACAAAAAGGGACAATGGACAATTATCTCCTTCCTAAGGTTCTGCTTTTGCCCGTTTAGATCTTCATTAAATATGTTTCTTTCCAAATGAGGGGATGCCTCACCTTTTTTATAATGATAAAAGGTCGACCCATAGTTGTGAGTTGTCACAGTTTCTCAAATTTAATCTCAACTTTTAAGCAAGCAGAAGCAGACTTTTTTAAGCATCGAATTAATTGATTAAGAAGAAGAAATAATATATATATATATGTGTGTGTGGAGAGAGCAGATCCTCTATTCCCAAATTCCCTGTGTCCCCTTGTGTCCCTCCACTTAAATTTTGACACATAATCTCTTACTTAACAATAATTAATTCTAAAATTAAATAAAAGGACATGTGTCAAAATTTAAATGAAAGGACACAAAGAAAACAGGGAGTAGAATAATAATGTGTGTGTGTGTGTGTGTGGGGGGGGGGGGGGGGGGTGGCAATACCTTGCCACATTTCCTTATTTGGTTGGTTGGTTTAGGCGGCAAGCTTTGGGAGTAGAATAAGATAAACATAGCTTAAAAACCAGTGTAATAATGCTAGATGAGAGTAAAGAAAGCATTACTCTCGGACAAAAGCTACTTTATTTAGATAGTAGATGTCTTAAATTAATATTAATCCATTCTAATTTTGATTATTCAGTCATTTTGGTAATGATACTCTTAAAGCTAGTAGATGGTAAATAATCCATCAAACTAGGGTATAAGCATGCCTAAATATGATGTAGATATATACGTATAATTTACAACACAAGCTGATGACAACACCATATAATAAATAAATAATCAACAGCTGCTATTACAACTACTTCCCAATTAATAATAACAGGACTACTATAATTCATCAATTTTATATCACCTTGTATGTTTATGGAAAGTCATAAATTTTGAAAGTATGCAAACACACTCTGACTTAAGAGATGAAACAAAAGGTGAAATACATACCTTTTTTCTCAAGAAAAAAGATCAAGAAGTAAGATAGCTCAGACTTTGAAAACCCGATAGAATCATCAGTAACATTCTCTTCCACATCGTCGTGCCAAAACTCACAACCTACAAGCAGTGATCAGTTCTCTTTCCTAGCCAAGCCAATTTCCTCTCAAAACTATCAACGAGCTCGCCGTAATTGGCAAGGGTCAGTTGCAGCTCCGTCTAACCCATGCTTGGCATCATCATTCATTCACTAGAACCCATTTCCCAAAACCATGTACATATGTTATACAAAATCACAAATACAGATATTACACAAACACAAGTAAGAAGCCTTACTTCATTAGCTGATAACGAACACACTGGAGTCATAGACCACTCGTATGTGTGACATGCATGAGGAAGAACTTTTACAACAGGAAGAGACAAAAGATTGATATAGCGGGAAGCTATTGCAAAAAAGTTTACTGGAGGTATACTATTTCAGCTACAGATGCAGCCAGTGACTCCAACTTTTGCAATGAAAAAGTTTGAGTAGGTCTGAACATTATAATCGACTAGAATTGATAGGACATTCCTTAGGATGAGGATCGATCAATTGTCCGATTTCAGCAAAAGCAGCAAAATAAGGAAAGCTTCCCTTCAAGCATCCACTTTAAGATGTCTGCTCAAAGAATTGCCTCACTCAAGACATGATAAGCGAAAAGAGATCTCACCAAAGAATAAGATAATGGCATCGTCTTGCTCAAAGATCTGTACCATATCATTGCAGCTCACTGACCAAGTAAATTATAAGGTTTGGCGCTATATTTGGAAATAGGCACAAAACCATCTAGTTCTTCTTATATTAAAGATGGAAATAGTTAAACAAGGAAAGGGAAAAAAAATGCTAGAGACAGCATAAAATATATAGAATTCACATACAAGCTGTAATTATGGCTGTAAAATGAGCAAACAGTTCATGCTCAGTTCATGCTCGATTCGTTCTCGCTCGACTAAAAGTTCGATTCGAGCTCGACTCGAAATATAAATAAGTTAAATATAAGCAAATTTTAAAGTTCGATAAATTACTCGAACCTCCTCAAATTATAATTTTTTATTGATACTACGATCATATTCGTTCGAAAAGTTCAAACAATTCGAATCGTGCTTTCGACTTCGATAGCTAAATGAGCCTCAATCAAACCTTATTTTATACTCGATAAATTTTGTGAACTAAATCTGAACAACTCGTAACTCGGTTCGACTCGATTCGTTTACATCCTTAGCCATAATATAGTAGAGTAAAAGAAGCTCATCGGTCATAACAATTGTTTACACATCAACAAAAAAAAATACTAAAGGAAAAAATTAATGGTTATACATATATTTTTCTACCTCAAAATTAATTACAACATTTGATAACATGCACGTCTTGCAATCTAATGAGTCATAACAAACTTTGTTAACGTGTTAACTAAATTTGGTGAATTCCAATAAACCCTGATTGTATAGTTGTACTCACTTTATAAACATAGCTAAAAGAATTTCTTCTGCAACTATGTCCATCTAGCAAATGCTATATAGAGAAGTGTCGGACTATATAATCAGATTATTCTTCAAACATATTTTTGAATAAGCAATAGGAGTAGAAATTAATTTAAGAGAAATGTGTAAAAATAAAGATTGATGTCGAAACAAAGCTTTTTGAACTAATTAGAAATCAAGCAAACAATGAAGTTTATAGATTTGTCTGCCAAACAGCTTATCACCCTAATTTTTATTTTTATTTTTCAAATTGCATAAGCCAACCAGAAAGGTCCATAGTTAAACAAAACAATACTTTTATATAAGGCTCCATAATATACTCCCTTTAGCAAAAAGAGTTTCATTTGATTTTATACTTGGTCAATTTGCAAAATAAAGTTATTTAATTTTGATTAATATAATAATTATTATTATAAATTACTTAAGAAAGTATTACTAACAAAGAAGTTGTAATTTTGAAAATTATAAATGCATATCACAATTTGAACTTTAGGACATTGCAAATTAATTGGTATCAAAAGGACTAGTGTAAAAAGGTAAGCAAAGATAATTAGCTAAGAATTTATACAGTTCCCCTGATTAGCATATATAATAGTAATTGATTTAACGATCATTACCTCATCATTAACATTAAACTTCTCAACCAAAGCCAAGCAATGCAACTGAACCGTCATCAGAACCCCCATCACATACCTAAGCCTAATCTCTGAGTGATAATTATCGTTCCCTAGTACCCGAACTGAAATAGGTAGGGCCGATGGGTTCCACACCGTCGGCCTTTCCAAAATTGGGATCTTTCGGGTTGAGATTGAGAGAGTGACTGCTGGGGCGGTAGGCGGATGGATTTCCTCTGAGCTACGTCGACGAAATCATCTCCGGTGTCTGGTAAGTGAAGTCCAATATGTCTGTCTGGCAGATTCAATCACTGTCGAATTCCGGTACAGTTTTATTTGTTTTCCCGTAATAGGTTTTGATATACTCCTTCTCTTAATATAGCAAGCAAGTTTTAGAGACTGTCCCAGTTTTAGAATTTCAATTAAATATTAATTACTTAGTTTTTTCGAATATTAAATATAATTTTATTTTTTATATTTTTTATTCTAAATAACATTTTTTTTTCAAATACAAAATCAATATAAACATCATGAAAGTATGTTTTCATTTTTTTCTCTTTTCAGAAGTACCATTTTATGGAAATATATACATATGACATTACTACAATATATTGTATCAACCAAACTTTATTAAATAAACTTCACACACACACACACACACTCACACACACACACACATATATATAGGGTCCGGTTCTTGTAAGGGAGCCCTAACTTTGTTAAAATGCGAATTTAATTTTTTTAATTTTTTTGGTTTTTTTTAAAACAACTAAAAAAAAAAGTTTAATATTTTATGGGCGAATTTTTTCATAATACGATGTTTTGGATGTGATTTGGATCATTATAACAAAACAGTGCATGTCTTGTAGATACATATATTTTTTTGGTATAGGTATCCAAATCACGCTACCAAAACATTGTATTATGGAAAAATTCGATTCATAAAATATTAAAAAAAAAAATTAGTTTTAAAAAAAAAAAGCAAAAAAACAAAAAAAAAAATCCGCATTTTAACAAAGTAAGAGAGCCCTCACCTGATCGGTTCTATATATATAGAGAGAGAGGTTCCATCCACATCAACCGGTTATTGTGGAGCAACCCTTTTTTTGATATGTGGAAATAAATTTTTTTTTTTTTTGCTCCAGTCGAATTTTTCACAGGCTAAAAAAAGTTACTCCACAGCAATCGGTTGTTGGGGATGGAACTCTATATATATATATATATATATATATATATATATACTTATTTATGCAAAATACAAAGCATGCAAAGTTCATTAAGGATGACATCTCCATCCTTTATCTTCTTCTTTTTCTCAAATAGATACGTTACGTTAGCTTTTAAATTTATTAATTTAGTTAGAATTTATTGTCAATCAAAAAAAGATCAAGTATAATATTCTTTTATGATCATTTTGCTAATTTAGGAATTTAATTGAATTGTATTTTGAGGTTTATAAATTTAAAATTATGAGATTCCGCTTTTATATATAGAATTGAATTTATTTATTTATTTTATTTAGGTGACACTACATAATTTTGATTAAATTTGACTTTAAAATATACATATCCAAAAATTTACATATATGCTAGTTGTAATATTTTAGTTAAAAACTAACTTGATTTCTTTCTATCTTTTAAGGAACATATATTATTCACATTGACCATATATATGATTGACTTGACTTAAAAATTTAAATAAATTATTAAAATTTTAATATTGGATAACTTTGCAAATCCAAATCCTTGATTTTAATTAGAGCTACCAAACGTATTAATTCAAATTAAAATAATTATATATGATTTCCTTACACAAGTTCACTAAATATGTATATATACAAAGTAGTGTCGTTGAACATTTTGATCCCTGGAGAACCAAGTGTAAGAAAACTATAGCCTATAGGAGAGAGAGTGGAGAAAAAACCAAAGATTTAACTTCTTCAATTTTGTAATTAATAAAATGACTACCAGGCCAACCCAATTAATTATTATCATATATACACACACACTTAGCATAACCAATGTGACTTTTATCTAATTTTCAATATTCCCAAAATCATATTATATTATTAAAATAATACTTTTAGTTTTTTAAATAAAAAAACATTACTAAATTAATATATAACAATTCTAACCCCAAATTCCCAATCCAAACAAGGCCTGCCTAGCCAGATACGATTACTCAGTCAAACATCTTGGCGAACCAAATAATTCGGTCCGTCTTTGTTTACGAATAGTTCGAGTTCGAGTTCGATTTGATAAATTTCAGTTCAATTCGATAAATTCAAGATCGATTCAATTAATTCGATTAATTTTTTAATTGCATGTTTAAATTGTTTCTAAAATTCTAAATACAAATAACTAGTTATTTCATATTAAATTATAAAGTTTGTTTTATTAATAATTGTTAAATTTATAGTAATTTTTTTATTACCCAAACATCTTTTCGTTTTTTAATAATTTATTATAAGTAAATATTTTTTATTAAATAATTAATAATTAATAATGTGTATTTCTTCACCTCTAAATTCTAATTTAATTAAAATAATTTTAATATTTTCATAAAAAATTTAATAATGATTGTTGGATTATTATAATTTACATCCCTAATAATTTAATAAATTATAACTCGTGTCATAAAGCACATAAATAAAGTCATTAATCATCATGCAATGATAATTTAACATTAATTAAAGAATAATACAATACAATTGCTTACATTTAAATGAGTTATTAAAATTGTCAATTTGAGATAGAGAATAGAGAAATCAAGTCATCAATGTACGTATCGAGACTTTAGTAATATAGTAATAATCATTAAATTATTTACTAAATAATTTTAAAACTTTAAAACCTATACATAAATTTGAAGATGGAAAATAAAACTAGATATTAAATTTAAAAATTGTAAAAGAACTGAATATTAATTAAAAATGACAACAAAAGAAATACATTATTAATATTAAATTGTGAGTTTTTGATAATCATTTATTTGTAGACTTTGCTTGAAGTGGTTAAACCTTGAAGAGTTGAAAGATTTTAGATATTAATATTTGATTGTTGATATTTATAAATCAAGAATTTCTAAGTACTTGTTTAACTTTTAACTTCTAAGTAATTATTTTTGGTTTTGTTCTTTTTGGATGAATGATGATTATAATATTTGGTCTAATTTTTGATTGAATACTTAGACTCTTAGAAAATATATTTTTGGTACTTATTTAACTGTTTTTTGCTTCAGAATTTTAAATTTATTTTCGTGAACAAGTTTGGTATTCGTTTTCGCAAACTGTTTTCAAACTCGATTATATTCGCGAACACCAAATAATCTGAACTCGTATATAGCTGTTGGTTGTATCAAATTATTCAAACATGTTTGAGTTCGATAAAGTTCGATTCGATTGGTTTGCATGTGTATTTCCGAGTAATTCCCATATGGAACTGAAGCCAATACAAATTTAATAAGCTGAATCCTATAGGAGAATTCCTCCTCATGCTTCAGACTGTTAGTTTTATTTTGGGGGAGGGGAGATGTATTTTTTGTTTCATATTTATCTTTAATTTTATTGAATGTTTGTTTAGTAGTAATGACAAGTTACTTGACTTTTGATACTAAATTTGAACATTTTATATTATCTTTAATAAGAATTCCACAAATAAGATTAACTGAGGGATTATAGATTTATATTTTTGCTACAGGTTTTTTTGAAGATGTGATTTTTTTATTTTCGTCCTACGTAGAATAATTTACTTAGCATAGTTTTCTAGACTAAATGAATATGCCAAAATGACTCGAATCACCGGCCGTGACCGTCCATTTTAGCTAAAAGCCGGCTGATATATAACAATAACAATCCAAATAATTTTACATTCAATTGCCACTTGCTTAATTATTATATACATATAACCTATATATAAATTATATACTTTTGTCACAAAAAAAGAGAGTTAATAATTAATAGTTCTATTTGCTTTGCTAGATTTTTTTAGCATATTAAAATTTGTCTCGGACATTATATTTTAATTAAGAAAAAACTTCAATTTAAATATTTTACATTAGAAATATTTATGATCAAGAATTTTCTTCCTCCGTTTCAAAATATAAAAATAATTTTGAATTTTAAAGTTTATTTGAGATATCTACATATCAAATTGGATGTTGAGATAGCAATAAATAGTATAATTAATAATAGATGTTAATAATAACTGCAAATAATTTATAATTATATTAATTCAGAATTAAAGATATCACAAATTAATGGAGGCTGAGGCTGAGAGTCGATACTCTTTTAGGTTGGTGGTGGGGTCAAAATGTGTCCTGAAAATGGATTTGCTATCTTTCCATTATAATATTCCTATTTCAAAACTATAGTCTCTAATATCAACTACCAATACTGGAGGAGGAGGAGGAGGAGGAGGAGGAGGATGAGGATGAGGATGAGGATGACAGCATTAGTTTTATTTTATGGATAATTTCAAAGAAATTCATTTATAATAATTCCACATTAAACTAATCTTTCAAATGGAAATAGAATATTAAATCTTTGCCATCATTTTTAAGCTGTTTTGTTACATAAAAAAAAGTTACACAAGAAAACTATTTCCAAAATTCTGATATTATCACATGCCATATTTAGGGTTATATTTCTCATTATTAAAAGTTTTTTTTTAATACAAATAATTGAATACAAAGTTGTACGGATGTGTACTGTATATATATATATATATATATATATATATATATATATATATATATTTGTGTTTGAATAAAAAAAAATTTGTGGTTAAAGAGGGGTTGGGTGCGCAGTGAAAATTCATTTAGTAGATAGCGAATGTGCAACAAACACTTACTTGGATCAAAATGAAAAATAACAAGCACAACTTGAATAAGCCATCGAGCCTCTATCAGATAAAGTTGTTGCTTAAACAAAACTTTGGGCTTAAAGAAGGAGAAACAACTAGGTTTGCAAATAAATTGAACCCATTCGAATTTTATCGAATTCAAACACTGTTAATTGAATTTGAACTAACATGTACGAGTTTGAGTTGTTCGCAAACTGTTTGCGAACATGATTGTGTTCGCGGATATGAACGATTCGCGAACGTTCACGAACATATGCTTGTTCGCGAACGTGATCAAGTTCACGAACATTTTGACGAATCACATCGATTAATTATATTTTCAACTTTCAAGTTGGTTAATAAATTTTACAAGTAAGAAATTGAACCAGTTGAACTCATGCTAGAAATTGAACTACTCGAATCGATCTTCAATCAAACTCAAACCAAATCGTCCAGAACTATTTGATAACACAAACGAATCGAACCACATAGTTCGTGAATTTGTTCGTAATCGAACGATGATAACAAAATATCAAACTTGAACTCGAACCAAATTCGAGAACGGTAAAATTTGTTTGCAGACCTAGACACAAAAGCTCTCGTCGCTTGTGTTTCGTGAGTATGGGAACAAGTTCAGCCAAGGAAAGCATTGCGATTCCAAAAGCAAACAGCCAAATACACCCTTCGGTATTTCACTGTAACGAGAATTTGACGCGATCAAGTCCTTCCAGACGTGTCAAAAGACTAAACCCCGGACAAAATAACCAGAATCCAACCGACAAAACTTTAGAAAGGAAGGGCCATTCTCAAACATTGGCCATTGGACACATATTCGTCCCACGTCTCTCTCTCTCTCTCTCTCAAACTTGTTATTGTATCAAATATCTCTCTTCCCCACAATTGTCGCCGGACTAACCCAAATTTTCTTTTACATTAGTAATTTAGACGATGGGTCGATATTTGCCGACGAATTTCGGGGTCTACAAGTGGAGAGTCCACCGTCTCCAGTAAAAATTAGTACTTGTATATTGGTTTGCGCCTAACTTAATACTTTACCCTTTACTCCCTTTGCTCTTTACTTAGAAATGAGAAAAACTTGTACAGGTTGATTGTATCTATCTATGGATACCCAGAAATTGTTTATACTCAAAAGCCACCTCAATTTTGTAAATGAAAGCTTTAAAACCAAACCCATGTTTAGGTTTTGTAATTCTGTCTGGATTTTGTTCTGCGCCTTGATTTGCGATCTTTTTGGGTTCATAAGCAGGCATATAGCCAGGTGTGGTTAGTTTATGATTCTTTTTTTCTATCCAAAATTTGCAAGATTTTAACGGTTTTTTTTAATGAGAACCTTTCACTTTTTCCAGATTGAGCGCTGTTGATGATTTCCATGAAAGGAATTCAAACTCTGGAGTCCTTTGTCCTCAGCCAGATGATCAAAAATCTTTTAAAGATTCAGAGGTTGATGGGCTTATTGAGAAAGAGTATTCCGATTTCTCTTTTGGGTTTCAGTTCCAGACCGGGAAAGATTTGAATCTAAGTTTTGCAGAAACAGAGAGCTCTGTTTCTAAGTATCAGTTTATGTCAGCCAAAGATGCAAGTGGATTCATACAAGAGCCAAAAGCAATGAGCTTCACTGTTGAAGAATCATTTGGGTGTGTCATCAACAAAGAACTAAATTTCTATAGTGGGATGACCAGAAATAATGATTTACAGGAACACGATTATGCGGGTTCAAGAAATCGAGATTCTGATCAGTTTATTGATTTCAAGGCTTCTGATTTTGAAGATGGTCAGAAACTTATTTCAGAAGCAGAGTTTGTCGATCTCAATCAAACTGAGGACTGTTCTAAAAGTTCATGCAGTGAAGAGGATATAAAGGGACAAGAAGAAATAAGTTCTGAAGTACATAAACTTTCTCTGCCAATTGACGAGGGCAAGCAAATATTTTTGCAGAAGCTAGAGAGTTTTGAAGAGATTATTAGTATGAGGTATTCAAGCTCTTCAGATGAGGATTTAAGTTTCAAAAAATATAAATTAGAAGATACTGATGATGAGTACATAGAATTGGAACCCCATTTCCATCATTCAATCGATGAGTTCGTAAAAAAAAATCAAGTCCAGGAATTACATGAACTTCAGTGTGACCATAATAAGGGGACAAAGCCATTGGAGGACTCAGGGAATTTGGAAGAAGATAGCCCGAAGAAAAAATCCTGGGATTGGGAATCTAATGAGGACGATGAAGTGGACATCCTGATGGAGCATAGGGATTTGATTGAGCAGATGAAAATGGAACTGAAAAACTCAAGAACTAGAGCACTCCCAACCATCTTAGAGGAATCTGAAACGCCAAAGATTGCGGAAGATTTGAAGCCATTACACATTGATGAAAAATTTGAGCATTGCGATCGCATGGAAGAGATTCACAAGTTCTACAAGAGCTACTCAGACAAAATGAGGAAATTGGATATCTTGAATTATCAGACCTTGAATGCAATTAGTAAGTTACATTTTTCACATTCTATTTTTCTTCCTAACCAAGATTATATGTATATTAGGTGATCAGCGTATAGTATTGTTTATGATTTGAGCACATCTAAGTGGTTCAATTTGTCAAATGAAAAAAATACAAATACTTGTCAAACAGTTCAATGTGAGGCCAGGTCTAAAGTTATTAATCTCAAGGCTAATGAGAAATTTTACTTAATTGAATGAATGAATGATGAGAGCCAGCAGAAATCTTCCCATATCTAATACTGTGGTATAGGGGTATAAATGAACCGAGTCGAGCTGTGTATTGAATTACTCAGATTTAGTTTACAAATTTATTGAGTATGAAATAAAGTTTGGTTGAGACTAGATTTAGATCTCTCAGTCAAGACGATATTAAATCGACCGTGAAAGCAGCTTGAATCATGTTTAAGTGAAGATCTGAATCGAAATTGAACTATTTGATTCTTTGGAGATTTTGTGTTTCCAAAAAAGATCTTCATAGGACAAGAAGAACCTTGCATGGCGGGCCTCCATCATCTTTACACCACTAGGACCCACTACTATGTGGATACAAACCTACTCACGAGTATTCCTAGTCCTTTTAATATATTTATGCCATAATTGTATAAAGTCCATAACAATATTATTAAATATTAATGGACCAACCTTTTACTCTCCCAATCTCCACATAGTTGTACTACTAAATCAAATCAATTGTATTATTATTGAGAGTGGCTTACCCCACTTCTGTACTCATTGTTTTTCTGGTGGTCTACACTGCCTTAACACCCCTGAAAGATATTTGTTTATTTCCAAAAGAAGTTAAGAACAATAAATAATTTATTTATTTTTATTTCTCATCATTTTTCTTTTTCCAGGATATACTTTTCTTACGTGTGTTGGTACTCTCTATAGGTTTTCTATATTTGAAGGAGCCAGTTAAACTGATTTCAAGCCATAAGTCTGCAGTCTCAGCAATAAAGTCTCTTTTTTTGCCAAACTTTAATCCGGGAAAATTAAGAAAAATATATGCAGATCAAACACTCAAGTCCATGAGTGAGTTGCATAGAGATTTGGAACGTGTATATGTTGGACAAGTTTGCCTTTCATGGGAAATCCTCCACTGGCAATATGGAAAGGCGAAAGAGTTGCAGGAATATAATTCTCAAGACTGTCATTCTTATAACCAAGTAGCCGGTGAATTTCAACAGTTTCAAGTGCTTGTGCAAAGATTTACAGAGGATGAGCCATTTCAAGGACCTAGAGTCCAAAACTATGTCAAGAAACGACACATCGTCCTTAGCCTTCTTCAAGTTCCAACAATTAAAGGTAAATCGATAGGCAAAATTAGAAATTGTCTTCAATCAATCCAAATCATGAACATTATCTTGGTATTAAATAAGTTCTTTTTGATGGCACAGATGATTGTTTCAAGGATAAGAACGGAGGAGGAGGAGGAGAAGAAGAAGAAGGTGCAATTTCAATTGCAATGCTAAGGGAAATCATAGAGGAATCAATGCAGGTTTTTTGGGAATTTCTTCGAGCTGATAAAGATGAAGCTAGTTTGAGCTTGAAGGGGTTTCGGGGTACTAAAGTTGATCACAATGCTGCTGATTCAGAGCTGCTTATGAATATCAAGTCAAGTCTTCAGAAGGTTTTCTTCTACTTTAATTGTTTCTAGAATACCTTTATTCAATTATTAAATTCATGGTGTTGCTTTATATTAGCATAGCTTTTCTCTTTTGCTTTTCTAAAGATTCTAAGTTAGTGATTTTCATGGTATGCAGAAGGAGAAAAGGCTTAAAGAGATGTTGAGAAGCGGCAATTGCATAGTAAAGAAGTTTCAAAAACATCAAGGAGGTCTAGTGAAGCGTGATATATTCATTTCTCAGGTGGAATTGAGATTAGTTTCGAGAGTATTAAATCTGTCAAGATTGACAACAGATCAGCTAGTATGGTGTCAAAGCAAACTAAACAGAATTAACTTTGTCAACAGAAGGATTTTTGTGGAACCCTCATATTTGCTTTTTCCCATGTTAGATTTTTGATTGTTGCCGTATACTTTTTCCACTTGTAGATCCTCATACTTTACCTTATAGAAGAAGGGAAGAACCACAGAAATTAAACATAAACTTGCTTCTACTACTGTAATTCTGCATCTTTAATTTGTATGTTGGTATATATTGAAGGAAGCATATTTTTATGGGATATCTTCCTCACAAGACATTGATGCTGAATTTAAGTTAGTTAGCATACTTGTGTAATAACAGGTGTTTTTTAGATAGTTAGAGATGCTAGAAGTTGGAAGTTATCAACAACATCATGGTTCATATCAAAAAAAAGAAGAAGAAGAAGAAGAAGAAAAACTCAACTTATTGATTTAATTATTAAAATAATTTTATAAATTTGTATTCTAAAGTTATATGATCATTAAATAAATGGCTACTATTTGACTTTTATATCAACTATATTTCATACGGCTTCATGCTCCCTGCCGATCGAGCCATTACATGTTTAAATCACAACTTAGAGCGGAGCGTAGTGGAGCTGAGCTGAACTATTTACTATACTAATACGGTAAAATTATGTATTTTATCACTATACTTGGTAAGTTTTATTTAATATACTATTAAATTTTTAATTTTTCGAATTACACCACTGAATTAATTATTATTTTATAATTAAGTCATTTCGTTAAAAAAAATTGACAGACGTTAAAATATTGCTTATGTGGCGCTGACTTGGCAAAAAAAATAATAATATATTGCTGACGTGGCAAAAAAAATAAATAGTACTCATTTTAAAGTTTTAAAAATAAAATAAAACAGATTTTTTTAAAAACATAATTTTTTTTAAAAAACATAGTTTTTTTTTACAAAACAGAACTTTTTTTAAAAAACATATTTTTAAAAAAAAAAACAGATTTTTAAAAAAACATATTTTTTTAAAAAAAACATAATGTTCGGTGCCAACATTATAAAAAAAAGTGCCGTTCAATTTCTGACATAATGTTCGGTGCCAACATTTTTTTTTATAATGCTTTTTAAAAAAGTGCCGTTTTTTTTAAAATTCTATTTTTTAAAAAATTCTGTTTTTTTAAAAAATTCTGTTTTTTAAAAAAAATTATGTTTTTTTAAAAATCTGTTTTGTAAAAAAAAATTATGTTTTTTAAAAAAATTTATGTTTTTTTAAAAAAAACTGTTTTTTAAAAAAAGTTCTGTTTTTAAAAATCTGTTTTGTAAAAAAATTTATGTTTTTAAAAAAATTATGTTTTTAAAAAAATATGCTTTTAAAAATCTATTTTTTAAAAAATTCTGTTTTGTAAAAAAAATTATGTTTTTAAAAAATCTGTTTTTAAAAAATTCTTTTTTAAAGAAAATTCTGTTTTTAAAAAAAATCTGTTTTTTAAAAAATTTGTTTTATTATATTGTGTTTTTTTTTATTTTTAAAACTTTAAAATGAGTATTATTTATTTTTTGCCACGCCTTCAATATTTTTTTATTTTTTTTGCCATGTCAGCGCCACATAAGCAATATTTTAACGTCTGTCAAATGTTTTTAACGGAATGGCTTAATTGTAAAATAATAATTAGTTCAGTGGTATAATTCGAAAAATTAAAAATTCAGCAATGTATTAAATAAAACTTACCGAGTATAGTAGTGAAATACATAATTTTGCCATACTAATACTAGTACTCTTGGCCGAGGTAGGTTATATTGTAATAGCTTAGGTAAACTAACTGCCATTTTTTCAGGAGTCTGGTACATACATAGTACTCCAAATTCAGCCCAGGGTTTGGTAATGGTGGGTGGTAATGCCGGGCTTCAAGAGATTTAGCCCACTTCTTTAGTTCTTTATAGCTAGAGCGTGACACAGTTTATATGTATGTCAGAGGGAGAGAGGGGCTAAGGGCCCAAGGGCACTTGTTTTTGGGTCCTTAACACTAATATACAACAATTAAAAAATAATTACAAAAATAAAACATACACAACATAATTACAAAAATAAAACAATCCAATAATAAAATTACTAACATCACACACACGTGGTTACCGATTCCCTATCTAACACTAACCATTTCCTAAATTCAAGCATTAAACACAACCTCGCAACATCGATATCGCATTGAAATTCAAATCTTCTCGTCGACGTTTCCTTTCGACTAACCTCTCGAGATCGCGACATACAAAATCATCATCAACAACTAAGATCACAACAACTTCAAGTTCAATTTCTGTAACATCTAAGATCGGAGAAAGCGAAATAGAATACAAAATCATCATCAACTTCAAGTTCAAGAACCAAAACAATATCACAAAGAACCGATACAAATCGAACTCCGAGGTATGTGAGTTTAAAGTTCATATGCATATAGTTACATATGGTTACTACTGAGATTCGTATGTATATTGGTTACCTTTTATTAAGTTTTTCACAATTAAAATGGTTACTACAAAAATTCCTATAAATATTTTGGTTGATTCATTCATATGTTTTAGATTATGGTTACTAAATAAATATAAATTGTTCATTAACTATTTATTTGATTAATTTATAATTTTCAAACAAGTTCTACTTAATTTTTATATTAATGGTTACTCATCATAAACATTAGTTCTTGTCTTTACGCAAATCGTTGTTTCTTTATCTATTGTTGTTTTAGTTATCAGTATATTATTATATTGTTCAAAGGTCTTTGTCTTGGTTCTTTGTCTAATGATATCTTAGTTCTTGTATGACAATATGTTGGTTCTTTGTCTAATCTTTGTCTTGGTTACTTTGTAACATTATATTGTCTCATGTTGTCTTGAATTCTTGTATGAAGCTATGTTGGTTCTTGTCTAATGATGTTTTGGTTACTTTGTAACATTATAATATATAATGATAAGCTTAGTTATTGTCTAATGCTTCCTAGGTTACTATGTAACAATATATTGATTCTTGATTCATGATGATTTGATTCTTCGGGTAACTTTATTGTAGTTCTTGCGTATTCGCTAATCTGGTTCTTTGCTTAAAATTATAATGGTTACTATATAATATTCTTGAACAATCTTGAATTGGTTAATGAAAAATGATGAATTAGTTCTTGACTAATGTTGACTTTGATATATTGGTTCTTAACTAATTACGATTTGGTTACTATATAAAACTATAACGGATACTCGATAGTCTTGACTTTGATTCTTTGTGTAAGATTACAAATTTATATTCTTTTATAATTGAGGTTACTCATTGACCGCATTGTATTGGTTCTTGTCTACAATATTGAGGTGTATCAAGATAAAATTATATGTATATATTTACATATGGTTACTACAAATTCCTATGGTTATATATATGTTTATAGAAACAATTAAATGTATATAGTTACCTATGTATATGTATATGTTTACTTGACTAATCTTTGAGTTGATTCTTGTTTAACATTATATTGGTTCTTTGAATAATACCTTGATTTGGATACTATGTAAAAATATAATGGATACTTTCATTAATCTTTGAATCGGTAATCGCATTAATCTAATTATACTTATACTTATATTTTTATATTAATGGTTACTTGTTAACTACATTGGTTATATTAATGTTTACTTGTTAACTACATTGGTTACAACAATTATTTTTAACGCCCACAAACCCTCTATAATCTTGGTTGTTTTTCACTATAACAATTAAATGGATGATGTTTTTATCTTATGGTTACTAACTAAACATGTGTTGAAGTCTCGCTCACATTGGATTTTGTTCTTGTATAATGTTGTTATGATTCTTGTGCAATATTTGATTAATTTATATTGGTTTGTTTTATTATGATGGAAACTAATTGGCTACATTGGTTACCTTTTTACAACTATCATAATTTAATTGCTAACAAATAAAATTAAACTAATTGTTTCCATTGTAAAATGAATGTACTAATGTGTTTCATTCTCCGATTACTAACATTATATGATTTGTTTCGTTAACATTGATTTGGTTACTTTACAAGACTTATTCTTTTTTCGCACAATGGAGATGATTCTGTTGTGCTTTATTTCAATCAGTGCATGGATGATAAGAACTAATACACCAACTTTGAAGTTACTGGCATATTAGTTCCATCAACTTGTTTCGTTCGGAGAAATGCAAAACATGATATGCATTGCATTCTTGATGAACCTGAAACAAAACAACATTTTGATTAAATTTCACATTAGATTTGAACATTCCACCGATCTCAGAGCATCGATGAAGCAACCTTGAGATTCTTTATCAAGTCGATGAAAATCGATGAACAAGGAAAATTCCCAATCGATTATAGATATTGAAAAAAAGAAGCGCCGTATACACAATCTTGCATAACTTGACAAATATAGAAGAATCATTGTTCAAGATGTAACGCCAATCGGATCAACACAAGAGAATTCAAAGACTAGTTCCCACTAGCAACACAAGATTGCCAAATTGGAACGCAATATCTAATCGACTTACAGCAATAGAAATTATGGAACAACAACGAGATGCATAATAACATGACAAATCATACACGTAAGGGCGATATGATGATGTAATAACAGATCCGAATGAACGTGAAGTAAAATTACATTAAACCTACAAAGACAAAAAATCCTATCACGATCAATGAGGTCAGCATTCAATCAAGAAAAGCAGACAACACAAAGTTCAACGAACAGGTCATAGAGACTTTGTCTTTGGTGTGCGTAGATGATGAAAATTGCAAATGGAAGATGAGAGCATCAAGTATTCAAAACCAAATCTGTTCAAGGTGAGGGAATTCAATGACATTCACACGTGTTCGATCGGCGTATTCTTTGGGAGACCACGAATGAAGCAAATAAGTGAGTTGGTAACGAATGCATAATGCATAAATTAACAAATTTGAAGAAAATATACACACCAACCGATATTGTCGAGGACATTATAATGAGAATATAATGTGTCTATCTCTTACCAAAAAGCATGGAGAACGAAGGAGAAAGCATTAGAAAGGTAAGAGGAAATACACACGACTACTCATCGATCCCATCATGGTTACACATCTTTGCGAAAAACAAATCCGGTAACAATTTAAAACACATTATTATTTTTCATTATTAGTTGATTACTCAATTCAACCGATTTGGTTGCTATAATGTGCATTGGTTACCTACCTCAAATTTATAATTTTAAATGAGTTCTACTTGATTTTTATATTAATGTTTACTCAAAGAAATACATTGGTTCTTGTCTAATGAAAAACTGCTTTTGTTAATTGCTAATGATATCTTTATTCTCAGTATATCAATATGTTGTTTCTTGTATAATCTTTGTCTTGGTTCTTTTAAAACAATATGTTGGTTACTTTGTTTAATGCTACCTTGTTTCGCTGTCTACCTAATCGTTGGTTACTTTAAAAATGATATCTTAGTAATCAGATAAGTCTTATCTTTACATTTCTTGTATAATCGTTAATCTTAGTTCTTATCGGAAACATTATACTATCTAATCTCAGTATTAGTTCTTATAAGCAAATATGTTGTTACTTGTCTAATGTTATCTTGGTTTCTTTGTAACATTATACTCGCCTAAAGTTTTATTGGTTCTTGACTAATGTCAGATTAGTTTCTTGTGTAACAATATATTGATTCTTGATTGTGTAACAATATATTGGTTATTGATTGATTCTTGTATAACAATATATTCTTTCTTTGTTTTTGGTTACTTTTAATGTTTGGATAATTGGTTCACTAATAATGTTGTCTTGAATCTTGACATTAAGTATCATTTAGTTCTTACTCTACTCTTGTCTTGTTCTTGATAAAATTATATTGTCCAATGTTTGTCTTGAATTTCTTGTGTATGACAATAATTTGGTTACTATCTAATCTTTCATCTTGGTTACTTTGAAGATTATACTACTTATAATTCTATTGATAATGTTGATGTTTCATAACAGGTTCCTTCACAGCTCTTGAGTTGGAATCAAATGCTAGTTTCAAATATTTATTCTTTGCCATTGGAGCATCCATTCAAGCATGGCATCATTGCTTTCCAATTATTGTAATCGATGGCACATTCATACAATCAACTTACGGGGGACACTCATGATAAGAAGACACCTGACAAGATGCAAACCGAAACATTGTTCCGATTGCTTTTGCAGTGGTTGACAGCGAAAATGAATTATCATGGAGATGGTTTTTCATGAATTTAAGAACTGCTTGTGGAGTAAGGGAAGGCCAATGCATTGTTTCAGATAGACATGAAGCCATAATACAAGGATTAATTATGTGTTTCCCGATGTCATGCATGCTTCCTGCAACATACCATATACTGAAAAATATAAAAAATAGATTCAAAAGAGAGAGAACTTAAATAGGTCTTACAACGGGGTATGTAGAGCATACAACATTGAACAATTCAACAAACACATGGTTTGAACTTGATGCCATTGATCCTCGAATAAGGATATATTTGGAGGAAGAGGTCAAGTTGGAAAAGTGCACCAGCTCCATGGGATCGTATGGCGAGATACTCAACAATGACTTCAAACACCGCCAAATCTATTAACAACGCAATTAAGATGATTAGGGATCTTCCAAGTTGCATCAATGATTGAATGCCTACGTTATTCCAAGGTTCAAAGATGGTATTTCACAAACAAACAATGACCTATCAACATTCACAACACTTTCCACAACAATTTGAAGAAAGATTGCAATCTAATATCATTAAATCAAGGAAACTTAAGGTAACAAATACAAATTATAATTTATTGCATTAATTTTTATATTGTATTTATTCTTGACTAATGATGTCTTGATTCTTTGCATAATATTACTAATTAATGTTGAATTATTTACTTGCGACTACTACCGACTTAGTTTCTTTGTGTTAAACTATAATGTTTATTGACTAATCTTGACTTTGTTTACCGATTAATAATAACTTGGTTACTATGTAATATTATATTGGTTACTTAACCAATACCTAATTGCTTATTACAAAACATTATAATGGTTAATTGACCTTCTTTGAGTTTGTTATTGTGTATCATTGTATCTTTGGTTACTTATTATTACTTTTTTTTCTTCGCAAAATATTACTAATTAGTGTTGAATTGTTTCTTTGTCTAATCTTTGATTTGGTTCTTTGTCTACACTATAATATTTACTAAACTAATAATAACTTGTGTAATCGGTAATGGTAACTTAGTTACTATGAAATATTATATGTATTAGTTTTCAATTAATACTTAATTGATTAATGCATATCATTACAATGGTTACCGAAATTATCGCTAAGTTGATTCATCGTATCATTATATTGGTTACTAAGTGATACTTGTTTGGTTACTCTTAATAATTAAAATGTTACTTCTTTTGAGTTGGTTATTGATAAGATATCATTATATTGGTTACTAATCGATGTTTATTTGGTTACTCTGTATAATTATAATGTTACTTTGCTAAGTTAGTTCTTTAGCTAGTTACTTGTTTTGTAATTATAACATTGAGTTGTTTACTTTAATATGTATTCTTTTTTCAGATAATGAAAATGATTCCAGTTATCTTGTATTCTAACAACAAGCATTTGTGATGTAGGTTGAGACATCAAACTTAGTGATTTTACTTTATTTACGATGTCGTCAAACAATATATTGTGGACATCGACAAAAGGATATGCACATGTGAAAATTTTCATTACTACGAGATGCCATGTCCATCGTCTGTCATTGTTATGAAGCAAAAGCGAAATTTGAGTCATTATGATTTTTGCTCAAAAAATACTATAAAACAACTTTGGTCAACACATATTCAAATTATCATTATGCCATAGATGACAAAGAAAAGCTGGATGTACTCGGAAGAAGTAAGAAACATGGTTGTAAAACCACCAAACACAAGAAGACCAATTTGGAAGACCAAAAGTAGGGAGGTACAAAACATGGATCTAAAATCAAAATTCAAAACAAATGCAAAGAGTGCCAAGAGAAAGGACACAACAGAAAAACTCGCAATAATCCAATTTTTTAAGACCAAAAAACCACGATATAATGCATTTATATTATTAAGAGTGTAGATACATGTATATATAATTGTTTACTATCATTAACCATAAACCACATAGATGGTAGCATTTTTAATTTTGTCTGATAACCAACATTTTTATTGATTAAAGCATTTGATTTTTGAATTCATTATGAGTTGCCAATACAAATGGGAACCCACAAAAGTGCACTGTTCACTTGACAAATATTCCAAATATAAATTGTAAATTATTTGGTTACTAACATAAAGTCAAATGGTTACTCTTATATAACAATTTGGATACTAACTCAAATCTCAAAAATATATTTAACAACAGCTTATATGTCCTCAAACAATATTGTACATCTCATTATATGTCCCAAACAAAGATATTATATGTCCCGATACATTTCACAACAGATTATATATCCTCAAACAATATTGTACATCTCATTTATTATCAAAACATTAAATTTTACCCTTTTATATATATTTGGTTACCAATCGTACATTTAAAAATAATGTAGCAAACACAACCTAAAACGAATCAAATGGGAACCCACAAAAGTACATCGTTCACTTGACAAATATTCCAAATATAAATTGTAAATTATTTGATTACTAACATAAAGTCAAATGGTTACTCTTATATAACAATTTGGATACTAACTGCACATCTAAAAATATATTTAACAATGCTTATATGTCCGAAACAATATTGTACATCTCTCATTTATTATCAAAACATTAAATGTTACCCTTTTATATATATTTGGTTACCAATTGTACATTTCAAAATAATGTAGCAAACCAAACTTAAAACGAATCAAATACCAACAACACACAAAATTAATTCCAAAAGCGATATTATAATAACATATGAAATCCCATCTATATAAGATTCAAGAATCATCCTTAATGAACCATACAAAATTGTTGTGTATATTAAAAAATAAAAATACATAACATAATTCATAATTGACAACACAACAATATCTCGAACTAATCAAAATCTGGAACAAATCTTCCCCGAAATTCTCTGTCGGTCTCCATATCCTTCCAATTGTTTGTTCCTTGCATGAATATATAGGTTTGTACATAACTTCTTTTCGATATTACAAGAATCGAAATGGAATAGAATTTCATCAATCTTCGATGAATGACATGCTTTCAAGAAAACAAATTGTGAACAACCCGCAATCAACGTATAAATGCACAAAAGATAACCAAAATCAATACTAGAATCAACCTATATATAACACATATCAGTTTATACAGTAACCAAACATTTACAACATAAGTAACCAAAACAGTTAGATGACAGTAACTAAAATAATTAAATATAATAATTCAAAAATTGTAAACAATGCAACCCTTACCCCTCCACTTGTTCAGGAACCGACTCTGCAAATTCTAACTCAATTATGTCATCTTCCTCCTTATCATGCGATATGGTTCATTGCTTTAAAGTCAATGTCACTCCTATCTCTCCAAAATTCAACCTTGCAGCATAAAGTGGAAAGAATAAATATATACTGGTTCACAAACATCCATGATTTTTGTTTGTATGGATTTCCTTTTGGTCAGCAGAGAATTATAAATGAGCTAGACGTCTACGATGCACATCAAATGTTAACAAAAACCAATGGTCCTTGATGACATATGTATGGGGAACAAAACATAGTCAACATTTTTCCATGGTGTGTTGACATCCATAAACAAATCCATGAATGTACTCAAAGAACATCACCCCCCCCGCATACATACACTCTTATCTCTAATTTTTTCTTGTATACTCTTCAAAAAGAGAGGTCATCTTGGCATGGAACCAACAATCCGTAGTCGTTGCCCTTTATATACACAATGATCGTAATGTCCGCCAATTTACTTAAGTAATATAATCTGACATTTATATCTTTGAAAAAAATATATATATATATATTAATAGTGTTGAAAAATAACATTATGTAATCAATGTAACCAACATCATTAACGCTAGTTACTTAAACAACTAAATAATGTAACCATAATTATAAAAACATAATTTGAAAAAAAAACATAAAACATGTATGATCTTAACCAACACATATATATATATATGATAAGAACCAAACAATTATATAATAAGAATTAAACAACAGTAACATAGTAACCAAACAAGTAATATGATAGTAATAAAAGTTATATAGACAAGAATAAAACAGCTTATATTACAAGAACCAACCACTTTTATCATAAGAACTAAAACATGTTTATATATCAACATATCGGTTTATATGATGGTAACAAAACATATATATAACATATATGATAAGAACTAAACAATTATATAATAGTAACCAAACAGTTTGTAACATAGTAACCAAACAAGAATATAATAATAACAAAACAATTATATAGACAAGAATAAAACAGTTATATGACAAAGAACCACCCACTTATATCATAGTAACCAAAACATGTTTATATATCAACATATCAACATATATGATGGCAACAAAACAATTATATAATATTAACCAAAAAGTTGTACTATATTAACAAAACAAAGAATATGATAGTAACAAAAGCAGTATATGACAATAATAAAACAGCAGTTATATGACAAAGAATTAACCACTTATATCATAAAGAACCAAAACATGTTTAAATAAGTAATATATCAATTTATATGTTGGTAACCAAAACATATATAAAACATATATCATAAGAAACGGAACAACTATATAATAGTAACCAAATAGTTGTATACTAGTAACCAAACATAATATAATAATAACAAAAACAGATATATATAACAAGAACTAACCAACATATATCATAAAGAACCAAAACATGTTTAAATAATAACATATCAATTTATATGTTGGTAACCAAAACATATATAAAACATATATCATAAGAATCAAATCAATTATATAATAGTAACCAAATAGTTGTATACCATTAACCAAACATAATATAATAGTAACAAAACAGATATATAACAATAACCAACAACTTATATCATAAAGAATCAAAACATGTTTAAATAAGAACATATCAATTTATATGTTGGTTACCAAAACATCTATAAAACATATATCATGGTAACTTGCATAAATTATATAATAAGAACTAAATAGTTGTATACTAGTAACCAAACAAAGAATATAATAGTAACAAAACAAATATATGACAAGAATAAAATGCAGATATATGACATTAACTTGACACTTTTTAAAGCTATTTACTTAAACAAATAAATAATGTAACTATAAATATACAAACATAATTTTTAAAAAAATAACTCACATCGTCAAATCAACCATCGACTGTAAGTCTTTAATTTATAAAACCACATTTTAGATGAAATTGGAATAGACCCAAATTCAAATGCAGTTCGATAATGTCATTCTTCCCGTGAAATTTGTCCGTCCCTTCAATATAAAAACATATTAGTATACACGTTGACATTAACAATCACCATGTTAATATACACACTACCCAAAAGCAAAATTATTTGTTTCATAAAAAACTATAGCATTGTTAATAAAGAAAAACAAACCTTTTCCCTCATTTGTTAAGTCCTATTTTAAACCAACTGCTCAAACAATGCCCTTCAAATATGGATGGCATCTCCATGCAAACCTTGGGAAATGCAATAAATAACAACAACTCTTTGACTAGACCCGATGCATTAGATGATAACCCAAATTGATCCAAATGTTATCAGATATGGAGACCGTAGAACGGAAGACTTTTTAAATGTTCACGCACGCGTCCGCCACTTACTCTATCGACGCTTTCTCCGGGTTCATCACACCGGACTATATCCTGGTAGTCAAAACCATCTCATCCAATCTGATTTGCTTTCCGCCAAACTTTTTTCCCCTTTACAAATGATGTAAAATGTAACGAAAACAATTATATTTTCACATAAAAATCGATGTTGTATTGGTTCTTGTCTAATGCGATAATGGTTACCATAAAAATTATACTTATTACTAACTAATTATGTATTGGTAACATTATAATTGTCTAATGCTATATTAGTTACCGCTCAATGCATTATTAGTTACTATGAAACATTATACTTGTTACTAACTAATCTTTTTTTGTTACTTATGAAAATTGTAATGGTTATCGATATTTATGAGTTGGATATTTGAGTAAAATTAAAACAATAAACAAAACCTTAAGCATGTAATGGTATAACAAGAACTAAAATCTAAAAGATGTAAAAAAAAAAGGTTGGCATGTAGTTATAACACTAACCTCAAAGAAGAACATAAATAACAATTTCTTTCCCAGTACATCGGCTTAAAATATCAAAAGTTGGCATGTCAACATCATTCTTAATATCTGCTCAAAATACAAAACAATCAATTGATCATTAAAAAAATGAAAAAAAAGACATCTAACACAAAACAAAACAAACAAAAAAAGTCTAACCTTAACAATTTCTTGAACAACATTACTTATTATTTCATGATGTTCTTCAACCATACCATCAAGTTCAACTTCATTACCATACTTTCGGATTCATTATCATCCTTCTTCTTAACAAAATCTGACACATCACCAACATCCTCAACAACATCTTCAACAAAATGACGGGCTTCAACCATAACATCCTCAACAACATCCTCAACAACGTGACGGTTTTCATCCATAACATCATTAACATCATCAACAACATGACGGTCTTCAAGCATAACATCATCACCTTCATTTCCAGCTTCATTTACAAATTCATCATTCTTCTCATCATCTTTCAAACCATCATCACCAACCTCATCACTTTCAAACCATCATCACCAACCTCACCAAAGATGCTTCATCAACAACATCATCGCCTTCATCGTAATCATCGGCTTCATCAAAGATCATCGAGATCACCACCCTCATCGTAATCGGACTCTTCATCGTAATCATCACAACTTCTTTGACCCCACCATCTTTTATCCCCGTAACTCATCTCTTATAATTAATCTAAAGTCTCTGCGTAAATTTGAACATGTAAAATCTTCATATCACCACCGCAGTTTACAACGCCTTCCTTAATTTCAAAACTTTTTCTCCAACTACCAGTAACAGCTTATCAATTGCATCTTTAATGACCGATATATCACTTCCAATGTTGTCATCCTTCGACTTCTTTTCAACATTCTTGTGAGCATCCTTCCAATCGAAAAAACCTAAACACACCCCAAATCAAGACGCTTCATTCTCATCGTCAATGGGAATCAAACTTTTTACCCTCAAATTTGAAAAACAATAAGTACACTTTAGTATAACATCCGACAAACATTATACAATTACAATAACAAAAAAAGATAAAATAAATAAACAAAAAACATATATATCATTAATCAAATATATATAAATCATTAACCAACTAAATACATAAAGGTAACCAAACCGTGTATATTCTAAGTAACCAACTACTATGTTAAGAGTAAACTTCACATGAATAATCGAGAACCAAATAATTAATTAAAGGTAACAAATTGCATTCTTAATAGTAAAGCTGCGATACCGTCCCGAATGTAATACTAGCTCATTCAACTTGTCATTTGAAGGGGACTTCACTAGCTCCTTCCATCTACATAAACCAGACATCCGATGATACTGCGTCGTTCAGACATACCACGAGTTTTGAAAGTTGAAATTGTTTCAAACATAAACACTTGAAATACATATGGAAGACCATTCAACTTATACAATTTAATATAATGGTCCTTGTAGAAATTATATGTTGAACCACCACTCCTTCCTTTCTTTATATGCCCTTCAATGCATTTGACAAAGAATACTTTGTCATTTCAAACGCAACTTTCCCCAAGGAAAACTACTAACATCACCATAACATATAAAATTTAGCATTGCAACATCAACAAAATTTTCGAAACCGTTGAAAGAATAAAATTAAACACCAAAAAATCGGTGACATCCTAATAGCCTCGCCATCATCATCAAAAACCGCCTTCCTAATACCCTACCTATACTACTACGAGTAAATAACTTACGCCCCAAAATATTTTTCAATAATCGATTTTGATTGCACTTATATGCACTTATATCATCATTGCCTTGCCATCTCAACCCGTAAATCGATACAAAACTCAAAAATTTCAAACCTAACCCTTTTATCTCCCCAAACAAAACCACATCTCACCATCATCCCTTTGGTGAACCTCCTTCTGAAAGATGGTGAATAATCATGAATACATTTGATGCTCACCAAACTCCAAAAAATTTCCAAAACATGTTGCCCTAAACTTCTCCAAATGACTTTCATTCAATTTCTTGGCAATAATTATGGGGACTTCCATGTCACACCAATATATTACTTTTCGAAAGAATCTTCCGTTGCATTCCTCATAAGAAAGATCCCATAACCGTAAATACACAAAACCGTAATTGAATGGTTATTAATAACCAAATATAACAATATATATATATATATATATGATAAGAACTAAACAATTATATAATAATAACTAAACAAATAACATAGTAACCAAACAAAGAATATGATAAGAATAAAAGTTATATAGCGACAAGAATAAAAAATGGTTATATGACGAAAGAATCAACCACTTTTATCATAGTAAATGTTTATATATCAACATATCGGTTTATATGATGGTAACAAAATAATTATATAATATTAACCAAAAAGTTGTACTTATATTAACAAAACAAGAATATGATAAGTAAATAAAATGGTATATGACAATAATAAAATCAACCCTTACTATTTCAAAATAATAAATAGGATTAACTAAGCATAAACAATACAAAATAGTAACCAAACTGTAAAAATACAAAGAACTAAAAAATCGATATAACAAAGAACTAAACTAATAAGTAACGAAAACATTAAAAGTTTACAATAACCAAATACATACAAATAAGTAACCAAATAATTATTATTTTACAAAGAACAAATACATACTAATAAAATTCACAAAGAACTAACTACATACTAATAAGTAACTTGACCCATAAAAGTAACACAATAATATAATATAATATCACAAAGAACTAAATACATACTAATAAGTAACCAAATCATTAAAAGTTTACAATTACCCAAATACATACTAATAAGTAACCAAATAATTATATAATGGTAACCATATGAAAATTAAAATAACACACCTTTAAATTTCTCTGTGTTGAAATTATATTACGGATAAAGACTTGACCTTTGGCCTTAACTCACAGAGAACGTCAAGCTTTCGAATCTAACTCAGACTTCGAATCGCGATATCACCATGTATCATCAAATTTATTTTCATTCTTACTCGATTTCCGACATACATCCTTTTCCTTCCCTTCATATCCACAAAGAAACTTCTTCACTTCCTCGACAGTCAGTCACGCCCAATATTCTCTTCTCTCTTACCATCCTTCTTGCTCAGATCAACCATTCTATACAAAACATAAAAATAACACAAACCCACACAACAATCAATCAATACTACATTCGATCGATAAACAACATTAATATATATAATACGTTAAATTATTTCAAAATAACTAACCTAAAAATATACACGACGAATTGATCACAGAAGAATAATAAACCAACTGCAACCACGTGTAATCACGAAAAATAGAAATACAACGATGGTGACGAACAAAACGAAAACCAAAAGCGAAATGGCTATGAACTTCGATAACAAACAATGGAGAATCTTTGAAACGATGGTGGCGAGAGCGATCTTCACGAGAGCGATGGAGATTGTTGAAACAGAGAAGTAGAGATAAAAGAGGGTTTTACGTATAAAAGGTAATATACAAAAACGAAAAGTACATGCTTGCGGTTATCAAGCATTTTAAAAAACATGTCCTTATTGTAAATAAAATTTAAAAAGTGTAATATTTTTGTAATTATTTTATGGGTGTTTTATTTTTGTAATTATTTTTTAAAAAGTACTAATATATGTAATTAATCCCTTGTTTTTAACACAATTCATGTACATAAAATTACATGTATTGAAAAAAATTTATACCAACTTAAATTTAAAAATATTTTGAAACAATCTTTTACCCTATAAATCACAATATTAAAAAATGTAGAAGACCTAGACCTTGAATCTAGGGACCAAATGAATCCCAATTTAAGATTCAACTTGGACCATACGATCTAGATTCTAGGGCAACTAACTAACGTTTTGTTCTGGGACCCATTATACAAGTGCGGGTATAGCTCCTTCTTATATACAAAATCATCAGCCCTCTAAACTAAACAAAGGAGGGGGAGAAGAGAGTGTGTCAAGAATCATTTATCGGGAATAAGTAAGGGAAGATGGTGCAACGGCTCACTTATCGGAAAAGGCGCAGCTACGCCACCAAGTCCAACCAGCATCGGGTCGTCAAAACCCCCGGTATTTCCTTCTTTCATTTCTTCTTAGTTTTGATCGATTAATGCTTCATTTTTTTTATATTGTTGTGCTTCATTTGTGATCTATGCTTAAACCGAGTTTATATATGAATTTGTGGTAATTAATTTTGATAAACCGAGCTTCATTACATGTGAATTTGTTGGGATGTGATTAATAGGCGGAAAGCTAGTGTATCAAACCACTAAGAAGAGGGCAAGTGGGCCCAAGTGTCCTGTTACTGGCAAGAGAATCCAAGGAGTATGTTATTTATAATTCTCTTTTATTTGGCTGTTTGAAATACTTGTAATTATTTCTGCATGTTGCACTGTGAATTGTCAGTATTTTAAGATCATAGGTAATGTATCAGAAATGATTGGTTATCCTAATACATTGTTGGTAAATTAGAATACTGGCAATTATTTGAGTATTAATTGGAGTAAAATGTTATGTATAATTTGAGTTCCATAACTTCAGTGACTTTAGTTTTTTCTTTTGTTGTTTATAGCTTCTTGAACATGATTAAGTATTATGTTCTATTTGCAAAGAGTATAAAATTCACGGGGTAAGAATTTGGAAAGTTTGACCTGATCAAAAACATATAAAATTGGAAGGAATGTGAGACGGGATTTATTTTTGTTCGCATTGATCCTTGCACTTTTGTCAGCTCTGGTAATCTGGGTTTATTTAAACAGTATTGTTTAATGTATATGTCTGTAGTGTAAAGATAAGTAGAAGAGAAGAGAGGAGGAATTATTCTAATGTCTCGTTTAATACTGACAAAATAGTTAAAAGGAAATTAATATTTGCTTCTCTTCCCCTCCCAGTCTTCTACTAGTCTAACACATATAAATATGTGGGCTAATGACAAAATTGTCCCCTCAAGTTTGGACGAAAATCAATTTGATACTCAAAGTTTGGGAATTCTCAATCAATACATCGAAGTATTTAAAAACACCAAATATGTTCCTTTTGGCGTGAGTGCCCAATTAAATTGCCGGAGAAAAGCACGTGTCAACAAATTAGCTAAATTCTACAAATTGGTATATGTTGACTGTATTTTGACCGTATACAATACTAAATGTTACATTTGTTACCCAATTATCATAGTTCTAGCTCCTTCATCAGTCAGGATCTCGAGTAACAACGAATGCTCCAGCCTTCCATCAATAATACTTGCAGTCCGAACCCCTCACAACAATTCTCCTTCGGAATCGTCCCACCAACAATTTTCCCATCCTCCATCATCCTCTTCACTCCACTAATATCAATCTCCTTCACCAAACTCCTTAAATCAGAGTCCTCAAGAATTCCGACCACATCAGGTTTCAGAGTTGTGGCAGATACAGAAGACAAATCAAGAAAAGAGGGAAAAACAATGACAGAGTATTGTTGTACAGAGGAAAAAACCCACTAAGAAAAATAGATTTTCTCAATCAAAAGCTGGAACAGAGAAAGCACAACAAGGGTCTGAGTCTGGATCCTCCCCAGAGGAATCAAAACCAAAACCAAAACCAAAACCAAAACCAAAACCAAAACCAAAACCCATAACAAAAAGAAGTCTCATGGAAGTCCATGGTTCCACCATCAACACCAAAACCATCAGTATTTTCAGCAAGCCCAACAACTCCATCAGCAACTATTGTTTGGGTTTGGAGGTGGAGGATTAGATACGCAATCCTCACCCAAGAAACACCCCTACTTACCTTCTTCCTCCTCTCAAACCAACGAATTTGCCATTGCTTCGCCACCAAAAATGGGAGACTCAGATACTACTCACCATCGCCAAACAAGATTGGGGAATTTAAGGAACACCGTATATGCGGGAAATTGTGGAGGTTCAAGGTGGCCACTTTGTTCACCAAACAAGATTAGGATTTTGGGGTCGCCGTCATGAACAAAGACAATGCGGAAGTGGAGGTCAACGCAAGAGAGGAGGACGAGGTCAGCAATGACGGAGGCTTGGAGGGACTCCGATTTCATGGCGGCGGCGTTGTACTTGACCTTGGTTTTGTTGCAGAATTTTTGGATGAAAGGGAGGGCTTCCGATACGATTCTGACCTAGCTTTTAGCCGGGGTTAGGGTAATTGTAGGAAGGGTTCTTGTTTTGATGGATTGTAGGGATGATTTGGGTGGGATTTGAAATGAGGTTTTGGGTTTGGTGGTTTGTTGACACGTGTCATTCTCCGGCGATTTAATTGGGCTCTCAGAGAATAGAATTGGTGTTTTTATATACTTCGAGGTATTGTTTGAGGATTCCCAAACTTTGAGTATCAAATTAATTTTCGTCCAAACTTGAGGGACAGTTTTGTCATTAGCCCTAAATATGTTGTTATTTACCCTTCATCTTTCTCATATGAGAGAAGTAGTTTACAACTTATCTTCAAATCTGTTTTTTACATATTTTTCTTATGTTACCTATTCTTTCATAGTTCTCCAACCTAAGATAAGAGAGTTTTTTGAAATCCTTCTAAAGATTTCTATCAAGGGCTTGGTAAAGTTTAATATGTTCTTATTTTCTTTTCCTTCTCCTTCTAGTTCTCTTTATTTATATGCTAATCCAGTGCTCTTTTTCTTCTGGATAAGCTGGTCAAAAATATCCAGTGAAGCGAGGAAATCACTGTGGCCAATATTGTCAATGTTTAACAGTTCTATGCTATTAGTACTTCTTGTTTTTGTGAGGCCGAAGAAGTTAAGATATGTTTGAGGTTATACATTAAGTATATCCCATAATAACTTAGTCCCTGAAGACAAGTCATTTAGGAAGCTAATGTGAAATATTCATGCAAAAAGTTGTATGATTGTGGAAAACCGTTAATGTAGTGAACAGATGTTCCCATCCAAGAAGAGGCTAAATGACGGATTGGATTGCAGATCTTCATAACCTTTATGTAAATGTACATTTAACATGATGTCTTACTCTTATTGTATTTAGGGGGGGGGCTAATATTATCCAAGGGGACTATAGTCCCTTGAGATTACAATGTTACTCCCTTCCCCACTAAAAGGCGCTGTAAAAATTTATTCCCCTTCTCAACCTGAACCTTCTCTTATTTATCATCTTTAAGTAATTATTAAATTTCAATAGGAGTATATTTGGCCCCTTTCCCTTCATTTACTGTAATTGAGAGATTCATTCGTGTTTTTTTAAAGATTTTGACCCTTCATTTATCAGTTGATGTTTCCCTTGTTGGAATACAATATTTGGAAATGCTTTTGGAGTTTCAATTACTAAATCCCATCATAAGAACAACTTAAAGTGATGAATCGTATTGCATATTTGCAGATTCCACACTTGAGACCTGCTGAATACAAGAGGTCAAGATTATCTAGAAACAGGAGAACCGTTAACCGTGCTTATGGCGGAGTATTGTCTGGGGGTGCTGTAAGGGAAAGGTATGTTCTTCATAGGTCATAGAGGTTCATATTTTTGGCAATATCTTATGATTTTATATGGGGTTGCTTAGCAAGGTGTAAGAATTGGCGCCGTATTAAGCAAGCTCAAGGATTGTATTCTCTGCTGATTTTGTAGGATCATTAGAGCCTTTCTGGTGGAAGAGCAAAAGATAGTGAAGAAGGTGTTGAAGATCCAGAAGACCAAGGAGAAGTTAGCAGCTAAGAGTTGATCTGAGAGTGGGGCATGTATCAGGTCTTGTTAGCGCGTGAGAGTAATTTTGAAGATCCCATTTCCTTGGGAATGTTTTTTAGTGCGATTTTTTGCTGAGACGAGTCCTTTCTGTTTTTTTCCTATTGTTTTCTGGGTTATGATGAACTTCAGTTCAGGTTGTTATGCTTGTAATATCCATGTTGATATTATATTGAATTACATTTTGAAGATATTTGAGATAAATTACACAGTTGGGGTTAACTCAAGACTTTCTATTTACTGTCTGATGGATATGTACACTGTTTTCCTTCAAAGCCAATTTATTTAGAATCAGACAAGTAAATCGGAAAGGAGCACACCCCTAACCTAATCAACTCAAGGACTCTTTAAACAATAAACAATAGTTGGTTATTAGAATTTAGAAGAATGCTAGAGATACAAACTATTCTACAAATATTTTATGGTATACATCACTTCAGCGTATTGTGTGGGGCCGAAGATTATATTGAAATAATTTGTTGATCAATATGCTGAGGTGGAGCATATCACATCAATAATTTGTAAAATGTTTGTAAAATAGTTTATATATGTAGCATTACTCTAGAATTTATATATGTTAAAGACTCAAATTAATTATGATAAAGCAACAACTAATTAATGATGTACATAGAAAGCATAAACCCTTCTCTATAAATACATTAACGCTTAACAAACAAGCCAATATTACCATCCTCACCCAAAAACAAAAAGAAGAAGAAGAAAGGCCCAAATATACCTTTACCCAACATATTGGAAGCTTATATATAAAAAAAACCCAACGTACATTGGATCATTTGTAAACATTGGATTAAAGCCTCTTCTTTTGGAACAACTTAATTCATCACCTTCGGCTTCGGGTATTGTTTTCAACTAAATGACAGCCAGCTTCCTCACATTTTTAATCTGTCATAATAATATTATAATTTTAGTACTACTTATTTTGGGTAAGAATGAATAATGCTCAATTTGGTAGGAGAGAGTAGTCAATGTAGCCATTTAATATTTCATGGATTAATAAACCCCACCAGTTGACATTCGAAATTAACATCTAAAACATAGAATTCATAGTCATGAAAATCCAAAAACGTACCCTAGCTAGCTATTTGTACAACCTAACATGCATGCATTAATTTCCTAGCTAAGATGATCTAACTTGTATTAAAGTACAAAGCTTCAGAGAAATTAAAAGAGAGACAATGGTTGATCATATATCAGTTGCTTGCATGCATGTCAACTAAATTAATGAAATTAATTTTCTCATTTAAGTATTGCACTTGTTTGTAGAATAACTAGTAGACATCTGATCACTCGGACAAGGTGAAGAAGAATCACACAGCAGATTCGACTTCCACGCCTCCGGTATATTCATCGGCAAAGTGTATGGAAATCCAACAGATGATGATCTGATATTGATTCCCCACTGATCATCGAAAAACGCAACATTTGAGCATTGTTCCTTCATCAAGGCTACACTACTAGTCTCTCCAACTTGCCCTACATTCTCTTCAACTTGTTGTGGTAGATTGATTAAAAACCCATTGTTTACAAACTCATCTTGGATCCCTTTATAGTGATCTAAAGACTCTGAGGCCTTGTCAAAATCTCCAAATATCGAGGACGAAGACATGTTAAAATGCAAAGAAGAAGTATCAATGCTGCATTTAGGGGGTTGATGATCAGTTGTTTCTGGGGACAAAAATGTGTAGGCTGTTGAAGCCATTTGGTTGTAGGGTTTGTATGGAGGAAGATCAAAATTAGGAGAGAGACTAGTAATAGATGAGTTCTGTAAATCATTAATGTAATTAGAACAACTACCATATTGGATTAGTGAACTTGGTCTTGTAGTATCCGAGCTGAACTGAGTGTTAGTTGTAGTGTGAAAATTATGTGGGGTTAGCATATCAGATGTGATGGTGGTGGTATCAGGTAAAACCGGAGAGACCCAAGAATGAGAGAGGGCTTTTTGAGCATTGGAGTTGGCTTTCTTGAAAATTCTGCATATTGCCCATGAATCCTGCAAAAAAGTCCAACATATATAATATATATATCAGTAAAACCAAAAATATAATTAGTTATGTGTTATAATCTATATATTGTTCTACTATTTATATTTATATATATATATATATATATATATATATATATATATATATATCAGTATAACGTTAAAATGCCATTAAAGTTGTAATTATTTACAACGCACGTCATTGTGTTTGAATGTGTTGGACTAGAAAGTAAGCAAGGACTGCATATGAAAAAGGGTAGGAAAAATTTAGTGAAAAGAAATTGAGAAATGGTTTACATTGGCAGGAATATTGTTTTTGTCGATGAATCGCTTTGGGGGAACTGAGTCAGTGAGTGAAGGTAGCCGAAACTCGTGCATCATCCAGTCAGTTTTGATGCCTTTGGCAGCTCTACCTTTGTAGAAGACAAGGGATTTCTTTAAGCCGATGCATTTGGAACCTTCAGAGGAGTAGATAGGGCGGTCCGTTCCGGTGGCTTTCCAAAAGCCAGCTCCTGTTACTCGGTTAGGCCGGGCGCTATTTCTATACTTCCGGTCCCTTGGACAATAGAAGTACCATTCTTTCTCTCCTGTGGTTGCAAGTTCTGCTTGGAAAAATAAATAAATAAATAAATGTCAAACTTCATTTTTCTATAACACATATGAAATATATCGAGGCTGGCTAATATAATGATATATACGTACCTAATATATAATTAAGAAATTATATCATGAAAATATGTAATTAAGAGAGCAAAATGAAAATATGTACGTACTTGGAAGATCCCATGGATCATATTTATAGATGTCAAGTTGCTTGATAAGTTCAATGGAGAGAGGTCGGTGCTGAATCTTCCTCTTTAGATAAAACCCTACTAGCTCTTCATCTGTTGGATGAAACCTAAACCCTGGCAGCATCACCTCATCTACTTTATCCACTGCCGCTTGATCATTTCTCTCATCCATACTAATTATATATATCTCTCTTTCACTTATATATATATATATATAGAACTATATATATTTTAGATCACAACTCAAATCTTAATTATTCTTATTTTTTCAAGAAAATCAAAGAAACGGATTAATTATATATAGAAGTACTACAGTGCAATATGAACACATGCAAGAAGCTATAATTAGTTTTCTCTCTCCTAGATCCTCTTAAAATAGACAATAAAATTGTCTCTAAGGTACTGATCTGAAAACCTAAGAAGAAAAGTTTTGGAACCTAAAATCTTAAACTGTGAAGTAACCTTAATTAAAGCTAACATGCATATTCAAACAAACATGAACTCAAAAGACAGCAACTTTCTAGCTAGGGTTAATTAGAATGAAGAGTACGTACTTCACTTAATTTGAAGTGATTATATGCTTGCTAGGAAGGGGTCTGACTCCGAAGGATCAGCCGACTTTTCTGGTGACTTTAAAGGAGCTTGTTCCTGCAAGGATCGCGTTAACTCTCATGTAGAGAGATGATTATTAAGGCAAAGCTAACTCTATATATCTTAAGAACAACTACCAAGAAACCCTAATTTATAAGTCAAGGGAATGGATTTCCAGCAAAGACCCTTATTTCTTACTTAATGCACCCATTTGTGATTTGTTTAGTCCAAACTGAGGAATCTCAAGAACTACTTGTATATAATTATTAACAGCACTTTCTGGGGATCATGATTTGATTATAAGTTTCATATACCTCATATTCATCTCATGAAAGTTTTATATTGATTATTTACATGTCAAGACAAAGCAAACTTCCAAGAAAATTTTTGTTTATAAGCTTTTGTTTGAAATGTAATTTGGAAATTTGGACCTAAACCAACTTCCAAAGCAGAAGCTCAAAATTAAATATATACAGTGTCAAATTCTATGGGGGCTGACTACTCTTCCAATTAAGTTGATTTTAGTATATAGTTTTCTCAGGATCCAAAAATCCCATTTCTATTCCATTCCCAGAGCTTCTATTCCACTGACCTGTCAGATTGGATAATTTGAGTCAAAATGGACAGATGAAGATGCCCCCTAAATATAGTGAAACTACCAGTTGACCATTTTGGGTCCCCACGTACAGCCTTTCTTTCAGGATTAAACTCACCCCAAAAATAAGTTGACTTTCATTGCAGGGGTAATGGTGTACATGCACTACAACTTCCATTCAGTTACTAATTACAACTTAATTAATTTGTTACTACTATTCAGTGTCGGAATCAGAACACTTTTATAAGAGGGTTAAAATATATCAATAAAAAAAATTATTTATTAACGCTTGAATTGCTTCTTTTAAATATATTTTGCACAATTATAATTGCCTAACCTAATTACATAATACTGCACACCCCAAGACTAAGCAAATGAAAACACCATAAAATTACATCAAAAACAAGTGAGCCCATTACAAGTCAGCCCACATATGGGCCCAAGTCCCAACAATCAGAATGAGCCCACATTGATCAACCACGAGTGGCAACCAAATCTATACATAAGCAATTTAAAATTTGAAACACCAGGGGCTCTATGTCAGCGCCAAAACTCAAAGAAGTTCAACGCCCAAACACCGTGCTACTACCACCGTGAAAACAAATAATGGCGACATCGAGATGGGTTTTGCACCCACAAAACAGACTGTCGAGCATCGTAATCTAATAATTGTTGTGTCCAATTTACGAATTGAAGGAGAAAATAGCCAAATAGGTGCGACACTGGAGATGAATTTTTCACCCATAAATGAATTCCGACCCAAACAAAAAGACACTCAACTAGAGGCAACGACAATTCCGGCAGCCATGGACGGATGGAGAAGGGAGGACAAATTGGCCCCTGAAAAGGGGCAATTACCCCCTCTGCCCCTAAGATGGATCAGCCCCTGTCCTTGTCGTCGGAGATTCCAGGGGGTCATATGCCCCACCTCGACTCCCTTGGTTCCGCCTCTGCTACTATATATCTTGTACAGTGAATTCTAAAGGGTTTTTTTTTCCTTTTTTCTTTTCTTCTTATTTCTTGTGTAATGGATGCTAATGTTAATTAGAAATGAGCCTTATTTTAGTTTGTTAGTAAAACTTAAAGGAAATTATATATATATTTATATGAATTTATCTTGTAGAAAATAATATGTCAAGGCTAGTACTTGGTACTATGTTCTTAAGACAATTATGCCCCCCGTATAGTGCTCAGAGTTGATAACACTTGTCTCCTAGGATATAATGACTCCGTATACCTTAGCAGCATTAGAAAAGGTATAGGAGGGTTGGTGAAATGACTAATTGCTTGTGAATTGAATGAAAATTAAGGTTGCCCCTCCTATCTATTTATAGGAGGGTTGGTGACCCTTCGGATGGGTGCCTAGCCCTTTGAAAGGGCATGTGATGCTACTGAAAAGGCATATATGACATCCATTGGTCAAAACGACGTAGTTTTGATCATATGCAGTATAGGCGCGTCTATTCGGACCTATAAAACGATGTAGTTTTAGCCAAATACCGCTTTTCAAAACGACATAGTTTTGATAATATAATAAATACCGCTTCTCAAAAAAACACAGTTTTGATAATGGAATTAAATAAATAAATTTTAATTAAAAAATTTAATATACTAGACCGGTCAGCAGCGACGCGCATGTGGGTTCGAACCTAGCCTTGGCTAAGTCCTCTTCGGCTCTCCCTTACACAAAAGTGGGGCACCCCTTGGGGCCCAAACCCAATAGCACTTTCCTTGTATATAAACATATAAAATATTTAATTCTTAACCTATGTGGGACTTGATTTTTCCCACATGTATTTATTACTTTTTATCATTTTCAAGTGTGATCTTTGGGAGTTAATATCTCATTCATTACTCCATAGATTTGAGCTTCCAAAAAGTTAATCTACTCATGAAGTAGAACACATTAAATATAGAATCATTAAAATTAATTAATGATACCCATATTAAATTAGGCTCAAATTCTAACATAGTTTTGTTATGCGTATATAATGGTTTGTAATTTGTATAGGACACCCTTAAACATAACTTTTTATTTTTATTTTTAGCATTAACATTCGTTTGCCTCCAAATGAATTTAGTGTTGAATAAAATTATTGAAAAAGTTACATTTATATAAGTGGGTTAATTCTAGATAAACTAATTAATTTTCGTAAATAATAATAAACATATTGGACGAACTCAAATTTTTAGACATTTGGATTCATTAGAATGACTAAATAAAACTCGATCCGTAAAAAAAATTATAATGAAGAAAGAAACCCCTCACAATTAATTAGCACCCAAGTTAACCCTAGCTAAGTCAACGTACCTTGAGATGCTTGACCAAACATTTTGTTTAATCACATCGATCAGCTAGCTAGCTCAAGGTTGAATAGTGATCAACTGAAATTCTTAAAAATTAAAATAATTTTGGATAATTTCATGGATTAAATTTCAACAGATGAGGTACTTGCTTTTGTTCATTAAACTTGAATTAGAGATTTTACAAGAAAGTATTCCATGGTGAGAGTGAATGCCAACGAATTTCCTAAAGGGATTGAAAGAAATAGATATTAATTGTAGTCAGATTGAGGGGAGCAGGAGTCAATTTAATTACTTTGAATTTGTGGCCATTTTGCAAAACCAGGACATGGGTTTCCTCAATTCCTTGCTTTTTGTAAAGAAAGTAAGTTAATTTAAGTTACAGTTTGAATTTACTGCAAATAGTTTTAATGGAAAGTTTGGGTAAATAATACTACTAATAATTTGGAAACCTTGTCTACATGCATGCTGGTTAGTAGTACCAAGTAGTATTATATTAAAGGAACAATTACATTTTATAGTACATTTAAAAATATAATTACAAGAAAAGTGCCCTCATTAAATATTTACATAATTAATATCTTTAAAATTTTATTTTCATTATTAGTACATATTTATGATTCCTTTAATTATGGAATGTGTTTTAATTCTCAACCATCTCTCCCACAATTTTCTCCCCATCTCTCCCACGATTTTCTCTCACTCCATTTATGTTTCCCTTCTTCTTCTTCTCCTCCTCCTCCTCCCTCCTCCGCCTCCTCCTCCTGTCCAACCCCTCCCCACCCTCCGCCTCCCCTTCCTCCCGCCTCCCGCCTCCCACCTCCCTCCTCCCGCCTCCTTGCCCCCCTACTCCTCCCGACCCCCACACCCTCCTTCCTCTTCCTCCTCCTCCTTTCTCCACCCACCGCCCACGCCCCACCCCACTCCGCCACCCTCCCCCCTCCCCTCCGCCTCCCTCCTCCTCCCCTCCCCTCCATCCGCTACCCCCACCCCTCCTCCTTCACCCTCCTCCTCCTCCTCCTCCTCCTCCCTCCTCCTCCTCCTCCTCACCCCCCTCATCCTCCCCCTCGCCACCCCTCCTCCTCCTACCACCCCCACGCCCCCCCCCCCCTCCGCCATCGCCGCTCTGTTTAGGTTTTTTTATAATGCATTGGTAGCCAAACCTTTATATCAAGATAACTAATTACATTTTTATTAAGTTTCCAATTTATTTTGCATATGTCTGATTTGGTCGCCAAACCTTCGTGCGATTGGTTGCCAAACTTTCGAGATCAAGGTAACTAATTCATACAAAGAGGTGAAAGTAGATTGATTATCTTGGTATAAAAGTTTGATTACCTTGGTATAAAAGTTTGGTTACCTTGGTATAAAGTTTTGGTTACCTTGGTATAAATATGCAGTGTTCTATTTTTTATTTATCAACATGAAATTGGTTGTCAAACTTTTAGACCAAGGTAACCAATTCAGTTGTATTTGATTACTAATTTTATTTTAAATGTGATGCATTTACTAGTCAATTTTTGTGGCACAAGGCGGATGTGTGTCACATGAATGGCAAGGCAATGCATGATGCGATGTGGCGGCAATGTGATGGCAATGGCAATGATGATGAGAGAGGAGGATGATGAACATTAGCTCCTTCATAATTTTTTATTTTTAATTTTCTCATTTTGATTTGAATTTTGAAATATGGATTTGAAATTATTGTTAGAGACAAGATTTGAATTTGAATTTGAATTAATAGTTATCCTTGATTTTAGGTTTCTTTATTAATGTGAATTGTACTATTTTTGTAATATGAGTCTTAATTACACTCTTTTTTGTAATTATTTAATTGATGCATTTTTTTTGTAATTACTTTCTATTTGTTGTATACTTATGTAAAGGACCCTATATTAAATGGGGAAGGGTCATTTAGTCAAAATTAGAGCTTCGGGGAATCCCATGCATTCATATCGAGAGTGAGTGAAATTTCCCAAGTGTGGCCCTCCCTCGTTTTCATGAGCCCTTCTTGTCTGTTCCTTGACCTAGGTTTTGCTTCACATACGTGCAACCTCCTAATTTTCAAATGTTTCTACTTCTTCAAGCCCAAGCATCCAAGGACTAGGCCTCCTCCTCCTCTTTCTCTGTGTCATTGGAGTGAGAAAGGGATATAAAAAATAACAGTACGTAGTAGTAGTTATTTATTTTAACAACAGAGTCAGAGGGTAATAATTTTAAGTGATGAAGAATATGTCGTCATCTAGGTCGAGGGTATACAAGAATATTTTGAATATATAGCGTTTCAATATTATCACGACGTGCATTTAACTCATCAAACGATATTTTTGTTTGACTAATTGCATGCCTCCACAAGTAATCACCTGACATAACACAATATATACAGCCAAGGTTGTTGAAAGGGTTTTACTTCCCACAAAAATATCTCCTTTTCAAATTTTAAGGTTATATTTATATTTTATGTTAAGCTTGTGAGACTAAATTGAGTGTACTATGCCATTTTATACCATCATCAATAAAACAACACATTTGAAGTTTGTTTTTACTAGTCATGCTCTGAATTTCTTATAATAAAAAAAAATTACAAGGGAGAGTATCATGTCCAACAGCAAGAAAATCCTTGAAGCCAACATGCACAAGCTCCATGTTCCCCTATCAAGTTCAAGATGACTGCAACAATTCCTTGATATCATATCCTTGTAGCTACAAACAAACAAACAGTAAGGAGGAAAGTTTTAGCAGTAATCAAGGAAAATAAGATAATTTAAAAGGAGAGCAAAATCAATTTAACATTCCCGCATTAAACTAAAATTGATCGGTCAAAATATGCCCAACATTTTTCACCATGAATGATAAATCAACGTAATAAAGAATTTTATTTTAGTTCCCAACCTTCTTGCTTAAATAAAGTAAGGTAAACATACACAAATCAGTCATATGAGGAATTCCTTGTCTTCACCTTGAAATTGAAAAGAAATAAAAAATACTGAAGAAAGAGTAACTAACTTAAGTAGTAAAAGCCAATTACCTGAAGAAAAGTCAGAAACAAGATCACTCCAGAGTTCCAGATAGCATGTATTGTTATGGGGGTGAGAAGGTTGCGAGTATGAGCATATGAGAATCCCAAAGCAGTCCCTAATTAGATATACAATCCTTTTACTTTTTCCATCTTCCATATTATAAATAAAGAGCAAAAACAGATGAAAGCAGTTAAAACTTTTGTGAGTATAGTTGTTAGCTTTTCTCAGCAACAGCTAGCTTTTTTTAAATTCAAATGAGAAATGACTATATATTATGAGCCCTATTATCATATAAAGTTTATGCCTGCCCAAGAATTTCATGTATAACGTCTCTTCTCACTTTCTGTTTTTTGTTTATCCTTCCAAAGAAGAGACTAAAGAGTAGAGAGGAAATAACCACAAAAAAAAAAAAAAAAAAAAAGTCGATATCACTGTTTTTGTGCGCAAGTATAAAATAATTTTTGTTGTCAAGAAAGAATACCAAGTACAAAAAGCTGGGGAAATTCTCCTGGAGTGAGATGTGCAACTGCAAACACAGCAGCACTTACAAGGACAGAAAGTGGAGTAGGCAACCTGCAAATAGAATTGTATAAAATATAAAGCATGAGAGCATATAAATTGCATTCACATGACCAAATATTGTATTGGATGTAAATGTGCTCTTTGTGCAATAGTCAAACACCCATCAACTTTTCATGTTAAATTCTATCTAGGTCAATATCTAGTGTTGTATTATAGGCATAATTGTTTTCTTACAAACTGGCTCTACATTCTCTTCGCCACCCCTTTTTCTTCAACTTGTTGTGAAACCTACTGGTAAGTGTATGAATTGGCCCAGCAATCGGTCTGACTTGCAGGTCAATAAAATCATCTACTACTTCTCACTTATTTCCTTAATCGGTTCTCATCATTAACTTCATCATATGGTTCAGTTAAACTAATTTTGGGACAATAAAATATACAAATGGTAAAGACATATCTAGTGTTGCCCCTATCTCAGCCTACTAATAGTGTTGCATGACGAACTATCAAAATAATCATGCTGTTGATGCTCCTAAAATGATGTTACTGCTTTCCCAACCTAAAAGCAATTTTGGCCCAAGTTACCAAAATAGAGGGGGACACTTCAAAGATTGCATGTATTTGAATCTACATACAAAGGCCATCATTAAGCAGAAAAACAAAACAAACAAAAAAACATGTTATGTATACCTCGTTGATCTATTCTTCTTATAACCATTGAAAACGAAGAAGTTTGAAACTCTTGAAGTCTTAATCTCGCATATTGAGAATAAGATGCAAAATGAAAAGGAAACTTCATAATCAGAAAGAGAAATACCATTTAGTAAGAGACACCATAAAAAATCCTCGAAACACAGTTTCCTCAAGAAGTGGAGCAAGAACACCAGTGATTCCGACAAGGCAAGCAGTGCTACATCAGAATTGAGAAATTATGTGATTGTTTTATCTGCAACATCAAATTCAGCACTACCAAGGAGAACCTAGTCCAGTTAATAAGTATTTATCAACAGTTTGGGCAATTCCAGTAAAATATGCATGTTGCAACTATAAAAGACTTTTGGAGGAAGTACCTGGTACTTGAAGATCCAATCAACGGAAGCAAGAGAACAAGAGCATCAGTCTGATATAAGTTGGCAAAACCAAATAAAAGACTGTTACACAATAGAGAAATAGAAAGGTCAACTAAATAACTTATAAAATTTGCCAAATCTTTCCGATTCTTCTGAATTAAGCAGTTAGTAGATAAAACAGCGACCTAAAATGTACACCCCGTTCCATTAAGGAACACCCGAAACCCTACCCACACGAACTTCAGGTTTATTCTTTTATTTTATTATGTAAAAAGAAAGGAAAGGAAAATTCTAGAGATGAGGGCGGGACAGAGTTTTTCTGGCCCCAGCATACAAATATATGAAGTTGCAGTGGAGATAGGATTAAGGCTCTCAACCCTTCTTGGGTTTGACCCAGGGAAGGGAATTGGTCACCCACCAGCCCTGTAGTTATAGTGAACTTCCATAAAACAAAATTTCCTGAAACCAACCCCACAATATGAATGCCAAGGTCATATGACATCATTTTTAGATGTGATCAACTATCTACTGAATGTATTCGTCTCTTTACGTAATTGGTTTGTGCATCTAGCCAACTTGATTGACATGTTTTTATTTGTTTGCGCAAGTCCCAGAATATGTAGGAATAGTGCTAAATGATTGAGCACTGTGTATTCTGTAAAGAGCTGATCACAGTTTTTTTTTTTTGTTTCACGGTGCTTATGCTTGTCATGTTTTGCTTTGAGTATTGTGGCTCCTAGATTAAATCTGAAAGAAAGTACTACAGCTGAAAACTAATGTCTTCATGCATATTCTAATGACCAGACTAAAGTTTAATGACCCAACTCACACATGCCGGCCGCACACATTATTAACTTGGTCCTGCCAACTTACTAACTTAGTTCAGCAGTTGGACTGGTTTGAAATGAACATGCATAACTTTTATATGACCATGCCTGAACCCAAGTTGAGTATTATAGTTTTGAAATGAGCCAGCTCTACTCCGGTAATAAGCTGCACCAAACATCTAATTGGGATATTTCACCGACTTTGAATTAATTTTCATCCTAGTCATGGAGAGATGCCATGTAGTACTCATGAACTGAAGTGCAGGGAAATATTTATCAAAATGTTCATTTTATTTACCTTAAAAAAAGCTCATTGTAAGTATGCACATGTATGTGTGTGTATGGGTGTATGAGAGTTAGTGAGAGAAAAGCTAGTTTAAATTAGTTTCTAACCTCTCTTTGTGGGTTCTCACCCCTAAACAAGGACACAACGGCTCCTGTTAATGCAATAGATGCAAGGGCTCCTAAAAGACCAATTCCTGCCCACAAGAGCCATCCTTTCTGAAGATTGAAAGGTTCTCTCCAATCTGAAACATTATTCAAATGTAAATAAGAATAGAAGAATATAATGCATCCTACTTCTCTAACAATATTAGGACTTTTATAACATAAGCAACAGCGGCTTTTCGCTAAGCATCTCAAAGCACGAAAATACGAATTTTCTTCAGCATCCTGATGTAGCCTTATATATATTTATACAACACACCATAGCGGAAAATGTCATCAGGAAGTTGTTGGTAGTTGGTAAGACTGTACATAACTGCAAGTACAGCTGCTGTTGTAATACTGCAAGAAACAATAAGAAACAAAGTTAGACATACTTTTTCAGTTAAAAGATCAGCGAAACAGAAAAGGAATATAAGTGCAGTAGAAATTTTTTAAAACGAAAACTAAAAATGGTGACATAATAAACTGTTAGGCATAGTTCCAACATTTTCTGGTTTGCAAATAAGAAAAATAATGAATCAATGTCACTCTTTGCTAAGGTGTACAAAAGCCAACAAGAATAAAAGGACTGCAGCATGGCATGGATAAAGCTGTTGAATATGACTAAGCTCCGAGCAATAATACGGATAAAGCTGTTGAATATGATTAACTTCCAAGCAAATGTAAAGATTATTTTTTTGTAACAGTCAATCTGATTATGAGATATCGCATATGGAACTGGAAGAGGGTTTCATATATTACATCCATTAGTAAAACATTCAGGAGAGTAATGTGATCTTTTTGAATTATTTTCAACTATACAACAATTTATGGGTGATAATGTCGATCTAAGAAAAATTTAAACATGTAGCCCTTTCCTACTCCCAAAAACTAATGTAAATAAATTTAAATACCAACTCTGTGGTAACTGGTAAGTTGACAATAAAGCAACATAAAGGCTGGGTGCAATGATCGCAAACAGCCCTCAGTTAGAAAAGTGGTTACAGTGTACAGAAACAACAAAAAAAAAAACAAAATACAAAATTTTGAACAGGGGTCCTTACCTTTGGTCCACAAACAATATTTCTGCTTTCTCATCCAAGCTTAATTCTCCCAATTGAAGCCCCAGATATGGTAAAGCTGCTGCCTCTATCAGTCCTGTCAAAACAAAACTGCCTGGGATATGATTAGATTCACTGAAAGATTGCTACCTAGCTATTAACTACTAAGCTTAAAGAGGAAGATAACTTTTATCTAAAAAAATTAATAAAGAGGAAGAGAACAACCAAAAGATATGTTTCCTTGAGAATAAATTCTAAATAACTAAATAGAGAAATCCTGGAATAAGACAACCATCAGCAAATCTATTCATTGATACTCAAGTTCAAAGTTTTTCATGGGTATGCCCAACAAAAACTCACCATTTAAATATTCAGATTTATTTTCTGAACTGTACTAAAATAGTTTGCACAGGTAAGCCACTTGTACATAAGAACGCTTCAAGGCAAGGGAAAGAGAAAGCCACAGAAAACAAAGCAATCATAGGGACCCATAATTGTTCTTCAAAATCGAATATAAAAAACAAACCTCAATCCACATGCAAGTGAGGTCAGGGACACAGTCTGCCACTTCCAAGGCACGTCCCACCGCTTCAGAATTGGCCAATCCAATCCACTACCCTGTGATATCATTTAACCAATGAACAACAAATGTGTACTTTCACGAATTCATAGAAATTATGGGGTATAATTGTTGGTTATGCTACAAAATCTATAGTTTTGACAAAGTCCCATATCATCTATTTTGAAAACATTCTTGGTGTATATTAGTAAGAGTTGGCTTGGGGTTTAGTAACATGGTTGATGAGGACGTATCGCGCAGGGGGGGTGCCGATCCGACCAATCTTGCCTTGCGGGTGCACCCAGGTAACCTTAATACCTGTGATTTTCTGTTCTGTTTTGTGTGAAAAAACAAAGGCAAAAACTGCAGTTTATTCTTCTTTCTTCTATACATATACTCTATCATCGGGCAATCCACAAAGACAGGTCCATAGTCTTCTTCTGCGAGTACACGCAATCGAAGGCTAGCCGTTGAATCCTGGAGGGTGAACGCCATTGGAGCTCATTTGTACCGAAGGTTAACAACCAGTGAGGGCGGAATCACTTTTTAGGACAGTAGCTTTGCTACGCCTCGGCTTTCGTCGCTTAACAGCTAAGTTGTTCCAATTTTTCTGATTTCCTAGTCTTGTTAGTACTGCTCTTGTTGCTGTTATTGCACTGCTATAGCTACTGCTAATTCCAACAATATTTTCCATACATTATAGTTTTTTATTAGAAAAACTACAGACCGCAGGAGCTCAAGAGTCCATGACCAAAAAATGGCTAACAATCATGACTAACAGGTTGTACTTTGTGCATACATAATTGTAGTTAATTACATTTTGTACAACTACAATACTAATGACTACTATTGCTATAAAGGACTGCTCAGCTCCCATTTTCTCACACAATGTAAACCTAGTGTAAATTTTGTAGTATTTCCTATGTTGTGATTCTGATAATGTCAATGGTGCTGACAAGATTGCACCATTATATGACACATGCTTTAGAGCATTTAATCTGAGATCTGTTTGATAGAGCAAAGCATGTAAGAATTAGGAAATTACATGACGGAATCTTCAGTTTCAATCATGCAAACCCCATAATACAAAATCTAGGCATAGTTATAATACAATTTTTCATTAAATTTCCTTGTTCTTGCTTTCTATTATCTATATCACAATACTCATGCAGAATACCTTTGGGCAGCAAAAGAGATGGCTGACATCACATGATTACCGATTGTAATTTTCTTCAATTTTTTTATCAATGAAACTTTTCTAACAAAGGGAGTACATTAAAACGAAAATTGGATGCACTCTATAACTGAAAGCGAAACAATCACAGTAGGAAAAACTTTTTAATTATTTCAGGTTCACAGGGAATGAAAATTAACCTTTGTATCAGATTCGTCGCCAGCATTATAGGAACATATAAGTGAAAGGCCTCTCTTTTCCGCTGGAACTGTATCAGCGGTCTTAAACTTTAAATCTCGGGTCGATTGACATGGCGAGAAGCAGCCATGAACTCGGTGAGGTAGTAGTAGGGTTTTTGATGAATATAGCTTCGGTGTAACAGACAAAGTGGAGAGAGAAGAAGATTGAGCAAGACATGTAAATGTGATCATGGCTGCCATTCTTCAATTTCTAAGTTAACTAATTCATTCGGTTCCGATAGCCCTCTCGATTTATTGAGTAGAAGATAAGGGATAGTTTTGAAGAGCAAAGAATTACAGAAACATGCCTTAAAGTTCTGGTAATATATAAAACGTCGCGTGAAAAAAGAAGAAGAATATTTCTCAAAATTACCCGTGCAAATATGTTTATTGAAGCCGGACCCCAAATAAAAAAACTTTATTACACATTGCGTGGCTAAATACAGTTGGAGATAAGTAACACTACTTGATGCATGTGAGTGATTGAATATATATTTAATATATAAATTAATAGTTTGAAAACAATTTATGGAGATACAGAGGGAATTAAATTTAATTATATAATATAAATCATATAATTTAAATGAGTTATTTTAATTAATTAAGGAAATAGATATTAATTATTTAAATTAGTAGTTCGTTATATTAAAAGTGTTAACTTTATTATGGATTAATTCTATAATTAGTGGAATGGTTTTTATACATAATTACAAATATATAAATTACAAAATTATATAATATGTATATAATGTATATGTGTTATATAACAATGCACTGTAATAATACACACGTGTTGATGTATTGGCTCTACAAAGTACAGAAAACCATTATAGCCGGGTCAAAATTAGTTAAATAGTTCCAACCCATATTTATAATAATAATATAGGTCCAAAATCAAACCATTCCATAACATAAAAACTAGCTAACCAATCTAATAGATCCAAATAATTTTGATTAACTATATGATTTTCAACATAAATTATCAGGCCTAACTCAACATTATGAGAAGTGATTTTTTTAATGATTGATAAATGTGCTACTTTACAATTTATTGTGCGTTTTATAATCTCAATTTCTTTACTACCTTATATATTAAGCTTATTTATTGGTTCAATTCTCCTTCTTTCTTCTTTTTATTTTCTGAGCTCAGCTCAGATTGAGAGCATTTCAAAACAAATCACTATGACCATTTAGAAACAGCTGGCCTGTTTTCATTACAATGAGCCTGCCTTGCTCCCTTGCCTTGTATATGGAAATTCTGGCTTTGTAAACCATGTTTTGAATACCAACTGATATTCCATAAAATGTAATAGGAATCTTTAGCATGTTCCACTATATGTAGGGTGTGGTTTATCACCCATAAAAAGAATTCAAGTTGAAAAAGAATTTATTTGTTAAATTAATTAGTGATCTAATTTGATTAGGAGAATAAATTATTTTGAGTTAAGTTCAGATCATCATCTAGGGTTTGAGCGGTTTCCCATTTAACTACCTTTAGTCAGTAAAGCTACATTTAAGCTCCCGACTTTTTGAGTTAAAGTGAAAACGTTATATTTTCCATCCAACTTAACAGTGCGTGTATATCAGACGCCAAAAGCGCGTGAAAAGGGACTATAACAATGAAAAAAAGACTAGTAAATGTCTGAAATACCCCTTCTTCTTCCTCAAACCACAATCCTCTCTTATTTCTCACTCCTCAAACCATGCTTCCTCTCTCTCTCATTTCTCACCCAAAAATGTCGATCTGAACCAGACTCTTCCAGACTCCACCCTCTTCATCACAGACTCTTCCTCACATGACTGATCCCCATCTTACCCACTCCCTCTTCTCCTTCAAATTTCAAAACCTTCACTTTTCTAACAGCAAAATTAGTTCACTGCTGCTTCTTGTTGGAACCTTCCCGAAATTTTGTGGCGATGATAGGTTTTGGGTTTTAGTTTTGGGGTTCGGATCTTGGAGGTTTTCTGGGTTTGAAATGTTAGGAGTGAGGGATTCGTTTCGGATCTGATTTATTCTTAATGTTCAGATGATGAATGTCGGCTCCGGCGATTGGCGACTTTGATTTGGCCTTCTGAATCGACGACTCAAACTCGGTTATCTCTGTTCTGATCGAGTCGGCGATTTTGATCAGCTTATTGAGGGCTTGAGATCGGACAGCAGAGATTGATTGAACGAGAAGATCGACTCAATCCCCGACCGATTCATCGGCGATGGAAGTGTACATGTCGAAAGAGATTTTAATACCTTTTTCAAATGATTTTTAGTGGCTTCGGCGACAAGTTTGAGAATTTGAAAAGAACCAAAGCGCCTTCTTTTGAGATATCGGTAAAACGTGACTCTCTGATCGGTTCCGAGGAGGCAAAGACCTGATCGCAGAGGATTCTCTCTCCGTTGAACAACGTATCCATGGCGACCTTCATAGAGTTCAACCAATTCTATATTCTGATCTCCAAAACCTCCCAATCCACCGTATGAATCTTAGTAGAAATCATTTTGTCAACTCCAAGCCGATATATAGTGTAAGACCCCAAATAATTAATAAATAAAATTTATTTTCCTCTATTTATTTAATTAGTAAGGGTTGATTTGATTAATGTGGTTAGTTATGGGTAAAATGAGCAAATATTTTAAATAAGCAGGTGGTTATAAAATATTTATTTTTGTTTGGGAATATTCGTTTGGTCGTGGAATATTCTTACCGTCTTGGAATATTAAATGATGACGGTAGCGACCTTGTGTGGGCCCCCATAACTGGAAAGCGATTGGATGAAGAAAAACGACAAATATAAGTTGTTTAAAAATAACTTGTACGTAGTTATTACTAATTAACACCGTTGGAATACCCGGTGGTTAAAACACGATGTCTACGCGTTGTTGCAGCATGGAAGACACTGTATTGCACCAATTATCAAGGCCTTACTCAATAATGGTTACTGATAATTATTATTCAATATTTTACTTTATTGATTTAATAATTGCTGTGTTGATATTTTGTATTACTGTTGTTTTAATAATTGTCACTGCACAGTATTTTTTATTATCGGAGCAATAATTCATATTATCTGAATAATATTATTAGATAACATTATTGGCAATGTCTAGAAAGTTACGCTGCTAAGGAGAGGTTTGGTCATCTAATCATTGCGCCAAGAAGGAGAGATCCTTATTGGAAAGCCCCTCTTTCTTGGGAACTGCCTGGTTGTCAATAATGTGATTCTATAATATTATTTGTGAATAATTAATTATTGATTTATATGATGAGAAAAATATTGATTTTATGATGATATAGATGGAGAAAATTTTTAATGTGACTGTAAGACCCCAAATAATTAATAAATGAAATTTAATTTCCTCTAATTATTATTTTGAAATAGTAAGGGTTGATTTAATTAATGTGGATAGTTATGGGTAAAATACGCAAGTATTTCAAAATAAACAAATGGTTATAAAATATTCATTATTGTCGGGAAATATTCGTTTGGTCGTGGAATATTCGTACTGTCGGGGAATATTCGTACGATGGCGCAACCATGTGTGGGCCCCATAACGGAAAGCGATTGGAGGAAGAAAACGACAAATATAAGTTGTTTAAAAATAACGGCGTAGTTGTTTAAAAATAACGGCGTAGTTGTTACCGTGTACACCGCTTGAATACCCGGTGGTTAAAACACACGATGTCTGGCGTTGTTGCAGACAAGAAAGACACCAAGATTGCACCAATTATTGACTCTTACGTAAGAAGGCACTACTCAATAATGGTTACGATAATTCTCAAGATTTTATTGATTTAATAATTGTTGCGTTGATATTTTATATTCTTTGTTGTTTGATAATTATCATTACACGATATTTTTTCATTATCGAAGCAATAATTCATATTATCTCTAATAATATTATTAGATAACATTATTGGCAATGTCTAAAAAGTTACATCTAAGGAGAGATTTGGTCACCTAATTGCTAAGAAGGAGAAATTCTTATTGAAAGCCCTCTTCACAGAACCTACTCGGTTGTCGATATTGTGATTACGTAATATTATTTGTGAATAATTAATTATCGATTTATATGATGAGGAAAATATTGATTTTATGTGGATATAGATGGAGAAAATTTTTAATATGACAATTGTTGAAAATTAAAATTTTATCTTTTTCTCGATAAAATAATTCATTTAAATATATTATTATATTTTTAATAATATAATAATGGTGATATTTTTACAATGAATGTATGATATATGAGTATACGAGGAGAAAGAGTATTTTTGTTGCAATAAATGTTTAAAACATGTTAAACATATTGGTGGACCCCATTTCTTGACTGAAATTTGATTATAAACACAGTAAAATCGTCTGCATTTGTGAATTTCGGTCAATTTCTCGCTTGGAATTTGGAAAAATTTCTTACGCAAAGTTGTAGAGAATTGAATTTCCTATAAAAACTCGGGAGATTCAATTTTCTGATAAAAGGGCTATTTATTATGAATTATTGAAGTTCAAGCTCAAAATAATTGATTTTGGAAGTTTAAAATATTTTTAATATGAAAACGTTTTTGGTGATTTGAGTGTGGTCTTGCATGTGTTTTAATGGTGAATTCAGGTTGGTATGCGTAGGAAGTTGTAAAAATAATAATAATATTATTAAATTAAATTTTCTACTTTAGTGTTCTAGCGTTTTCCTATAAATAGGGTCTTGGGTTAAATTAAAAATTACACCGTAAACTGAAGTTTTCTTTCTCTATATTATCGAGCGTATTCTTGTGAGTATTTTGAGTATACTTTGAGTATTGCTATATCTGGTCTGAAGTTCAAGTCATAGTCGATATCCGACGTTTCAACTAGAAATCTTGTCTTTCGAGGTAAGGGATATTATTTTTTTAAAATGATATTATTTATTCTAATATCATTATGTCAAGTATTGATCTGAACTTTTTAATCAAATTTAAAACTTTTAGTGTCGGGGTTCTTATTCACGATATCACAGATTATTCACGATACTCAGATTATTCACTTAATACTGACTTTATTCATCGAAAAATAAAAATTTTCTTTTTTCGTTCAAAATATGTATTTTGGATACTAAACTTTGATTGTATCCATGTTTTGATCATTCTTGAATTTTACACCACTATGATTATTTTGAGGTATTTTTGGATGTGGATAAAACAAAGTACGAATCCTTAATCCTTAATCCTTGTCATTTTGATTCACCGGATTCGCTTTTAAAAAAATATTTTCATCATCCTCGGTCTTAAATGATGATATTATGGAATATCTTTGGCTGTAGTAAAGATAAATGATTTCGATGAATATCTTTGGCCGTAGTGCAAAGATGAACATGTGTTTAGATGAAATATGACCAATGATGAATATCTTTGGCACAGTAGTGCAAAAGATGAATATTTGATTCCGGATATATATTGATTGATGTTACAGGGGATAAAAGATAGATTTACGAACTTTAAAATTGATACATAGAAGATAGTAGTTTGCATTTTCTACTTAACTCTTCTAATGAATTATTATTTCCGTTGCGAATATTGATTTAAAACTTGTTGTATATTGTATTCTATTAGATTTTTCCTCGTTGAAGACTAACGATAATTTTGTTGTATATTATCTTAGTCATAATATTCTTCTTTCGGGCTAGTTGAGCTCACCCTTTTCCTTTTGTTCCATTTTTCTTCTCGGGAGGCGAGAATGTAGCGAGTACAAGTCGGGGTATAGAATGATGGTTATAGAGAGAGTTGTTTAGTAGTCCTCACCATTTTTGTAAAATAATATATCAATAAATGCTATGAGGATTTATTTGGGTATAGATATTGTCTAGAAGATAATATTTGTATTCAAACTCACAGCTTTACTATTTTAATAATAAAGTTATAGTTGTTTTACATCATCTTAGTGTATTGACAACTCGTAATGGGTGATGTATACCTATTTTGGGGGCGTCACGGTTGGTATCGAGCTTAGGATATGATCTCCATGGAGATCGGGAATAGAACTAGGAGGGAGAGCGAGTAAATCCTTCATTAGTGTGTCCTACCTAAGCTTATTTGTTAGTTAGTCAAGATATAGGGATATTATGTGATATATTGATTTGCTTAATTAACCCTTGTTTTATGACAAAGATTTTGAGAATGTCCACCGAGAATATTAACAAAGTGGAAATGAGACCGGAGACGCAGATTTCTACCAACGAGGAGAAGCGTGCAACAGTCGACAATGTTCTCCCGCGAACAACACCACCGAAAGCGGATGATGAACGAGGGATGTTTAGAAGCTTTTTGTAGTTCATGCAAAATCGATTTAGGGAGACTCGTGTTCAAAATACAGAGGAAATGATGATAGCAATTCACGGGTTGTCACACCAAGCAAAGCTTCAAAGAGTTGGGACCACCGAATTTAAGGAAAGCGGATCCGATCATGGCGGAAACATGGGTCAAGCAAATTACCAAGATATTCGATGTCTTGGGATGCACGGAGAAACAGAAGGTTCCATTCGCCACCTTTATGTTCCGTGGCGAAGCGATACTCACCGGTGGGAGTCTGAAAGCGTACCCATCCAAATTTCCCAGACTTAGCATGTCTTGGGAGACATTTCAGAACTATTTAATGACAAATACTTTCCGAAAGTGTTAAATCGTATGAAGGAAGTGGAGTTCATCGATTAGAGCAAAACAACATGACGGTGTCTCAATGACGAGGCAAAGTTTGCGAGTTATCCAGTTTGCGACCTCATTTGGTGGAGAATGAGGAACGATGACGCGGATGTTTCTTAGAGGTTTGAAACCCAAGATACGTCGAAGATCTCATTTCTCATAAATTTTCTCTCTACTCGATATGTTGTAAACAGGCTCAATTATTAGAGCGAGATAACGAGTACTACAGTCAACCGAGGGACCACAACCAGGATCATACATCTAGGAGATGGAAGTCAACAAAATAACGATAACCAAATGAGAAAGAAAAAGACGGACAAAATGGTAACCACTCGGTGGTAATCATGGCCATGAAAATAGAAGAAGCGAGTCGGGAGGAGATTTTAAAAAGAGGAGATTTAACAACGACCGTATGAAGACGACGATGCCAAAGAAAGAATCGGTTTCTAAGGGAGGAGAACGACCACCGGTCATATGCTACAAATCTTGAAAAGAGGACATATCACCAAACCGCCCACAACAGATTCAAGGTATGCTATAATTGTGAAAAGGAAGGACATATCGCTTTCGGATTAGACTGATAGCGAAAACCTAGTTCAATGAGATTTGACTCAAAAGATTGTCCCGAGAAAAGTCAAAGTCAATCGGTTCTGGAAGAAGCGTTTGTTGTGATCGGTCAAAATGCGAGGAACCCAAACGAGGTGATCACGGGTAAAGTTAATCATAAATTCTTGTGAAGTTTATACTTTACTAGATCTGGGTCATACCCATTCATTTATCTCTCCTACTTGTGCTCAACGTTTAAATTTGACTCGGAAAAATTAGACTTTGACTATCTCATGGAAACTCCGTTAGGAGAAACTTTCATCATATCCACTCGCTTATAAATCTTGTTTGATTCAAGTTGGCACCATCACCTTACCTCGTTGACCTTATCTCTTTAAAGATACTTTTACTTTTGATGTGATTTTAGGGATTGATTGGTTAACTACTCATCATGCCAAAATTGATTGTTTTAAATAAGGTTGTTAGCTTTCATATTCCTAAACAACCTGTTGTATGCAATTCATGCAACTAAACCATTAAAATCAATCAACGTCGTATCTAATCATAAAGCTATTTGTTTATTGAAAAGCGGATGTCAATATTTCTTAGCCCATGTTATGGATTTGAATAAAGACACGTCAAATTTGAATAATATTCCTGTTGTTATTGACTTTCCGGCGATTTCAAGAAGAACTTCCCGGTCTACCCCCGAACGTGAAGTTGAATTCTTTATTGATCTTGAACCCAGTACAAAGCCCATTTCTAAAACCCCATATCGAATGGCTCTATTGAACTTCAGAGTTAAAGGTCCAACTACGGAGAGTTGTTGGACATCGGTTTCATTCGCCCCAAGTACATCTCCTTGGGTGCTCTGCTTTTATTCGTAAAGAAGAAAAGACGGTAGTATGCAACTTTGTATTGACTATCGGGAATTGAACCATGTCACCATCAAGAATAGGTATCCTCCTACCTCGTATTGATGACTGTTTGACCAGATTCAAAGGAGCACAATTCTTTTCAAAATCGATCTTCGCTCGGATATCATCACCAAGATTAAATTGAGGATATTCCAAAGACCGCTTTTTTAACTCGATGCAGGCATTATGAATTCCTAGTCATGTCTTTTGATTGACTAATGCTCCTGCGGCTTTCATGGATATGATGAACCGAGTATTCAAGGAATATTTGGATCAGTTCGTTGTTGTCTTTATTGATGACATCCTCATATATTCCAAAAGCCGTGAAGATCATGAGCACCAAAGGCTTCGTGAAAACAAGCTATATGCCAAATTGAAGAAATGCGAGTTCTGGCTTGAGGAAGTAGCATTCCTTGGGCACGTGGTGTCAAAACATGGAGTATCTCATGGACCCGAAGCGAAGATTGAAGCAATACAAAGTTGGGGGCAACCAAGTCGGTAATGATCAAGTCGTGAAGCTGGCTTACCGGGTTATTATCGGAGATTCGTGGAAGGATTTTCTCGAATCGCTACTCCATTAACTCAAATGACTTTTAAAGATATAAAATTTGTATGGAACGAGGAATCGAGAAGAGTTTCCAAGAGCTCAAGAGGAGACTCATTTCGGCACCTGTTCTAACAATACCATCTGGTACGGATGGATTTGTTATTTACAACGATGCTTCAGGCAAAAGGTTAGGATGTGTTCTCATGCAACGTGGGAAAGTCATAACTTATGTCTCGCGACAACTTAAAGAGTATGAGAGGAATTATCCTACTCATGATCTAGAGTTGACAATGAAATGTTTTGCCGCTAAAGATCCGGAGGCACTATCTATATGGGAGAAAGTGGAGATATATTCGGACCAAAAAGCCTCAAATATTTCTTCACGCAAAAGGAACTCAACACGCAAGAACGACGTTGGCTCGAGTTGTTGAAAGATTACGACCACACTATTCAATACCATCCCGAAAAAGCGAACGCGTGGTAGGTATTTGCGCGTTGAGTAGAAGATCATATGCGAGAACGAGTGTGATGATGTCAAGTATCTGCATGAGAGCCAACTTTAATAGAAAAAGTTAAGGTTGTTCAAGCTGGGCCCGGAGTTGATGCGTATGAAGAAGAAAGTACAAGAAGGTGCTATTCCTAAGGCGAGAATCGATGAAGAAAGAATACTTGAGTCCACCTCGGACTGTGTTTCTAATGACTCGATTTGAAGTACAAGATTATGATGGAGGCACACAATACCCCATTTACGATCCATCCTGGAAGTACCAAAATGTATCGTGATCTTCGACATACATTTTGGTGGAACAATATGAAGAGAGAGATTGCGGTTTATCTCGACGTGTTTAACTTGTCAATGTGTAAAGGCGGAACATCAAGTGCCAAAGGGTCCATTCAGAACCACTGAGATTCCGAAATGGAAGTGGGAACACATTACCATGGATTTCGTTACAGGTCTTCCTACGGTTTCTCAAGGCATCGATGTTATTTGGGTTATTGTTGATAGATTAACCAAGTCTGCTCATTTCTTGCCGATACGGGAGACTTATTCCCTTGAACGTCTTGCTAGTATGTACGTGAATGAGATTGTGAGGTTGCATGGCATGCCTGTATCCATAGTTTCGGATCGTGACCCAAGATTCACTTCAAGATTTTTGGTTAGCTTCAAAAAAAAGCTATGGGCACGGATTTACGATTTAGTTCGCATACCATCCTCAAACCGGACGGACAATCGAGAGAGGACTATTCAAACTCTTGAAGATCTATTAAGACTCATGTCCTGAACTTCAAAGGGAGTTGGGATAAGTATTTACCATTAGTGAATTCTCCTACAACAACAGCTTATCGTGCAAGCATTGGTGTGGCCCCATTTGAAGCATTATATGGAAGAAAGTGTCGCTTCCAAAGATGTTGGGAAGAGGTGGGTGAAACAACATTGTTGGGACCCGAGAGTTGAGTACGTATATGACTACGGAAAAGATCCAAATGATTCGACAACATATACAAACCAAGACAAGATCGACAAAAGAGTTATGCGGATCTTCATCGAAAGGACGTAGAATTTAGTCTTCGGGATCATGTATCGTCATTGGTGTTGTCCCATGGAAGGGAGTTACAAGATTCGGGAAGAGAGAAAAGCTCAATCCACGATTTATTGGTCCATTTCAAATTCTTGACCGAGTAGGTAATGTAGCCTATAGACTCGCGTTACCTCGAGTATGTCTCGTGTTTATAATGTGTTTCACATATCTCAGCTTTAAATATGTGAAAGACCCGAACCACGCTATAGAGTTAGAACCGGACGAGATAGTCAAGACTTAACGTATGAAGAGGTACTGTCAAAAATCTTGGATAGGAAGGAGCATGTCCTTCGTACAAAGGTCATACCACAAGTTAAAGTTTTGTGGAGGAATCATGCTATAGAAGAAATGACCTGGGAATTAGAAACGGAAATGAAAGCGAGGTATCCTCATCTTTTCGAAACACCAGGTACGTACGTCAGTTTTGAGGACGAAATTTCATAAGAATGGGAGGTTGTAAGACCCCAAATAATTAATAAATGAAATTTATTTTCCTCTATTTATTTAATTAGTAAGGGTTGATTTGATTAATGTGGTTAGTTATGGGTAAAATGCGCAAATATTTTAAATAAGCAGGTGGTTATAAAATATTTATTTTTGTCGGAGAATATTCGTTTGGTCGTGGAATATTCTTACTTTGGTGAATATTAAATGCATTTATGTAGCGACCTTGTGTGGGCCCCATAACTGAAAGCGATTGGATGAAAAAAAGCGACAAATATAAGTTGTTTAAAAATAACGGCGTAGTTATTCTTACTGATTAACACTGTTGGAATACCCTTTGGTTAAAATGTGACGCCCCAAAATGTATATAAACACCCATTCTGAAGTCGCCAAATACATGGTACATAAAGCAAACTACAACTTCAATAATACAAATGTCGTGTGAAAATACGACAATACATACTTAATGAGTTTAAATACAAATATTATCTTCTAGATAATATCCACACTCAAATAAGTCCTCATTACAATTATTCGAACACTATTTTATAAAAATAGTGAGGATCGCTAAAACATCTTCCTAGAACCATCACTCCATACCCCGACTCGATCCTCGCCATGTTCTCACCTCCCGAGAAGAAAAATGGAACAAAAGGAAAGGGTGAGCTCAACTAGCCCAATAAAGAATATTATGACTAAGATAATATACAACAAATTATCGTTAGTCTTCAACAGGAAAATCGATATAATAGACAACAAGTTTTAGATCAATAAATGCAATGGAACAACAATCCATTAGAAAGAGTCACGTAGAGAAAGAATTCTACCGTCTTTCTAAGGTTTAAAAGTCCATCATCAATATTTTATCCCTCAGAATAACAATCAATATACATCTTTAATCATCTTTTTGCACTCTGAGCCAAAGATATTCATTTTATATCACCAAATTAGTCATGTTCATCTCAACACTGCTCATCTTTTGCACTACTTTACGGGCAAAGATATTCACTGAATTAATCATTCATCTTTTGCACTACTGAAGCCAAAGATATTCATTTATATCACCATTTAGGACCGAGGATGATGAAAAATCAAAACATGGATTAAACTTTTTAGGAATAAGGTCACAACAAATAATTTGGAAAATATATATATATATATATATATATATATATATATATATATATATATATTATTTGTGAACAAGATGCAAACAAAGATCCACGAACAAGACCGTGAAAGAATGCAAAGATGAAAAGATTACAAGAATGACAAGTTCCAAATTTGATAAAAGTTCGGACCAATATTCCTATGAAATGATATTAGATGAAACAAAATTTCTAATCATTTCAGAAATTATAAAAGCAATACTTACCATAGTAAGTTCAAATTTAGGAATACGAGATGAAATAATATCGCTTACATAATATGGAGTATAAAAGAAAATAATATTTTTCTCCCGAGTATTGCAATAAAATAATATCCTTTACCTTAGTAGAAATTGGATTTGACCGAATATCGGATATTATTACGAGAAAATCTTGCGTAAAAAACTACGCTTAAAAAATATTCCTATACTCAAGAAAATACTCACAATACTCTAGAATAATAACTTCTGAATTTAGAAATGGTGTGTTGAGGAAGGAGGGTTATCCCTCTATTTATAGTGCAGGACGGAGGAAGATTTAAACAAGGTCACCTAATTTCCTCCGCCCACCGCCTAACTTTTCCCTCTATTCCACTCTTGCCTAACCATTTCTCTGCCTAACCTCATCTTTCCTTATGGTGAGGGCCCACAATTGGAAAATGAACTTGCAGGAATCGTCTATCACCAACCACTCTTAAGAAGAAAAATAAATAAAGCATTCAAATAATATTTTCGTTCCTCCCTTTTGTCAAACTCCTCTCATTTTCTTATAGGAGAGGACCCACCCATTTTGAAAAACTTTATTTGCAGGAAACCAAAATTCACCCACCCACTTCCACCAATTCATGGTATAATAACTTATTTCATAATTTAGGTCCCACAAAAACCACTTTGCAGCAAAATCTCACCAACTAAAACAATGATACAAACAAAGTATTTCAAATACATTTTGTTTACTTCCGTTCTTAATTAATCCGCATGCTTATATAATAATAATATTATTAAACAATTATAATATATTATAATAATATAATTGAATGAATATTTAATCAGAAATTATAATTCCACAAAAATATGTCAAACTTCAAACAATAATTTCATGCTAAAATTCCTTCTTTTATAACCACATAAAATAAATAAATCCATCATTCATATCCATATCAAATAAATATTTTCTTATCATATAAATCAATAATTAATTATTCACAAATAATATTACAGAACCACAATTATGACAACCAGGCCGTTCTCAGGAAAGAGGGGGCTTTCCAATAAGGATTTCTCCTTACTGGCGCGCAATTAGATGACTTAACCTTTCATTGACAGAACTTTCTAGACATTGCCAATAATGTTATCTAATAATATCATTCAAATAATATGAATTATTGATATGATAATGGGAAATCTTGTCTTAGTGACAATTATTGAACAACAATAATATAAAATATCAACGCAAAGAATTATTGAATCAATAAAATAAAATATTGAATAAAGAATTCACCGTAGCAATTATTGAGTAGTGCCTTCTTACGTAAGAATCAATAATTCAACAATACTGTGCAATACCGTGTGCTACTGTACAACCACGCGTATTACTGTATTTTAACCACCAAGTAATCCAACAGTGTTAACGGTAAAAATTATGTCGTTATTTATAAAAACCCAAATTTGTCGTTTTCTTCATCCGACCATTATTCCGTTATGGGGCCCACAATTGACTGCGCCGTCGTACGGAGATTCCCGACAATAAAAATATTCTACGACCAAATGAATATTCCCCGACAAAAAGAATATATTTTGTAACCACTTGCTTATTTTGTAAAATTTTCACATTTCACCCATAACCAAAGCATTATATCAAATTAACCCTTATTAATTTAGAATAATGAATAAAGGAAAATTCAATTTTATTTATAATAAGTTGGGGTCTTACATAAAACACAAGATGTCTGGCGTTGTTGCCAAGAAGATACTTGCGGTATTGCACCAATTATTGAAGGCACTACTCAATAATGGTTACAGTAATTACCTTCATGATTTTATTTTATTGATTTAATAATTCTTTGTGTTGATATTTTGTATTCTTGTTGTTTTAATAATTGTCATTTGACGATTTTTTATTATCTAACAATAATTCATATTATCTGAATAATATTATTAGATAACATTATTGGCAATGTCTAGAAAGTTACATCTGCCGAGAGGTTTGGTCATCTAATTTGCGCCAGGTAAGGAGAGATCCTTATTGGAAAGCCCCCTCTTTCTTGGGAACTGCCTGGTTGTCAATAATGTGATTCTATAATATTATTTGTGAATAATTAATTATTGATTTATATGATAAGAAAAATATTGATTTTATGAGGATATAGATGGAGAAAATTTTAATGTGACAATTGTTGAAAATTAATATTTTATCTTTTTCGATAAAATAATTTATTTAAATATATTATTTTAATAATATATTAATGGTGATATTTTTACAATGAATGTGGAATATATGAGTATATGAGGAGGAAGAGTATTTTGTGGCATTAAATGTTTAACACATGTTTTGTGTGTTGGTGGAAACAATTATTAATAGAAATTTGATTATAAACGTAAAATCGCTTGGTTTGTGGATTTCGTTCAATTTCAGTTTGGAATTTAGGAAAACTTCCTTCTTCAAAGTTGTAGAGAATTGAATTTCCTATAAAAACACGCAAGATTCGAATTTTCTGATAAAATGGCTATTTATTGTGAATTATTGAAGTTCTGGAGTTCCGAAATAATTGATTTTTGGAAGTTTTTGTTATTTATTTGAAGAAAAACGTTTTTTGTACAATTAGTGGGCTCACATGTGTTATCAATGTGCTGAATTTAAATCATCAAAGGTGGGCTAAGGAAATTTATAATATATATTAATTTTTTATTAAATTTTCTACTTTGGTGTTCTAAGCATTTTCCTATAAATAGGGTGCTTAGGTTAGAATTGAAAATCACACCAGAAACTGAAAACTTCTCTATGTTTTTCTCTTGATATATTGAGCGTATTCTTGTGAGTATACTTTTGAGTGTTCTTTATACTGCAAGTCATACTTTATATACTGTGTTTCAACTAGAAGTAATGTCTTTCGAGGTAAGGGATATTATTTTTTCAGAATGATATTATTTCTTCAATATCATTATCTTTGAAATATTGATCTGAAGTTTTTATCAAATTTGGAACTTTTGGTGCTCTGAGTTACTTATTCACGTATACGACCTTTTCATTCACGAATCTGACTATTCATCGAAAAATGAAAATTTTCTATTTTCGTCTAAAATATCTATTGTGGATACTAGCTTTGATTGTATCCATGTTTTGATCATTCTTGAATTTTACACCACTATGATTATTTATGAGGTATTTTTGGATATGAAATAAATTGAAATACTGAATCCGTAATACTTGTTCTTTTGTTTCACCGGATTCGTTTTTTTAAATATTTTTTCATCATCTTCATCTTAAATGATGATATTACTAAATATCTTTGGCTCGTAGTGCAAAGATGAATGATTTCTTGATGAATATCTTTGGCTGTGGTGCAAAGATGAGCAGTGTTTAGATGAACATGATCGATCATGAATATCTTTGATGCGTAGTGCAAAGATGAATATTTGATTCAAGATATATATTGATTGATGTTACGAGGATAAAATAATGATGATGGATTTGTTAAATTCATAGATATCGATGGATTTCATCCTCTACGTAACTCTTACATGAATTAATATTTTCCGCTGCGAATATTGATCTAAAACTTGTTGTTTAATGTATTCTCTCGAGATTTTTCCTGTTGAAGACTAACGATAATTTGTTGTATATTATCTTAGTCATAATATTCTTCTTACCGGGCTAGTTGAGCTCACCCTTTTCTTTTTGTTCCAGTTTTCTTCCTGTGAGGCGAGAATGTAGCGAAGTCTTAGTCGGGGTATGGAATGAAGGTTTTAGAGAGAGTTGTTTAGTAGTCCTCACCATTTTTATAAAATAATGTATCAATAATTATGATGGGGATTTATTTGGGTATAGATATTGTCTAGAAGATAATATTTGTATTTAAACTCACAGTTTTATGTTGTATTAATAAAGTTGTAGTTGTTTCTGTACCATGTATTGACAACTCAGAATGGGTGATGTATACCTATTTTGGGGTCGTCACATATAGCTTCATCGATGATCAATTTGATTGTTGCAGTAGAGGGTAAGGTCACCCTTGCCACCAAACAGATCGATCATGTGAGTAATTATTTGATCAGTGTGACATATGAAAGAATAATCTAATGTCTCTCACAATATGGTTTTGGAATTTCTATTGTTGCATAGGTAATGAACATTCAAAGTAGTGAATTGTTACAATTGTTTCTAATATGATAGTTGTGGTATTCCTATTGCTAGATTATTTGACTTTTTGTGAGAGGTTTTGTCTCTGATGAAGAATCATGTATTAGGCATTTATGATCATTGGCATTCTTGTTGCACTCCCTGCTACGGATATGCTTTCACTTGAAAAATTATTGTTTCAGTCATTTATCGATGATTTATAGTTAACAACATTTTTGATTGTCTAAAAAGAATTGTCAGATTAAGGCGTTTACTTTGTTTTTGGTTCACTTTGAGAGTGATAAATTTGAGATACACAAGAACAGGATTTTATAATTTATATGAGCTCTTGTTTTTTGTTTGTTTGTTAAAAAACAAGAGAGAGAGAACTTAACTTAACTTTTATATTTGTTGTGCTTTTTCTATTGCTATTTGGTGTCGAGCTATTTTTGGTTGTTTTTATAAATGATTTTGCAGCTGGGTGTTTTAAAGTGAGGGTAATTAAGTTTTTAGCCAAATAAAGTAACACAGTTAAGACGGAAACCACTTTTTCATTTTAATTCAAAAAGTCGGGAGTTTAAATGTAGCTTTACTGACCCCAGGTGGTTAAGTGGGAAACCGCTCAAACCCCAGGTGGTCATCTGAACTTAACCCAATTGTTTTTAATCCATAATATGAATAGATTAAGAAAGTACTATAAATAAGGCTACGAGGGAGTCTTATTTTTTAAAGGAAAGAAGTTTGGTAGGAAGAAACCAAAAAAATAAATTGAGATAATTATAGTTTGTTGTTCGTGGGTATTCGTCGCCATCTCCGTTCAATTGAAAACTTGAAGAATTTATTGCTTGAAGTGTTTTTAAGTGGTGAAGTTAATTAGGTTTTTTTACATAATTAAAGATAAATTTGTATTTTCTTGATTTATTATGCAACATCAAGTTTTAGGACATAAAATTTGAGAAAATTATTATAAGCCTGTTATTTTAATATAGTAAATATTCGGAGTTTGATATGTGATTTTTTTCTTTAAGGGTTTTCCATGTTAAATATTGTGTCTTGTTTGTTTGTGGATGATTAATTATTTATTATTTTTATTCTCATTATTGAGTTTGTTGATTTTCTAATTTAATTGCACAAAAGAAAAAAAAATCCTGAGATTAAAATTATTTTTAGGTGTTCTTTTTTCTAACACTATATATATATAATATTGTTGAAGTTTTATAAATTAATCAACTATGTGTTACATGCACATTTTAAATCCTTTATTATGTAAATGTAATGAACCCAAGAGAGAAGCCTGATGAACTCAAATAAATAAACAATAAAATGCTGAGTGCAACCTACACGTCTATAGGAAATTAGGAATAGGATATTAAAAATATTTAAAGGAGGGGTGGATCTAGTCTCTTAGACAAGGATGTAAATGAGTCGAATCGAGCTTAGTCAAGTATTGAATTATTTAGATTTGGTTCATAAAATTTATCGAGTATAAAATAATATTTGATTGAGGCTCGCTTAGCTACCGAGTTGAGCACAATCTCGAATCGAGCTCGAACAATTTGAACTTTTCGAACGAATATGATTTGAATATCAATAGAAAATTATAATTTAAGGATGTTTGAGTAATTTATCGAATTTTAAAATGTATTCATATTTGAATCATTTATATTTCAAGTCAAGCTCGAACCAAACTTTTAATCGAGTGAGTATGAATCGAGCCCAAACTATCCGCTCATTTTACGGCTTTACTCTTAGGTTAGTGGGGTAAAATTTAAAATAAACAAATTACTGCAAAAAAATAAAAATCTAATAAAATAAATTACAAAACAAAATAATGCCCAAATATTATTTTTAATAACATTTTTGATAGTTCATCACTTAAAATTATTGTATGATAGTTTTATTTTTAATAGTTACAAAAATTCACAAGTAATTATAAAAAAAATCTCAAAACAATTGTTAAATTTATGAAATTATAAATAAAAAATACAACATATCAAATTTTCTCTAAAGTCGAACTAGTAGGAAGAATAAAGTCAAGCCGCTAGGCGAGAAACAAATAGACAAAGAGTATTATAGTGACCAAGGTAATATAGAATATGAACTTTGAAGAATTTAATATTTTGACTACAATTTAAAAATTCTAAAAAATTAATATACATTTTGAAAACAACAAAGATAATAATTAAAATCAATTAGTTTACAAGTTATTAAAAATTCAAAATTGATATAAACTCATTCGAGTTTGAAAACAATAAAGATAATAATTAGTACTAGTGTTTTATAGTAGTTAGTTTACTAATTGTTATATTTGTTGTATTAAAATTAAATAACTTAATATCAATTTTAAATGTTAATATTTTATGAATTAATTTTAAAATAATTAAGTCAAAATATATGTCTAATTTTAGAACAGAAATAATATTTTTTAATTTAAAATTTAAATTTTTTATTAAACAATCTAAAATTTTATTCTTTCGGTTTAATCTTGAAAATTCAATGAAATCAATTGACCCGACCGTCTCTAAACTAGTTTAGATATGCTCCTGATTTAAAGTCACAAAGATTAATTATAATAGCACCGATCCATCATTTGACCTGAACAAAATGAAAATAAAATAAATATTAAAATCAGTTTTGATAAAGTCCAACTCAGCTTCGATCGTTTCATTATTCAACTTGGTAACAATATATATATATATATATATATATATATATGACTTATATGTTCTTATCCAACTTTAATTATTTATTTAACGACTTTTAAATTCCTCTTTTTATTTGATATTCGTTTTTAATTATTTATATTTTAGAGATTCTTCTTTGTTATGTTTGGATGTTAAACTATAACATTACATTTAATCTTCCTCACCTTAGTTCCAAAATACAAGATGATGTTTGATTTTTGAAATCAAATTCAAATTTAATATTAATTTGATTAATTTTAAATAAATTATCTAAAAACTACTACTATTATTAATTAAAAAAAATATTATTATTAAAAATTAAATAAAGTAAAAATATTTAAATTGATTTCAAAACCTGAAATATCATTTTTTGTCATTTGGATGTTACGAGCCTTTTGACTTGCATACAAATAAAAGGAGAAAAATTGGACGTCTCATTATCACTACGACTACTACTATTATTAATTGTTATTGTCAGTAGCTAATAAACCAAAATACTAAATTTGAAACCCACCGGCAATTGTTTTGTTTTACTCCACTGAAGAAGAGGGGAGGGGGGTATTATAAGCTACTCCTAGGTTCAATTAACAACAATGGACCAGCATCGTATCAACAGTACGTATATCAACTCGCTGCTGCCTGCCTGCTTTTTTAAACCTACAGAGCAGATGCACTCACCAGCCGTTGATTTTTATTTTGCGCAGGACCATCTAGTCCTTCCCTCCGTTAGGCAGATGAATGTGGACCCCGGTGATCCGTATGTTATGGCAATTTGCATTGCCATCTTTATTCGCGTGTGGGTCCCAGGGTGTGGGATCTCTGCGCTGCGCTGCGCACCCCTTTGCACGATAGCGAAGGCAGATGTGGTTTTGTTAAATGATGATAATCATTAAATAAAGAAAGAAGCTTAAATTACGTTGTCGCGTGATATCTGAGATTCTAATATAGCGGGACTTGTTTTCATACGTTGTGAGAGCTTAGCTTAGCTTACTGCTGAAAAATACTCCATTTCCATTTTCCTTTTTCTGAAACAATACTCCATTTCTATAAAATCGATATATATCAAACTAGTTTATTATTTGTTTGTTTGTGCTTTTATACTGATGATGAGCCAAAACGCATAGTTTCGAGATCTTGAATCAGGAACGGCCATCTCCCTGATTCGATTGGTATGACATTTCTAATTAACTCTCTCGCTGCTGATGGGGATTGATTGATTATACACGATCATTAGTCATTACATTTAATCTCTCTTTCCTTTTTAGAAAGTATTTAATTTTCGGGTTTTGATTTAGTTATTTTTAGCCTCACTTCCTTAGCTGCACCTAATCTTTGTCTTGTTTTCGATTTCACAAATGTTAGTATGACTTTTATTTCTTCTTTTTTTATCACTAAACTGCTGTAATAAACTTTATTTATTCTTTGTTTTTGGTGCTATTATAATCAAACTCTTATATTGTTTTGCTCATAAATCAGCTTCTAAGATCGAGTTGTTTATGAGACTTTGATCTTGGCTGATCTCCTAAACCATATTTTTATACTAAAATGTATTCTTTTGCGTACGTGTATGTTAAATCGGATCTATTTTAAATAAATAGATGAAAGGCCATTGTTGTGGGGTGCGATGTAGTTATCTCTTCTTACATAACTAAGTTCTTCAAGCTGGATTCTTTTTTTTTTTTGTTACTCGTCTAATATGTCGAAAAGATGACGTGATGGATTTACTGGTAAATCACATTTGACATCAGAATAGGATGTTGTTCAGGTTGATGTAACCTCATATTTAAGCGAGTAACGGGCTACTCGCAGATGCCATTAAGGAGAATGATTATGGTTTAATTGGAAATTTCCGAGGGTTCTTGTCTTAGTTTTAGACGTTGGTGTTTAATAATATCAAACTAGTGGATTTGCTGTCTGGGTTTAATTCAAATCCGTACATTTTTCTGCTTAGAAGACATTTTTGCACACGTTTGAAAACAAACAATGAAAAAAATGTGCAACAAAGCAAACAAAAACACACTTAGATTTGATTTGCTGAATTTATGTCTGGGTTTAATTCAAATCCGTACATTTTTCTGCTTAGAAGACATTTTTGCACACGTTTGAAAACAAACAATGAAAAAAATGTGCAACAAAGCAAACAAAAACACACTTAGATTTGATTTGCTGAATTTATGTGGAAAATGCTTTCAGGTGCATCATGGCATCAAAATTAAGTGCGGGAGACAGTAGGACCAGAAGTTCTGTATCTATTTTTATAGTAGTTGGCTTGTGTTGTTTCTTTTATTTATTGGGAGCATGGCAGAGAAGTGGGTTTGGGAAGGGAGACAGTATCGCTTTGGAGATGACCAAGAGCGGTGCGGACTGCAGTGTGCTACCAAATCTAAATTTTGATACCCACCACAACGGTGATGCTGGGATCATTGATGACTCTGGCTCAAAAGTTCAAATTTTTAAGCCATGCCACTCTCGTTATACGGATTACACGCCCTGTCAAGATCAAAGTCGTGCAATGACCTTCCCAAGGGAAAATATGAATTACCGAGAAAGGCATTGCCCTCCTCAGGAAGAGAAGTTGCATTGCCTCATTCCTGCCCCCAAAGGATATGTATCCCCATTTCCATGGCCAAAAAGTCGTGATTATGTACCTTATGCCAATGCACCTTATAAGAGCTTGACCGTCGAGAAGGCTATTCAGAACTGGATTCAATATGAGGGCAATGTCTTTAGGTTCCCTGGTGGAGGGACACAGTTTCCTCAAGGGGCAGATAAATATATTGATCAGCTTGCTTCAGTGATACCAATTGAGAATGGGACTGTAAGAACTGCTTTGGACACTGGTTGTGGGGTATGTTGAGTTTCTTTAATCTCTTTAGAATCTTTGTCTCACATGTATTTATTTTATTGTGAGTTGTGTTGATATTTGCGCTCTATGGTATTCTGTATTGTCTTTCCTCTAACAACTTGTTATATCATTTAGGTTGCTAGTTGGGGTGCATACCTTTGGAAGAGAAAGGTTATAGCAATGTCATTTGCACCTAGAGATTCTCACGAGGCACAGGTTCAGTTTGCTCTTGAGAGGGGAGTACCTGCTGTTATTGGAGTTCTAGGAACCATAAAAATGCCATATCCATCTAGAGCTTTTGACATGGCTCACTGTTCTCGTTGCTTAATTCCGTGGGGAGCTAATGGTGAGAATTAAATCACAAATGCATTTTTACTGCCATTAGAGAAATAGCGCCAATATAAAGTCCTGTCCAAAGGTTGAAATTATTTTTTATGACTGTAGATATTTGTGTCAATTTATTCGGAATCTTTCTCTGCAGGTGGACTTTACATGATGGAAGTTGATCGAGTTCTGAGACCTGGTGGCTATTGGGTGCTTTCGGGTCCTCCAATCAATTGGAAGAACAACTACAAATCATGGCAGCGTCCTAAGGAGGAACTCCAGGAAGAACAAAGGAAGATTGAAGAAATCGCGAAACTCCTTTGCTGGGAGAAAAAATCTGAGAAGGGTGAAACGGCTATATGGCAGAAGAGAGTAAATGCTGATTCTTGTCGTGCTTCACAAGCTAATGCTTGTGAATCATCAGATCCAGACAACGCCTGGTATGGTTCCTTTTTTGATATTTTTTATGAACTAATTATGTTCTCAGTTAAATTGCTGATATACATAAATATAATCAGAACAAGGAAGATTGATTTACTATGTTGTTTACTATGGACTTTACCCCTTGTGCATGTTTGGTACAAATTTGCTTCATTGTTGCGGCTAAAACACTTATTTGATTATTGTGATGTACATGTTTAATCATATCTGTATCGTTAGAAATCTGTATAATTGTACAAATTTGTGACCATGTACAATTACAAAGGTAGGATCATTGTTTGTTTGAGCCGCTTTATTTCCATGGATGACTTGTATATCTGAAATTCAAGCCTCAACTATATAATTGGCGCAGTTGTCTCAGGGGTCTGCACAGGCTGTTCCATCAGACATATCTCTTATGTTAGATCTTGCATTAAGTGCAGAGTTAGGGATTGAACCACTAATTTACTGTGCTTTTTTGGGTGGTACTAGGTACCAAAAAATGGAGGCTTGCATAACTCCATATGCCAAATCAAATGGTGATGAAGCTGGTGGGGAGCTCAAGGCATTTCCAGAGAGGCTTTATGCTGTCCCTCCCAGAATTGCTAGTGGATCTGTTCCTGGAATTTCTGTTGAGACTTACCTGGATGACAACAAGGAATGGAAAAAGCATGTAAATGCTTATAAAAGAATTAATAAAATTATTGATTCAGGAAGGTATCGCAACATTATGGACATGAATGCTGGGCTGGGAGGTTTTGCTGCGGCTCTGGAGTCTCCCAAGTTGTGGGTTATGAATGTTGTACCCACTTTGGCTAAAAATACTCTCGGTGTTATATACGAGCGAGGACTGATTGGCATCTATCATGACTGGTATAAATTCTGAACTTTGTTCCTTCTGCTCTAACTGCTGGAGACGATGCATTTTCAGAAAATAATTGTTTAAATAAATTAGGCTTGTTTGGACAGTTTCTTGAAACTCTTTGCTACGTTTTTTTCAATATTGGGTCGCAATACTTGTTTGGCTAGCTTAAATATTAATGAGTCTAGAAATGAGAGTGTATTATTATTATTATTATCAAATATTAAGGTTTTTGTATTGCAATAGCTATCTTTGCTTTATTTGCATGCTTTATATTAGCAGCTACTGTAAATAGTGGGATGAAAATCTCATGCGCCTAAGCCTTTAATTTCTTAATATTTTCTTTTTCCTTTTTAACCCTATAAATGAGATATATGTTCAGTTGCTATTCTCTTTGTGTTCAGGTGTGAAGGTTTCTCAACTTACCCAAGGACTTATGACCTTATTCATGCCAATGGCCTTTTCAGTTTGTATAAGGACAAGTAAGTACTATTTGTGCTTTGAAGTTCAGTTTCTAGGCTCCTCGATTTTCCTCCAGCCACAGACATCTTTGTGTAATTCACAAATGACTTTTGCTTACCAGCATTAATACAGTTGTGGAATCTTACTGACCTAGCAAACTGCGTTTTGGTACTTGTGTTCTCAAACATGGTACTGTAATGTACCACCAATACTTTAAATTTAGTGTACCTGAAAATTTCATTGTTTTACCTATATTGCACAAATATCAATATTCTAACCTAGTGTTGGATGCTCAAACAATACATTTGTGCTAAAATATTTATAAAACAATCAGCTTGTTTGTTGATTAAACTAAAAATCTTGTCTAAGACTTGGGTTTATTACATTTATTCTAATAGAATTCCTGACACTGCTCGTTACCATAGTCAGTCAACTCATGAGCATCATCGCACTTAAATTTGAGTTATATTTCTGATTAAATATTGTAACAGGTGTGATTTTGAAGACATTCTTCTGGAAATGGATCGTATCCTGCGTCCAGAAGGTGCAGTTATAATACGTGATGAAGTTGAAGTAGTTGTGAAGGTGAAGAAGATGGTGGGAGGAATGAGATGGGATACTAAAATGACAGACCACGAGGATGGTCCCCTTGTTCCCGAGAAGATTCTTATTGCCGTCAAACAGTATTGGGTTGTTGGAGAAAGCAACTTCACCTCTTCACGGTGACTTGAAGTAAATGGCACAGGGGCAGCATGATTTGAAGCGGCAATGCTTCTGTTTGTATTGCAAGTTATTTATTTTTGCTTTTTACATTTTTGGTAGATGAGGTTTATCTTAGAGAGGAAAATGGAGGGTGGTGGATCTTATGCTCTGTATGTTTGATTGGCTCACAAACAGTTGTTAGTAAAGTTTACTCCTATTTAGTTATGGTTGCTAAGCAAATGTTTCTTTTACTGTCCTCCATATATTAATTATTTATTGGGCAATCAACTTTGTATTGGCAAAGGCAAAGCTATATGAAAATACTTGCTTGTTTTTCTTGTAAATAATATTTATACTCTATTATTAAGCAAGAGGGGTTGCTAGTGTGTGCCTATCTGTAGAGCAATAATATTAATTATATTGCCCATATACTTCTTATCTATTCAGAAATTACTCATTTTAACATTTTTTATATTGCAAATTACCATGTGTTTTATGTTTGTATAAATGGTATGGTGATAAGGGTGTTTTTATACAATATATGTCCAATACTTTACAATGATAATAATTGAGACACACTATTTTCATATGAATTTTTAATATTTTATATTTTTCTTTTTTCTCACTTTCTTCTAATGTAAGAAAAAATTATATAAAAATATCAAAAATACGTGGGTGTTTATTATGAATTAATTACCTTGTGTGGGTGATTGATGGGTACATTCATTCTTGCATTTTATTTAGAGCACACTTCAAAAGGCTGTTTGGCTGCTAGTTTTACCATCATACAAAAATATAAATTTTAATAATTAAGATTTATTAAGGAAAAAGTTGAAAATAAAATCATGTTTAAAGCTTCCCCTAAATCCACTCTAATGTTTAAAAAAATATATGTTAAAAAAAGAGTAGTCAAATATATATAGAACTCCCAATATTCATTTTCGGACGTAGGAACAAATGTAATCGCTGAAATAAAGAACAGGGTTGGTGGGGGGACAAATAAGACAGTCGCTCATCTTGCAGATTTCTGCTAAATGAAGTTCCAACTTACTTAAAATTATATTAATGAATCTATTATAATCTCTATATTACCATCTATTTACCAACATAATAAAATTTGGATATATATATATATATATTCATCGATTTCTTTAAATATTTCAGCTTAAATAACGTTTTTTATTAAAGCTACGTGCGTTTTGGAGGAGCGTGGTGGCATTTTGTAAATACAATGCCACCGCGTATTTACAAAAATGCCGCCGCGTCCCTCCAAAACGCAGCGTAGTTTTAATAAAAGAATATTATTAAAATGAAATCTTATAAGAGAATCTTTTAATCTTTTGAATATATATATATATTTCAAATATATAGCAACTCACAAAAACATTAAAAAAAAAGTGTTTTCGTACTCTTTTTCTATATCTATAGAAATATATCAAAACGGTTTTTCATACCATAAATTAAACTTAGTTTTAATATCTTTTTACCTACATTCAACAGAAAATTGGATAAATTTTAATTTAAAATTGATCAAATTTAATTTCTAAATTCAAAATGAGCCAGCTTTTGCTGGAGGGAGGGAGTAGTAATTATGTTCCATAGCTTAATCAATCTAGGCCATTGTTAAAAAACAATGTGAAATGGAAAATCAGTGCAGGTAGTCGGGCCACATAACGGAGGCAAACGGTGTCGTTATACGGAAGTCACTGGGAACAAAGAAGGTTGAGATAGGGTCACAGTGCTGCGGCAGATGAAGAGAAAATACAAAAAAATGAAATTTAGGCGAGGCGAGTCGAGTTGAGTCTTGACAACCAACACATGCACGTTTGACTTTAAGTAAAGTAGCTCTTCAAGCGTGGATTGGATTGGATCAGTAAGAGAGTGGTCGAGTAGGGTGTTGTGGTGATATTGAGCACATCCCTCTGGCACCTCTTCCAAAACTCTATAAAAATCCACATTTTCACTAATAATACAAACAAAACCTCCATACTTGGCTCTACTTGAAACAAGGTCTGCCACAAATAAAATTTAGTACTGGCCCCTTCCCTTCTTTAGATATATATATATATATATATATATATATATCACTTTGCTGAATTTTTCTTTTTCCACATACCATATCCAATTACATTATAGGAACCAGACTTGGTTATGGTGAAAACTTCAATAGCCATTGCAAAAAAAACAAACATGTAAAAGGGGATATCTTTTTACTTGGGCTTGAAATTTCAGAAGTCAACTAACAAAATACTACTACTTATGTCAGAAATTTTCAATTTTTAAACCCCGAATCTCAGACTTGATATCCACTTCAACTGTAAAATGATTTTTTTTTTTCATCTGGGTTTTCGAAACAATTCTGTCTCTGGCAAGTTTTCTGTATTTTTTAATTGCAAAAATTATTTGCAGCAGGAGAGAGAATGTTCATGGTTGTCTTTTTAGTGTGATGGTGGATCTTTTGTGGCCAATAATCCTCTGAACCAAATCCACAAGCCAACAAAAGGTGCTGGTATTTCTTGTTATAATTTGAAATGAGGGATGAGTTTTGTGTGGGTCAGGAAGAACCCTGCATGCCTACAAGTGCATGTGTCACAAATTCCTTATAACCTCCACTATTTTTCAAACTTCCAAGAATGTACTGAAAACGAAAACCCATTTCCATAAATTTAACCACAGGAAAAAAAAATCATATTGTAATTAAAAACGCATGTATTAGAACATCCACTTGTTCTATTATTTGGTCATATGGTGGATAAACCATGCATCACTTTCCAGCATTAATGGTGAAAATAATGAGTGCTGTCGCAGATGATTTGATTATCTGTAATGTAATCTAATCAAATATCATTAGGATTAGACGGAAGCCTAATCCTTATTGCAATTATCATGAAGCACTAGATATATAGCGTATCTGATGATTACAACAGTTAACTAGTATGATTTGGTCTTCCCATTAAATCACTTAGATCTATCTATCTATCTATCTATCTATCTATCTATCTATCTAATAATCAAAAATCTTGTTTTTTTAGCAGTGAATGACTGATTGTTTACAAATGAAATAAGAGGAAAAAGGGAGGAATGGTAAATAGGAACGAGGTATTGCTTTTTGTTATACACAATCAACATCAGAGTTGCATGACAATTGACAAATATGTTGGGAAGGGTAAGAACACTTCTCTAGTGAAAGGTTGTGATAAACTTTCAATTAAGGCACACGCAAAAGCATATGGGCCAACCTTTGTACCTTTAATACTCTTCCTCATGTCTACTTAAAGAGATGATTCTCAATTAGCCTGATCATAGAGCCTCTCTCATTTCTTCCACTTCCTCTCCTACCAACTTTCTCCCCCTATAACTAATTTCGGCCTCTTCTTACTCCAACCCCAACCAAATCTATAAGGCCTCAAGAATTAGTAGGTCTCTCTAGCCCCTCAATTCATGACTAGTTTTTTCTTGCAAAAATAAATAAATTAGCATATTTATATTTTTCTTTAGTAGTTTGTGATTCTTCCCGAGTTTTTCTTTTCCCATGACAATGGTTACTTCAACAACTGCCTGCAACACCAATCTCTCGAAAACATTGTCATTTGAAAACGGCAGAAATCACCGTGATGTCTCCTTTTCCTCTTACTTGAATGGTGATGAAGGAATTTTGGTTCTCAATTTTTCCGAGTCGGGTCAAAACATAAGCTCTCCCCTCTCCAACTCACACGACCATGTTTACCTTGGTAAAAAGAAAGTTAAAGACACAGAAATTGGAGTCTTTTCTGCAGAGAAGTACTTCAAGGGGGCAATGGATGATGATGGAAACCCAAAGATTGCCGACAAGAGTACTACAAAGTACCAGCATGAGAAAGATATACAGGTTAATATAGATCCTGTGAAACCAAAAGCTCAGCCTGGTACCCCAAGTATTCGTTCTGTATCAAGTGGGAATAGCCAAAGCGTGCTACTGCCAAGAAACAAGCAGCACAAAAAGATGAGCAAAGTCCAGACCAAAAGTTTCCTATCTAGTCTTGGTTGCGGCTGCTCCTGCAATGACAAGAATTCTGTTGACATTGATGACCATGTTAGCGAAAACAGCGGGGTAGCTCAAAGCAAAGCAATCACAGAACAACCCAAGAAAGCTGGTGTTTTAGTTCATACAAGTAAGTCCTTGTCAAAAACATGGGCAGAGGACGATACGCAGTGCAAGAAATTCGACGAGATGGGAGCTAAATTGAACAGAGAAGACTGTTTTTGCTTCCCAATTTTGAATTCTAAACAGGAAAATCTGACAGTTAAAGTGAAGTTACCAGAGGGAGGAGATGATGCAACACGGAAATCATTGGAGGTATTTGGCTCTCCTATACTGGAGAATAAAAAGAAATCTCCAAGTTTTGAAAGGAAATTAAGCATGTTGACGTGGGATGTAGTTACTCCAACAGCGGAAGAAACTGAAATTCCCAGAAATCCAAATGTAATGTACAATGACACAGAGAGTGATGCAAGTTCAGACTTGTTTGAGATAGAGAGATTCTCAACCAAAAGCAACTCGCTTCTAGCTAGGCAAACATCAGATGGAATGTCCAGTTGTGTCATCCCAACCACTTGCTACGCCCCAAGCGAAGCAAGCATAGCATGGAGTGTTGTCACAGCCAGTGCTGCCGATTTCTCCATAATGTCGGACTCAGAGGAGCTCACAACAGCAGCAAACACGAGAAATCCCAACAGAATAGTTAGAAATGCCAAAAGTGCTCCAGGGAAAGAGCTCAATAAGCGGGGTCCTACTGTTCTTTTGGGTTGTAAGAGCCACAAAGCTGTGAGAGTTGTAGGAGACGCGCACAAAATAAGTCCTGGACCCCAAGGGCGCTGCAGGTTGGATCCTTGCAAACCAATGGCAAAATTTCAAGCAGAGACTAAGCTAACAGGCTTTGGTTCAAGACACGGGCACAAGGCTTTTAATACACGCTCAGTCTCTCCTGCACATACTTCACATCTCTTGTACATACAGTAGTAGTATAGGATTATGTTCACTAATAATGTGTATTATGCTTATACAGAGCAGCTGCTTTTCAGTCTTGCACCAATCGCGAGAGATATTTGACTTGTACTAGCAGTAGAAGTGAATTCTATAATATAAATTGTTTCCATCTTATCTCTACATCCATATAATTTAAAGGTTGCAACCCAAAAGAACAAAAAGATCATTGAGGCCCGTTTATTGTTCAGAATCTCAAGTTCTTAGCTAGAAACTTAAAAAATAAAGAGTGTTTTATACTATTCATTGGTTTTTGACAAACTTTTTTCCTGAAGGAATAAATCTAAATGAGCACATACAAGCGAAAGTTGATTTTAGCCATCTGCCTTTTCTTTGCAGATTACTTTAAAGCTCCAAATTACAACTTTTGGTTGAGTTTTTGTTTCTGAAAGTAGTTCAGTCAGGGGATTCTTAGAAGTTTGAAGGGTTAGCATCTTACTTGTATCTCTGTTGAGGACCACCAGCAGGAGATGGGAGAAAAAAAGTTCAAGATTCTAAAGCATTGGGCTCGAATGTCGGCAATACAGATTATATAAACAATCAAAACTATAACACAGAATAAGTATAATTTATCTATAGAGACAAAGGTCATAAAATATTTGTACATCCCAGCTAGATAAAAAAAAAAAAAAAAAAGGTTCCCTTGATTAAGTTTTGATATTCAACCTATCTAAGCCATATTTTCTATAATCTTTGTCAATTCATCACCCAAGTGTTGCCATCAAAATTCATTCCGATTTACTAATGCAGTTATTGGCTTTCATCCACCTCCACTTTCAAGCTACACTAAATCTATTTAACATACACAATAGGACCATATCTACCAATGAGAGTTTCTTTTTAGAAAGTATGTTTTAATAATTAATGACTTTACGTTACATTACAGGGAAGTTAATTATTCTGCTTGCCTCAACACACACACTTGTGAACGTGTATAGTGTTGTTTGTGATTCTCTACCCTTAAAAGGTCACCCAACCCTGGATGAAGGATAAAACCCAAGTACATGTCAATCCAAATACAGCTGAAAGGTCTTCATCATATCTACTTTGAATTAATTTTGTTAAAAGTCGAGTTAGGGATCTTTCAATCATAATTTCACTTATAATAAAGAGAATTATTTAACAAAGGAATGTCATTTATGGTGACACGCTATTCTTGTGATAGTCACACCTACTCAGTAAGGATAAGCTGCTGAATCTCTCTCTCTCTCTCTCTCTCTCTCTCTATATATATATATATATATATATATATATGAAAAAGTTTCATATCCAAAGTTGGATAGGAGTTTTTAACCTTCCAACTTATCTCTGACCATTAATCTCTTCCGCACAATAGTTGTTCGGTCGGATAACTATTGTGTAGATGAGAACCCACAAATTATATCTCGTCCGCACAATAGTTATGCGGATGAGAGTAATTCCAGCTTTTGGATCAATGAATGAACGGTGGGATATGCGTTGGATAATATGAGCTCCTATCCAACTGTACTTATGGATCACTCCATATATATATATATATATATATATATTATAGGTCCTTGATTAACTATCATAATTTTCTCCTAATTGATACAATACTTATCAAATGAAACATCTATTTAAATGATGATGAAGAAAGTAGCATGTGACTAATGGGGTCGAGAGATAATACAGAAACACACAGAGGTAGATGTACCATAAATGCAAGGCATGAATGAATTTGTAACTAATTGGAGAGGGAAATCAAGTTACAGTATGATGTCTTGACTAAGAGATTCAAAAGGGGGCCAACTGTAATAATGTCAGTTAGGTCGCAATGCCAATGCAAGCCAGCCATAAGGGGTGTATCTTTGTCATGGACCAGATGATACTTAAGTGTGTTCTTGGTAGGGTTCTAACAGAGCTAACCATTATATGTATAGCCATGGAGAACTTTCAGAGAATTAAATATGAAACAGATAAAAGTTTGATTTTTGATGGAAAATAAGGTCCAGGGAGTATATAATGCTATCACTATCTCAGGCAGCCAATTTCATTAGCGGAATAATTAAGAACAAGGAATATTGGTCTCTGATAGAAAAAATGCACCAAGTTGTCCTTAATGAAGTTTACTACTTTAGAGCTGAATGAGAAATGGTGGAACATATTGACTAAAAGCCATAATGGCAAAAGGGAAAGGACACATAAATATCCGTCAACAAAATTTTCAAAGTAGATCCAAAAAATATCATAAGAGAATAATGAGCTTTTTCTAGTATTGAAGCACTTATCTATTTGACTGCTGCAGCTTATAACTACTACGGGTGAATAATGGGCTTTACCTCAATGTGTTGTTTTGGTAAGCTTTGAAGGAATAATTTTTTGAAGTTTAAGCTATGTTTGTCAAGCTTTCAGCATTTGACAAAGTTTTAATAGTCGTCTCGTCTGTCTGTCTCCAAGCAGCGTTTTCAACTGAACTGACAATGTCCTCCATGACAGAGGAAGCCTCGCATGTCCTTTGATGGTTCATCCCAAACTTCCATATCTAATTATTTGGCACAATTTTTAATTCAATTATCATTATAGAGCTGCAATTGAGCAATGTCAAATCATCAGAAATAATTACAACTTTTTTACAGCTAGCATGCCATGTACAACTTAAATCATACTCAAATGATTAGACAGGGATGATCATCATTGACAGACAGACCATGTAGCATGTAATTGTTCAGTAACGCATATCCTCCGGCTTCCAAATAAGAATAGACCAATGAAAGTTATAAGGGAAGAGTTTTGGTATTTATGAACAATTTAAATATTTGATGTATTTTTATTTATTAAGTAGTAGTTACTTACGTTTAGTTTATGTTTTTGACTTACTTTTTAAGTTTATTAAATTTTATTTATTTCTAGAGTTTAAATAGTATAAATTCAGAGTTATTATTATGAACTCTTATTATTCAAAATTTGTAAATTCCTGAAATTTCCGCTAAGAAGAGATCATTCCGCTAATACACAAAAGCAACACCGAGTACTAATATCTTTCATTATAATACTTAGAAAACTGGCTTCACTGCCTGAGATCATAAATATTGATTTGATCTTTTTGGATAAGTTGCTCATAAATATTGTTACATATGAACTCAGCCATACACCAAAGGTAACAGATACTAAAAACGAGATAGAAAAGGCCATACACACCTTCCAGGATACCAACAACTTGGTATGAGGTTCTCAGTTTAGGTATCAAAATCAACTTATATGGACAAGCACCCAACAATACAAACATACATAGGTATGTACAAGATACATAAACAATTAACCATCGTGGAAGACAATTAAAAAATAATTATTAAAGGGTTGATGAAAAAACTAATATAGCAACACATATTTTAACATATGGTATTGTAAAATGGATCAACTCTCCTTATAATCTGTAGTGGGTCGTGCTTCAAGGCCTCCACTTGCTCTCTTCTGTAGTGAGTAAGGCATGTAAGTACCAAGAATTCTATCCCACAAAACGAAAAATGGCTGTGAAAAGTTATATTTGTTGCCATAAAGCTGGTGGTGAATATCATGATAGGCTGAGTTGTTTTTAAAGAAGACATGGAAAAGGTTCCCCGGCAGCCACAATCCGCAATGGTCATCAACTGTTTTGATTGTAGCAAAGGAAAAGAAGAAGATGGAAGCTCGAGGGGACATGCCTGACAAAAGGAATGATAGAGCCCCACCGACTGTATCTAGGAGAAGCCCCTCCACTGGGTGATTGTAAAGAGCTCCAAATGCATAAGGGACAACAAGGCGATGATGCTGAGAATGTATGTGCCGATACAAGAACTTGTTATGGTGCATGTATCTATGCATGAAATATTGCCAGGTATCTAAGACCACCATTGCAATAAAGAATTGTCTCGCAAGAACAATCAGTGAAGACTGTTCCCCTGTAGCAGCATCAGTATCATTTCCAGTAACCTGCAAACACACAAATATTATAATAGATCAAGTTCACCAAACCAATCTATCATTAAGCATACGTAAATTTAAATTTACAACTTTCAATGAAAATCCAAAATGTGGAATTATATCCTCCCATCTAGCATTAAAATTATCATCATAAGACACATTCCAAGGACTATGTTTTGTGTAGACGATTGATTAACACAATCATAAGGTTACAAGAATTACTGGGTAGTAAATTAGTTTAGCATCCGCCAACCATCCAAAGTTAAATTAAGTGACTTTCCCCTCTATTTGCCAGATGGTTATTGAAGCTCTGAAGTCTGACCATGGGAATTGTGCCAGACCTCCAAGCTCCAATTCCATCATATGAACAATAACATTTTGGTCATGACCATGATATTCTCTTGAGAAAGTGCAGTATTGAATTGACATGAAAACAACAAACTGCCGAAGCATTTTCAATTAACAAAAATTGGCAGGAAAACAAAGGTTTAAATGCTGATATATACACCACACCAGCTAACATTTTCTAAAAGAAACAGATGAAGCAAAAGAAGAGAAACTGAACACCATAATGTTAATAAATTAAATGAAGCTAGACGTACATTTGGTAGGAAGACAATGAAAAAGCAAGGATGAAAAAACAGAAGGGATGGAATGAATACTTTTCAAAGAAAAGAAGTCACTTTTACCTCTTTTGTCTGGCAAAATAAAAAGGAAGTACCACTGAAAGATAAAGGTCCTAGTTAATTAACAATTAAGTCCTCTCAAGCAATTTAAGAGGGTAATAGTCAAACAATGGAACAGTCTCTTCCCACCACATAACCTTCAACAATTTAAAAAAATAAAAATTTTAAAAAACAATATTTTGTTGGATAAATAATGTATTTCAAAGGCGGATAAACAATATTTCTCTTAATAAGTAGTTACATTTTAAAATCTCTTTAAAGTGTATTAAAAGTAGGAAGGTAAGAATATATGTAAACACGTATATAAAATACCAAAGGTTATTGGGAACACAAATTTATTAAAATGTAAGAAATTTAGAATTTTGTGGACCAAGGTAGAGGGAAAAAAAAGGAAAAGAAAATTGAACGGAAAAAATTACAAATGATTTCATGTAAAAATTGTTAAAGATCAAGGACATTTTTGTCTTCTACAAATCCTAAACATTGAGCAAGTGATAGAATAGCTTCTTTTTTTATGGCAGCCTTTCAAATACAGACCAATAACATGTTTAGTGAGACCACCATCCAATATAAAACAATTAACCCACCCAAATCATCCACACTAAGCTTAACCTGACCCATTGAATCATGACTACATCGTTTTGAATGTGAGATTGATAGGATTGCTCATTTTGATGCTAAACTAAATAGAACACACTGATACGAATTCTAATAACCTCTTTGTTTGCAAATTTGAAAAAAAAAATGAAACAATAAGAAAGTTTTCCTAAGTGAAGACTCGTATGAGTTGTAGCAACACAATAAATGATGTGCTCTAAATAGAATAATTTTTCACTATGCTTATTGCAAAGTTAAGGCATTTTTAATAGTGTTCCTACTGATGGCTTGCGAGATAAGTTTGCTGCTTCCTTTTTTTTTTTTATTTTTTTTACTTGCAATAAAAGACTACAACTTTCTGGAAAATAAGTACCCAGGTTTAGCAGAAAGTGCAATATGATGCCAGGGTCCTACATAATTTACAAATGCAATCAAATTACACCTCTAGTGTGAAGCTAAAAATTAGCTAAAAATTAGACTTTGAAGGAAAGCAATCCATAAACATAACATCACCAATTCTACTAGAATACCGAATGCACATTCAAAACAAGGGTTTAAATGCAGTGTTCTAAATTATCAAATACGATTGAATTAAGGTGATATCATACTGCGCCGCATAACATTAATTAAGTAAACATACCATGATATTGCCTAGGGTGGTCATATGATTGATCAACTAGAAAATTTCCATTATATAAGATAACTCGCTCACTACTCAAAAGCCAGCCGGAAAGTGTATGACTAAGGGCTTTAGAATGCAAAATGAAGGGTCTGGCCTGCTGCTAAATAACACACTTACAACTTAATGAACCAGGTCCTTATTGTGCAAATAGGATCACCACGTCCTTGCTCAGTATTACTTAATTGTTTATCACGAGAGGTGAAAATTGAAAATAACCATTTATGATGAAAAGATGGGATTTTTGACATCACAATCACAATCCACGACCATGAAATAAATAATAGATCCAGGAAGGCCCAAATTGAGATGAGTATACCAAAATAACTGTTGAGCTTCTACAGGGTAGTTTGATTTCAAATAAAGTAATAGACTAAATAGAATCACTATCTGGCGAAGGAAACTAAGACGAACAACAAAGTTAAATTACATGCATATATAATATGATATGGGCTATACCGTGAATAGGATAATGGCGACAACAGCCTGAACCGCCTGTTGGAGAAGAACACCTTTGACCACCGTCTTCTTTGATACTGAATTCTTGTCATCTTCATCTTTCTTCGAATGCAACCTATAATTCTCAAGAGATCCAAACATTAAGTATATGCCTGAATATGCCCAATACACCACAAGCGGTACCACGGTCCCCAATAACTCATCGGAAACACTAAATTCCATTACAAATCAAATACAGATACAGATACAGTAGTATCCCAATCTATGAATCTATAATTAATTAAATAGTAAAAGTTAGAAATTTTTCAATCCAGTGGCAGCATTTAAACCCGAATTTTAAATGTGTATGAGCTGATGTAGGTTAATAAAGGGGAAAATTCTAGGGTTTCAACGTCAACACAGACTCGCAAATGAGACTCTGAGAGGGTTGAAAGCAATTATGGTGTTATTTGGTCTGTTTTGTACATTAGCAATAGCAAAGGTGGTCAGATCGTGTGTAAAATATCTGGGTTAACTCTCTTTTTTGGCCGTTGATATCTGTCGCGTGTCAGCAATTGGAGCCTGCGATGGCCTCCTCTAGATAAACGCGTCGGATTTGACTTTTTTATACTTTTAAGTTTTTAATCCTATTAATTTTAGGTATTTATTTGTTTTTAAATTTAGTCTTAAGATTATTAATCTCAAAATTATAAAATTGATATTATAATTATAATTTTGAAATTATAATCGTATAAATTATAAAAAATTATAATTTTTATAAACAAACATAGTTAGATGAGTTGTTAGTTAGGTTAAATTAAAAATTAAGTTAAAATAATTTGTAAATGTATTTGACTAAAAATTAAAATAAAGTTTATAGATAAATAAAAAGAGAGCAAAATAGTCGGTTAAAATTACTTATTTTAAAATAATTATTTATAAGTCATTTTAAAATAAAATATAAAAAATTATAATTTCTTAAAAATAACTTATAAATTAAAAAATAAGTCACAAATGAACAATAAAACACTACTTATAAGACAAACTTACAAGTAGCAGCCGAACATGCTCTTAGTTTTGACCAGACATCATATACTATACTAGTATTAGTATTTGCCAAAAACCAAAATTTGAATCTTAGAGCGCTATTTTACTTTATGGTGGTGGCTCATTATTGTACTAAAATTTTGAATTCTATTGGAAGGTAAAGTAGATCTCTCTCTCTCTCCATGTCTTTATAAAAAAAATAAAGCTATGGATTGTGTAATACTACTAGTCTACTACTCCATTAAAAGCCAGCGAAGATTCAATGGGATATATCCCACCACACTTGGATACATTAATGAATTTGCTGTTTGTTTGTTTATGTGGTGTGGTTGAAATATGAGACTTTTATGGCTCCCCAAGAAAAGGCAGAATAGATAATTGTGTTGGACCTGCCTATTTCCTAGCCTAGCCTTGCCTTGTTTTTAAGCAAGTAGGAGTATTTCTTATGGTTGCAAATATCCTAGGCATTTGGAAGTTTCTTATCAGCAGGATTAGGAAACATCTAGATTTTCCTAGGCTCGCCTTTTTGAAGTAAATTTTGAGAAAAATGGCAAACAAGTAATTAAGGAGAAAACAATGCCCCCTTTTAAGGAGAGGGGTCCTAAATCCTAATGTTAAATGATGAGAAAGAGAACGTATTCAAAGACAATGGAAAATAATAATTTATAATCTTTTATTTTATGTATTTTATTTTATATTTTTAGAAGCAAAATACTTAATTATCCTTTTGAAGACGAAGATGGTATAATTGTGCACGTTATTTTTTTTATTTTCATGTCCGGGTTTCACTTTGACGCCAAATAATAATAATATGGAAAAAATTGTACTCTCTCCTCTTATTTAGTTATCTTAAGTCTTTCTTTTGAAGTACCAAAATACGATCTCAATCAAACCAATAATCCAGACTACTTATATTGTCTATCATCACAATTTATAATACAAATAATATTAATGTCCAATATTTAAAAATTACCGTTATTGCCCTCATACAACATAATATTTTCTCAAAAAATGATGATAATTTTAGAAACTGATATTTCTATATAAAAATTTGATCTCTCTCACATAAACAGCGAGTAAGTCTCACTTCATGTTGGATATATATATATATATATAAATGAATGGGAATTTTATCTAAAAGGTGTGACCTTTGGTTCATACCTTTTCAAAAGGATTATCTTTTCAAAGGGATATAACCTTTCAAAATGGTGTAACCTTTTGAAAGGATGTATATCTTCAAAGGGATATTTGAAAACCTATAAATAGGTTCCAAATCTATCCAAAACAATCCCTTCATCTTCAACTCTAATCCTTCTCAAGTTCTTAAAAATTAATTTCATTCTTCATTCATATAAAAGTCATATAGAGTATTCATATAAAAGTCATGGAGAGTATTAAAAATTTTGTTGGTTCGTGGAACTCTTCCATTGAAGTGCTTCTTGTGAGAGTTGAAGACCATTTTATCCCAGGAAGTGAGCGTCATTGTTCCATCCGTAGTAGACCGATAATGCCGGGGAATGAATCGCTTTTGGAGATATCATCCCAACAGTTGACTTTTGTTTTAAAAATTTGTCAATTACATCTTGTAAGTCATTATTATAAAATTGTTTATCTTATATTTCTGTTTATATGTTTAGTATATAATAATCATACTTTGGAATAAAAACAGATTTTCACCTCCATCCAACTGTTATGATTTATGAGAACCAGATATATATATATATATATATATATATATATATATATGTACTGGTTACAAGTTTATTCTGTTGATTTGCCAAATGCCACTTGGTGCTATTCAAACTGGAGTCTTAAGTTAATTTGGTAATTTTTAGCTCTCTTCATTTATCCATGGCGTAAATTTTACTTCTAACAAAAATACCATGCAGATAGTAACAGCGTGTTCACAATGGACTTAAACTGCCTATTCTGATATACTAGCCTCGTAGTTTGTTCAGTCCTCTTAATTTTCCCTTCTTGGATTGGAAATTAGAATGGGTATGTTGGACATTGCAAAGTCTACTTTGTAGCTTTGATATAATGGTAGTCAGAACACATCCAAGATGGATAAACAAAACTAACTTTAAAAACTGTAGGCCAAGAATAAAAAAGTAAATTAGTAAGAAAAGGGACGAGAATTACTAATTTGTTGGAATTGGGCCTCTTAGAGCCTTCACTTTCTTAAAGCATTTGTTGAGTGCAGTACAATGGAGAGTTGTATGCTTTATCAGGGATATTTAGTTTTATTTTGGCAGCATGACCATGTAGTATGCAAAGGACTGTGAATCCTTACATTTTACATTTTAACTCTCCCTTCTCTGTAAAACAATTACCTCTAATATTCTTGGTATTCGTAATAGTAATACACAAATATCTAAAATGGAAAAACAATTACATCATTGATGGTACATATTTATCCAAGGCAATATTGGCCTACATAAATTAGAATCGCCAAGATGGAGTTCGAATGTGTCACCCTCCTGATGCCTTTGCGGAAAGACTCTGGCTTGCTGACAGCTCTCAATCTCATCAATATTTTGTGTATTACTAGAGGATTGAACGTCTTTAGGAAAGTTTAGAATTGTAACTATGTGCATATCTTCAGCATTCATGCTTATGTACTTCTGTACATTTTCCCCACCATCTTCATGATCATTGGGATGAAGGGTCAACTGGTCCTCATCAGTTATGCGTTTAGAGTTAGTTGACTGATCCTCCTTAATATCTTGACGAAGTCCAGTCAATGAAGTCAAACAATACTCAACAACCTGGACAGTCATATGCATTGACCTGTACTAAAAGAACCAATAGGTGGTTAACATTCAAAATTATATGGTACCTTAGACCTTGCTTCATCAACTCAGTTAAGCTTTCCAGTTCACATAAATTTGAACCAATACAAGATCTCAAGTCAAGGACATGAAAATGAAGTTATCTTTAATCAAACTGTTGACCTAAGAAACGAAGTTATGAACCACCGTGAAAATTGGCAGTGCCAATTTCATTGGCTTAAATCAGTGTCACCAATTATTATTCATTGTGATAGTCAATCAGCGATCGGAAGGGCACACAATAGTAATTATAACGGTAAGTCTAGACATATACGTCGACGACATGAAACTGTTAAACAATTACTCTCAAATGGTATAATATCTATTGACTATGTGAAGACAAAGGATAATATTGCGGATCCACTAACGAAAGGTATACCTGCAGAGAAAGTGAAAAGTTCATCAAGGGGAATGAGTTTAAAGCCTGTAAAATCCTAAAGAGTCGCCATAATGGAAACCCAACCTAAATGATTGGAGATCCCAAGAAATAGGTTCAAAGGGACAACCTAATTATGTGTGATCTAGTAAGCACCGAGAAGATAAAATACTTCTTCCCATTTCTATGATGATACAGTGCATAAATTGTCGAGTGAAACAGGATAAACTTTGTTTTTAATAATTTCTATAGCTTGAATATAAAAAGGTCAAGTGGGGTATTAGCAGGACACTCTTTATAGAAATTACCTATGTGAGTGAGAAGGGAGCCACTTCTATGAGAATGACGAAGGCTAAATTCTCTATTACACTCATGAAACCAGGAGGTGTCCAAGGCCAAAACAGACACAGTAATGAGAACCAATAAAATAAATTGAAAATTACCGTGTGAATTCTATTGTCTCTTGTTTACACTAAAAGGTTGAATAGCTTCAAGACATCACGTTCATTTGATTGGCCAAGAACTGATAGTCTTTCATCAGAAAGGTTTAAGGCCACAAGCTACCTTCACCAATTCAAGATTTTTGTTAACCGATACTTCTAAGTCTCATTCGCATATTCATTTGCATTAATTTACTCAAATTTTATTCACGTGGGGGATTGTTGATATATATATATATATATATATATAAATGAATGAGAATTTTATCTAAAAGGTGTAACATTTGGTTCATACCTTTTCAAAGGGATGTATCTTTTCAAATGGATATAACCTTTTAAAAGGATATAACTTTTCAAAAGGGTGTAACCTTTCAAAAGGATGTAACCTTTCAAAAGGGTGTAACCTTTTGATATTTGAAAATCTATAAATAGATTCCAAATCTACCCAAAACAATCACTTCATCTTCAACTCTAATCCCTCTCAAGTTCTTAAAAATTAATTTCATTCTTCGTTCATGTGACGCCCCCAAAATTAGGTATACATCACCCATCTTGAGTCGCCAGATACATGGTACAAAATATAAATACAACTTAATTATACAAACGTCGTGTAAAAATACGACAAAACATAACTGAGAGTTTTAATAAGAATATTGTCATCTGTACAATATCCACACTCAAATGAGTCCTCATTACATTTATTGTCACACTATTTAATGTAATAGTGAGGACTACTAATCTTATCATCTGGACCGTCACTCCGCTCCCCGACTTCGTCCCAAATATATTCTCATTTCAAGAGAAACGGTGAAAAAAAGGGTGAGCTCAACTAGCTTAAGAAGAAATATTATGACTAAGATAATGCAGAATAAATTATCATTAGCCTTCAACAATGTTAAACTGATAAAATACAAAAGACATCAAGTTTAACTATAGCGGAACAAGCAATTCATTAAAAGAGTCAAGTAGAGAATAAAATATACTATCTTCTATGATTTAAAAAGTATTTCATCAACTTAATCGCTGAGACTCAGCTTAATAAATAAACCACATCATCGAATCATCCCTGCACTACGGGCCAATGATATTCATTAAATCATCAATGGTCATGACTATACCGAATAATCCCTGGTCATAGTCATACCAAAAACTGTCCATCAATGCACTACAAGCCACTGAAGATTTTTACCACATCATCCGTCACATTACGGTCATGACTATACCGAATAATCCCTGGTCATAATCACACCAAGTCCATCTATACATATAAGCCAAAGATGACTTTTATCACAATATAAACATGAGAATGATGACAATGATATAAGCATTAATCAAACGAAAACAAGGATAAATATTAAAGACTTTAAATTTATCCAAATATTATCAATCACTTAATAAACTCATAATCTAATATTATTAATATTATGACAATATTTTAATAACTTCTTAAACTTATAAACAATTTATTTCAATTGTTTATACTTTACCAAATAATGCATTTAATCATTCAAAAATGCCATACTCATAAGATTTCATCACCAATGATCAAATCTTTTATCAAAAATCTGCATATACCCTATATAGGATTCCCAAACCATAAAATCCTATTTACTAATTTCGTTACTTCACATAACATATTTAACTCATATGTTCGTAACTAAACCATTTTCATGAAAAATTTATCAAATCAACTTATTATTTTTCTATCCTTTGCCCAAACATATATACATATATTTCATACACAACAAGTATTGTTTTTTTATTTTTCAACTCCCTTAAGTATTTTTCAAAAATTAATTTCTAATTAATTCTTTAAGAAATTAGCTACCTCGAGTTTAACTCCAAAAATTCTCAAATCTTGGCAGGATCTTACACATGTTAACGTGAGCCTCCAGTTTAAATTTCATGGTCATCGGAGTTATAGAACTCCGGTTATAGCATTTTTCATTGGAAAAACCTAAATATTGAAATAGTCATAACTTGCTCATTTTAAGTCGGAATGAGCTCATTTTTGGACAGGAGGTACTTTATACCATATATTTTTATGTCCCAAAAGGCCGGAATTTTTCTCACAAACTAAGTGGCCAAAAATGCCCTTTTAAATTTCTGGACAGTAGCCTTTTTGGTATTTTGTAGTTTTTGACTCCTTTGCTAAAATCAGTTCACACGAAAATCTACAACACCTTTTTCAGTGATTCCACTTGGATAAGTTAGAAAACTCATAGACCTAACTCTAAAACTTGACCACACTCAAAAATTTGAAATATAAAAGGAGATATGGTCAATTGAATTTCATATTCCATTTTTACCAAACTCTGATTTTCAATCCTTTGTGATTTCTAAGAAACTTTCATGTTTTCACATAATAACCAACATAACTCATCATGACAATGACATAATAATTCAATAAAATAAATTCAAGAATAAATTTTAAAGATTTATAAGTTAATTTATCCTGAACTTAATAATATCTAAATTGTCAACATGATACTGCTTTGTGGAGAAAGATTCAAGAATGCTCAGAAGAATATTTTCACGAAAAGATACTGGATGAAGCGCAAATATCTAGGATATTCCACTAATTTCAAGGAATATAGAAGCCAAAGCTTTAACCATCTGTGTATAATAGAATATATGAAACTGCAAATGGATTTTCGCCCGCTATGCGGTAATTCACGTAACCAGATCATTTCCATAATTTAATAAGAAATGAATACAAAGGATCATTCACCATGCATGTGGTAATCCACACGCATGAGTTATTCCAATGAATAATAAAGAATGGAATAACATAAGGATTCACCATGCATGCGATAGATCGCATGATGAGTTATTCCCAAATGTAATAATAAATAATAGAACCAGTGTCAATGCGTAAATGCACATCGAGGATATTCCAATGATTAATAAAGAATCGGAACCGTGTCATGCAAAATTTGCACCGGCGAGATATTCCAACGAATAATAAAAAGAATGGAATAACAACGAAATCACCGTGCATGCGATAATCACATTGCATGAGTTTATTCCAACGAATAATAAATAATGGAACCGTGTCACGCGTAGAACGCACGTATATGATATTCCAATGAAATGATAAAGAATGGAATAACGAAAAATTTTCACCATGTATGCGAGATTGCATAAACAAAGTTATTCAAAATAATAATAAAGAATGGAATAATAGAAGAATTTTACCATGTATGCGGTGCTTGTGATAGATATGTTATTCTAACAGAATAATAAGGAATGGAATAACAGAAGTTCTCTTCATGAATACGAAAGAAATAATACCCCTTATTTTATAAAGAAGAGTACTCCGACGGGTATGGCGGGAATATATTTGAAGAAAATTTGCACTACGCTCAAAGCTTTTTAAAACTCTAAAGAAATACGCTCAAGTTTATAGAAGAGAATTCTCTGAATTTCTGGTGTGATTTCAATTCTAACTAAGCATCTTATTTATAGGAAAATAGAAAGGATATTATGCAATATAATATAATATATATATATATATATATTATATATTTTATTTAAAATCTAATAAAACAATTAACTTTATAAAAGTATTCTATTTTATATAAATTTTTTTTTACTATACAAACACTACGCAGTACTATGCAAAACACTATGCATAATAAAATATATTATATTCTAATTATTGTCTAATAAAATAAATAACTTTATAAAAGTATTACATTTTATATAAAAAAAATTTACTATGCAAAACACTATGCATAATAAAATATATTATATTCTAATTATTGTCTAATAAAACAAATAACTTTATAAAAGTATTCATTTTATATAAATAACTTTTTCATTTTATTACATTAATAATATTAATAAAACAAATTTATATATATATAAATTTTCGTGACTTCATAAAAAGACACCTCAATATATTTAACAACATTTATTATCATTATTATAATTCACAATATTAATCGACCAGGTCGTTCCCAGGAAAGAGAGGGCTTTCCAATAAGAATTTTTCACTATTGGCGCGTAATTAGGTGACCAAACCTCTCCTCGATGTAACTTCTGACATCGTTAATATTGCAAATAATAATATTAATAACTTTGTTATCTCAATTATTGATTTAATAATATGTAAAATATCGACAATAATTGAATCAAATAACGTGAGATCTTATGCAACAATTATTGTAGCAATAATTGAATAAAAGCGAGTGACTTCTCACGTAAGTATCAATAATCAATCTAGTGTCTTCTACTATGCAACAACGCCAGATTCATGTATTTTTAACACCGGTGTTTTCAACAATTAATGGTAAAACTTCCGTCATTATTTTCATAAAAATATTTTGTCGTCGTTTTCTCGATCCGACAATAATTCCGTTAGGGGTCCACCAATGATTGTCTTGTCGTCATTTAATATTCTCTGTTAAAACGAATATTCCCAACCAATCGAATATTATATAACAACTTGCGTATTTTTTCAAAATTTCTAAATATTACCCACAACAATAACATTATATCAAATTTACTCCATAATATTCAAAAATGATATTTATTAAAAATTTATCTTTATTCATAAAAGTTGGGGTCTTACGGTTTATATAAAAGTCATATAGAGTATTCATATAAAAGTCATAGAGAGTATTAAAAATTTTGTTGGTTCGTGGAATTCTTCCATTGAAGTGCTTCTTGTGAGAGTTGAAGACCATTTTATCCTGGGAAGTAGACGTTCATTGTTCCATCCGTAAAATCTACCGAATAATGGGACGAAATCGCTTTAAGGAGAGACCGTCCAACAGTTGACTTGGTTTTAAAAGTTTGTCAATTGCATCTTGTAAGTCATTATTATAAAATTGTTTATCTTATATTTCTGTTTATATATTTAGTATATAATAATAATATTTTGGAATAACACTTCAATGTAAGAGACTCGTGTAAAAATATCATTTGAACGTGTAGAAATATCAGTTTCCTAATTTTAATAGTATTAGTATGGTCCAAAAAATAAGGATAATACGTTTAATGAACTACACTCAACTATAACATTGACTTTGAAGGAGAGCTCAAGTTTAACTATTTTATCTCGCAAATTGAGTTGTAGTTGATCAACTCAAATTCAATTATGTGTAGAGGTCAATTATCTCAAATATTGAGTTTCAATTGTTCCAATAATGCTACACTTACAATTTTTTTTTCAAAAAATAGGCAAAACACAAATATTTCAAAATGTAAAAGTTCAACGAGAACAAATTTTTGAAAAAAATTAATTTCATATTTTTTAAAAATAGTTTATTACTAGAAAATAGCAATGTTCAGATGATAAGCTTAAAATGTCCAATAAATTACGAGTTCTGAAATAAGTAGCCTTGATGCTAACATTTCTTATGCGTTTAAATTTGTTGTACTATAATTTATGTAGTTATTTTATATAAGTTTAAATATAAATTATATTTGAACTATTAATTTTTTTAAAACTTTGAGGATCATGCTTTCAATTTTTGCAATTAAGTGATCATATACGATAAATAATTTAATGACATAACTCACTTATTAAAGCAATCAATGCTTATGTGTAAACTCAAAAATGTTATTTAAAATATTTATTTTGACATTTATTAAACATCAAAGAGTAAAAATTCAAGAAGTTTATAATGTTATTACCTCTTAATGTTTAATAAATGAGAAAAAGTTGTTTGAAAATAACTTTAAAAAATTATAAATAAGTATTGATAGGCCCAGTGAGCGGTTCACGTCATCCATTTTTGATGTGACATGTTTAATTTAAAAAAAAATAAAAGTTTGATCACCAAATTATAAAAATTTAAAAGATAGTTACCGAACTGGAAAAATAAGAGTAGTAATTTATATTTAAGTCTTTTAAATAAGATGAAGTATCAAATAATGATTATTTAAAAATAATTTATAAAAGGTAGGGAGGAGGGAGGAGGGAGGAGGGAGGAGGGTGGGGAGTAGATATGCAATATACAATTAATAATTTGTAAAACTTTGGATCCCAAGGAATATTCGACCGCATAGCGCAGTGGATTAGCGCGTCTGACTTCGGATCAGAAGGTCGTGGGTTCGACTCCCACTGTGGTCGATAAATAATTTTAATGTCTGTTTTGTTTTGTTCTTTTCGGTATGAATATACTTCAAATTTTGACGGTAAGATAAAATTATGCATCATTTGCTCTGATTTATGAAGATCAAAAATTTTAAATGGTAAATAGTCCCTTTAATTTTTTAGAAGTATAGATTGTCAAGTTTAGCGGTTCTGTCTTTTGCAGCTTATCAACCAACCAGTCGACTCAGGCTTTGTGATATTCGCCAAACTACGTAACAATGGAGGCATCTTCTCTCTTCAGAGCCCTAAAACTAAAACCTTCCAATTTGAAGCTCACGACCAATTCTTTTCTGGGTGTTCGAAATTCTTCCTTATCTCCTACTGCAACAATTACAGTTCATACGGGTCAGTTTCTCATTTAATTTGCAAATATTTCCCTATTTTTTAGGCTTATACTATTCTAGATGAACCAATTGTCTGTGTTTCTGTTGTTAGGTGGAAACTCAGTGAAGAGAAGGTATGATGCATTATTATTGGATGCTGGAGGTACCCTTTTGCAGCTGACTAGTCCTGTTGAAGATACATACTCCTCAATTGGTCAAAAATATGGTTAGCATTTTTTTTTATTTAATTTTTTTCTATATGCAAGTTACTTTTGGTAACAATGAATGAATTCATGGTATTGCAAGAGTTCACTTTGCATCTCCCTCACATGTGCTAAAATAGCAAAATTGCCTTGGATTTTTCTTTTTTGTACTTTAGTCTGTAATCTAGTGTACTTCAATAATGTATTTGATCTTAGAAATGAAGCAATTCATACTTAGAGGTCACTATCTCTAAGACTTATCGGAGCGTTCTAGTGCATTATTATGTACCACGAGTTTCAGTTTTTCACTCGGTGTTTGAGGATTGTTGTCTACACTATACCATGCTGCAGTAATTAAACCTTTGTGTGTTGTTCATATTCTGTGCCTCTTAGGGCCTTGTGTTATTCATGAATTGTAGCTCTTCTGTTATTATTTTCTAAAGAACATGTTTAAACAGTTTTTAGCTTTTTTAGTTTTTGAAAGCCACATTTATGAAAAGTGAATAATTTTTTTTCCACTGAGGATATGAATTTTGGAGTTCTATAAATGAGGATATAAAAACAAACCAAACAAATAACTTATTCAACATAGAAAGATTTAAAATTATTATAACAAATAATTTTGCATTTTATTGTTTCGTTGAGGAAATAAGCCAATAATCTTATTTATGGCTCTCGGTAGGTGCGAAACTCATGAGAATTCAGTTTTAGATTTGAGTGCTGCTAGTCTGTGTTTGGAGTACTAATTTCTTTGGCATTAATAGGTTTGAGTATGACCCTTGCTGAAATAAAGCAAGGATTTAAAAGAGCCTTTTCTGCATCATGGCCTGAAAAGCTTCGGTACCAGGTGAGTTATTGACTTCTTTTCTATGTTCACTGTTCATTCTCAAACACATAGCACATTATATAAGTTTGCCATTTTTTACCCAGTCAATAAGCTATGTTATTCCCTGGGGATAGCTTATCCATATGTATTTTGAAAGAAAATTTGATACTAGTGGAGTCCTAACTCCTACCTTCTCAAAGTTCAATCTGGAAAGGAGATGAGAAAAAAAGGAATAGCCAGCTTGTACCAATTATTCATTAAACTGGTCCTATTTGTCAGTGTTTACAAAACATGTATCTTGTTTTTTACCCACGAAGTTGATAAAAAAATGTATGTTTGAAATATCTTTTGTATTTCCATATCATGATAGGGAGACGGAAAACCATTCTGGAGATTGTAGTTTCTGAAGCCACTGGTTGTGCCAAAGATGATTATTTTGAAGAAGTGTATCAGGTGATCATTCATGACAGCAAAAATATTAAAATTTGTGCTTTAGGGCATCAGTGAATTTGTTTTTTGATAGGTTAGCCAGTAACCAAGTATATATAATTTGAGTTTATCTTATCTATGATATTTATGGAAGAAGTTTGTATCTTGACACTTAATTACCAACTGACCATAGTGTGAACTGATTAGTTAGCCTGTAACCAAGTATGTATAATTTGAGTTTATCTTAGTGCTCTACGATATTTATGGAAGAAGTTTGTATCTTGACACTTAATTACCAACTGACCATAGTGTGAACTGATTACCCCAACTATAATCTAATGCTGGCTGCTATTATCTTAAACTGTTGATGCTTGCTTTGTTCAGTACTATGCAACTGGTGATGCATGGTGTCTTCCACCTGGAGCCTATGAAACAATAATCAGCCTGAAAGATGCTGGAGGTTATATTTATCCTATATTATCATTAATTTGTTGCAGCAAATATATGGGAACTTTTTGTTTGTAATTAATGTTTCATTTTATTTCTCCTATTTAAATTGTTGGACCATGAACAGTTAAATTGGCTGTGGTTTCCAACTTTGACAATCGTTTGAGGAAGTTATTAAAGGATCTGAATGTTGTGGACTTGTAAGCGTCATTGTCCTCTACCTTTCCAGCCTTTACATTTGATCATTTCTTATGCTAATCTTGATATTGGGATCATGATACTTTAATTGCTTATACTTTTGAATTATTTTAAGAAAAATATCATTTATGGAACTAGTTGGCTTGTAAGATGCGTGGTTGTTTCATCATCCCATAAGTGAATAATTGTTCCATACTTTTCATATAGTACTCCTATAAATACCCACCCCCAAAATAAATCCCATTTAAAGAAGTGAAGTATTTTTTAGGAAATAATTATGTTATATTAAGTTATTCATAACTTACATGTACATGTTGCACAAGAATGTCTAACTTAGATGGTAAATTTAGAAAGTACTAAAATTTGGTACCTTAAAGACTCCTATTTTGGGATAGTTTTAAAAAGGACTGGAGGACTCTTAAATTGCCTTGCAGGGGGAAAGCTTTTTTTTTTGCAAGAAGTTCCTTTTTCTTTGAGGTCCTATATAGACCATTAGAAAGTATAGTTGTTGTGCTTGCATATGGAAAATGATAGGGATACTTTGCAGTCTTTGCAGACAGCTACACTAGTATGGTAATTTTCTTTTTCCTTTGACTCTGTTAGGTTTGATGCTGTTATCATATCTTCGGAGGTTGGATATGAAAAGCCAGATGCAAAAATATTTAAAGCAGCTTTAGGTATGTATTTTAATTGAAAGTTTCTTTTATTATGACATAATGATGGAGAGGAGGTTTACATTGTATGTAATAATTTCCCTAAGAACCTTATGTCGTGCTTGGTTGGCAGTAGCATATGCATTTATTCCCAGCTTGGAGAGATTGAACAAAAGGTTCAAATGCTGGTTTGATTTTGAACGGTGACAAGTTTATGTTTCATTTAGATGAGGCACTTACATGTGCATGTCTATTATGTTATTCTTACGACAAGTTCAAAGTGAGTTACATAATGATGCAACTTCCTAATGTTTGGCAATGTGTAGACCAGATTAATGTGGATGCCTGTAAAGCAGTACATGTTGGAGATGATCAAAAGGCTGACAAGTCGGGGGCCAATGCTGTTGGGATCCACTGCTGGTAAGTTTCTAAATTCATGCCTCATTTGGTGACATTAAATTTATCACATTGCTGAACAGAAACGTTTGTTTTGATTATAAGAGAGTCCCATCACATGGCTAGTGGGCATTTTACTACACAACCTCCATTCTGTGTTTACCTTACAAGGACTAAACTTTTAATGGAAACGGGAGTACATTGAATTGATTAACATATAAATGGTTATACTAATTTGTGTAAAACTTATCATTTGCTTGGATATGTAGGTCCTGAGGAACAAAGTTAAGACATTCTTGAGTATCATTTGTCATCTAAATGTCCATAAGATTCTGGTCCATGCAGGTTATGGGGAACAGATGTAAAAACCTTTTCAGATGTACAGAATCGTATTCTCCTCCTGGAGCAATAGCTTTCGAGCGCACAAGTTTCACACTGCATGTATCATTTTTGGCAACTGAAATTGGCTTTGACCACTTCTTTGGCTCTTTATTTCCCTTTCATATGGTTATTCTGCAAAACCTAGCCTCATTCTTTAAGAGTCTGTCTCTTTTACCAATGGTCAGTATCTCTGACCTTGACCTGTTTCTTTAACTTGTGCTGCAGCCTGCAGAACTAGTTGGATGATCTCTTGGGTGAATAAAACTTGGCAAGTTGGAGATTTGAGATATAATTTAGACATGTCCTGCTTGTGGATTAGATGTAAAGAAAAGTTTTAGCAACTGATTTTTGAGCTTTTAATTATGTTGGGTTGGGCTGCTAGGTCAATTCAACCAATATAGACTGTCCTTAAAATTTGAACTAGTTCTGATTTGTTATTAGCATGGATTTTTTGCTCCCAAATAAAAAGAGAGATGTTGCTGATTGTGGTGGTACCTCCTATGCGGCTGAATGTTAGACGATTGGAAACACTACTAAAATATCTTTTCTGCATAAATTCTATCTGACATCACAAGCTGATGAATACATACCCCACTAAAATGGGTATGTGAAGGATCATTTTCTTTCTCTCTGTTTTTTTAATTAAAAATTTATTTTATAGAATTTATTCTACTACAATTCAATTCTAGGAATACATTTTACTGTAGGGGCTTGGGGGAAAACTTGGGGAAAGGGCGAGGGATCCTGGGGAAACTTGCCTTCTTAATGTAACATCTTGGTTAATTCTGATTTCTTCCTTCTTCTGCTAAGGGATAGACTTGAACATGTGAATTTACACAATAAATTTTGGTTGAAATTCTAAAATTATTCTTCCTTTACTGTCGGGAGTGATTTACCCAGTGCCCTGACCCCCAAGGGAAAGAAAAAGGGGGTTGCAAGTTGAAATTTGGGACTGAAAATTCAGAAAGACCCATCCGCACTACCAATGTGAAAATCGTCGCAGGAGAAATGTTAAATATAGCAATATAGTGGAACAATGTCTTACTCTGTTCCGCCCAATCAGCATTTTAGGGGAAAAAGAAAAAAGTACCTGAATGAAATTTGGAAAACAGCCTCAATGTTGAGACTTATTGAAAATTAATTGCAACACTTCCCTATCCAAGATGTTGACATTTAGCATTTACCACGACTAAATAATGCAGGGCATTGTCACCAGTCCTAAGATGTATTGTACATTATTGAAATTAGAAAACTTTCACAGACGAGCTTTCCTCCACATTTCAGCTACTCAAAATATTATGTCCGGCAGGAAGTTGATTAAAGACGGATTCAGAATTGATATAGGCTGCTAAAGGGGAAGTAGGCAAAGTAGCCATAAAAGAAATTCATTCAAACTCCGGAGCTTCCATAAACCTAAAGAGCAAATTTTCAACTACTAAATAAGTTGACAGTACAACCAGATCATGAAAAAAAAGAGTAAAATGCCTGAGCTGTTTCTTCAGGCAAGATATCGGTACAAACGTCTATCTGCACTATCCCTCTCTAAGAAATCTCGTTCAATAAGAGACTCGATTCGTTTCTTAATCTCTCCTGGGTTCGCCAGGAAACGAGATTGCAGTTGCTTTGTGACCTCAGTTATAATATTGTTATGATCCAGCACTCTCCTTGATTTCATAATTCTTACTATTGCAGCCTCAATCTGGGGCTTTCTGTCCTCCTCCACTCTCTGCCGTGTCTCCTGTTTTTCAGGTTCTGACTCCTTTTGTGCAACTACAGTTCCTATCTTTACCTTGTAGAATTTGCTAGTGAACTTGTCATTAACAAAAAATACATCCTCCTCTCCGATATCTTTGCACATTGGATCTTTACGAAGAACATTCTTTCCCTTAACACAAGCCAGGGATTGCAGACACCTCTTTAAATCTGATGGGGGAATCTCAGTAGCCTGCTCTATATCTTTATAGCTATGCCGATCAGCATTGTTAAACAGCATGAGGACACACATTTGAAAAATTGACACATTCAGCTCATGCTTCTGCCCCTTCCCAAAGGTCGCCTTCAAGTCAGCTGTGCCCATGTTAGTTTGCCAAGACAATCTCCGCCCTGTGTGTGTCCCAAGATAATATGTTCGGAACTTCTCACACAGAGCTGACATTTCAGCAGGCAGGTTGCAAGTGACACTTGGCTGCGTAGGCCAGGACCCTGTCGTTAGAACCTGGACAACCACTGTAGGGCCATCTCCCAACTCAGCACCATGGTTAGAATAAAACCCCTGCATAGTATCCTGAGAGGTTTTCATGTCTGTGAACATGCCTTCTAGTTTTGATGTGAACTGATATCCACATTCTGTCTTGAGCTTAACAATCAGACTTCTCTCAGCATCGTCAGAGACAGTTTTTCCTGACAAAAGCCGCTTTGCCAAGTGCTGTTTATAATATTTTTCAAAAACATCTTTCTCCTGCAAGTAACGGAAGAGCATCATGACCTTGTCAAGAACAATTTCAACATCTTCCTCACTGACTCCCTTCAGACCTTTACGCAGTTTATCATCCACAAACAATGAAATGAACTCAGGAGAACGAGGATTCAGATTAATGAAGAATTCAAATGATGAATTCAAAGCATTCTGGAATGTCTTGTCATTGCTGAATGCCAAGTTTATTATCCTGTCATATTTATCCTTTTCATTCAAGAGGCACTGGACAAACTCCACAGGATCTTTTAACCTTTCTGGATCAGTAACAAGCTGTTTACCAGTGTCCCTGAGGTGAGAAGTCATAACATCCCTGATTGTTGAGAGGCCATTGGAAACCCGGCGGAATAAATTGTACATTCTTCCCAAGTCTTCGTACTTATCATCAAGAAGCATGTTCACCAAGCCGGAATTCTCCATATGTACTAGTCTCAGCATGTGGTTTGCAATCATCTCCTTCTCCACAACATTTGTGATCTTGATTTCACTATCCATATCCAAGTAGTGGGAAACCCTCTCTATTTCTTCATTTAGACGTCTCTCAGCTTTCTTTAGGTAGTCCCCACAGTCACAGCACTCGATGAACTTCTGAGATTCAACCCTGTAGAAATCAGCTGACACTTCAAGAAAAGGTCTCTCGAAGTCTTCCTGGTAAACAGAAGGTCCCAGATCCATTAACATCTTAATTATATTCCTTATCAGCCCCCGGTTTATAACTTCAGCTGTCCTTTCTCGTAGGATAAGTTCAAGAAGAGTATTCAAAAGCCTTGTCTGGATTTTACTGGAGTGTATGATGTTATCCCTCCAAAGGTTCAGGCCAAGCTCATGAACAGGGATTTTATGGTTAGTTGGAATGTAAGTCCTATCCATGTACATCAGTATGTCACGGATCATCTGCAATGCTTTGTTATGATCTGTCCATTTCCTATTTAGTTCTTCAAGAAACAAACCACCTTGGGCAGCTTCTATACATTTTGATATCTCCTTTAGGTGGTATGTCATGGTTGACACAAGCCCTGAGTACAGCTTCTCTCCATATTTGTGCAACACCATATTATAAGCATTTCTGAATCATTGGAAAGAATTTTAATTAATCAGACAAAAAAAATCCTTAAAAATGCAAACACAATGGCCTAAAAAAAAATCCCCAGTACTCAAACAGGGCTGACTTCAGAACATCTGTTGTAGCCAAATAAGGTATGTGAGGAATGAGGATATATCAGACACACTAATGAGTGAGAGGAAAAAAAGAAACAAACAAACGATGAAACCCCTCCATATACATTTGATGCAACCAAATATGATTTAAAATTACCAGAGTCTGATAATACTAGTAATGTCCTCACAGGAATCAGCTTAGAACAACTCAAACATAAATCCAGTGACAATATCATGACAAAGAAAAACTGAAATACAAGTACACATTTGTTTGAGTTTAGAGTGAAAGAAAACAGAAACAGAAACCTGTAAAAACAGTGACGAAGTGTTTTTTTTTTTAGCCAAAAGGAACTGTGAAGAAGTTAAAATCATATTCAAATATATTATTCTCCATTTAAGTGACCAAACTTTACTCAACTGAAAGAATTATTCATGTCCCATCATTCTTCCATTTCTCAACTCATTCATTATAAGCTCATATATAGACATTTAATATAGTGAAACTATATACTAAATTGTAACGAGTCTAATAAACAAATGACTAGGTAACTTGCCCAAAAATAATATCCATTACCAACCGATAGACGTGTCCAGATTTTTTTGTCTCCTTGTATGTCCTATCAAAATTTCAAGTATTGCCATTTTAATTGAAATTTAAACATTTCCTGCTGGATAGGGAAAGATCTGGCTGCAAGGAACAGTGTACCACTTTCCACTTATAGTTTACAAACAAATATACAGGGAGAAATGTACACCAACAAATATACTGTGAGAAATGTTCACCGACAACTATAATAAGGAAAACGACAATAAAATTTGACAGTATCTTGTTCTGACAACAAACTGATTTATCTTCGATATATGTTTTCAGTTTTCCTTCTCCAGCAAAGAGGAAAACGATGATACGTAAAAACATAATGCTAGATTTCAAAATCTTATAGTTAGGAGCTCAAAAAATCTGTCAGCTGGCAATTTTAAACCAACAATAACAAGTCAATGATATGAACACAATACAGCAATATGGAACAGTGTACTACTCAGAATCTCTACTTGTAATTTATAAAAATCTCTTTGTACTAAATTAAGGGTCTACAAGTCCTATTAGAGACAGTGGCGGAACCAGAACCTTTTTGTAGGGGGGTCAAAATTTTTAAACCAAGCGGTGACGGGCCGCCGGCGGCGGCGACGGGAGGCAGAAGTGATTCTACTAATGGACAAATCAAACAACAGAATATTATGAGTGGACTAATAAAACTTATTTGTGTCAAATTTCTTGCAAACTTATTTGTGTCAAATTTCTTGCAAACTTTCAACTGTTGTTGATACCTCTCAATCAGCATAATTATGAGTGGACTAATAAAAAATTATATATAAAAAGAAAAATATTCAGCAAATATTTCTCCTCATTTGGTTGTACCTTAATTATTTATATATATATATATATATATATATATATATATATATATATATATATATATTGATTAATTGAATTGAAGTTACTTCCTTAATCAAAAACTGAGAATTATATATATAAAGCAAATAACTTCATAATAAGGTAGGATTTTGAAAATTATAATCTAAATCCTTTGAAATAAGCAGAGTAAAACTTGTAAACCTCCTATATACAAGAATAAAATAAATTTATTTAGCTTATAACAGAGAGTTCACTTTATTATCTTATTATTATTATTCCTGGTCTATTTTCTTATTTCATTCTCAGATATTGCTTTCACTTAATTATTGTGTAAATATTTAAATAAGAAGCAGATGAAAAGTAATACTACTAAATAAATAAAATGATTCATCAAATTCTGATTTTAAGCTGACACTGCGGAAGAGGATAAGCTAAAAACAACCATGTACGTGTCTTATTTTTAGCAATTGACAAGCGTCACTCCATACGCATCCAAACTAACTTAAAAATAATGGAATTCCCCCTCTCAATCCTTAATTTCGAGCTCTCTATTTAACTGTCGACTCGCCGCATCTTCCATTTTAATACTACCATACTTTCCACAACCACAAATCACTACTCCTACAGTCCTACTACTCTTCTCACTCTTACTCCACATCAATGGAGGATAAGAATACTCCAAAAGGAACCATCATCTTCTCCACTGTTGGCAGACCCCAGTACGGTTTCGACGTCTTCTCCGTCAATCTCCCCAAAATTCTCGTCCAATCCACCAAACCCACTTTCTTCAAATTCAGCAGCGTAGGGCCGAAGCTTATGCAAAGCTTAAAAGGTACTCTCTAAATTCGCATAAGAACAACAATAATAAGGTCTGATTCTGCTGGCCTGCTGCCCCCCTGCCCCAGCCCCACTCCTAGTTCCTCCCACTGCCTGACCGGCGACCGCCTCCCTACCGGCGACCGGCGTCCGGCTACCGGGGGCAACTGCCCCCACCCGCCCCCCCTGGTTCCGCCTCTGATTAGAGACATCCCCTACCCAAAAGGGGAAAAAAATCCACTTTATTTATTAAAAAAAAGTATTGACTGAATTAAAATCAAAATTCTCTTCAACAGTTTGAGAACAAGCAATGCAGAATAGTGTACTTATGGTGGACATAAAAAGCAACAGACTTGAAGCCATTCAAGCCAGCCATTTATTTTCCTAGATATAAGTCAGCATTAAGACGAAATTTGGAAAGCAAGTCATCAAAAGAATTACCTATTCACAAGAAGGAATTAGAAAACCATACATGAGATTATTCAGCACCAGAAATGACCTCATTTCTCCATTCAAAGACGGAACAAGTTCCAGTAAGCACTCTTTGCTGATTATGTTTCATTGAAACGAAAAATTGCCAACTCTTATCTAAACAACTAAGCGCGCAGATGAATAGAAAATAATCAAGAAATATAAGAAGCGACAATGTGTTAGCACAAGCACAATCGAAGAAGAAACTGTCAAGCCAAATGAAGTCGATTAACATACAAAAATATAACACACTACTGGAAAAAGGGGGAAAATAGAGCAAAGAGAATGATTTTAGTTAACCTGTAAAGCTCCTCAAAACTAAGACCACTAGCATTATGATTGTAAATCTCATTGATAGCGTGCTCCAGTATCTTCCATGTCTTGTCGGCGTATTTGGGATCAACCACCACTTTGTGCTTAAACGCTTCTATTTGAAAATTCCTCTTCTTCTTCTGATTATTATTATTATTCATTTCTCCCTATCTCTACCACTCTCCCACACAATTTTTTGTACCAATATCACACATAAATCCCTGATTCAACGAACTGTAGAAAAATTGATTTGAACTTGGAAGGTATATATATGAAGGATGGATGTATCGAGATCAGAATGATTCTAAGGTTCTGAAAATTGGGGGGTCGGGTTATAGGGGGAGGGAATAAAGTAAAAGATTGTGAATTAATAAGTAAACCTCAAAATTGGTTTACAGATCGATCGAACGGGTATAGAGCAAGAAGAGGTATCTATGGAAATTTCTCCTTTTTCATAATTTTAGTTACAGACGACAGACAGGTGTTTTGTTTTGCACCATTGATCTTAACTTTAAAAATTTAATAATAAAATTATACTAACTACTCGCATAAAAAAATTATATAACTGTGGCATGCATATTCTCACGATACATGCATATCGTAAATCCCACCTAATATATAAAATCCGTTATATGCATAATGTGGATCTCGTCTAATATATAAAAGCCGTGATATGCATATGAATATTACAGTATATAGTATTATTTAACTATATTATATAGTATAACATTATCAATTCAATAACAATAAAAATCACAATCGGACCATTAATTTCGGGTTAAACAGTCCAAGTCTCGTAACATTACTTTAAATATCAAAATGCTAAGCCCAGCTCACATAGCCCAAGTTTTAGCTACCATCCGTCAGTCGACGCTAAGATAGCGTCTTGATGAAGCAGAGGCGAGCTCATCCTCATCCCATCCCATCCCATCCCAGTTCCCTGCGTGTAATAATATATAGTATAAAATTACAACCTGTAAACCCCCTTTTACACCTTCACTTCCACATTTTCAACTGTTACGGTTACTCTTGAAGCTTCTCCATCTTTCCTTTCGCCTTTAATCGGCAAGTTATTCCGCCTAATTGGAACTTTGAATTTTATACTTCCTGTACCCGTCTAATATATGCTTGTCTATTCATTTGTATGTCTTGATTCTTTTTATTGACGTATCAAATCTGCAGGTGTTGATATAACTTCAGTTTTTTCTTTGTATATATTTGTTCCTTTGATGTTATGTATACTCGTATATTTGTTTTGATTTTTAGACTGAATTGTGATACTGGTTGTGAGAAGCGTTATTGGTTTTTTCTAGGTTCCCCTCAAAATGTCAGAAGATTACTATACAAACCGGCCATTGTTTGGTGGTGCTATAGCCAGCACGTTCCCTCACAGGTTTCAGGTTAGTTTCCGTTATTTGTTGATAATTTTTATTTGTTTGTGTACATTTGATGTTTTAATTGAACTAAAAAATTATAGCATTTGAGCTTTTAACTGTAGGATGTGAGCAATGTTCGCCAAGTCCCAGATCACCAGGTTGGTTGGATGATGTATTGTTTTTAAAATTAAAACTTTGATTTTTTCTGCTTCAAATTTCTGGGAAACTAGTGTTTTTTAATTACATTGAAATATTTATTGTAATTTGGAATTGTCTTGTTTTTAAAGGAGGCATTTGTGGACCCTGGACGTGATGAAAGTTTGATATTTGAGCTCTTGGATTTGAAACATGATGTTTCTGATAATGGAAGTGCCACATGGTTCTTTCAAGACCTTGCCTCAGAACAAGATGCAGAGGGAAGCACGGTAAACTCACTTTCATGTTCTTATTCTCTCCCTTTTGTGGAGTGGATATGTTAGTAAAATTTGGCATAGTGTAAATTCAAGTATATCTGTACGGACATGTTTTGACACTATATACTGAGTTTTTATTTATTGGAGACTAAAGGTCTTACTAATAAGTAACCCTGAATAATTGAGAAGAAAACATTTAAAAAAAATCTTTTGTGAGTGTTACACAATCAATTTCCTTACATTTAATCCTGTTTATCCTGTAAAGGATGATCCCCCCCCCCCCCCCTCCCCTCCCCTCCCCCCCCAGCAGAACCTGGCAATGTCCATTGTTTAGGAGTGGATGGATGTCTGTTGCTGCAAGGAAGTGATGCGAGAAAGTGATAAGTGGGATGGATTGATGGATGATTAGTTACACGGTCTTTGACTGGATGAAAAGGCCCTTTAGGAGGAATTTCCTGTGGTTTCACTTATAGTTATTATGGGTAGTATTTAGTATAATGGCATTCATATGTTCTATTAATTTTAATCGTTCCTATTTCTGATTTTGTTACTTAGCATGTAATTTGGTATACAAACAATTATTTCCAACTTTTCTTCTTTTTGATATCCAATTCTCCTTCCTGTCCGTGCTAACATAAAGGGATGCAGATTATTGGTTTTGAAAACAAGAAACTAAAATCCAGCCGCTCTTTCTTACAAAAGGATATTACGAGCAAAAAAAATTAATTTGCGCACGAGTAGCTTCCGATGAATTGATTTTTGGTCACGGCAGAGCCCCGTTGTTACTCAATTACAATAAAAAATGGCAAGTTGCTTTGAAAAATACCTATAACATTTTAATGATAGGCTTTTTTATACGTGCATATACAATAGAAATAGTAGCTTTATGATAGTCCTTTCCATTTGTTTACTTATATTTTCCAGGTAATTGAGCAGTCAGGAATATTTGATGCTGAGTGGTTGCAGTTTAGAAACATGCCCGCTGTCATTACAACTGCTGTTGGACAAATGGTTTGTAAGATAACACTTGTGTTGCTAAACTTATCATTTTTTCGTTTTACATTTGTGTTTTGATCCTTTTTAATTCTTTTAAACTTTCCCTTTCCTATAAACCCTACATTTAAATAAGGCTATTGTTTGGCCAATTTAGAGACCATTCACCATAGTTTTTGCAGGGAGTGTTTCACACTATCAACCGACTGTTTTGTGTCTCTTAACTTCATTCACAAATGAAACTCCTTTATTGTAGAGGATAACCAAAGGAAAAGGAAAAACTTAAATTCTATTGTGAGGCACATCTGTTTTGTTACCTAAGCTGCCGAGGATGCCATTGGTGGTTTTCTCTGAAAAAATGATTGGTTGTTGATCAACTTTATGATTCCATTAATTCAATGTAAAGAATCAATAGCCCATCTGTCAGGCTGTCCTTGCTATATTCCTGTTTGTCTCACTTTGGATATATTATGGAATCTCCTATAGCATAGTACTATCCTGCCATTTTTGGGGTTCAGTGGGAGGATGAGATGTATTGTATATATGTGAAATTGTGAATGCTCAACTGATTATAAACTAATTAGACCACAGAAGCCATATAGAGTGATAAAATAATATGGTTGGCTAACTTTCAAATTAGTACAAGAGTCCAGAACTGTTGCAACATTTAGGATGAGACCCTGTTGAGAATACAGTTATGTGCTCTCACAACTTACAACACATGCCGCTGATTCTTGTGTTCTCTCATCCACACATTCCACTAAGTATCCCTTTCTCTCACTGTGCCTTGTGTTTCATTCATATATGGCAACTATGACAAACTTTTTTTCTACTCTTGATTAGGCCATCTCTAAGGGGCGCCAAGGAAGGGAAGCGCAAAATATAGTGAAAGTAAGTTCTTTGCTGGTTTATCTTACTCTATAAATGTTAATTTATTTAAACTGCCTAATGAATTTCAAAACATTGGTTCCTGCAGGTGTATCTGGCAAATTTGCGCCTTAAGGAAGTCGGCACAGATGTACTTATCACTGCATATGAACCCCTCTTAATAAAGTAAGTATGAAAAATAATTTGTTTGGCCATTTAAATCGAGAACCATATCTTCTTGTTTCTCTTGAACCCAACTGATCTTTACTGGGGAGCAAATTCTGGGAAATTTTATCGTTACAATTCTGTGTTCACTTTTGTCACCTGCTACAAATGCAAATCAAATTGCCGGCACGTGGTAGGAATTTCTTATAGTTTGTTTTATTATCCGTGTTGCAGACCTACAACAAATTATTACAAAAGATCTCTCTTATTTTAAGGCATCTGAAATGCAATAAACAATATATGGAATTAGAAGGTTACTCAATGTATGAGGGTCATATGGTAACACCAATAAGTCACTGGATGTATGGATTTTTCCTTTTGTAATGTATACCGCTGTCCTTTTCTGCTAAACCTCACAACTATGCTCTTTATATCCAGCTTAGAAAAATAGAAAACATCTCAAAGACATCCAAGTACTGTACTTGAGTGTTATATCGGAAATAAGGTGCACGTGGAGTTTTTTGCCATTCTGTTTTAGTAATTAAGCAATATAAAAAAACTTGATGGATACCATCCTCATCTTGTAAGAAGTTTATCATGTCTAGGGATTATCAAGTAAGATTTTCATTATGTCTGGGGTCAAGCAAACAGATGCATTCAATTTGGATTTTGGTTTGCATCGTATGTTCTAATATATCTTTTTTCACGTGGCGCTACTGTTATTTATTTTACACTTTGTTGATGTTGTTGCAGCCATTTGAGTGAAAGTGCTAGCGTAGTTGGGGCTGGTTTAGCTGTACCTGCTGCACAATCTGGATTCGTGCCAATGGCTGAAGTTTTTAAACAGGCAGTGTCAAGCTTCAAAGTAAACAATTGGAGCCTTTTTGGTGGTCCTGCTTAAGAACTTCTATGACGAAGATTACAGTACCTTGTGGTCGAGCGTTCTTGCCTTCTTATCTTGAACCTCTTCCAGTTTTTACTTGGTACTAGTTTATAAATCCTTTTTTGTTGGTTTCCCTTGGTCTTTCAGATTAATGCTGCGAGCATATGAAATGATTAAATGGTCTGAATGATGATTAACCGAGGCTGCGTTTGATTACATCTAAATGAATGTGTCTCTAATTCGGTGTGTTTGGTTAATTTTATTTTTTTTTTGTCATTTATTGCCTCTTAATTGGTAGGAGATAAATATAATTTTAAACCATTCGGAGGTACATCTGATCGAGTTTATATTTTTTTGGGACAAAAATATCCATTTCAATATTATAAAATTTCTCCTTTATTCCTCAATAAAATTTTAACCCTAATGATAGTCGCCTTGAGGTCTAAACCCCAATGTTACGTTTGGATCGATGGAATAGGAGGGAGAATGGAATGAATCATTTCATTGGAATGATAAAAAAGATGTTTGGTTGGTTTATTCCTGCTGGAATAATATATTCCTACTGGAATGATAATCTACTTAAAATTGTATTTTTTATTCCTGTTTAAAGGGTCCTGAATAAACCATTCCATCCACTAATTTTAGTCAATTGACATTAATACCCCTCTAAAATATAGGGCTTTTACCGATTGTATATTTGATCGATCATTTTGTCTATCGGGAGAGCGGCGAGAAGAGAGAAGATGAGAGATCGATCTTTGGCTGAGATTGGTACATGACCACAAACCTCAGATTGAATTAATCTCAAATAGCTTCCAACTCTCTCTATTATTCTGGTATGATTTTTGATTTTTGATATATATTCACCTATAAATGGAGATAAATTGTTTGATCGTATTTTTTGCTTTGATTTTGTGGTGATTTTGACTGTTATTTTATAGCAAGTAATTTGTTTTGATTTCTTCTTCCTTCTTCAGTGGATTTAGACTTGATTTTTTTTCTCCTTTTCATTTTTTTCTGATGATTTTCAATGAGTTTCATGTAAATGAATTGGATATTGATAGAAACGGCAAAATTGATTCCTCCTGTTTGGCTCAAATGTGCAAATTTCGCTTACGTATATAAAAAAACGACCATTGCAAATGACAGATTACTTTGATTGAAGCTAATTAATACTACTACTACTACAAAAATTGTTCTCTCTCTCTTAAAATTTTCCAAAAATCCGATCGATGAGGGAAAAAGGAGGAATGTGTTGAGATCAAAGTTTTTTTTTCTTTTTTAAGTTGAAATCGCCCAGAGAGAGCCTTGGGTAACTTCTGGAATTTGCTGGCGGTAGGGGTGTAAACGGTATTAAACGGATACGGATACAGGTATATTCGTATCCGTATCCGGAAAACTAATTCGCTTATCCGTGATCCGTATCCCAGATCCCATGGATTTTAAAAATATTATCCAGATCCGGTATTCTAAAATATTCAATACGGATAATATCCGCTACTTTTATTTTATCCGAATAGACAAATTATTCGATATCCGAATATCCAAATTCGCTTATCAAGAAACCTAATATAAAATTCATTCAAAATATTTACGAAAAAAAAAATTAAAGTTTAAATCATACATATTAATTAAACACAATTTAATATTTAAACCATACATATTAATTAAACATCCTAATCATAAAGGAGGAACATGCTAATTGACGTTTGGGTGAAAATAAAAAGATTCAATAATGTAACCGATACTTTGTTTGATGGATCAAATTGAAATTAAAATCTCAATATTATTCTTTCAAATTTTATTAAATAATAAAAAGAGAAATAAATTAATATTTAATAAATGAATAGTAATATTTATGGGAGATTTATTTATTATTTATCCTCAATAAATAAATTACATGGTTATAAGAAATTATTTGATTTCATTATATTTATGGAGAGTACGAGTTATAATATATGTGTGACAACTAGTTAATCTAACTTAATTCAAAATTGACATTGAACTTATTTTACATATTTGGACTTCTAGTTTCTAAATAATTAGGCAAATGAAAGTGATAAATACTCTCTCCACCCAAAAAATTCATAAACGTGAATTAATTTATTTAACTCTCCTTCTAGATTAATTTTAAATTAATTCGGACTTAACACATTTTAACAATAAAATTATATTGTCCATTGCTCCCGCCTCTCTAATCGTTGTCATTAAAACGTGTGTATATATATATATATAAATATATATTAATAGCTTATATAAATGAATGTAAGTGATTAATTAATGAATGTAAGTTATTAATATATATGTGTGTATATATATATATATATATATAATAACTTATATATATATATATATATATATATATATATATAAATGTAATTACTATATATATATATATATAAGTTATTAATTAATTAATGCAAGTTATTAATATATGTGTATATATATAATAACTTATATATATAAAATGTATATGTAAGTTATTAATTAATGAATATAAGTTAAAGTGATTAATTAATGAATCTAAGTTATGATTTATTAATATATATATATATATACATACACGTATATATTAATAACTTATATAAATGAATGTAAGTGATTAATCAATGAATGTAAGTTATTAATAAATACATATATATATATATATATTAATATATATATATATATATATATATATTAAATTATTAACAACTTATATAGGTAAATTATTAATTAATAATTTACATTAATTAATAACTTAATTAATGTAAATATTAAGTGTGTGTGTGTATATATATATATATATATATATATATATATATATAAGTTATTCTGATACTGATTTCAGATATCGTAATCCTGGATATCCGTATCCGCTTGATATATTTACTTTTACGGATGTTAATCGAATACTTAAATCACGCTTATATCCGTATTCGTATCCGCTTATTTACTTGATACCTTTAAACCGAATACGATATATATCCATTTTTTTCCTAATACTAATAATATCCGCTTTTTTTCGAATACGGATGCGATTTAATCACTTATTTTCCGATTACCATTCGATACGTTTCTAAATGGCGGTATCAGCTTCTTGGGTAACTTCTGGACTACATGTGGAGTATTTTAAATTGTTAATCTATTTGGTACTCCTATCTATCTTTAGTCTCAACTCATAAGCAGCAATGATTGATTTTTTCAGTTTTTATTTTATTTACAAAACGACACCTAAATGAACAGTAATAATGTATTAAAATTCATTTTTAGGATCCTCATCGAGAAGAAGTTCACCAAGCAATTAGGAAGAGCAACAAAATGAACTGTTTTATTTTTGATCTTGACACAGATCTTTGTTTTGAAGCCTAGCGAATGAACTGTTTCATTATTGCTTTCATTATAGTATGTTTCTTGAATTTATTTTGAAATTGTTTTACAATATGTTTATTGTTTGAGTTTGCTCTTACTTTTTCAATTGAATTGCGATCATGGGCTCGTCGTAGATTAGACAAAAAAGAAGAGAATGAAGAGATTAATTGCCTTTTTTATTTTTTGGTCCGAAATAGTTGCCATGGTTACCTTATTCATGCAATTTGTTATGTCTATGGCACGACATAGACATACGAGAGCACTTAATCGATCAAAGTACACCCTTTCTTTTCTCGAAAGCTGGTCTAAAATTTATGAGGGAGCTAGTGTATGATGAAGACATTACATGCCACAATTACCTTAGAATGGATAGGGCAAGTTTTACCAAATTATGTGATATTTTACATACCTCGTGCAAACTTAGTAAGACAAAGTACCTTCAAATAGATGAACAAGTTGCCATATTCTTGTATGCTGTTAAATTTCATCATGTGAAAAAAATCGTGTCATATAAGATTACAATTTCAATCGATCCGGTGAGACAATTAGTAGGTATTTCAACAATGTACTCATGCCGCCGTGATAAGATTGGAAGGTCAACTTTTTAAGAAACCTAACCTATACGTGTGAAAACTCTACCGACGATAAGTGGAAATGGTTCAAGGTATTTCTTTAACTTAGATATTTGTTATCCTACCGTAACAAGCTTTTTTAAATTACATATTTATCATTATGTTTTTGAAAAAGATAAGTATTTCTTACTAGGGTTGTCTAGGGGCTTTGGATGGAACATACATAAAGGTTCATGTCCCTGGAGAAGATAAACCTAGGTATCGAAATCGAAAAAATGAGATTACAACTAACGTGTTAGGTGTTTTCTCCCCGGAGATGCAATTTATCTACGTCTTACCTGGTTGGGAAGGGTCCACAGCAGATGGTAGGGTACTTTATTCTGCAATGCATCGTAATCATGGTTTGAAAGTAAATCGAGGTAAGAAATAAGAAATATCTTAATATAATTTAATATATATAGACTTACACTAACAAAAACAAACAAACACAACCCCATTTAACATCCTTTTTTATTTAGTTAAGGTAACTACTACCTTGTAGATGCTGGATATACCAATGGAGAGGGTTTTCTTGCACCTTTTAGAGGTCAAAGATATCATTTAAATAATTGGTTAGATGGACATCGACCTACGACTGCCAAAGAATTGTTTAACATGAAACACTCCTCAGCTAGAAATGTCATAGAGCGTTGTTTTGGCCTTCAGAAGAAAAGATGGGGAATTCTTAGAAGTCCTTCATTTTATCCTATTCGAACACAAAATAAAATAATTGTTGCTTATTGCCTAATGCACAACTTTATAAGGCAAGGAATGACTATTGATCCGTTCGAAGATGAGGAGATAGAAGTCAACCATGAGAAAACTAGAGTTGATGAAGACTATATCAATACAGTTGAGACATCCCATGTATGGACAAATTTAGAGAAAATCTTGTCGTTGAGATGTTTGATGTGTGGAGGGATGACTATAGTTTATAGTTTATTGTATCGATTAATAGGATTTTGTATGATACTTATGTTTTAAGATTGAGTTTGTATGATACTTTTTGTGTATGCATGAGTGTTTTGTTTCTCTTTCCTCACTATTGGTTTATGCTTTGTGTGATTGATTGATTATGGATGGTGTTATTTCTTGAATTCTATCCAACATGACTTGAGCTAGGGCCTCATTATCATCAACCAACATGAAAATGTGTATACTGTTCCTAATATAGGTCCTCCAAGTTCAAATATTTGGTGAATTAGTTTGGAACTTATTATACTCATGCTGTAACTTTTATATTTGAACATAATAAAATGTCTGTTGAAAAATGTTAAATAGTTTTTAATACCCACGAGAACATGGAACTGGTGTTAATTTAAATTGGGTAATTACCATATGTTGGTATACTTGTGTTGTGGTAGACCTCGTAATAATGATCCTCAGAGCCTGTCTGGTTTACCCCTAAATTTGAATGGAGCCATTTGAATTTTGCATAGTATTATGTGCAGTGATAATGGTGGCCCTTTTATTTTTAAAACTGCATTTTTACTTCATGGAAATGAATAAGTTCACAATATATATTTTGATCCTCAGACTATTGCATATTTGAGCCCATATGTTGTTGTATTCATAAAAATTAAGGCAGTTGATATTGTTCAATACAAAATCGAATTTATCAGTCAAGATGAGAGCTTTGGTACAACTTTTGTTAAAAATTCTTGTAGATCAGTTTGAGCATTGCACAAAAATGTATGTGCTTCAGCTCTGCTTTGTTTTTAGCATTTGTTTCTGGGCTTACTCGACTTCAACTAAGTTAGGTGGCTGACTCTTTGTGTATTGCATAATAAAGGAAAAGTTGAGAGTTGCAGTTCTGGTTTTCAAAGCGGCATTTCAGCCATACAAGGTGAGCTTCTTAGCCTCTCAAGAAAATTTTACATTATATATTCGCTCATCAAATCAAGATGAATCGTATTTTTACTATGCATACACTAGTAAAAGAACTAATTTATATTTGGCGGACTTCAATTTATGATGGATTCTCAAGTAAATGATGAAGCAAAGGGGACAAAAGAAGAAGCACAAATGGGTTGAAAATGAAGATGACAAGTTTGTGGAATGTATGCTAGACATATTAAATACTCACCGAACTTTGTATAGGTATGATAATGGTTTTAAGCTTTGATTTTACTTGGCCATTGAGAAAGCATTGGTTTGAAATTGCCTGCAGCGAGAATAAAGGCAAAACCACATATCGAGTCGAGGTTGAAAACATTGAAAGTCGAATGGACAAATGTATATGATATGCTTTGCATGGAAAAGACAACGAAGTGGATTTGGTTGGGATGTTGAAAATCATGTGCTTGAAGCCTCTAAAGATGTCCGGATTCCATATCTTAAGGTAAGTCATTTTTAAGATTCAAGCATTTAATTTCTAAGGTAATTATCATACAAAGAGAATAATTCTTATGTTTTAAGATTGAAATTGTTTGAATATATGATCGTAGTTTTTTTAATTATCAGTGTTATTTTTTTTCTCTTACTTGTTTTAGGTGCACTTCAAAAGAGAACAAAGTGGCGAATAAGACATTTCCACATTATTTGGATCTCGTGTTATATTTAGCAAGGATAGAAAGAATCGAAAAGATGCTCTATCGATCGCGAAAATGGTCGAGTTAGATGAAGAGATCCAAACAAATGATGGAGATGATGACTTGATTCCAACTCGCAAAGGTGAAAATATCTAGCAAGTCCTCTAGTTTCAAGAAAAGGAAGAGAAAATCAAGTTTCGATATTGATTCTAAATCGCCATGGAGAGGGTCACATTATTCTTATCGCATAACTCGAGAAATCATCTCGCTCAATTTGCTAACTTTCTTGGATTGGAGGCTTCATTAAATGAAAGCAACGGAAGAATCTCAAGATGTCGTTGAGTAATGTGCCTTGGCCTAACCGATAGTGAGCGTAATAAGGTCATGTCTGTAAGCTTGCTTTCGTGAAGAGGAGTTGATGGTAGTCTTTTTAGCCTTTCTTCCGATGAAAAAAAGAGAGTTTCACAAAGATTTATTGAGTGGAGTGATATACTAGTTATTTAGACATTTTATTATGTTACTTATCGAACGATGATATTGGAATTTTGTTTAGGATTTTTTGATGGAATGCATTACTACTTGATTAGACATTTTATTAAGTTGTTGGTTGTTAAATGAAATTATGTATTATGTTATTGAATTTTATCATCACTTTATAATATTGAGTGGGGTGTTATACTAGTTAATTTAGTTTTGTTGGTTGTATTTTATTTTACACTACTTATCTTTAGATTTCATCAATTAAAATAAAAAGTTAATTCTAGAGAAATAAAAAAATATATAAAAAAAGATAACTTACATGTAAGAAAAAAAAAATTATAAAAAAAAATTATATGAAAAAGTATAGTAAAAAAAAGAAGAAGAATATAATTATAAAAAAAATCTAGAGAAATATGTGTTAAATTTTTGATATAAATTAATTTGAAGTTAAATTTGAATATTTGGGGGTATTTAGGTCACTTTCTAATTATTTATTTTATTCTTAGCTATGTATTCCTAACATCAATCAAACATGTACATAGAATATTAAAAAATTATTCCATTCCCTTCCTTATTCCATTCCCTACTCTATTCCATTCCCTCAATCCAAACGTAGCCCAAGTCTCGAGCAAACATACAGAAATCGTCCTTGAATTGCGCAGAATCGTAGGGACGGGGGAAAAGAAGTTGGACTAAAATTAATCAAGTAAAGTTTGTTTTCAATTTTCTTGGACTGCAGATTTGTAGTTGTTGTTTTCAGTTTTCTTCTTTCCTTTTCCATGTTCTTTTCTTCTTCCCCTTCGTGTTTGCCCTCTCTATCTTATCCATTCCTGTATATTTTACCGTTCAAATGAAGCAAGACAATTTGTATAAGTTCGTGTTATACAGTTCTGAGGACTGCAAATTTTTACTTCACTTTTCGAGTTGATCAAGGAATAAAATTTATGTTAACAAATTATACTTCAACTCTTACCAGCTATTTGAAGTTAATTTAATTTGTATGATTGAATTATTATATTATGTCTTGATACATTTTGTTTAATCATAATGTGATAAAAATATTATAAATATGTATTTAAAATAGTTCTTTCTTTTACTTAAACTATTCAAAAGATTAAAATGATAAAATATTATTATTCAAATATTTTGAAAAGATTAATTTTAAACAAAGCCTCTACATTATTCATAAATACATTAATTTTAAAATATGGAACGGATGATACGGTGCTACCTCCACTCTTTATCTTTCTTTGGAGTATGTGGTAAGGAGTAGTAACAACTATTAACAAGGGCAAGGGGTGTTCCTTTTTGATCAGGCGGCAGCTAGCTTCAATTAGGACTGAAAATATTAAATGATATATGGCACCCGGCCGGCCTCTGCATGCTGTGAAAACTATATATATATATATATATATATATATATATATATATATATATATATATATATATATATATATACCATTTGTCATTTCAAATTACCAAATAATTAACCTCATTAAGTACGTACGTACTACATTATATTTTATACTACATACATGTATATGTTTTAGCTAGTCATGAGCTAGTGTATGTATGATGTAAATGTGTTGTGTATCATATGTATGTATGTTTGTATGCGTGCATGTATGTAAATATGTGTTTATGTTGATGTATATATATGTAAATATGCGTGTATGTTATGTATGTATACAAGTCTTAACCAATAAGCAGCTTTAAGTTATTACTTCCATGCCATCCCAGCGTTTTTGTCAAATTATGTGAATGTGAATTGCGCAAAATAATTGTATAATTTAAAATCCTAATTTATATAATAAAACATTCAGTTTAAACCTTCAAGATTACCCTCAGGATATATATTTACTAACAAAGATGAAAATCTTATTTTATTAGAGGTGTAATATATGTACGTATGTCGGTAGAATAATATTAATTTTGAAGATCAATTGAGTAGTTATTCATATTAACTCACTTTTTAATTAATTTCTTATTTCAAATTATAAAATTAATTTGAGACGAATGGGCTATGAGTTAATTAATCTGATTATAATATATATATATATATATATATATATATATATATATATTATCAGACACAACCAGCTTAATTAATTGGAATTAATCAGAATTAATGTTCAGCTAAAATGTTTAGGTCATGGAATATTTTAATTTGTATAATTCCAACCACACTAGCTAGCTAGGTATCCTTTTTCTTTGCTCTGCATGACTTTCAAATCAAGATATTTCTCTCTCAAAATTGACTATATAATTAAAAGTATAAACTTGATTTAGTTTGATTAATTTATCAATTTTTGGTTCAGCTGTTCTAATTCATATTAACATAAGTAATATCCAAATTTGTATAAATTTAAAAATATTCATATCTCTGAGAAGAATAGAAAAAAAAGGAAAAAAAAATTCTTTACTATATATTCAAATTAGTAGAACTACTATACAAATTTATGATAATTAAAAATTAAATATATACTATCTAAATTTATAAAGTATTCAAAATAAACTCAACCAATATCAAATAGAAAAAAATAACTTGTAAAAAGAATTAAAACAATCAATTAAACCCTAAAGAGATATATCACGCGATTTAATTATATCAATATTATTCATTGATTTCAATAATAAATTATTATCATAATTAATTATTTAATTCATTTAAATTTGAAATTTTATCAAATCACATGATTAATTGTATTAAAAATATATGTGAATTTGAAACTTAATAACTGTAACATTAGTTGAAGAATCATAGTGAATTCATTCCTAACTAATTGTCATAACTAAATTAAAAGTTATTAAAACATGAGTTTCATTAATTTTATTCGGATTAGAATTTCAAGCAAATTTTGTCAATATTGACGCTAACATAGAATTTCATTACACACTTATATAGAATTAAAATAATTATTTTCACATAATTATAACTAAATAAATTTACAATAATTTGGTTTGGTACCGATTCAATTCGGACCGATTTTTATCGGTTGAACACTCTGTTAAGGTCTAGTTTGGCTTCTCAATATTAGGAGAAAAAGAAATAAGAAAATATTCCAAGTGAGTGCAACGTGGCCTTATCAGCTCACCCACCAACGTTCCAGAGGGGCTTGAGAAGGACATGCCATTGGTGAGCTGGGTAATGAGCCATGAGAGCATAACGTTAACAATTTTAACACATTTTTCTTTATTCTTTAATTTTATTTTTTTGAACGAGACTCGATCTTATTTTAAAAATCTCTTTTTGGCGTGAGACAAGTGAAATTTAATTAGATAAGCATGCACGGGTACGCGACATTTATTTTATTTAAAAATAGATAGATAGAAATTGTAATTAAAGATTTAAGGGTGTAAATGAGTCTAGTTGAATCGAACAAAGACTCAAAAAGTTAAATTCATACTCAAATTCGACTCGCATTCGAATATTCATTATTCGAATTCGATTGAATTTTGATCAATTATATTTAAAAGTCTTCTACTATTTCAATTCAGCCTCACATAATAACTAGTTTTATAATAAATATAATTATAAATTGAATTTATTATTTTACTTAAAAATGAGAAAATATATTTGTTATTACACTTTATAAATATAAAATCTCAATTAAAATTAAAAACAAAACAAAATAACAATAATAATCAATCATCATAATTTGATTTAATTTTGTATATATTATATGAGAATGTATTGAAATCTAATTAAATATGTATCAATCGAGTATGTATCGAATCATAATTGAAAATTCGAGTAATTTGAATCTTAAACGAGTCGAGTATAACCTTATTCAAATTCTACTTGTATTTTTATTCGAACTATTTTTTATACTCAAATTTAAATTATATTATTAACGAATCCAAATTTAACTTATATTTTTTTGAATTAAACTCGAATCAAGTTCGAAGTGCTTGGTTTGTTTGACCTGTAGTTAGTTATTAATTGGTTGATAGTGTGAGATGTTGCTTTCAAATGGTGACATGCATGCCGTAAAATTAATTAATGGGAAAGAAAAAAATGATATGGGCGTACGAATATAAATTTAAATATAGCTGAACAACCACCAACATTCCGACAAAAATGTGTGCATGATTTGTACTAAATCGGATGGTAAGCCATCTTCATCACCCGGCATAGGCGGAATGGCATGCACGTGATCTCCCCCAACAAGCATTGTGCCTTTAATTAATTTCTATCCTATTATTATTTTTCCCTTTCATTTCATGGACATATATATATATATATATATATATATATATATATTATTGATCTCGATCTTAATCACATCTTTATCTGGTTCAATTGTTTACTCCCTTTTAGCGACGGATGGATGCTATTTATTCGGTCCGTCATTATATATAAAATCGTCGCTATATGTTGTTCATCGCTAAAAATTAAGCATTTATTTGTTTCATATATAATGATTTTGACCAATCGTAGCCTCATTTATCGCTAAAAAAAGTGAGCAAAGTGAATCAGATAAATGATGAGCTTAAGATTCGATATATATATATATATATATATATATATATATATATATATATATATATATATATATGATTGTTAACTGTTGCATTTGTACACTACTACTACTACTACGTGACATATTATATTATTATTGGTCCACAACTCAAAAATAATTTGTGGCCTCAAAAAATTTCCATTTTCATACTTACTCTCCAAACACGGGATTCTCATTTGACTTATTTCATCAATTTTTTTCCCACGCTATCATTTTTTTGACGTAATTTTCTTTCAAGTGTTTTCATTATTGAATCGTAAGATTAAAACTTGTTCTTGGGAGGATATCCCTAAGAGAATTATATTTAATGCTACGTTTGGATTGAAGTAATTAAAGTGAGAATGGAATAATTATTTATTTATATGGAATGAAAAAATTGTGTTTAGTTACGATTGGAATGAATTGTACCATTCTTATTCCTTTCAAATTTATGAATTTTATTCATTGAGAGGAGAGAATATGAAATAATATGAATTTATAAATTTTATTCATTGGGAGTGTAATTTTGTAGTAACTCATTACAACTAGAATATAATGAATCATTTCACTTTTCATTTCATTCTTTCAATCCAAATGTAACATCAGTGTTTTGTAGACAAGCCTTAATATGCTCAAAAAAAAAAGAGAGGCCAAAATTAATTAATTAATTTTCTTTAAATTAATGAACCCCAACCAATGGACACATCACACATATATTTGACGGATGACTACATTTGGATGGTCTTTAAATGATACAACTATATATTAGTCCCCACTCCCCCGTCAGATCATTTTCAAATTAAGTGGTCCGTAATCGGTAATTATGACCAAATCAAAAATCAGCTTTTAATCGATAATTATCCTAATTAATTAAGTGCATGTTTTGTGTTGTCCTATCCTATTCTATCCTATCCTATCCTAATCGTTCACCAGCTAATATAATTAAAGAAGACAATGAATATCCTTATGATACGTTTGTTTGCAAGAATTATATTTGAGATAAAACTATTAATTCAAAGTATATTGTTTGTTTTTAAATTTAGAATTAGGACTATTAATCTAGATATTATAAAATGACTTAATAATTTTTAGATTATAATTATAATCCCGAGATTATAATCTAAGGATTAATAGTGTTGGGATTATAATCTCATGAATTATAATTTTCAAACAAACATAGCCTTACTATTTCCTCATGATCATCTCTGCCATAATATTAAACCCCACTTACTATTCATATGAGAAGAACCTTGTGTAACTAATATTTTTACTTGTAAAAATATTAATTCCCTTTAAATAAATATTCCCCAAGAAGAGTACTATACATGTTACGTAGGCCAAGTTTGCATGACTTAACAATAGGATAAGAAGAAAATAAGATATTGAAACGACCACAAGCAAGCATTAGCTAAAAATGTGGATATTTTAATTTGTACGTACACCAGAGAATTGGAGACCCACCCACATGTTTTCTTGATTGATGTTATGTGGATATTAATTGTTAGGTACGTACCTAGATCTGCTGTGTGTCTGGATGACTCGATCATGTGTTATTAGGTTTTGATAGTCTGTTCTATATATATAAGCTGCTTTTATTTGATTACCAGAAAGATAAGTGAGCCAAATATAATAACCAAGTGATCGGTCATAAGCAATTTTTTTAAACACATGTGAATTAGCTATATATGTATATATGTTATAGGCTAGCTAGGGACGTCCAAACATCGCATTTAATTATATTATATAAATTTGTTTTTTTTTTAATTATTACTTAATAGACTCGATACTAAAAGGGCAAAAGTATTGGGACAGCTAGCGTAATTAATTTTTCCTGAACAACTCTTATCATGCATTGAAATAAAATGAAAAATCACAACCTCGAATTATTAAAAGTATATTTGTCTACATAAGAAAATTTGTCATGCCCCTGTACTTTTTGCTGGCTAATATCACCTCCCTTGTTTATGTTTCACACACACACACACACACACACACACACACACACACACACATATATATATATATATATACACACACACACGTACAGTGTATGTATGTACGTAGTTCCCATTAATTTATGTTTTTATTGGAATTAATGTACGTGATCATTCATGTTGAGGGCAAGATAATTTACACTTGAGTTACATATGTGCATCTTTGAGTATCTTTGTCCTAGCTTTGTTCTATTTTGTTAAAAAAATTTGTATTGAAAAGTTGAGGGTAAACGATATTTTTTAATTACATGCACCGAGTGTTAATATTATAAAATCCATGCATCTGATGTGGTAATTAAAGTTATAATTAAATTATATAGTATAAGACTAAAACATTATACTCTATTCCTTTCAAAATATAAGATTAATATTTACCTTTTAAAATTAAATTAAGATATTTTTAAATTCAAATTAATATAAATTTATTTAATTTTAGATAATACATAAACTACTTAAAAAGTAAATTAAAGGCAAAATATATTGTAATTAAAAGTTAAAAGAATCATGCTAATTTTAAATTAAAAATATCTCATATTTTATGTCCAAAAAATGGGAAATATCCCAACATGTACAAATAGAAATTAATATGTATGCATACATATATCGCTATGATTATAGATTGTGTAAGATTACTCAAATTACAAGTCACGATGAGCATCCAGACCAATTAATTATATAGTATGAAGATTGAAGAATAAAAAAGTAGAACCATTCCCCAATTAATAATTTGGTTCCTTTATATATTTTGTTAATAATTAGTTCAATATTAAGGGACACTGTTTAAGCATTTAAAAAGTTAGTGGCAAATATAACTATATTGATTAATGATTTTCTTATTGTGGATAATGATTAAGCATGCCATAATCAACATCGACCAACTGCATTTGCTTGTGTACCTTATAAGTGTTCGAGTATAAATTTAATATTTTGAGTTGAATTCGAGCCGTTCGTTTCGTCCAAAAATGAATGTGGTTGTGTGCCTTAATTAAGAATTTGAGGTACTAGAAAATAAAAACATGTATGCGATTAGTAAAAAGTTAATATTCATGCAACGGAACTGCTCCACCAAAAAAAAATGATAGAAAATTGGGTATTCAATTGTAATGCTCTTTATTGTTGAGTGTCCAGATGGTTATGATTTGAATTTACGACTATCTTTTTGCAATTTAAACTGACAAAATATTTGAATCTCCCATATATATATATATTATGAGGAGAATAGTAATTAATATTATATTATTTACTTAATCAAGAAATTGAATTTTGTTACATGCATGCATATATATAAGTTGAACTTAATTCAATTATAAATATAATTGCTCACATAGAGATTATTATAAAACACATTATAAATCTAACTTTGATAAATTCAACTAACAACTTAAAGAACAAGCAAGTATTTAGGGAATATACTTTGCCAACCCCAACCCATGATTGATTGATTTATTAAGAAGTGTAAAACAAAAGGGCAGGAATGATCGGTCGGATGAATGGAAATGGGAAACACCCGATCGGTCATGCATCTTTTTCTTTTTATTACTCATTCTTCTAATTTTTCTTTTTGACCTGCATGCACGTCACTCAGGTAAGTCTCTTTCTCTCTCCATTATATGTCTTTAGGAATTGATGTAAAGATCAGCACACGTTCAACCACAATAATAATATAAAAAAAAACTATCCAAAACTAAAATTCAAAAAAGCAGAAGTAGGAAAATATATTTTCCTAGAAAATTGAAATAGGAAATGATAATTGAACCCTTCTAAAAGCAAGAATTTTCATAAAGGACACTGCTTTCCCTTAGCCCACCCACTCATTGTGTTTGTTGCTTAAAAGGTTGTCACTCTCTCTCTCTCTCTCTCACACTCATATTTTAGCATCATCTGCCACCTCCCATCTGGAAAAGGAAATACTCCATGCTACAACTTACATAGATATAGTGATCAAAAACAACAAGAGAGAAAAAGAACAAAACCGAAAAATTAACAGACACACAAGTGAGGGTCATCTATACATAGATGTGTACACCAAACCCAAATATAGAGAATAAATAAATTTAGTATATGATCATGGAAGGAGAAAATGGTATGCACCGCCCAAATATTCCATTACAATTACTAGAGAAAAGAGGAGAAGAAGAAGAAGAAGAAGGTTGCTCAAGCTCCGGCTATCCCTCCTTAGCCATCTCCGGCAGCGCCGGGGAAACAAATTTAGCTTCACCCAAAAAGCCACCGCCTAAGAGAGCGTCCGCAAAAGATAGGCACACCAAGGTTGACGGCCGTGGACGCCGGATCCGCATGCCTGCCATATGCGCCGCTAGGGTTTTCCAGCTCACCAGGGAACTAGGCCACAAGTCTGACGGTGAAACCATCGAGTGGCTGCTCCAGCAAGCGGAGCCGGCAGTTATCGCGGCCACCGGGACCGGAACCATTCCTGCCAATTTTACTTCACTTAATATATCCCTTAGAAGCTCTGGTTCAACTATGTCAGCTCCATTATTGAGGTCTAGTTATTTGCATTCAAGCTTTTCTAATTCCTCGATTCGGAATGAATGGGAAAGAAGTATTGAAGAGGCACATCGGAGAATTTTATACCCAGGAGCTGGAGGAGATCAAAATTTTGTTCCTTCTAATTATATGAGTCTGAATTCTATGTTACAAGCTAAACAAGAGTTGCGTGACAGTACATGCCTAGACCATGTGGCCCAAAATAATGATCAAGCCATTACGACGGGGAGAAAAAGGAGATCGTCTGACGACCAAGATTTGTCGTTGCAAAATCATATCGAATCCGATAATTATATGTTGCAGTCGAGCTCCGGGACAATTCCCGCGTCCGGTGAAGGTCAAACTCCGGCCACAACTTTTTTAATGGTCACAAATCCAAACCCTAGTAATCAATTAGTAATGAGTGGTGCTCATGACCCTATGTGGACCTTTCCTAATTCTGTTACTACTACTACTACTAATAGTAGTAATAATATGTTCAGAGGAATAGGAGGAGGAGGTTCAGGGTTACATTTTATGAATTTTCACAGTCCAATGAATTTCTTGCCTAGCCAACAATTGGGTTTGACCAATGGCGGCGGTGCCGTGGAAGATGGACATTTGGGCATGCTTTCCGCGCTCAATTCGTTTAGGCCGATTTCGGGTTCTGTGGTTTCTGAGTCTCATAAAGCAAGCGGGGCTGATCGGAATGATACAACTAGCTAGCTACTCGTCACTCCTAACTAGATAATGAATCACAAAAGTATTGCACGGATGGATGTTGTTCTTTTAATTTCGTTACTAAAATATATATTTGGTTACATATATATTTGAAATTGCAGGTTACCATAGTACGTACCAGATTCTAGTTTGATTGCTTAATTAATTCGTACAGTACATATTAAGGTTGTAGTTTATAACTCCATTTTTGATATATATATATATATATATATATACACACACATGATCATATCCGGACTCCCGGAAAGGTCCTAAAATACGGACCCTATTTTTTTATTTTATTTTTGCTTTTTTTTTTTGAAACAACTTAAAAAAAAATATATATTTATGGAACTAGAATTTTTACATAATAAAAGTGTTTTGGGTGTGTTTTGATACCTATACCAAAAAATGTATAACATCATGCATGATCGCATGCATATGTTTTGTGATATGTGATCCAAATCACACCCAAAACATCAGACATGTGGAAAATTCCAGCCCATATTTTTATTTTTTTTTAGTTGTTTCAAAAAAAAAAAAAAAATAATCAGTTTTTATAGAGTCCGGAATCCCGAACTGGATCCGGACTATATATATATATATATATATATATATATGTATGTATGATTGATTACCCTTGATTTTGTAGGGTTTGATAGATTTATATATATGAATTTTATTAAAGTACTAGTCTTCCAGCTTGAAGACCATGATATTTATGGCCTCTTTGAGACCATCCAATAATACATGTTGTTGATATAATACAGCATGTTGTGTTTTTTGAAGCCTAATATATACTACTCCTATGTGGTACGTACATGCTTTAGATTCAAGAAAGTGACTAATTAATTAGTTTAATCTTCGCATTAATAACTACTTAATTACTGTAGGATTAATTTTTCTTAACTACGTACGTGCGTACTAATTGGCTTGGAGTTATTAGACAGGTTTAACAAACTCATGATGCATGATGATCTCTCCTCTCTCGATTCCTTTAGCTTATATTAGTAGTAATTAATTTGTCTTATATATATTAATTTAGCAAAAGATTGACCCACCCATTTTTGTGTAACCTTTATCAAATCAGTCCCATGCATATCATCATATCATAGTACTGCATCTGTGATCAAAGGTTCCATTAACAACGAATCCCACCTTCACCCATATACATATATATATATATATATATATATATATATATATATATATATATATATACATGAGATAACTTAGACTACATGGTTGTGACAACTTATTAAATTATATTTAACAATAATTTTGTTTGACCGCTAGTTATGTTTATTAATTATTATTTTTTTATAATTTTATCAACGCGTCATCAAACAAAATTACATTGTTTGACTGACTGTAGAGCCCACTCATGCATTTTATTTATTTTTTTCATCAACCTTTTTCAGATGAGAACCTGCCCAGCCCTAGTACGCGCGGTTTGCTGCTAAATTTCTTAAAACTCTATATATATATATATATATATATATATATATATATATATATATATATATATATATATATTACTTCCTCTATTCCTAAAAGATTGTGGTTTAAGGTTAATGCACACATATTAAGAAATATAATTAATATCTAACGAAAATACTATACTATTCTTATTAATTGTCTCAACCAATTATTCCCCTCCCAATGTTTCTTATTCAATTCAACCAATTAACTTCTTATTCAACCAATTACTATTTGGATTATAGCATTAAATTGAATAAAAATTATTGGGAAGGAAAAAAAACTTTAAATAGAAAAAAGCTTTAAATAAGGGTAAAGTAGGAAAAAAATAGTTAATGTGTATTGATAAACTCAAAACGACAATCTTTTTGGAACAAAAATTACTTCCTAAACGACAATCTTTTAAGAACGGAGGTAATATATATATATATATATATATATATATATATATATCATTACTGATGATAAGTATAATTAATTAACCAGCGTACCACCAAAATTATTCCTCCTCTTTCATATAAGGTGTCTGCACGTAGAGTTAAGAGTTACTTAATTATCCTACTACACTAAGGGGCTGTTTGTTTAGAGAAATTTGAATTTGAGTTGAATCTGAATTACCGAATTCCATCAAACAGATTTGTTTTTGGTCCGAATTATTTGAATTGGTAAGATAGATGAGCTGAATGGCTAAGTCAGATTTTTTTAGCTGAATGGCTGAATGAGCCGTTGAATGAAGTAAAAAAAAATTAAAAAATTAAAAAAAAATATTAACTATTATATTAAGTAATATTAAATAAATTTACAACAATTTTGAATTTTTTTCAGAAGGGTAAAATAATAAAGTTTTGTCATTCAGATGTTTCAGACATGTCAATTATCAAACAGTTTTTTTCATTTAGATTCAGATTCAATTCATTCAGATTCAGATTCAGATTCAGAGTCATTCAATTTTTATCAAACACCCCCTAAGTACGGCTAACTCTCCAGCCCTTTTTTGATGTTTAGAATTATCAGCTGGCATGTTTTTTTATTTTATTTCTGCTTGATTTGCTGTTATTATATATGGCCACTAAGTACAGATGTGCAACATTTTAGAATTTGAGCCAAATTTGAAATGAGTTTTATTAATTATTTGAAGCGAATTTACATATCAATGTGTTCTACTTCATGAGTAGATTAAATTAAGTATTTGAAAGTTCAAATCCATAAAATAATGAATGAAAAATTAACTCCCAAATATCACACTTAGAAATGATAATAAATACTTGTGGGAAGTTAAGTCATATATTGGTTAAGAACTAAAGTATTAATTGGTTTATATACAATAAAATTGCTCTTGAGTTTGAACCTCAAGGGAACCCCACTTTTGTGAAAGGGAGATAACCTAGTCAAGACTTGGTTTGATCCTGTGTCGTTTTAATAATCACTTATTCAAGTCTTCATCTTTTATTAGTATTTTATAGTCATTTTTGAAAGAGAGTTAGAGCATTTATTTTGGTTCATTGATCAGTTATTCAAGTCTTCATCTTTCATTAGTATTTCATAGTCACTTTTGAGAGAGAGAGTCAAAGCATTTATTTTAGTTCGTTGTGAGTATCATAAAGAGGGCATAATCGTTTTAAGGACATAATATTAAATATTATACAAATTCACTGCTGCAGTTTTGAAATAAGTTTATACATATATTATCCATTTTTCATAACACAACGTCCGTCATATGTTGCTTGCATGAGAGTACGTATGTATAAGATATTCTCTGAATATATATAGATGTAGTTGTTCCAAGTTTCATACGTATCTCTTTTCAAATGAAATATTTATTAATTCCTCCAGGAATTTTTGTTTTTTATTTCCTTATAATACATTCTTAAATTAATTAAAAACTGAATCCACTCGTAGCATATATGTTTGGTATTAAGATTTTTCTTTTTCTTTTTTTGTCATGTCCAAAAAAAAAAGAGAAACAAAGATTTGTATTGGGTCATCATATTTCACTTATTGGGCCAACTAGATTGGGCTTATATATTCAGCCAAGTCATTGGGCCATCATCATTGGATCCTAAAGTTATTGGCTTTTACCTTATATTATCTTTGTTAAGTCTTTATAATATCGGGCCGGGTCAACGGGTCACCTCTTAGATATTAAATATCTCCATCTTTGACCCAGAATGATTAAAAAGCATGACAATTGACTATTATATCTCGCCATGCATTAATGTGAATGGGATCCTTGGACTACGGCCAGTGAGAAAACAAAGGACCACAAGTAGTGGTGGTCGGTACAATGGCAGTCTGATCGATCAGCCATCGAATCGAGATCGTGATAATAGATAGTAGTGGGTGGCACAGAAATCGGGCAGAGATCAAGATAACATAAGAATGAAGTTTTCAAGCAAAAGGTACACACACATAATTAATAATTCTCTCTCTCTCAAGACACTAGAGATTTTATCCTTCATTGTTAACCTCATGATCGCTCAGACTTGACTCTCACGCCGGAGTTTATCCCACTCACGGCCGAAGCCGCCAAGCTTTTAATGTTGTCGTGTTTATCGTAAGCGGTGATATGAGACGCCATGTTACGTGATTGAGGCGCGTGAAAAGATCTTGACGTTAACAATTTGCTTAGAATGTATTTGAATTTTGAGCTTCATTTTTAACTACAAATTTCAATTCTAAAAATTATTAGCTAGGAAAATAAATCTAACTTTTTTAAACTAAATTTTAATACGGTAATGAAGTATATATATAACGTACATTGTGTAAAGATGTGGGAGGGATTTGAAATTCTCCCTCTCTCCCTCTCTTTTTTTTTTCTGAAATGGAGTGTTGTTATTATTAAGTAATCGATCATATAATATTTTTCATTAATTATAATTTATTGTCGAAATAATTGGTGTTACGTACAATTTATAAATGATGTAGTTGAGATATTGAAATTAACAATACTAGTAAGAATTAGCGGGGTAAGTCATTTTGAAGATACGGTGAGTTGTCGCACATCTTAGCAAAGCCCGAATTTTCGGTGCCTCCATTATTCGTGATACATAACATAAGATTCTCCAGAAATTTCTTACCATGATTCTTTTCAACACTACTTTTATAATACTAGCTCTTTCACACATGACATGGGTAAGCCAAGCCAAGCCAAGCCACTTAATTAACTACTACTAATATGTTTTACCCTCCCCTCTCCTCTCCTCTCCTCTCATCAAACTGCACTACCTACTCCTCCTGCAAATTAAACCATGGGTTCCAGTAATTTTCTATCCGTGGTGGCCAAGAACATTGATGTCCTTGCTGGGTATACCAAACCTTGTCTATTACAATAATCCAACAATATCATATATAATAATTCTCTATTTAATTACTTATTCTTGTGCTATTTTATGCATCATCATGGTTGTATTTTTTATTAGTGTGATCTCTACTTGTTCAATAAGTTAATAATAAATTTTTCCCTTTTTCAGGCCTCTGATTACTCTTGGTTATCCTCTGTAAGTTGTCCTTAATCCTAACAATTAGCTTTTGACATAAATAATAAAGCAATAGAACATGGGATTTTTTTTTATTTAGCCAATGATGGGCTAAACGCATCTGTATTTCTTCTGTATTTGTGATGAAATGTTGATATTATTATTTTTGGTATAGCTATGCTTCAATTAAAGCTATAGAGACCAAATCTCGAGCGGACGATCAGCAATGGCTTACGTACTGGGTTCTGTATTCTTTGATCACATTGTTTGAGCTTACATTTGCCAAACTTCTTGAATGGTAGGTATGCCCATTGCTTAATTTCTAAATTTTTAACACATCTGACATTGGTACCCTGACTAGCAATTTAATGTATATATATATATATATATATATACACACACACATCTGAGGAGATTTCCAATCTGAATTAAAGAATCGGATCGAGGCAAAAACACGCGGGTGGGTTAAACTCACAGTGTTTTATGGGATCAACCCGACCACATGGCGTTTTTTTTGCCTTTGTCTCGTTTTTTTTTTCGCTTTTTTAATCTGGCTCAGTCCGTATATATATATATATATATATATATATATATATATATATATATATAACCAACGGCAATCTGAATATTGTAAGCTATTTCAGTCATTAGGACTGCAAATTTGATTGAATTTCCAGGATAATTGTGTTTATAGGAAAACTTTGTCCGATCTCAATTTTGGAGACTAAATTAAGTTGCATTGAGGTGGACCATTTTGCTTAGCATTACAGTTAAAACAACATTACACCTGAACCCCCATGGTCATTATGCAGTCAGTATACAAAAGAACAAACAATCTCTCTTAACTGCCATTAAGGTAAAAGAATAACTTGATGGTGAAATGATGTGATTTTTCCACCTGAAGATTTTTCTAGTTAGGCCCCTAGCTCTTCTTATAATACTGTCAACTACAGGATCTTTTTTATGTTGAGAATTGCATGTATTAACCACTAGGCTGATGCAAATGCATATTAAAAAATAGAGCAACTTTTAGCCTTTTAATTAATAATGGTTTGATCAGGTTTCCAATTTGGCCTTATGCTAATCTGATTAGCATCTGCTGGTTGGTACTACCATACTTCAACGGAGCAGCTTGTCTATGCGCACTACATTCGACCTTTCTACAGGAATCCACAAGTTAAAATCTGGTATATTCCCCGGAAGAAGGATATCTTTAGAAAGCCAGATGATATTTTATCCGCTGCTGAGAGATATATAGAAGAAAATGGACCACAAGAATTTGAAAGGCTTATAAGCAGGGTATGCCCTATACTCATCATTCATATGGATTATGCTCGTTTTGTGTTGGTTGGAGATGAATTTAGTAATTACGTGTCAGATAAGAGCCAACATCACTCCAGTAATAAAGCCATCTTCTCTACTAATATATGTGAAATGTCCATGGTCCATGGATGTTAGCTAACTTCTGGAAATCCTGGGATCTCATATAGCCAAAGCATTATACAAGTATAGTTAATTTAAATTAATGACGAGTTATCTTAGTACTAAATTGAAGTATTCCTGTCAGCACATAAGAAACTTCTGTCGTCATCTTCTTATAGTTTATGCTGTCACTATAGTTGTAGTTTATTTCATAAAGAAACTTCTTCTTACTTATGCCGTGGGATTATTTGAAGAACAACTTTGTGTTTTTGTGCAGGCTGATAGAGAAGCAAGAGCCAGAAGGAGCAACTACACGGTCTTTGATGATGATTATGGATATTGAGCTTTGTTTCTTCGTATAATTGGTTCTCAAGTTTGCTGTCCTTGTTATCTGAAATTAATATCTATTATGTTTAATTATGGAGTTGAGGTAAATGGATAATATGTCAAATATTACGACAGTTCTTGCCCATTTTTTCTTTAGTATTTATGCTTGTTGAAATGTGACTACATTTTTCCACTAGAATTCCACCTAGCTTGTCGTCATCCCTTTTATGTTTGAGTCTTGTTAGTTATGTATGATCATATGCCTTCTCCAATGCTTCCCAGCCCGATAGCTTTTGTTATTGATTCATCTGGGAGTTTGCTTCTCTTCCCCCCTTGACTTTGGACAGGGAGGTAATTAAGTATCAAAGGATGTTTTAGACTTGTAAAACTATGCAGATTTTCTATCAAGATTCCAGGGTCTCAAACCCATCTAGTAATGTGATGTCCTTATATTGTTTCTTCCAGTAAACTCGTTATAGCTTGCTCCATCATTAATATTTCAACAAATGTATATCATCATGTAATGCCCAAACAACTTGATGCGGGGCTACTGTTAGGGAAAACGGCCAGCCAAGTGTGAAAAGTATGACATGGGCTATTGATATTATAACAACCTTGCATATAACCTATGAACCACATGAACCTCGCACTGAGAAAGCAGAGTGGATGGTACAACATGAACCTGGACTCTACGTAACTCCTTCCTCCTTACCATGGGGTGGCAATGACCTCGAGTAACGGATAAATGAGGAGATTCTTTTCAAATATAAAGATATTCAAACTAAGTCTTTTGAAAAGAACATAATTAAAGGAAGCAGAGATATGGATGGAATGAATATGATGATGTAGATTTGACTTACTCAAAACATACTATTCAGATCCCTTGATTTTAGGATAGAGAAACATTTGACTAGTTTTAATTTAAAACAAACTTTCCAGCAACCAACTAAAGTCTTGGAATTAAAATATTTTGGCTAGAAAGACTTACTGTAATCCCCAGAGGAGTCTTTATGGAATCAATTCTAATTTCACCAACACCAAATATGATCTCAAAAACATGCTCATACACGTTAGCTCCAAACAATAAATATTGTCATCATTAAAATTAAAAACTCAAAAATTAACAGTTATAAAATTGTTTTATTATTTTAAATGAATTATATCAATTTTGAATTCGAAAATGTTTCTAATTAACTTTCAAACAGTCACTAATAATCATATATATATATATATATATATATATATATATATATATATATATATATATATATATATATAAGAGAGATGACATGTTGCAACACATTTTGATGGTAATACAATGAACCTATTTTCCTGTGTTCTAACTTTTGAAGAACTGCCAACCAACCTTTCTATGCAGTATATTATTAAAAAGTAGTAGTAGGGGCAGGTGCATCAACCTTGAGAACTCTACAGAATTTGTTGTACTCCAACTATTTAAACAAGCCGCCAGTTAGTTCCAAGGAGTACACATGTTTCTGCATTCAGTTGTAAAAATAAATCCAGAGTCGTACGTATAACTATAAAGGTTGTCAATGATGAGAGTGCCTGGAATATTCTGTCGACTAAACTTATACTACGAGCATGTAGGAAGCTTTTCACCCAACAACAGCCAGAGCAGTGGTATGCTGAAAATGGGACCGGAGCCACAAAATACCATCTGTTGACAAACTGCCTTTTCTGACATCTCCAATTCAACAAGAAATTGTATATTTTATAATAATTATTATTGGTTCATAAATTGGAGTTTCATTTCAGGTATCCTAGGTCCAGGACGGAGGAGGCCTGCTGAGATATAAATAGGGTAAGAAAGTATGAAAAGTGATAGTAAAAACATTTCAAAGAGAATGGTGGATATAATGAAACTTTTGTTTGAGGATATATCCACTACACCAACAGTCCTAATAATTAATTAGCAAAGAATAAGCTATTACATACACCACTACTAAGTACTACCACTTCCTAATATTAGTCACCACTACAAACACTACTTCCATAATAGTAGGACTATATATAATTACTAGATTACTTAGAAATTAGACTTGATAGAATTAAAATTAAATATATTCACTATTCAAATTAGAAATTGCATACGTAACATCAACACTGCCAAGAAACAAACTTGTTAATATTTGGCGTTGTTAGAAGTTAGAACACGAGAGGCATGGTTCATTGCTGATTCCGGAGTATAACCCTAAACCTCCTTGCTTACAAACATCTAAAACCAAAAAGTGGCTTGAAGTACAACTTATATGGATTTAAAGCAACAATCATCATGATGAAAAAACATGAGGAAATACCAAGCAAAATTATTTGATTAATCAAATTTTATACTAGAAATCCCAGCGACTAAAAATGCATGCAACATAAGCAATCAGCATTTCCATAATATTAGTATGTTACATACAGGATACAGACCTAGAAAAGTAAGAGATACACAACTACCTCCCCCTATGGGACAGGAGAGCACCGGGGATTGGGGTCTTCTCCTCTTTAAAAGGTTGAGTGGATGGATCCGATAGGCTAGGTATCCTTGAAACACTACCCTTCCCTTTCCTTGCGTTTGGTCCCAGCTCCTCTATCATGTACTTCCACCCATCAATAGGTCTCCTTCGGCTGAATATGTGAGTTTTGATAAAACTTGCTATCTGCAAACCCATTATAAATGGAAGTCAAGCCAGAATCAACAGATTTGTAGGTTGAATAGAAGATGGTTCATGGTAAATATCGGCATAGTAGTATCAGGGAACGAAATAATCTTTTAAGTTCAACCACCATCAGTTATGTCCAGCTTTCCATTCCAACATATATGCACCACATACAGTCATCAACAAGAATTACAACACAATGGGAAAGTACAGTAATATTTTAAAACAGGCAAGAGAAGAAAATATTATTTTAGAAAAGAAAAGGCAAGAGAAAAAGATAATTAAAAAGAACGAATGGGAAGAAAATAAAAGCTACATTTAGATACCAGAGGAAACTAGCTCCAAATCTTGTTCTAATTCCAAGTGAACCAAAGATTAGTAGTCAGGCATTATGATGATGTGTTAAGTTCACAGTTAGCAGTTTGTGCTAAATCAAACGTCCTAGTCTGATCCCAGATAATGATCAGGCTAAAGTTTCAAGACTAAAAACACACATTGATGATCAACAGCAAAATAACAATCTAGCCAATTAATAAAGCAATACTCCCCTGAGTCATAAAATGATAGTACCGACAATAGTAAAGCTACTTAACTATAGTGAAACTGGGTACATCCACTTTAAAGATGTTCTTAGGACAGAGGAAGTATGTGTCAACGGAAGATGCTTTACGGCACCATTGAGGAATTCAACTGTAGCTTATATATTTTCATTGACAGTATTTTACCACTGAATTTATAATCATTAAGCATCACCAAAGAAGTGCATTTGTAATGTGTGCACATGACGAAGAATTACAGTTGTCATGAAAATAAACCTGGAATTTGCTGTATGCAATTCGGCGTTCAAACTCTTGGAGTAGAATGTCTTCTTCCCTCTGTGACATCTCCCAGATATTCCCATCTTGAGCTTTAGATGTTGTTTCCCAGCCATCAGGCTTATTCTTGAATTCAGAAGAACTAGGGACTTTTGAGTTGTTCATACCATTGTTTCCAGAGTCAAAAATCCTGCATTCATTGAACCAATAAGTCTACTTAACAAGGTGCATCACAAGTCCAACTTCAAATATGAATGTGCACAGAGAAATTTAAGTTGCTATAACTTTAACTCTATAAAATAAATTTTTTTTTTATTTTAAAAATGCTCATTCAAGTGGTATATCATGAGTAATCAGTGATGCAAAACAGTAACTTCCACAGTTCCATTAATCTTTGTATCTTTGAGTGCCTAACACAGAAAGGTTCACGGGCACAAGCTAACTTTGATCGTCTGTACTAATATAAACAATCTGCTGCGAAGCAAATACACAACCGTAAGCAATCATATTGTCTGGAGTTCTAATATGCGCGCATACATATATGTATGTGTCTGTGCATTTTTTTTCCCTTTCTTTTTGAACAAGTGTATAACTTTTTCTTGAAATTCATGCTCCAGTGGGTTATTCTTAATGACATTAAATTTATACAAGCAATTGGAAATTAGCTACCAAGTCCAAAGCAACCACATCTTCCATTGAAGAACTAAATCCTGTTCAAATTCAGGTATCCTTCCTAAACTATAACAAACTCTATTATTCGATTAAACAATCTATGAATAATGAGAAACAATTTAAACAAAAACAAACAGTCCCAATATGCAGCATTTGGAGAATTGAACTAACAAAAGGAATAAGTCATAGTTTTCAGGCTAGACCCAATTATCATATACCCCAAATCAAGATATTATTAATAGGACACAGAAAGGGAGAAAACACATACTCAGAGCAGCTATCAAGCAATTTTTCGATATCATCTCCAACAGCACCCAAAATGGAATCCCCCAACTTAGCTTCCTCCTGTTTCTCAATCTCCTTAGTCCATAACCCAGCATGAATCCTCTGTTTCTTTAACCTGTAATCCTTTTTCACATTCTCCAAACTATAAAGCGAATCTTTTAGCTGCTGCTCTTTATGTTGGTGTGATTTTGGGCTTTTTCTTCTCTGATCCCAATTGTCGGTCATGTCCTCCACGAATGCCTTCGTGTCGGCATCCATATCAGATGAAAGAACAATTGAAGAAGAGGAATCCTTATCATTATCATTCTTACTGTTTTCATGAATGTTATTGCCGGGGAGAGAGAAATTAACGTCGGTCTCCCACGGAGCTCGGTTCTTTGCAGAAAGGTCCTCCGGGAGCCAGACGGATTCCCAGGTATCGTTCCATTCCTCTTCGTCGCCTCCGCGCTTGGCGGTGGTAGAGAGTGGTCTAAGATTGGTGGTGTCGGGATTTAAATAGAGTTTTCTGATGATTATTGAAGAAGAAAGTCTACGAATTTGATTCATCATTTTGGAAAGTGGATCAATTAACCACTACTACAAAAGATTCTCCTCTAACAACATCGGTCTGTAGTATGAACGCTATAGATAAATATAATGAGTTAAATCCTCAGAAAATGAACTACCATTCATTAGCTTAAGATTCCGTTCGGCAACGACTTATTTTAAAATGACTTAAAGTTAAAATATAAGTTAACTTATAAGTAATTTTAAGTTGTGACTTATAAGTAAAAGCGTTCAACACCAATTTGACTTATAAGTCAGAAATAAAGTTAATATATTACTTCCACGTATATATGATCATATTTACATAAGCCAATAAAAGTCAAAGTATGAAAAACACAGATAACACATTGGCTTTTTTTCAATTAAAAATTGTAATTTTTAGGTTGTAGGTTTTTTTCTTCTTTTTTTTTGTCAAGTTAGTATTCATGTAATTCATTTCAGTATCTAGCTGTGCAGAAACTATATTCACACTACATACCATATATACCTGATTTTCTTCCAAATCAAATTTAACTAATACCTAATTCAATAAGATTCTTATTTCTGATATCATATGTTTGAAGGTGTGTGATTTTGTCAAATGTGTGTGATTCTGTCAACCCATAAAAGTAAAGTAACAAAAACTAAATTATAATGTGAAAAGACCTCTAAAATTTAAACACAAAAATCCATATTGTGTTTACCAAAGCCACTAGATCAGACCAAAAATGGGCATCTCAAAATGGAAGAAACAAGAAGGTAACAAAGTAAGAACAACTCCAACACTTGGGATCAAACAACGTGAAGTTCTAGAATCTAGCTATATTAAAGTATTTGCTAAACCATATAGTTGATTAGATATTCGATATGTAGAGACCAAAAATACCAACTATTACCGAGACATTACACCACTAATCATTTCTATGAAAAAATAATGTAGAATCCTTTTGGGGGGAAACAATCCATGTTTGTTTCCAAATCACAAGGGATCTAGAAATGAAAAATCCATTAAAAAATTCAACTTTCTTCATTCAAGATAAAAATAGGCCACAAGCAACTCCATCAAAAATTAAATACTACAATCAGAACAAAGTTCTGAACAAGATATATACTAATCAATTCACAAATTTGAGCAAACCCTTGATCTGTTACTAAGAAAATGATAAAACTATCAGATTTCTCTCTAATAATGATTGGGACGTAGGATCAGTGAAGAACCTGATGAGTGGGATTTATACCCGCAAATCGGATACTTTATTGGTTAAATAGTTGCCTGATCTTCGTAGATTTTATATGATTATAGTATTATTTTGCTTAACCGATGTGTTGCAGGGGTTAATAGGTCTTTTCTAGCTTTCAAGGGTCAAAATATTCATTTTCTATACACCGGCGCTGCAGCGCGGATTCCAAACTCTAAGCTCGCGCCGCAGCGCGACCCCCCGTGTCCAACGCTGCAGCAGTTCTTTCTTGAGCTCGTGCTGCAACGCGACCTCCGGTGTTTTTGATGTCGATGTGGCATATGCGATTACCACACCCTTCAGTAGCCATGTATGCGACCTCCTGCAAGCTCTGTGCAGAAGAGCTGGTTTTGACCTAGCTTAAAGAATAGACTCATATATAAGGAAGAGGAGCCTCTGCAGACAAGATATAGATATAGTCGGATATAATCGGATAGCTTAGTATAGATTAGGATAATTAGATAGTTTTCTCTTATCTTTTGTAATTTCTCTCTCTATCTCTTAGTTAATGTCTGTAAATATAGATTAGGTTGATTACGGAGAAGTTTGGGACTCCTTGGAGCAACAAGAGCAGTGAGCAATACGGATTGGGAAGCTTGAAAGGAGCGGACAAGTAACAAAATGGCATAAAAAAGCATCATGCTGTTTAAAATTGGTTGAGTTAATTTATGCTTACTGATCCAACTGATCAATCACTAGTGGCATGGCCATCTTTATAAACCTAAGCAGCAACTACTATGAGAAGAAAAAGGTTTATACAAAATCTAAAACTACAGTTTCAAATAAATTAAGACTACCTAAGTTGCCAACCAAATTGAAACACTTATAATTGCATTGCAATTAGTCAAAATAGAGAATAGAGGAGAGGTGGGCAATTCAACCAAAAATGGTACCACAACAGATACTCAGTTTCAGTGTGTTTGTTTGTGATAAGAATCAATCTCTTGAACTTGTATGTTTGTTTTCTAAATTTCAGTTTCTTTTACCACCCTTCTTTACAACCCTGCAAAATTCCCAATTACCCCAAAAATTAGTAACATAAGCAAGCACAATTCTAATTAGTTTACTCACTGACTGGCATATAACCACTAATCAGTAACTTAGAATTATATAAACTTCAGCACAAGTGTCACAAGGTTTGGATTGTATCACATAGAACTACAGAAAAGGAACTCCACAAACAACACATCCTACCAATTCAATGCACAGGATCAAGCATATCCGAATGAACATACAAACTTCAGCATGAGAGATCAAAAAAACTCTTAAACACAATGATTGAATGTTTGTTCCTGCAAAATTATATTGTACTAATTACTCCCTCTGTCAAAAAAAAGTTCAATTTGAGAAATAAAAAAATGTTACACAAAAAGATTCCTCTTTTTATTGATAATAGTATAAAATGACAAATTTGCAAATGGAACTCTTTGTGTGGACTGGATGGAGTATATTTGAAGTAATCTGCTTTTCATACACTCTGTTCTATCAGCAACCAACAGAACCAAATTATATTCCACAGAGAGTTTTATAGCTGCAAAAGTAATTGAACTGTCTAGCTAAATAACAAAGCAGCTAGTAATTCAAGAAAAATTTGCTTCAAAGTTCAAATCAAGAAAAACTTGCTTCAGAGTACAAACACAACCAATCATTACCCAAAATTCATCAAACTTTTGTTATTACACAGAACAATTAACAACCCAATTCTAACACCATAGAGCAAATTAAAGAGGAATTGAATCGAAACCCACAGGCTCTGAAACTACAGTCAAAATTAAAGAGATAAAGAAGAAGAAAAACCGCATGCCAAAGATTCAAACATAACATAATACACATATATATATATACATATCAAATATATGGTCTAGGGTTTGGTACCTAACAGTAATCGAAGGAGTAGCAGCAATCGAATGAGTAGAATGAGTAGCAGGAGTAACAGAAGAAGGAGGGAGAAGCCAAGAAATTGACGGATCGAGCGCAGAGCAGAGCAGGAGTACCAGACGTTGCGTAATTTGTTTACGTTATAAGAGAAGGATATCAGGGTTTTTAGGTTTGAAGACCAAGTAGATGTAATTTAGCAAAATAAAAGGATAAAACAGACCGTACATTCGGTCAACAAAATTATTAAAAATAATTTATAAGTTATTTTAAAATAAATAACAATTTGTTATTTATTTAATTATTTTAAATCAAAAAATAAGTTGTTGTCAAAATCAACTCATAAGAAACTTCAAGAAAAGAATAGTTCTACATAGACAGTTTTACTCTTCTTGTGACACATAAAATTCAAGATAAAATGAAGTAGTTATATAAATAATGGAAAGGGCCTAATTTTTTTTCTTTTGCTAAATAAAAGGGCCTAATTTTATAACACGGACCCGTTGTATTTTGGACTGGGCTGGGCAACCAGGCGGCCCACTCAGAAAGGCCTAGGGTTTCAGCTCAATCGAATATAAAGTGTGAGTATTCTTCTTACTAAGCTCTTTACAGCGAGTTGATCATTTATCCCCCTTCATTGTTTGCCTCTCACAGATCGCGGCGGCTCTGACAACCGCATAGACGGCGAAGAAAGATGGTGCACGTCAATTTTTATCGCAATTGTAAGTCAATGCATTTCATTATGTTATGTGTTAGGCATGTACTTATATGTATGTGTATATCAATTTAGTGATCTCATTAGCCAGTTGAGCTTCCTAATTAGCTAATATAAAGATTCAGTTCATGCTTGCAATTGTTATTGCTATTTATTTATAGTTCATTTCCTTCTTACATTTTCATGTCTGTAAGCTAATGTTTGAACATGTTGCTTGTGTTCTGTTTGGTTGCTGTTGCTTAGCTTAATCTTTTCTTCACGGTGAAAATGTAACAATTTTCTAAGCAACCAAACAAAGGTTTGAATAGAAATTCATTCAATTCATGCTCGTGTGCTCAAATTTTTGTATTGTATTTTGAATATAAGATTATAAGTAGAGAGGCTTGTTTTCCTTAAGTTTGGGAGTTGATTCAAGCAATTTTGAATGGGTTTTAGATGGGAAGACTTTTAAGAAGCCTCGTCGTCCTTATGAGAAGGAACGATTGGATGCTGAGCTGAAGCTGGTTGGGGAATATGGGCTACGATGCAAAAGGGAGCTGTGGAGGGTTCAGTATGCCCTTAGCCGTATTCGTAATGCTGCTAGAAATCTTCTCACCCTTGATGAGAAGGACCCACGTCGAATTTTTGAGGGTGAAGCTCTTCTGAGGAGGATGAACAGGTATGGGCTGTTGGACGAGAGCCAGAATAAGCTTGATTATGTGCTAGCCCTCACTGTGGAGAACTTTCTTGAGCGCCGCCTTCAAACACTTGTTTTTAAGACTGGTATGGCTAAGTCAATCCACCATGCCAGAGTCCTGATTAGGCAAAGGCATATCAGGTATAAATTAACTTTCAAACTATAGTTGCTCTCAGGCATAACATACATCATGCATTCGTGTTGTATTCATACAGCTTGTTTTCTTTTGTCTTGGCTTTTAAGGTTCATCTGTGTGATACTCCCTTTATAGTTGCTCATTGCTGTACTAGTTTCATAATGTCAACTCAGTTGTAGAGCATACGAGACATCTGAAATCATGTGTATATTTTTTCATCACTTCTATGTTGTCTATATGCATGTATGTGCATGTATTACTTAATTTGAATTACTCGTATGGTTGATTGACATTGTGATTAGAACTATCATGTTTAATTGAATTTCCGGAATTACATCAGCTTATCTCTTCCTTTCTTCCCAAGTTAGGAAGGGCTGTTGTGGTTTGTATTTTTATATTTAGGTTCTTCTATTCTTTTTTTACGTGTTGTATTCTTTTATGGTTTATTTTCCTCCTTGCCTTTCTACTTTTATGCTTACATATGGGATTCTTTTCAGCCACCCAAAATAGTTGGGGATAAAGGCATTGTTTTACTGACGAGTTAGGAAGGTAAGGCTAGCTGCCTTTATGAACTTATTGCTGTCTGGTTTTCAAATTATCTAGCAGGACCTATGATGCTTCTTGGTTGCAACTTTTTCTGTTTTTAATATTAAATTGTGTAGCCCGGTCAAGCCTTCTATAGTACCTGCTACTTTGGGTACCCTACAACATAGTTTCAAATGCTCAAACTCTAAATTTTGAAATATTTCCATAATGTTATACCCAACAAATAAAAAAGTTGAGGTCTTCTTAGTGGACTAAAACAAAGACTTCATAGTGTATATGCTTTCTTTAGCTGAAATTGTAGTCTTGAAACTCCATTTTAGGGTGGTATTGTATCTTCCCTGCTGGTTTGAACAAGTTCTTTTTTTAACTTGACGTCATTCCTACTATCACATGCAAGTTATTTGGCTTCTTCATCATAAGAAATATTAGGAACGTACCAGCTATATAATTTGTTCACGAGTCATGACACTATTAAAACAAGCCATGTACAAATGTTGTCGAAAACATAGTCGGTAAAATTATTTTACCGTCGGTCCTTAGGTGTGAAAGATGTCTACACATGTATGGTTGCCAGAGGAAAAACATGATTTTTTTTATTGTAATGGCATTGTATTCTTGTTTTTATTTTTTTATTTTTTTATTTTTCTCAATTTCTCCTTGCCTTTCTACTCTTATGCTGGCTTGCGGGTTTCATTTCAGCTTACTAACGTGTTAACTTTGAGTATGATAACAACATTGTAGTGTAATCAATTGGCTCAGTTTTGTAAGAGAAAATTTCTGAAAGAAGTGTATTCATTTCTTCTGTGCTAATCTGGGAGGAAATTTGCCCATGCTCTGTTCCTATTCTTCATTGTTTTTTACCCAATTATCCATCCTTCTGTCTGCCATTCTACCTCCCACTCTTCAAATGGAACAGTCCATCCTGAAAGGGAAGGATATCTAAGAGTACGATGGGCACACAAAAAGTTTCAAATTAGAGGAGAGAGTATAAAATTTGTTCCAATTACACACCTTTTGTTTGGAACCAAAAAATATCATAATTAACTTGGGAGTAGCATAGTTGTTATGGCGTCACCACACCAAGTCGAGTGGTCGCCTAGCTGCATCAAGGAAAGTCGTGTTGTCTAGGTCGTGATAAGTCATCGGCAACATCATAACAATGAAAGAAGTAGAAGACTAAAGGCTCTCTGTTGTTATCATCTAGGATTATGGATTCAAAGACTGTTGTCGCGATGTTTCAATCTAAGTCGCGAAGTTCTGGATCTAATTTGGATCTAAGTCGTAGTCGCGATGTTTTGATTTGGGAAATAATTGTTATCATTTAGGCAAAATTTCATTAAAGTCCCCATAGTTTGGTAATCTATTAAGTTCAACCCAAATTTTGTACTTTCCAAATTTTACCCTGTTTGTGTACGTCTTTCAGGTAGGTCTTTGAAATTTATTTATTTAAAAAAAACACAGGTGTTGATATAATTGTGTTTTTAATGTTACTAAGTAAATATGTTTGGGTTTTAATGTATATAAAATTTCATTGTTCAATGTACTTTTAAAGTAAAATAAATAATGTATAAATTGTACACTGTGAACGACTTATCGTCGTATGGACGCCATGACAGGCGCCTTATCGCCTAGGCGTCCTAGCCGTCAGCTACCGTTGCGAGGCGCCTTAACAACTTTGGGGAGCAGATTGTTTGTATGGGGATATATGCACATAGGGGTAAATTAGTATTTTTGGCATTTTACATTGGGCGTGTGTACCTTTAGACATCCTTTTGAGAACAAAATCTTATTGTACTTTTGAACATGTTTTGGAGAATTATTGTACTTTTGAACATGCTTTGGAGAATGGAGGGAGTACTCCGTATTTTTCTTCTAGAATTTATACATATCACCTGATTTCATTCTTGGTGTTGTTTGATTACTTTTCTGATTAACCTTAGTATGTTACTTATAACTAGGGTCACCAGACATGGCATATGAATATACAGTCTGCTGGTGCCAGATACCCCTTGCACAGTTGAACAAGGCCCTTTGAAATAGTATTGTCAATATAAATTTGAATGTATAGAAACAAAAAGCTATCATTCTGAGTAGTATGCTAAAGATATATATTGGGAATAATATGTTAATTTTACACACATTGTTAACACAATTCAAGCTTCCCGACTACTTTTACTAAATTAGTGCTTGCTGTTATTTTTGGTATGGACTTTTTTTTCATTGTTCTGGGATATTTAACCCTTTTCCCCTTAATTTTTTGGACACCATAGGGTTGGAAGGCAGGTGGTCAACGTGGCCTCATTCATGGTAAGGGTGGACTCACAGAAACATATCGACTTCTCGCTTACAAGTCCTTTTGGTGGTGGCCGTCCTGGTAGAGTGAAGCGAAGGAACCAGAAAGCTGCTGCGAAGAAAGCTGCTGGTGGAGATGGGGATGAAGAAGACGAAGATTGAGGCATTGTTTTTAATTTAGTTCTTAAAGATTTTGTTTGAATCATGTCCTAGTGTTTTTCATCATTGGTCTTTCTGAAGTGTATTTTGTTGCTTGTGAAGCTTCAGTTTTAGGAAGTTCTGAATGCTGCATCATATTTGCCATCTTGGCTCTCCTTGAAGTTTCCTTTTTTGGCTTAATATTTACTTCAAATTTGTTGCGACTTCTGATACAATGTTTGGTATTACATGTTTGGGTTCATGACCAAAGTGACCGGCTAATTTTGACTCCATAAAATTGTCTTTTTTGCTGTAAACCTGTGTTGATCTAATACTCCAGGTTCTGTCTGGTCGGTGTAAGCCTTCAGAGCCCCGTACTCAAGATTTTTGTATTTTTATTTTTTTTGGAGAAACAAAATAAACTATTGCAGTAACATGTTTGAAAATATTTCTTTCCTAAAAAGAGCTTCATCTCTCAAATTTGTAAATATTAAAAATATATTTTTTACTTTATATTTATTACTATACATTAAGTTGTTAATTTAATAATTGTGACATGATAGAAAACTATATTGACAAATTTAAAGTTATCATATCATTTTATACTAAATTGATTAATATTCATAGCAAACCTAATTAGATAAAAAGTTTGTCGGGAATTAGAAATAAGAGTCGACTATTATATTAAAAATAATGTCTTTTAATTGGACAGAAAAATGATATTTTCAGTTTTTATTTTTTTTTATTGCGACTTTTAAAAAATGTGTAGTATTTATTTTAACAGGAATTTTACAAAATATAATGTTTTTACAAAATATAGTGTTTTACAAAATAAGTCTGTATAAGTATGTTTTTGTATATGTATTCAAATTATACCTATAATATTATATTTTATAAAAAATTTTATTAAAATAAATACTATACATTTTTTAAAAATCAATAAAAAAAAACTGAAAATATCCTATTTTCCTGTTCAATTAACCGGTGTAGGTAGAAGTACTCTATTGAAAAGCCCAAGTACATTGCCCTGCCCTGCCCTGCCCTTTTGTTTTCAAGTCCTCCTACCACATCACATCACATCACTCGTTTTCTTCCGTTTTTGATACGTAAAACCAAATTCGTTTAATCCATAAAAATTATAGAGTTCAATTATTAATCTCGTAAATTTATTTATGTTTACTCTTTCATCTTCGTGTTTATTTCTTCATTTATTAAAGAAAAAAATTACTCGTCTCTTACTCCCTCAGTTATACGGAAAAAAAGGTATCATTTTGCAAATATTAGAAATATATTTTTATATATTTATGATAAAAAGGGAGAAGGTTACTTCATGCTCTTGTATGAGAGAGAGCACCATCAAAACCACCGAGACAATTGGTGAGGTTAGGTTAACTCTTTCTCGTTGATATGCCCTACATGAGTCTTACTTTTGTTGGTGTACAAATTTTTTTATATAATTTGTGCACATTGTATTATGATTTAAAAATTAATGAGTAATGCACACACAATTTAAAAAAAATAAAAAATATTATAATCTCATTTTAAAATATCAAATGACCTTAAAATAATTTATAATATTATTTCTCCACATATTATTCTCATATAAACCTTTTATTTTCTCAATTATTTCCTGTTGAATTGAGAAGAAAAAGTTAATTAAACAAAAAATTAAAATAAAGAGAAACAAAATAAATTGAGAATTGATAAATAATTTTTTTTATTTTTTTAAAAAAAGTGATAGAATACGTAATTCAGAAGATGAGTTTGGAAGTATATTATACTCCCTGACACTAAAATATTTGTCTAAAAATATGAGTTGATACAAATGTTTTATAATTATGAATTTACTTTTAAAAGTGTACTTGTATGATATGACGTTCAGATGTTCACAACATGAAAATAATCGACTGCCGGCCATGCTGCTCATGCTCATTATATTCTATAAAAATATATAAGTTGATACAATTTTATTATAATGATAGAAATTATCTTTCAATTTTTATATCAAAATCATATTTATCAATTAATTAAAATTAATTATATGATAACTGTTGTCTTGAATAACATGATGTTCACAAATTTTGACATAAAATATATTCAATTGGAATTGGAGTACGAGTAAACTTGAAACTTAGGCGAGGAAGTACGGTGGGTGGATGGATGGATGGATGTAATCAAATCTTCTCTTGATGATTATGATTATGATTATGGCCATGACCCTGACCCTGACCATGGCCATGGCCGACAGTCGATTAGTATTTTATTAAATAATATTATTATCACATAAAAATAATTACATACACACATATATATATATTGTAGGGTCCCAATATCAGGCGGGGACCTATAATATGTACGTGTATACGTGAATATTATGTGATATTTTTTTTTATGTGATACTGATAGTAGCATAGTTTTATTTTAATAAAATAATGTTATTATCACATAAAAAATAATTATATAATATTTACATACACGTACATACATATTACAGATCTCACATATCAGGCGAAGACTCATAATATGCATATGTATATATATAAATATTATATAATATTTTTTTTATGTGATCGTAGTATTATTGATTTCATTATCAGTGGTGGGGACCCTACATGACCCACTTTTATTTCTCTTTCTTAAGTATACGTTGGAGTATTAAAAAAGTTTTTTTTTGAACCCACATGGCTCTCAACTCGAGTAGGTGTTGCCCTTCTTCTGGCGAGTTGCTGGCTGCTCCATACCTGTCGGCTAATCTTTTGTTACCAAAATTAAATATGAATAATTCCAAGTACACAAGTTATTTTATAATTATTTTTAAGTTTATTGATGTGACATAGAGTCAAAAATTATATTAAAATAATTTATTTATCAATATGTTAGAATAAAGTATATCACATCAATAAATTATAAAAAAATTATAGAATAAATCCTGTCTTTAACGTTACATGATAAAATATTGAACCACCCAATTGTTTTGGATTAAATTAATTATTTGTCGACAAAAGTAGATATTTTTAATTTATTAGAAACACATAATAAAAAAAGGGTGATATCAAGAATAACAGGGGTACTAAAACAGAAAACATAGTAAGTGAATTTTATTTTATTTTTAATTAGAATTATATTATGCACAATTCTCTTATCAATAGTTTTCGTCCAATAATAAACAATTCTTTTGAACCAAAAACTGAAAAACATGAATATTTTTAGTATAGTTACTAATTACTATTACACCTCCTATCATAAAAAGTAGCATGATACTATGTAACCTGTTAAGACACATGATGATACACCAAAAGTCCCAAATTTTAATTTTAATTTTAAATTCTTAAAAAGTGTATCATTTGTCTTGATATAAAATTAATTTGAACAATACATTATCAATACACATACCGTGAGATTATATTTTTTAACGTGTCAACATGACACTATTTTAATTAATTATTCATAAAATTAATTTCAATCTTTATATTAATTAGACAATCTCTTGATGGTTATGGTATGAAATATCATTAAAATTTCAATACCATTGTAAAGTTTAAAAACTTTCTCAAGAGATAAAATAGTAATTTTAATCTAAAAAACTTTCTTACCTTTTTGTTGACAAGCTCAGTTAAACATTTTTTTTTCTCTTTTCTAACTTATTTTAAAATTTTCCTTGTTATTATTCCGTCGAGAACTCAGAAACAGGCCAAGGGGCATACAAATAAGTACAAAATCCCATTGTATTTGTACCCATTCCTCGGATAGAAGTACATATTACTCCCTCCGTCCTAAATTAATCGTTCAATTTTAATTTTTTAAAATTAAATTAACCATTTTTAAAATTAATCTTTTTATTATTTTTACTAAAATATAAGAAAAGAAATTATGACCAAAAAAAAATATATACAATTTATTACTAACCCCAATTTTTATAATTTTAAAAATATATTTATATATTTTTAATTATTAATTTAAAAAATAATCAATTTAATTTAAAAAATTTAAAATTAAACAATTAATTTGAAAGGGAGAGAGTACGTTTTTACAATTTCTCTGCCACCGTCATTTAAAATTCTAAAAATAGAACCGTAGACAAATTAGAGAAACAATCGTCTCTTAAAAATACCCTAAACGGCGAGGAGGGACTATTTTACCATTATACAATAGACGAGTGACCAAAATGAAAACTCAAAAAAACATTTCATTTCTTTTCCCCATTTTCTTCCTTCCCCTAACACTTGCTTTTTTTTAACGTTCTAACCCCCCAAAACCTACATGAAAAGTTCAGCCTGCAACAGAGTATAGTAATTAGCAGCCTCGTCTTCAAGCTCCCACAGCCCATCACACAGAGAAAATGGATTATGAAGAAGATCCAAAGGACCGTTAAACTCCTCATCACCACTGTCCACTCTGTTGGGTATCCCAAGCTCGTCATCAGAAGCTTCAAGAAGGTGCCTAATCATCCTTTCCTTTTCGTCGTCTTCTTCGGAGACGACAGAGTATGAGCTTGGGCAGCACCCAGACGAACCTGAGCCCACTGCTTCATGGTAGGGGCCGGCTTCTTCCGGGTTATGGCCTAGTAATGGGTCGGAAAACTCTTGTTGTAGGGTTGTCAAGAGAGCTGATAAGTCTTGGCTGGATACTTCTTCTTCTTCAAAAATATTGGAAGAGAGTACTTGATTGCGTGATTTGTAACGTTTTTCGTCTCGAGTATCTTCTACTGGGGTTTCAAAATCTATATGGCGTTTTGTTGCTTGTTTTTCTTCCGCCATTGAATAGAAAGAAACCAAAGGAGATGCAGAGAGAAATTGAGGGATATGTAGAGAGAGAAAATGGGTTGGGTGAGGAGAGAGAGAAGAGGATGTTAAGGTTTATATAGAGGGGAAGTGGAGTTCCGGTCAGGTCAAATTAAGTGAAAAAATAAATAAATAAAGTTAAAAGAATACTAGTAGTATTTTATTAGTAATAGAGAGGGGATAGTGGTATTATTGTATGGACTGATTTGGGAAGAGAGATGCTTTGGGGGAGAGGAAAGAAAAGAAAAGAAAATGGTCCCTATTCGCTTTTGTCTCTCATGAGTTAATGGTCCCTAGTATTTGCTTTTCTATTACCGAGAGATAAAGGCAATTAAATGAAGTAAATAATTCGAATTTGATTCTTACTTATTTGATTAAAAATTTAATTTAAATTAAATTTAAAATATAAACGTCTGTCTTAAATATTAATAAATTTTAAAGTTGAATATATTATTATTATTTAAACTTTTTTAATTTATAATGTTTTATTAATATCTAGATTTGAGTCTTAATTTAAATTTGATTCTCAATCCTCGATACTCAATTTATTTATACTTTTATATATAGAGAAAAAAGAGAGTGAGGAGAGAGATTAAAATGAATTAAATATTTTGAGGGAGTAAAATAGAGGGAGTCTTTTTAGGAACATCATTTGTACTTTGAACAAAGCATCTGAGCCTGCAGGAGAGAGAGAGTAATGTATGGGAGTACTATATTAAACTACTAATTTAAAAGTTAAATCTCGGTTAATATGAAATTTATTTTTAAATAAATTAATTTAATAAAATATTAATACATATAAAATATCGTTTGTGTATTAATATTTTATTAATTAATTAACTCACTTAAAAATAAATTTTATGCTAAACATTTTCTAAACTTAGAAATAGATAGATAGATAGATAGATAGATAATGACAAAACCTAGGTACGTAGCTAGCTAGCTGAGATCGTATCGTCAGGCTGGAGAATGCATGCATGGGTTGTACTCCACACAACTAGCTGAGCGGATAGTTTTCTATCACGACTTTTAATAAAAAATTATTTTGTTACATCTTGGTCTCACATAAAAATAAGTGGAATATTATACAATAATAATAATTTTAGCATGATTTATTTAATTAGAATTAACTATCAAAAGGTAAGGGTGTAAATTGAGCCAAGTAATTCGGTACTCGACTTGAGATCGGCTCAAAAATATGATCTAAAATTTGAATTTGAAATTGATCCGAGTCGAATCTGATCCATACTTGTTTTCTGTTTAATGATATACGAGTCGAATTTGAGCATACTAGTGTTCGCTCAGATTAGGGTTCGAGTATTTCATTTTTTCTCGAACCATACTCGATACATGCTCTATGGATCATATTCGAATATTGGTCTGATCCATGCTAATAAGCTAAATATGTGATATTTGTATCAATCTTTATAATTTATAAAGTGTAGTATGAAATTGTATAAACTTGTATATGAATAAACCAATGAATTGAATGTCAATTTTTTATTACATTCTTTATAATTTCAATACATAAATAAAAGTGAAAAAGTTTTATATATAAATATTAGTTAAGTAACCAATTTAGTATGTAGTGGTTCAATTTTAAGTGAAATGGTTCATATTCGAAACTCGATTTGAAGGCTCATGAAAGAATCGCTTTTGTAAACGAAGTCGAGTACTTACGAACCGAATAGGTCCGAAAGTAATGATCCAAGTCGAATCTCTACAAGAAAAAATATAAATCTCTTATCGAATCCGAAATCGAATTCGAGCTCAATTTTTTCGAAATGAAATTAATCTCAGCATTTGAAGATGTTCACTGAGATTCGACTCATTTACACTCTTATCGAAAGGTCAGATTAGTCATTCGGTCGAGTTTTCAAGTAAGAACGCTTTCCAATTAAAATATAAAATTAATATTAATTACTTTAAAATATTGAAAATTAAATTTTAATATAAATTTATCTAATTCTAATCGAAACAATGAGAAATATAATTAAAAATAATATCGGAAGGGAAGTCAGCAAGTGGATGGAAGAGGCGGGATTTGGAATGGTTGGTTGGTTGAGATAATTAAGTTTAGTTTTGTTTTGCTGTGTTACTTTTGTCTCCTCTACTCTACTTGAGAGATGGGCTGATGGAGGTGAGTGAGGGTCATGATAATTGTCTTAGAAAATGAAATGACACTTTCCAATAAAAATCACGAGTAATTATTTAATGTGTTGGGAAATGTCAATATATATTACTAGCTCCATAGCTAGATTTTATTTAAAATTAGAGATATTTTAATTCTTTTAAAAAGTTATAATTTTTTATATTTCAAATATAATTTATAATAATAAAATTTTAATAGTGATATTATATATAATAAATAATAATAAATTTAAAGTATATATTAGTAGTATTTTACAATCATATCTCTAAAATTAGAACAATTATTTATTTTTATTTTTTTTAAAATGTATTCTTAATTACTTTGGAAATCAAATCAGAGAGTAGTAGAATTAATATCATGGGGTTGGGTTGGGTTGGGCTGGGATGGGATTTGGGGAGAGGAGAGGGGAGGGGGGGTATGCATGTGTAGGTAGTGGGTGTCCAGCATCTTACTGTCCAATGGAGTATTACTATCTCTGTAGGTATTATTATGAGTTATAAGGATACTGTATCTTTCCCGTACCAAAAATAAACAAGTTTATTTGTTTTTGTCAGTCGACTAATTCAGTTTTTTGTCTCTACCCTCTTCAGTTTTGTCTCGGTGCCTACAGTCGTTAAAATATATACTAATTTTAATAACCTCCAAAGTAAGTTATTAAATGAAAATTACTAATAATGAACATAGATAAATTATGCATGAAACTTTGTTGCATGCATAGATCATAGTTTGAAATGAACATACATAAACTATGCATGGAGTAACAAAGTTCCATGCATAGATCATAGGTTGAAATGATATTATTTATAATTATAATAGTGGTGGTTACAACTATTAAAACGTTTATATTTCAAATGATATTATTTATAATAATAAAATTTTAATAGTGATATTAGTACTCTACATAGTAAATGTCAATATTTTTTCAAGTCATATACTCATAGATCATAGTTTTTTTTATATAACAAAATCCTGGAATAAAAATAAGGAATATATAATTCTCATTATTAAGTAAATTGATTTACAAAAATATTATAGTTCGAGTGATACTTCTTTTTGTTTTAAATTAAAATTCAAAACTCGAGAACATATATATCTTAAAAATAGATAAAAATATACAGATTTTCATCATTTTTCAACATGAGTAAAATGTTGAAAAATAACAATTAATAAGAACAGCTGACGGATTTATTTTTACTAAACAATGTAACATTTGATTTAATTTGTTGACGGCTCACAATAAAATGTTATTTTAATTTTAGTAAGATGGTAAAAATAAGAATATGCATACGTCTTTATCAACTAGAACATTATATATTAATTAAGTACAAATACAAATGATCTAATTAGACATCACACAATTAGACAATTCGGGTGCAGTCTTAATTCTTTAATCGATATCAAAGTCTCATTTAATTGAATTTGTACGTACCCAACGGCTACCATTCAAGAAGACAAATTCCAAAATTCATTGTCAACGTCAAGATCTTTCTCCACGTTCCAATCATCAAGACGCGTTCGATATCCTACATAGTTTAACAAGTCAACACCAAAAGCGGCGACGTGACTGACCGCAGGGGATAAATCGGCGTGAGTGAGTCAAGATTCGGCGATCACAAGGTTAACAATAGTGAAAAAAATAATGTCTAAAGTCTTGAGAGAGAATAATCATACGATTGTGTGTGTTGTTTTGTTACTTACCTCTTTTTTTTGTGATCATCGCCCATATGTACTCTAATCCCTTGCCATCGTGCTGGTACATCACCTCCTCGACACCTTTTCCCCACTCCGGTCATTTCAAATTAAAAAGTATGTAGCCTACTTCCTTTACTGCTACCACTATTTGCCACGCTTCCATCCGAGTCCCATCCTTATTAATGTCAATGCAGAAGGTGGCGGATATAATAGTCAACTATTATTTGGCATAATGATTACTTAATCAAAGTTGGGTTAAGTGGCAATTTGTATAATGGGTCAATTCAACGACTAAGCCCAAATAACTGAAATGACCCATACGATGGGATCCAACCGAAAGGACCCAACGAAATACTCAAGTAATTGGGCCCAAATCATTCTGGACCAATCGGACAAAAAATAACATGATCCAAGGAGGAGCCCATTAAGTCCCACCAATAAGGAAAGGATCACTGTCCAACATTGCCTTCTAGTCTTTTATTAAACAGGGGTTTAATGGAAGACTATAAATAATATAGGCCCATGATATAATGAATTATGATAAGTCACAAGAGGTCCAAAGTGAAACTCACCAAAGCCCAACTAAATCGGTCCAAATTGATATCAGAGACAAAAATGGGAGGCCCAATGGACATAAGTCCACTGGTTAAGATATTTAGACCCAAAATTGGGCGACACCTCTTCCAATTCACCATCATTCTTTGTGAATTAAACGTGTCGCCTCGATTACTGTAAATAACCGCAATATAAAAGGTAAACTTTACCAATTTTGACAGTTTTACCTGCCAATTTAAATTTCGGACCTTCAAACTTTCCTTCTACCTCTCGAGCCTTCTTTGTATTCTCTGCAAATCGTTAACAATGGCGTCTCAAGATTCTGAGCAAGGTCGTCCCCTGCTAGTGACACCAATCTGCGCCGTTCCTCCAAGCCCAAACCCTAACAAAAACGCTTCAAGTTCTGATCTGACCGCTGCAACTGCTAAGAAGAAACTGATAACAAAGTCCTTTCCCAGTCCTTCCGTATTCTATAGGAACAAAGAACAATATGTCCATGCCAACACTCCCTCGAAAGTTACAGAGGTTGATTTGGAGAGGCTCCGAACTCGTTGCCACATTCCGGATACCCATTTGGTGAGAGCTCCCAGGTCTGGAGAACGGATGTACCAACGTCCCGAAGGATGGATGGTTGTTACGATGACCGTCCTGGAAAAAGGGGTTCGATTCCCCCTTCATGCTTTCATAGTAACTCTCTTAGGATTTTTGGGTGTTGGGTTCGCCCAATTAATGCCGAACTCTTATATTCACATTCTAGCATTCATAGCTTTATGCCACGAGCTTGGCGTCGAACCTGCGCTTGACTTCTTCTTTATTGTATACAAGGTTGGCCAGTCCAGAGAGAAAGGATTTAAGACCATAAGAAAGCATTCTTCGAAGACAGGAGAGAAGTTCGAGAGACGCTCGTTGGTGAACACTCCTTCAAGCAACAAAGGATGGCATGAAAAATGGTTTTTCGTCAAAGGACCCGAGATCATCTCTTTACCGGACTGGGCCACTGATGATAAGATTTCTACGGACTTCGGAGACATCTCTGAAGAACGTGAGGCCGAGATGATAGAGCTTTTGGACAATTTCCCGAGGGAGGAATGGAATTATAGATTTCTTTCCAATCAAGCATGGTTGTATGACCACAAACGTAAGTACAGATTTATTTTATGAATATTTTAAATTTTGTGATATGGATTCTGATGTAGAACTGTTAATCTTCTATAGTAACTTTGATCAAACCGTCGCCTTCGGAGGTGAAAGACTTAGAGGATTTGTTAACTAGTAAATCGGTAGAAGCCACCGACGATTCCCCACAACATGAAATCCCATCCGAAGATAATGCAGCCGGAAAATCTGCAGATGTCGATGCTGAACCTTCACAACCGGAAGCCTCCTCCAAATTCAACCCACATACTGAAGCACCAACTGATGAACCTCCAACCCATGCACCCGTAGATGACGAACCCCTTCTTTCGGAAGGAGTCCTCCAACTTCGTCGAAAGAAAAGAGCCATCCGAAGGCCTCGACTAATTTCCATCCCGTCAGACTCCAAAGCCCTTTCTGAATCTGAACCAACTGTCAATCCGATACCCCCAACTATCGATCCAACACCACCGACCGCCGACCCAATACCGCCAACTGTTGATCCAACACCACCAACCACCGACCCAATACCGCCAACTGTTGATTCGACACCACCAGACGCCAATCCAGTATTAGTTCGAACAAGTTTATTAGATCTACCTGTAATTGATCGTAGGCGACTTCTTCGAATAAAAAAGTTGAGAACCAAAGTCATTCCCTTAACCCCCAATGAGCTTAGAGTAACTTCTTCAAATGTTCACCCTCCAACAAACCCTGTGGAGACTTTAACTGTAAATGAAGAAGAAAGAACTGAATCTGCTGCAGTACCATCTCGAAAGAGAAAAAAACCATTCGACAGCCACCCAAGTTCAACGCCTGTAACTCTACCAGTTCGAGATCCTACTCCAGCTCAATCTTCTTCCGCCGAAAATATCTATATGGATCCTTCTCCCATTCATGACCAACCGATGCCTTCCCCCCTAAGACCTTCAACACAAAAATTCCATGATGAGGCCACTGGGGCGCCGACTTTGTGGCCTCGGTACAACGTCAACTTTCCCTTCCAGCTCTTTGATGCCTTCGTTCGGGAAAATGATGATCACCGATTTGATAACCATACGAACGGGAATTTTCTTGATGAAGGCATGAGTTATCTGGCAAAGGTAAGTGAGGGTTTTCTCAGTTAAACATTTCTTTACTTGCCTATATATTTGAAATTATTTGAATCTTCGTCGAATATGTGCGAGTAAATGCGCCTTGAGCGTTCGTCCCGGATATATAAATGCCGAGTCGATGAGGAGACTTTGAGGAGGGAAAACAATATGCTGAAGGCTACATTGGCTCGAGAGAGAACGTGAATCTGCTCTCCATGCCAATGAAAGTCTTCGAGAGGAATTAGCCCAAACCAAGGAGGATATGAAGGAAACTTATGACGTCTTGAGCTCGGTCGGAGAAGAATCAAGACAACAAAAGCCAGCCCGAACAAAAATTGGCTTACTTTATGAATATCCGCTTACAGTAGACCAAGCTTTGAAGACTACCAAAGAGGGCTCATTGTAGCCAATCAAAACTTGTCGATACAACTCAACGAAGTTCGATTTAAGGCTCGATGCGATAGGAAAGTCCATAAGGCCAATCGTCGTAAAGCTTTCGTGGCAAGATAAAGGTACTTCAAGAACGGGACCTCCTCCGTATCAAGAATTGGTCAAGCAGATCTGAGCGGATTATCGTACATCTGACGAGCTCGGCGCATAAATTCTGAAGGTATACTATGAAGGGTACGAGGATTGCCGAAGTCGGGGCAAGGAAAAGATGGTGGTCGCTTAACCGGATCCGCTCTTTTTCAGACTCTAGATGAAGTTCGCTTATCTGAAGATAATTTTACTTTCTCTAATTTATAGGATTTGTTTAAAAAGTTTCTAATTTTGTAATAAAATTAGATATTAATGAAATGTGATTTCATCCCTTATGACTTCGGTGCATTTACTTTCTGCAAATACTTCGATATTAATTCAACTGGAAAAATGTACAAACTCTTTCAAGGATTCAACTCGAAATGTTAATTAACAACTAAGCATGTCATATAACAGATAAGGTGAAGTTAAAGAATGAGGCATTCCGAACTCGATACTTAGAAAAAATTTAGGTAATAAAGTAAAGGGATACTTATTAGTTACCGAAGTGTGAGACAGCTCTGCTTCATTAGGAATTTGTTTACCCCGAAAGGCCTAACAAAACCAAGAGATGACATTTGCCTACCACGAAGGGCCTGACAAAGTCTAAGGATGACACTTGCCTACCACGAAGGTCCTGACAAGGTCTAAGTGTCGACAATTGCCTACCACGCAGGGCCTGACAACCTCTTAAGGATGACACTTGCCTACCACGAAGCACGAGGGGCCTGACAAGGTCTAAGTGTCGACAATTGCCTACCACGCAGGCCCTGACAATGTCTTAAGGATGGTGTTTTCCTACCACGAAGGGCCTGACAAACCCATAAGGTCCACCTGCCATTAAGGCTGCCATCGAATGGTCAGCAAATCCACTCGAACCTCGTTACACCACTGAACTGAACAGGAACGAAGACAGGATTTGTTTGATGAAAAAAGGGCTTTTATTGATGATGACGCAATTATTTACAGACCTCCGATGTACTGACATTATATTTACTAATAGTATTTCCTAAGCTCACGGCTTGCGTGCAAAGTATTTTTAATTCTTGACCGTCCAATGCCTTGACCCGATAAGTCCCCTATTTGACGCCTTCAAAGACTTCATACGGTCCTTCCCGCCTCGGCATCAACTTTCCCAAATCTCGAGGTGTAGATGCTTGACTTCCACGAAACAAAATCTCCCACTTCAAATCTGCGAAGCTTTACTCCCTTGTTGTAATACTTGGCTACTCTCCGTTGATAGTCGCCAATTTGATCAAGCGGTTTCTCGACTTCTTCAAGCAAATCAAGATTGGCCTTCACCGCCTTCATTGTAGATCTCTTTGAATTGGGTGACTCGAAGACTTGAGACCCAATTTCAATTTGGGACTAAGGCGTCGATTACCATAGGCCATCGAAAGGTGAATCCCGTTGTAGTCCTCTGAGTAGTTCGATAAGCCCATAACACACTAAGCAGCTCCTCCGCCATCTTCCTCGGCCCGTCCCAATCTGCGCTTAATCCCATTTAGCGAGCCGCTCATTGGTCACTTCAACTGTCTCTGTTTGATCGAGGATGAGCTCATCAAGTCTTTCTCTCTTTGGATCCCCAGTTCTTTCAAAAATGTTTCAAATTTTGATCCCACAAACTGACGTTCGTTGTCCGATATTACCACCTTAGGAATTCCGAAACGAAATACTACTGATTCTTTCAAAAATTTTAGACATTCCTGTTCCGTTATTTACCTAAGTGGCTTTGCTTCTACCCATTTGGTCATATAGTCAATGACAACTATAACAAAACTGACTTGACCTTTTGTTTTCGGGTGGACCCGAGATATCAACCCCCGCAGACGGTGAAGGGTATAGGAGATAAGATCGAGTATATAGCTCTTACGGTGGTGATGGTATTGACCTGAGTTGACACTTCTCGCACTTCTTGACGTCTTTCGATCGCTTCCTTGAAGATGGTAGGCCAATGTACCCCGACGAAGTACTTTATAGGCTAAACGACTTAGCAGACCCGTATACGGTGCTTACAGATGCCCTCATGCACCTCTCGTAGAGCATATTCAGCTTCAGATGAAGTCAAACATTTCAGTAGTGGAGACGAGAAAGCCCTTCGGAACAGATCTCCATCAATCAGAACAAAATTAGCACTCTTGTATTTGATTTTTTTGGCTAGCATCCGTTCCGAAGGCAATACGCCATCTGCCAGATACTCCAGATATGGAGTCAACCAACAGTTGGTTCGGTCAACGCACATCACCGATTCATGATGAACACTAGGATGTTGCAAAATTTCTAAGTAAACCGACCCATCGAAGACGTTAACATCCGTAGTGGCTAATTTGGAGAGTGCATCAGCAATGGAATTGTTATTGCGCTCGACCCCCTGAAACTCGTAGGACTGGAAATACTGAAGCCGTTCTTTCATTTTTACCAAATATTTGATCATTCTTGGGCCTCGAGCTTCGTACTCCCCAGAGAGTTGCTTAACGACTAACTGAGAATCACTGAAGATGACTATTCTCTGCACTTCAAGACTCTTTACTAGTCGTAACCCTGTAAGTACTGCCTCATACTTAGCTTCGTTGTTCGTCGCTTTGAATTGAAATCTGATGGCCTGTTGCACCTTGAATCCCTCCGGACTCGTCAAAATAATCCCTGCTCCACTGATGTCCGCAGCAGAAGACCCATCTGCATAGAGCGTCCACGAACTCTGCTTCTGCTGAAGAACTGCAACTGCTCTGTCGGATCCTTCAGCTTCTGTCACCGCCTCATTAGCTTCAGAAAACGAGCATTCAACTACAAAATCAGTCAAGGCTTGCCCTTTGATGGCGGTTCGGGGATGATATTCAATGAAAAATTGGGACAACTCCATCGTCCATGCAGCTAATCTCCCTGATACCTAAGGTCTGCCCATAATCTTCTTCAGAGGCTGATTTGTGTATACTATTACCAATCTACCCTGGAAGTATTGCCTAAGCTTTCGACTAGCAGCTTATTAAAGCAAAAGCAAACTTTTCAATGTTTGGGTACCTTGTTTGAAATCCCGAAGGACATGGCTTACATAATAAATCGGGTCTTTGCTTACCCCAACTTCACGCACCAAAACGGCTCCTACCGCCAACGAACTAGTCGCTAAATACAAATATAGAGGCTCAACAGAACGAATTTCACCAACAAAGGGCCAAGATAGGTAGGACTTGATGCTCGAAAGGCGTCCTCACACCTCAAGTCCATTGAAACGTCTTTGCATTCTTCTACTTTTCAATGTATCAAAAACTAAAACATCTTTCTCGCTTACTTGGACATGAACCTCCTCAAAGTCGCAATCCTTCCAAATGACGTTGAACATCTTTAAACGATCGAGGAGTCTTCATGTTCAGGATCGCTTGAATCTTCTCTGGATTGGCTTCAATTCCTCTTTGACTGACAAGATAACCCAAAAATTTGCCAGCCCCTAGACCGAATGTGCACTTAGTGGGGATTTAATCTCGTGTTGTGATTTTAATTGTCTCAAAGCATTCTTCCAAATCTTCCAGATGTTTATGCACCAACATGCTTTTGACAATCATGTCATCCACATACACCTCCACGTTTTTGCCCAGCTGATATCTGAAGACATAGTTCATCATCCTCTGGTATGTGGCTCCGGCATTGATGAGGCCGAAAGTCATTTTCTTATAGGCATATACTGAACGATGCGTAATGAACGCCGTCTTCTAGATATCCTCTTTACACACGGAAATCGATGATATCCAAAGAATGCATCCATGAAGCTCAACAAAGCGTGCACTCGAGTGGCATCAATGAAATTTGATCGATGTGGGGCAGCGGGTAGAAATCCTTTAGACAAGCTTTGTTCATATCGGTATAGTCGATGCAAACTCGCCATTTACCATTCTGTTTCTGGACCAGCACCACATTTGCCATCCATCGCGGGTAATCGATCTCAAAATGATGTCACCGCCAAGTTTTATGATCTCTTCATCGATGATCCGGCCGACGTTCAAAGTGCAAAGATCCTCCTCTTACATCGAACCGGTTTCTTCGACGGGTCTCTTTCAACCGATGCTCACCGATATCCTCGCTTCTCCCTAAGATATCCACGAGGTTCCCACGCCAAGATATCAACATAAAGATCGTAGGAGCTCCACGAGGTTCGTCCGGAGAGGTTTCCGGAGACCAACCTATTTTCACCGCCTTGTTCACCTTGCGGAATGAGCTCTATCTCTCTCTGCTTTTTCAAATGGCATGACCAATGGCTCTAACTACTCTCGATGAAGGTTCAATCTCTATCGCCACTTGGCCCGCTTCGCTTTGATACCCCACTCCGGTGATCACAACATTTCTATAACATCTTCTCGGCGGATCCAAATCTCCTTTCACCTCACCAACCCCATGAGTCGTAGGAAATTTGATTTTGAAATGAGGATTGATGTTACAACAGTAAAAGCGATTAAAGTAGGACTCCCAAAATAGCATTATAAGCGAGAATCTAAATGCACAACATAAAATTTGCAAATAATTTCTACCGCTGAGGGCGTTCAGAAGATGACCGGTAGAGCTCAATGGTTCCAAAATGCACCTTGAATGGGATCATTACTAAAACCGCATAAAGGAGCCTCCCCGCCTTATCTCGCATATTCCGCCTGGTCGAGATGCATCCTTTGATAAGCGTGGGCGTCTGTAATATTTTCTGAAGACCCATTATCTACCATCATCCGCTTCATATCCACCAAACCCACTTGCGCGATCAAGACCGATGATCCTCACGCGGTTCGATGACTTCCGAAGGTAATCTTCATCGATAAAGGAGATTCTCAGTACTTTGGATAAGGTCTATCGGTCTTCGGAGGTACTCGCCACCCGACATGACAGAATCCAAGTAACTTCGGCGCTTCTTTCCAACGAGCTTGCCAGAAGTACCCCCAGTGATGACATCTATCACATGCCTTGCGTAGTCATCCGAGCTAAGAACTCTCTTTGGCGGTTGAAATTTCACCGAATGTGTACTCTATCCTGCTGTTGATTAGTTCTGGCAGCCATATACTGAATTAAAGCCCCACCTTGTACCTTTCTTTCAATGAAATCTTTCAAACTAGCACAATCGTTCGTATCGTGACCCGAAGCTTGATGGTAATCACAATACTTATGAGGATTCCCTTTTCCGGGCTTGATGTTATCTCGAGGTGGCTCAAAGATAGGTTGATCCTTAATCTGATCCAAGATAACAAAATTTCTATCGGTGTTAAGTCTCAGATATGTCCTATTTACTCTCTCTATGGAGCGATTTAACGAGCCTCCTCCCTCTGCTCCAATTGTTGTACCTCTTGACCCGCCTTCATACGGCTTTTTATTCCCTTCATTCTTCTTCTTGGTCCCCATCACTTTTGTCCCGATCTGTCTCCTTGTTCTATTCTCTAAAGAAGGACGTTTGAGGTCGTTTCATGGCTTCCTCCACCACGATATAGCCTTCAACTTTGTCGAAGGTCTGGTCGCAATGAGACTCTTCTTGTGGTTAAACATTAATTTCTTCACCAACTTTTCTCGATTTGACCAAATCTAACCCATTCTGAAATAACCCCACACTTGAGATCGTTCAGTCTCACACTTGGCCGATCGCTTTTCTTTAACCGCTTCACATATTGGCCCAAAGACTCATTCGAATCTTTGTCGAACTTGAGCCAATGAACTCATTGGTTTTCCCTTCTTTTTGTTGCTCCCTGCGAGCATGAAATTTATTCGCATATGTCTTCCCAAGATGAAATTGAATCAGAGGTAAAGTCCCCATCCATTGTCGGGCATCCTTTTTATGCGTCGTGACAAAAGTATGACACTTAGCAAAGATCGCTAAAGTCATAATAATCCATCGATCGATTGAGCGATCAGGGTCGTAGGATCTCCGATCCATCATAACTTTCCATATGGGGCAACTTCTTGGTGGGGTTAGCCTTCTCTTTTAGAATCTCCGCGAAAAAAGGAGATGCCTTCTTTCCCGAAGTATCTTTTGTTTTTTGCACTTCGGCAAGCTGCTTCCGAAGTTCTTTCAATTCGTTAACCAAATACTCCACACCTTCTAGTTGAGATGATGTTTCTTTTTCCGGTGACTCTTTCCTCCTCTGAGTGGACCGGTTTCTTACAATAGAACCTCCAACTTTGGAGGGACTTTTCCGATGGCGAGCGTCCACAGGGTGGTGTACCCTTAGTAGACTCTCGGGAGTATGACTTCTAGATATACTTCGTCTCTGAACTCGGGCACTATGGCGAGAATATGCGACAACAAGTGCTTTCTTTGTATTCTCAGGAGTGTGATCTCTGGATCGACCTCTTCGTTCGTTTCGACCCTGCTCCTTAGAATCGACAGAGTGATGTGCCCTCTTCGATATTTGAGGAGTAGGACTTCGGGATCTTCTTCTTTCTCGAGGTTGGCCCCGAGACTCATGTTCTGAATGGGCCGGTTCCTTCCCACTCCGACGCCCTCGCTCTTCGGACTGAACATAGCTGAACTCTTCGTCCCTCAACTCCGCCATTCGAGCCATCTGCTCAGCTATATCCTGTCGCTGCTTCACAAGTACCTCCATGGCCCTATCTGCTTCATCTGCCATCTTAGCCAGTCGTGAGGCCTTTTCGTCTTGGTCATCTCGATATCGAGTTCTAGGCGAGTTGCCTTCTACTCGTTTTCGACCATGACCAGACCCTTTTTCCGCCGTGAAAACTAGCTTTCGCTTAACATTGCCCACAGCCCTAGGCCAAAAATCTTCACGTAAGCGTTTGGACGCTGTGTTGGCATGAACACTTATTGCTGGTCCTAAACGATCCTTGATGAGATTACTTTCGTGAATGCGATTCACCGGCGTACCATAGTCGCCGCCGCCGAATGTAGGCGTTCTACTCTTCACCATGAATACTGACGTAGAACAAACATAGTTTGTGATTGAAAAATACTCAGGACATTAGAACTCAACCCTCCTTCTAGCGCCAATGTTAACGCCAAGATCTTTCTCCACGTCCCAATCACCAAGACGCGTCCGATATCCTGCACAGTTCAACAAGTCAACACGAAAAGCTTGACGGCTTGACCGTCGGTGGATAGCTCCGGCGTGAGAGTCAGTATCGGCGATCACAAGGTTAACAATGGAGGAAAAATAATGTCTAGTGCTTGAGAGAGAATAATCATATGATTGTGTGTGTTGTTTTGTTACTTACCTCTTTTTTGTGATCATCGCCCCATATGTACTCTAATCCCGGGTTACCGTGCCACCCATCACCTCCTGACACCTTTTCTCCACTCCCGATCATTTCAGCCGAAAGTATGTAGCCTACTTCCTTACCTGCTACCACTATTTGCCACCGCCGGTCATCTGAGTCCCATCCTCATTAATGCCATGCAGAAAGGTGGCAGACATAATAGTCAACTATTATTTGGCATAATGATTACCGGTCAAAGTTGGGTTAAGTGACAATTTGTATAATGGGCCAATTCAATGACTAAGCCCAAATAACGGAAATGACCCATACGATCGGATCCAACCGAAAAGACCCAACGAAATACTCAAGTAATTGGGCCTAAATCATTCGGACCAATCAGGATAAGAATAACATAATCCAAAGAAGGAGCCCATTAAATCCGGCCCAATAAAAAAAAGGATCATGGCCTAACACCCATCAAACAAAGATTAGTCTTTTCTATTGCATATTTATTGTTTTTAATTAGTTTTCTAGTACCTTTTAATTAGTTTGTCATTATTTGTTTTATGTATAGCTAGCATGTCTTTATCGGAGTTTTTTTTAACACTCAAATTATGCTCAAAAACATACTACTTGAAACAAACCAAATTCCTGAATCGAAAATCAAATTCATCCAAATAAAAATTAAATATGTCCGAATCGAATTAAAACACTAACCCAATACTATCTTTTTGGATAATCTTAATTCATTACGGACTTATCAAAAAGATTATGATTAAAGATATTATTGTTAGAAATTTAATTTCTTCTACACATATATATTTTTCCCATATTTATCGATATAACTGAGGTGTTACGATACTCCTCTTACTATTTCAAAATTATAAATCTACTTTGACAATAAATTTTTAAAATAATTTTATGTTGCATGCAATAATTTATAAGTGATTGTGTAAAAAAAATTGATAATAAAAATATAATAAGTGATTGTGTATCTATATTTATATAATAAAATAAAACTCATTTGAAATATTTTATTTGATAAAGTACAAGGACGGTTTAGATTTCATATCAATTCTTCCAACTTAATCTAAAGACTCACATTTCATCTCACACTAAAAATTTTCGCCCAAATCAAATAACAATAATAATAACAATAATGATAATAATAATAATAATAATAATAATAAAAATAATAATAATAATAACAATAATTATAATTATAATAGTAATAATTATTATTATTATTATTATTATTATTACTAATAATAATAATAATAATAATAATAATAATAATATTTGACTAAATATTGTCGGGTATCACGTCACATTATAAAGTGATCATTTGCCAAACACTAGTACGAAATTTATTAAATGGAGTATCGATTAAAAATTGAGGTCTAGATCGTGATTCATGGACTAACTCATTCAAGTCTGATTCGTTAATAAATTGGCTATGATGACGATTTTCTATTCTATGACGGTGGTTCGAACCGTCGTCATAACAATTGATTCGTTAGAAAGATTTTTAGGATATAAACCGAAAAGTTCAATCTATATCTTGTCAGTTCGGATCCAAGAACCGTTTGACTTGATTCGTTCAATAGCTCGGACAAAATGTGTTTGGCAAGTTTAGAGTATCTAATTCGAAAGATCTCACATAACCGTATCTCGAACGGTGTAAAAATCAGGTAATGGGACGCTGTCTACAATGTTGCCATGCACCCATACCAATAGAAACAAAGATCAAAAGAGAGAAAGAAAAATGCATGAGATATTTTTTAAATTTGAAAGCTAAACTCAAATTGATTACTTATTTTTCTGTCCTATTCACTAATTCCACACTTGAGACGCTCCGTGACGGCCCGAGCGATTTTATATTGTAAGAATGTTCGTGCAAGTCTAAACTAACATGAATTCATAGTTGAAGACCCTATCGCAGGGCTAAATCGTTATCGGTATGTAGTTTTATATATCTCTTCGGCGCACATTCAAAGACAATGTTTTGCTTCATCAAGATCTTAAAATATTACTCCCTCCCCGTATAACTAATGCTACGTTTGGATTAGAGTATTGAAGGTGAGAATAGAATGACTCATTTCTATGAAATTAAAAAAATTATGTTTGGTTGCGATTAGAATGGATTGAATCATTCTTATTCCTTCTAAATTTATAAATTTTATTATTTAAGAGAGGAAGAATATAAATAATTTATTTTAACTAAAATGAAATTGATTATTTATTTTTTATTTTATTTTTTTAAATTCAAACGTAATATTAGTGTAGAAGAAGATTACCCTCCACCGGATACGAACAATTGATAACAAACCGAGTGTTGTGCGGAAGAATGTGGTGGTTCAAGCCGAGTTTATTTATTTAATATATTATTCTCTCCGTTCTTTATAAAATGTCGTTTTAAAAAAATATTTTTATTCTTTAATATAAGTGGTTTGAGAATTTCAAATAAACATTAATTACTTAGTTTGATCCAATAGACATTGCAGTTTGACCATACTGCACACGTGAAAGGTCTCTTGACTGAGTTGACTCGTATTAACATTTTAGAATATATATATTTTATCCTCCAGTTTGTAATAGGTCTTATTAGTAAATTATAAATATTAGATTTATTTTTTAATAATATTTAGTCTAAAATAATAAATTATTTTATCAATAATTATATTGTGATTTCATATATATATATATATATATATATATATATATATATAGACATAACTCAATAAAAATAAGGGTCCTTTACATAAGTATACAACATTTAGAAAGTAATTACACTATTAGTGCACTCATAAAATATTTACATAATTAATACACTTTCTAAATTTATTTACAATATTAGTGCAATTAGAATTCTTTAATTTAGGGAATTAGTATATGATTCAATTCATAATAATAAGGAAACCTAAAATCAAGGAGAAATAACTACCATAATTAATAATTCAAATTCAAATATCTTGGATCTAACAAACAAAACAAATTCAAATTCAAAAACAATAATTAAAATTTAAATATTCAAAGTTTGTCAACGTCATCTTCCTCCTTCACTTCGCCGGTCATCTTCCTCCTCCCCTTCGCCGCCGCTTCAACACTACGGACGCCTTACCACAAATTATTTATGACGAAGGTTGATTTAGTCCAAAAATTAAAAGGAAAAAAAGATAAATTTTAGTGCAGTTGGTATCCAAATATTTATACAAAGGTAACCATTTTAGTTTTTGTGGGTAACCAATAGAAATTTCAGTGCAGTTGGTAACCAAAACTTTCAAATGTAACAATTTTAGTTTTTGTTGGTTACATTTGTATTAAGGTTTAGCTACCAATCAAGATTTTATGAAAAAAAATCTATAATAGATTTTTTATAATTAATTGGTAACCCAATAAAACTGAATTGGTTACCTTTGTATTAAGGTTTGTCTACCAACTGCATTATAAAAAAAAATCTACAATAATTTTTTTTTAATTAATTGGTAACCTAATAAAATTGAATTGGTAACATTTGTATAAAGTGTTAGCTACCAACTGCACTATTAAATAAAAAAATCTATAATAGATTTTTTAAAAATAAATTAGAAACCTAATAACACTGAATTGGTTACCTTGGTATGAATGTTTGGCTACCAACTGCACTATAAAAAAAATCGCAGCAACTGTACTATAAAAAATCGCAGGTGTAGATGTGGAGGATGGCGTTAATGGTGTGGATAAACATCATCTCCACTGGATCACTAGAAGAATTATTACTTAAACTTCATTGATCATCTCCATTGGAAAATTCCTCCGTAACATTGTACTCTGAATCAGTGTCATCATTTATGATATCTGTGACGCCCCCAAAATAAGTATACATCACCCATCTTGAGTCGCCAAATACATGGTACTAAATTCAAATACAACTTGATTATACAACGATGTAAAAATACGACAAAAAAATACATCTTGTGAGTTTTAATACAAATATTATCATCTAGACAATATCCACACTCAATTTAGTCCTCATTATATTTATTATCACATTATTTAACGTAATGGTGAAGACTACTAAGACACCATCTCTGGACCATTACTCCGCTTCCCGACTAGTCCCTTGCCACGCTCTCATTTCACGAAGAGAATGAAAGAAAGAAAGGTGAGCTCAACTAGCCCAAAGAAGAAATATTATGACTAAGATAATGCGTAATAAATTATCATTAGTCCTCAACAATTGTTAAACCGATAAAATACAATAGACATCAAGTTTAATCTGCAATGAACATGCAATCCATTAAAAGAGTCCAAGAGAGAATAAAATCTACTATCTTTTATGATTTAAAAGGTTTTTCATCACTTTTATCACCGAGACTCACGACAATAAATAATCCACATCATCCTCGCACTACTGACCAAGGATATTCATTAGGGTCACGACCACAAATTATCCATGCACTACAAAACCAAAGATATTTATGTATTCATCAATGGTCATGATCATGCCAACAACTCGTCCATCAATATACTTCGGCCAATGAGGACTTTTACCACATCATTTGTAACATTACTACCATGATTACACCGAATAATCCCTGGTCATAATCATACCAAGTCCATCTATGCACTACAGGCCACAGATGACTTTCAAAAATAATATAAAAATGAAGATGATGACAATGATATAAGAATTCAATAAAATAAGTTCAAGAATTAATTTATTCAGGAACTAATAACGTTCAAATTGTCAACATGATACTTCTTTGTAAAGTAAAATTCAAAAATGCTCAGAAGAATATTTCCATGAAAAGATACTGGATGAAGCGCAAATATCAAGAATATTCTACTAATTTCACGGAGTGTAGAAGTCAAAACTTTAACCAACTGAGTATAATAAAGAATGGAATAACAAAAAAATCACCATGCATGCGGTGCTTGCGCAGAGACAAGTTATTCCATCGTAATAATAAATAACGGAACCGTCAAAGCGTAATACGCACCGGCGTGATATTCCAACGTAATAATAAAGAATGTAATAACAATGAAATCACCATGCATGCGGTATTGCGATGTATGAAGTTATTCTAACGAGAATACTAAATGATTTAAACCAGTCGTGTGAAATTCACACCAACAGGATGTTCCAACAAAATAATAAAAGACGGAACCAGTCCTAAAGGCGTAAAGACGTAACAGGATATTCCAACGTAATAATAAAGAATGGAATACGTAAGAATTTCACCAACTATAGGGTAAATTTCAGATACTGAGTTATTCCAATGTAATAATAAAGATGGAATAATAGAAGTTCTCTTCATGAATACAAAAGAAATAATACCTCTTACCGTAAAAGAAACTTGATATCGGAGTAGTGAAGTAGCATAATACTTTTCTTCTTTTTCTCTATAGTTTCTCTCTCTAGAGTTTTATTGAATTTGTAAGAAATAATGAAGGAATGAGCTTCTAATTATAGAAGAATGGAATGAATAGTAACCAATCCATGAACGATCCAAATTAATTTACTTTAATCGGACTGTCCATATTTAAAGCAAAATCTTTTAAATAAAATATAATATATATTCTATTTATAATCTAATAAAACAAATAACTTTTAAAAAGATTTTACTATGCAAAGACTATGCATAATAAAATATAATATATTCTAATTATTGTCTAATAAAAGCAGATAACTTTATAAAAATATTCTGCTTTTATATAAAAATATTTTACTTATTAGCCTAATAAAACGAATAATTTTATAAAAGTATTCTTTTTTATATAAAGTTTTTCCGCTTTATTACGTTAATAATACTGAATAAAACAAAACATCATTATTATTATTATTATTCACACTATTAATCGACCGTGTCGCTCCTCCTGAAAGAGGGGCTTTCCAATAAGGATTTCTCCTATCGGTAAATTAGGTGACCAAACCTCTCCTTGGCGTAACTTCTAGACATCGTTAATAATGCAAATAATAATATTAACAACTTCGTCATCTCAATTATTGATTTAATAACATATAAAATATCGACAATAATTGAATCAAACTGAGTGACTTCTCACATAAGCATTAATAATCAATACCGTGTGCTACTATGCAACCACGTGTATTACTGTACTTGTGACGCCCCCAAAATAGGTTCATTCCATCCAACCCATTCTGAGTCGCCAAATACATGGTACAGAAACAATTACGACTTTATTAATACAATTGTCGTGCAAAATACGACAATACATAATTGTGAGTTTTAATACAAATATTGTAACGTATATAATATGACAATATTCATACTCAAATTATTACATGCCATATAAAGTACATCAGTAAATATTTCAAGTCTCCAAAGGGACACGAGAAGAATTCTTTTCTCTTCATTTTAATGCGGTGCACATTTGACGCTTCTAGGTTGGATTCGCCTCACCCTATTGTTGTTCACCAAAATCAATTATTAAGTGACGTATAAAATACGACACATACATCTTAGGTCCTCAATACAATTATATATCGAATGTTATACCGTTTTATAACGATTGAGAGACTTGAAAGATCTCTGGACCATCACACTATTCCCCGTTATCCCCATTTACCCTATTTACACTTTTATTATCTGAAGAAATTGTGAAACAAAAGGGTGAGCACAACTAAATTTAAGAAAGAAATATAATGACTAAAGATAATTAAATTATCAATAGTCTTCATCAAGAATAAATCGTAGATTTAGAATATATACGTAGATGATAAAAGTTTTCAACCATAGTTACAGTATGAATGAAGCGATCCATTAGAAGCGTCAAATAGACCATAAAGTCTATTATCTTCCATGTTAAAAGTCTACCAACAATGTTTTATCCTCGTAACATCAATCAATCAGATCATGTTCACGATCATATAAATAACTCATAATCATAATTGTGATTCTAAATTCCTCTTCTCATCTAGATTTAAGATAATTTTCATCACCTGTCCTGAAACATCAAGATTATGGTTATAACAAATCACAGTTCCTGTTCATAATCATACTAATAAGTTCATCTTTGCACCACGTCCAAAGATATTCATTTGTATCACCAGTTGGTCATGTTCATCTCAACACATGTTCATCTTTGCACTACTGGCCAAAGATATTCAACAACATGTCATCTTTTCACTACGGGCCAAAGATATTCTTCAACAATTCATTTTGCACTACAGGCCAAAGATATTCCTCAACAGTTCATATTTGCACTACAGGCCACATATATTCATCAATAGTTCATATTTGCACTACAGGCCAAATATATTATTATCTTAAATAAATATATAATCATTTCGTAATTTATATAAACAATAATTATAACCATGTTGATCATTTCACCTTTGACTTAAGCTAAAGATATTCAATTATAAATTCAATGGTCACGATCATACCACCACCAACAATTCAACTTTGCCTTCATCGCCAAAGAGAACTCATAGTTATGATCATACCAATAATCTACCCATCTTTACACTCAAGTCAAAGAGAAATTAATATCATCATTAGGTTATAAAAATGTTATATATGATAATAAAAATAATATAATCAACATATAGATTTAATCTCAAGAGTAATATTCATAACTCAACTATAATTTGGTCGGAAAAAAACTAATTTTGTCGTGAATAAGATCCGTGAATAAGAATTCGCTTAATAAGAACTCGTGAATAAGAACTCATGAATAATAACTCATGAATAGTAAACCCGACTCAAAAAGATAGAAATTCCACAATAAAATCCATACCAATATTTTGGTATAATGATATTGAAATAACATTTCTTAAACTTATAAATAATTTATTTTAATTGTTTACACTTTACTAAATAATGCATTTAATCATCCTAAAATTTAAAACTCATAAGATTTCATCACCAATAACCAAAACCCTCATCAAAAATCTGCATATACCTCATATAGGATTCTCAAGCCATAAAATCCTATTTTCCAATATTCTTACTTCACATAACATATTTAATTCATTTACTCATAACTAGTCTATTTTCATGAAAAATACCAAATCAGTTCCAAAAATATTTATTTTCTGAGATTTAGCAGAATATAGTTCCATATTGAACATATATTTTTCTCAGAATTTTTAAAATTCATTTACTATTTTTCATATGGCCAAAACCACCGAATATTTAGACATTTATCATAAATTGTAATTTTATCCAAAAATTTCGAAATTTACAGAATATACTGATATTATATAGATGTACTCCCAATAAAAATTTCATCAATTTTGGAGTTAACCACAAGGAGTTAAAAGCGGTTACATTTAAAATAGTATTTTCCCGTAAAATTCACAACTCTTGATCTATACATCCAAAAATCACCATTTTTGGACACAATCAATAAAACTCATCAAAATATCATTTCAAATTTTTCTAGAATTTTCTGAAGGTCGGAAGAAGTACGAACTGAAAAACATAATAACCCTTAAAATCCCTTACCTCAAAAAGAAATGCAGATTTAATTTAAATATCGGATGAAAAGTCGAGGAAACTTTTGCTCAATAGCAACTCTCAAAGTATCTAAATACTCATAAAAATATGCTTGATAATATAGAGAGAGAAAACTTATGTCTCTGGTGTGATTTTCAATTCTAACTTAAGCTTCTATTTATAGGAAAATACTAGAACGCCAAAAAGAGACTAAATTAATAAAATATATTATTATTATTTCATTTCTCCCACGCCACCTACTAGCCACCAAAGAATTTCCCAATAAACTTGGAATAGCAGAAACACATGTTATTAACACCAACCAAAGTGGGTCCCACCCATAAATATAATAAAATTATTTTATTCTCCTAAACTTCAACAATTCATGAAAATAGCTCTTGTTATCGAAAAAATTCAAACTCTCGACTTTCCCATAGGAAATTCCATTATCTACAACTTTGCGTAAGGAAGTTTTTCCAAATTCCAAATGTAAATTGAATCAAATCCACAAACGGATAATTTTAAATCTGAATTACAACACCTTTTAAAATTCATAACAAATCATGCATTAATTTTCAACGGTTCAAAATTTGTGGATATATACTCAACTTATATATGTATAACATATCCAAAAATCACAACGATCCAACTATCGTAAAAATATTATAACTCACTTAATGATAGAACTTTAAGAACAATCGATTTGATCTTTAATACCTCCAATCCAACAAAATAATTGATAAAACACCTCAACATTAATTCCTTCATTTATAACCACATAAATAAATCCATCATCTATATCCACATCAAATAAATATTTCATTATCATATAAATCAATAATTAATTATTCACAAATAATATTACGTAATCATAATTATGACAACCAAAGTAGTAACCGTGAAAGAGGGGCTTTCCAATAAGAATTTCTCCTTCTTGCGCCAATTAATTAGGTGACCAAACCTCTCCTCGACGAACTTTCTAGACATTGCCAATAATGCTATCTAATAATATTATTCAAATAATACGAATTATTGATCCGATAATGAGAAATATTAGGCGTTGATAATTATTGAAACAACAATAATATAAAATATCAACACGTTACAATTATTGAATCAATAAAATAAAATATTGAAAAGTAACTCATCGTGCCTTCTTACGTAAGAATCAATAATTCAAAAATACTGTGTAATATTGTGTCTTCTATGTCGCAACAACGCCATTACTTTATTTTACCAACCGTATTCCAACAATGTTTAATTGATAACGATTATTACCTGTTATTTATAAAAACTTAATTTTGTCGCTTTCTTCATCCGACAGCTTATTCATTATGGGGCCCACAATGGTCGTCGGTTATTGCATTTAATATTCTCCGACGTAAAGAATATTCCACGACCAAACGAATATTCCCAAACAACAATGAACATTTTATAACCACTTGTGTATTTTGAAAAAAATTCATATATCACCCTTAACTTAACTTTTATCAATTTAACCATTTACTGGAATAGTAATTATAAGAAAAATTGAATACTTTTATTTCATAAAATTCGGGTCTTAAAGTACTTTTTTTTTCGGGTAGTTCAAAAGTTTCAACGGGAAAACTTCCGCCGTTATTTTCATAAAAATATTTTTATCGTTTTTTCAATCCGACAATAATTACATTTGTGGGGTCCACTGAATGATTGTGCCGTCATTACAAATATTCCCCGACCAATCGAATATTATATAACAACTTTGCGTGATTTTGCAAAATTTATAAATATTACCCACAACTATAACATTATATCAAATTTATTCCATAATATTCAAAAATGATATTTATAGAATATTTATTTTTATTCATAAAAGTTGGGGTCTTACAATATCATTCTCTGGTTCAAAAAACATAGCATCTATGAACTCTGGAAGTGGCTCGATCATTATGTCCAAATCTGCTAAGGGCAATAATTCTTGACCCAGGCCAATATCTGTGCCCACGACAAATTTTATGGATGATTCTCGCCGCCATCGAGTGTCCGATTTCAAGGCGGCGTACCGACGGATAGCAAGGACTTGCCACCCCGATGTGGTGACAATCGGTCGGAAGGATTCGTCGGCGGATGAGTTCATGAAGATTCACGATGAGAGAAGGACTACAATTTATTTGGTAGTTTGATAGAGATATTAATTACTTAATTTACTAAGTAAACCAATACTAATCCCCTAAATAAAAGAATTCTAATTGCATACTAATTTCTTAAATTAAGAAATCCTAATTGCACTAATATTGTAAATAAATATGGGAAGTGTATTAATTATATAAATATTTTATGAGTGCACTATTGTTGTAATTATTTTTAAAAATATAATAGAATATGTAATTTATCCTAAAAATAAACACTTATCTTAACAATTTTTTTTTTAAATAAATAAGACTTTTTCTATAAAACGGAAAGAGTAATGAATGTATTTTAAATTTCTTATCCCCTTGGATTGCTCAAGTGTTCCTGAATATGATTAAAAATAATTTAGTTAATATAATGATGGAGTCTTCTTTGTCTAATGATTAAGACTAAAATTTTAGAAATTGATTTTGGTTCTCATGACTTGTTTTAATTATTTTTGTTTTAATTATTAAACTTTGTACTAATTCTATATATATATATATATATATATATATATATATATATATTCGACCGGTGGTGGTGACTCGAATCAATTGATCAAGCAGAGTGAAATTTGTGTGTGTAGTTGGGTTCAAAGTCAACTCAATCACAATAAGTCTCACCGGTCAATTGACTTGATTAAGCTTTCAAGTTTTAAGGTGGTTGGTTCCGGTAGGTCTGAATATAGTAAGTAGTATTTCGGGCAGGGCATTTGAGATGCTCTGTACTTAGCTTTATCTATATGTTGAGGTGGGTGGACCCGTAGAAACACGAAAAATGTTTATGCTATTCTCCAAAAGGACTATTATGTGGTTTCCGGTGCTCGGGGATCAAACTTAAAAGGAGCCAAAAAAACAAAAAGGTCCTTTAGTTAAGATAAATCATGTTTACTTTCAAAATTATTAAAGTATTTTTTAAAAATAAAACACAAAATTATGCAGTGTGTACTTTTCATTTCCCCCCCCAACATTATGTTTCGTTAATAAGTACTCGCGACAAAAATTATGACTTGGTCACTGAATATTTTCTATATTTTTTCAAAAAAAAATTCAACCAAAATGTATACTCACTAAGAATATTTTTTAAAAATCAATAAATCTTAACATTTTCAAATTCAATTTTTAAAAATATTTTTTTTACTGCACTACAGGCTCTAAAAACTGTAATGAAGGAATTAATAGAGGAAAAAAATTTGTACCCACGACATTACTTTTTAAAATTATAATTAAGTAAAGATATAAGGTATCATTAAGTCCACTACGGACGCATCATTGAAAGTGGTGCTGTCGCCTGTCAGCATGTGAGTTCAGTGTATACATATTATATATATAAGAAAAAAATATATATACACAGCTGTATAGTTTATCGTTATTTTTGGATTATGACGAGGTTTTTTTTAACTATAGCGCTATAAACGATTGTGTATTACATAGCTGTGTATATACATATAACTCATATGTATATGTCTAAACACAGTCAATAACATCCATAGATTTCGGATCCGGTTAGGCGGTTACCATGAAATTAACTTTATAATAAGTTAGTAAATTGACCAATACAATGCTGACACGTAGAGAAAGATTACCTCCCGACCTGCGTGTCGATACTGTATTGATCAACTGATCAAAATTAATTTCATGTTAACCACTTCCATCATTTTTGAAATAATGAGGCTTATAGTCAAATCAGACACTTTCACGGTCGAATAAAAAATTAAAAATAAAAGAAAATAAGGAACATGAATATATTGGAATTGATATTTTTATATCCAAAGATGATAATTACATAACATCTCTCTCACACATAAATATTAACTGGGGCAAAGTTGATAATTACATAACATTTCTCTCATATAAATATTAAATAGAGCCCACACTTATATGAGATAAAAATATCAATTCCTTAACATAGTTAGATTAGATATATTAAATTTAAGAATATTTTTTGAGTTTTTAATTGAAAAGTAATAAATATTAAATTTAAATACTAAATAGTAATTGATTGAAATGGAACCCAATAACACAAAAGAATCGGATTCTTGTCATTTGTGATCTCAGGGGTAGAATTGAGCCTTAAAGTAGGGAGCAAATATTTTTATATAAAAAATAGATATTTTCACATGATCTTTCCCGCATAAATAATAAGTGAGTCTTATTTTTATGTGAGAGACACTCATGTGAAAATACTTACTTGGAGTGCTTTTCAATTTAGTCATTCCCAACTGGTAATAAAAATATAGAGTAATTATACATTTACCTTAATACTTGGTTAACATGCAAATAATAAGGTATATATTTACTAATTATATATGCATGATTGCGCCATTGAGATGTTAAAAGCAGACCAATCTTATAGGGCTGGGCATCTGGGCCAACTAGTAGTGTGTTGCCATCCTAGTCCATAATGCCTTTTCTTTTTTTTTATGGGTACAAAACATAATGATTCTACCCCAATTTTATATGAAAAATACAAACCAAAAAAATTTCATCCATCTAAAACATAAAATAAAATTAAAATTTTCTAATAAAATCGCGAACCTGCAACTCCATAGTCCATATACTCAAATAGGTAGCTCCCGATGGTAGTCGGCATTCTCCAAGCCAGGGGAGTCATTTTGTGGACTGGATACTGGTTTACATTTTGTTATCCTTAGCTGGATATGTATGTGCAAATTTTGTGGGCTGGAACAGGTAAACTAGGCTAAGGTCGACAAGCCCATAGCTAAGACAATGTCGCAATGACAAAACAACCGAGGGTTGTAAATATGATGGAGTGAAGGACCCTACCCTACCCTACTCGTGCGGTATATACACATTTGAGAACAGAGGATATTCATATTTAATGTTTTGTCTGACGTAGGGTAAGATACAGTATACATGTACGTGTATGTGAGCATTAGTAACATTGTTGTTTTTTAATACTCAATTATTTTTCATTAACAAATTTTCATCTTAAAAATAGGACTTGTTCTAGTAACTGTCAAAGGTGATAATAGTATATAAAATATACTCTCTCCCTCCCTCCCACCCACCCACCCACCCACCCACCCACCCACCAACAAAAATAATAATATTTGTATGTAATTTTATTTTATTTGAAGCGACTCTTTCTAATTCATTATTCCACCAACACTACTAAATTAACAACCCACACAACTAAGAAGGTAAACAAAGAAATACCTAATCACTAACCTAGTATGTACGTAAGTACTACGAAAGGAACAAATGAGAAGATATGCGACAGAGTTGCGAGATATATATATATATATATATATATATATATATATATATATATATATATATATATATATATATAATGAATTAAAAGCTAAAATAGAATTAAACGAATGAAAAGAAAGAATCTAACTACAAAAAAACATGCGGTATATATATATACCGCATCAGGGACAGGAAATAATAAAAAGGCTCTCCTTGGATTTTAAAAGTATTTTGGCATTTCCCCTTAGTTTCTCTGTAGAGGTTTTACTGTATTTATATATATACTCAGTAGGTGAAGCTTAAAAATTGTAAACTACAGAAAATATGAGAATGACAGTTTAGATGCAGTATATCTTTAGGAAAGACCAAATGAGATCCAAAAATAGGTTTAAGTTATAGCTTCTTTGTGGTTTATTAGAGCTTAGGAAACACATGCCAGATGTAATGAAGTAGTCTATTGTATGTTTGGAGTTTGGGAAAATAGAGAATGGTTTGAGCTTTTGGAGCTGTTGTAGCCCGTAAACGACCCGACTGAGGAGGAGCTTGAAAAAGTATGTGGTATAAAGGGACATCAATACATCATATATATATATATATATATATATATATATATATATATATATATATATATATATATATAGGGAGGATCTCCAATCTAATAAAATAAAGTGAGACCAAAAGAATCTAGACCAACTCATTTGCCTTATATATATATATATATATATATATATATATATATATATAACTATACTAAAGGTAATTAATTGGAGCAATCTAGAAGATGCCTTGAAGGCTCATATCATGAAAAACTTGAGCATCAGAAGATGCTCATTGAAGGTTCGTTTCATGAAAAAAGTTAATATGCTTTCACGTAATATGTTGAAATCAAGGATGCTTAATCCTGACATTTATAAAGGCAATATACAAAGAATATGGTTGATATGGAGAACTCATTCTTGCACTCCTAATACCACACCACATGCGTGTTAGGAGTGCAAATATATTTCCTCCTTTCCTAAAGCTTCTAAAATTAACTAAAACACTTGAAAGAAGTACAAATCTACTTGTTGATTTGTCCTGAGAAACATCTCGACCAGGGAAATGGCTTCAGACTTTCAAAGCTCAATTTATAACACATCACTAATAAGCCCCCCCATCTCCCACTACCTCAACTAGTAAACTCAAATCCCAATGGAAAAAATATTGCAACTTTGAATTTTTATTTTGTATTGTTATTTTTTTTATAACATAAGGATTTCATTTAGCATCCTCTTTCATTTTTTTAATAAAACACGGGAGATGAATTTACTACTCCCTGCACTCCAAATTAAGATTCCCACCATGACTTTATGATAGTTACAAAATAAGAAACCCAATTTGAGAGTCTTTGGCCATTAATAGTTTTCAAGTCAACTTTTCCTTTAAAGTTCGACTTTAAAACACAGAGTCACACTCTAATTTTGTGGCAGCAGTAGTTTCTATCACTAGTGTATATAAAGAGACATAAATTTGTTGAGGATTTCTAATTTCAGTAGACACTTATGAATCCATTCATTACTGACTACACTAAATATTTCAGAAAGTTGTACATAATCTATGAAAAAGAGAAGAAAGAGTAACACACTCTAATATGACTCCTAAAACTGCTGCGCACAGTAACGCTAGAACCCCTGACATTAACTCAGAAGTTCCGCATTCCTTTCAAAAGTTCTAAAATCCCATGTTTCATAATACACTCGCATACACACATATATAATCATTCTCAAGGTTACAATTAACTATTATTAATCTGTGGCTCTGCCTTTAGTTTGTAACTTCTGTATTTCCCGTATCACAAGTGTATCCACATGGGAAAAATTAAGACTTAAAACAAATAAAGATCAAATTATAGAGATAAATATAGCACTTGAAAAAGAGATGCAGCAATTAGTATGACGATGACTTGGCGAGACTACAACCTCAAGTGGAAAAAAAAATCAGCAGGGATTAATATGAGCAATTATGAGAATAGAAAGCAGTCAAAGCAAAATATACAGACCTTGATACAGAAGCCATGTCCACGACTAACCATGAAATCTCATTTGTTTTTCTTCAAGTAAATTAAGGATAACAAAACCATGAAACTTATCTTTATTTATGATTCTTAAAAAAAAACTTCAGTGAAATGAAGGCCAGCCTCTGACGTATTTTTCCATTAAGTTATGAAAACCTCCTATCCCTATGCTATAGTGACATATACATTTCAGAATTTTCAGGTACTGAAAATAGGGGACGACACAAATTCAATGGAAGATAACACAAATTGTAAGTTTAAAAAATTTACTCAAGATCTCTTTCGAAGGAAAACATTCTGTTAAACCTGGAGTAAAATCTGATATTTTTCCCATCCCTCCCACTCAAAAAAACAAAAAAGGTGAGAAATGACTAAGAAACAAGAAAAATTTTTGGGATAAATTACCCATTACCAAGAATTCTGTGCCCATATAGAAAGCAACCTTATAGAGCCTGCTCAGCACAATGTACCATTACAATGCCGATGGTGATGCCAAAGTTTGAAATCTTCAGCATCCCATCACAGCACAATTGTAGACAAAACTACCAGATTGCTTGCGGCCAAGCAAGTTCCACTGAGGGGGTCCGTCCCTTGGAGCCCATGCATTGATTTCTATAAATCCTTCACCTTGTGCCCTAGGTCCTCCAATAACAATAAGCCGATCACCACAGGCCCTAAATGCCAAACCCCAGCCATTCATAGAATCTGCTCGTTCTGGCAACCTTCCCACAGTTTCCCAAACTCTCCTGTCCTTGTCATACTTTCTCACTTCCATCTCTGCATAATCAGCTGCATACAACTGATTGTTTACTACTGCAACAAGAGGGGGGGCCTCCGCTGTAACAGGCATCCCAGCCTCCGTGGCAGGACGAGTCCTTACAGGCGACATGTTAGGTATTTCAGTCCAAATTCTAGTTTGTAAATTATATTCCTCACCGCATGTAAGAACCTTCGACTCACTTCCTCCAATTCCTCCAATCACATAAAATTTGCCATCCATAAATACTGCTGAGCACATTTTACGTGTTTTATTCATATTTGAAGTGGTTCCCAGGCTCCATGCTCAGAATTGTAAAGCTCTGCAACGCTTAGGGTTTTACCAGATAAATCACAACCACCAGCTAAAATTGCAAGCTCCCCATACTGGCAGACCCAAACAAGCATCTTGGAAAATTCATTGTCATCCCAGATGACCACTTGTTGGTCAATAAACTGTATCGAAATATGACATGGGATAAAAAGACTTTACCAAAACAAGAAGCTCAGTGCCAACGGCCAGAGATTCCTTATCTGAAAACATGAAGCATTCATCAGAGGTCATTGTTGGCAAACGCATCCAATGCCGACGAGTAGGATCAAAGGCTTCCCACCCCAGGAGTTGGCAAGAAAAATAAACCCAGTGCTCAACTACACCGTTCTGCCGCCTCAGTCTATAGAGCTCACCACTTCGGATTAGCTCACGGAAGCTTCGATTTAAAGATGCTATAGAGCCATAATCAGATCTTGAGGATCGAATTAGAACGCTAATTGAGTTGTCACGACCAATGGCATGAATAAGGGAACTTGAATCAGAATAATCACCTGCGTGACGCTGATTACCGTATTGGTCAGTTGGGGTCATGGAAAGGTCATTCAATGTCGGAGCTGAATCCAAGCTTTCATAAGCATTTTGTTGCCTGGGCAGCTTCCTAGCTCCAACTTCTTCATCTCCATCAGATTCTAATGGTCGCTTTCCCTGCTGAATTAGCCTGTAGTTCATGCAAGCCCAACTGTTTTCCCTTTCGCAGATTCTTGAATAGCTCCTCGAAACCAGACAAGACCTATCCTCCAACATGTCTTCCTGAGTCAAACCGGAAGGCACCGCTGTTGTGACCTCAAAAGCCTATCCAAATCTTTATTTCTTCCTTGCCACAGAAATCAACTGCAAAAGATAGGTAGTGTAAAATGCCATAAGTCTTTGTCAAACTGCTGAAATGATAATCAGATACAGAAAAATTACAGAAATGAATCTACTTATGAAAATTGCAGAGAAAGAAATCCAGAATGCTCTATTGAACGTCATAATAAAGCCTTTTATCAAAAAATTAAGCAAACACAGAAACGCCAATGCAAAAAATTGTGATAGCAACCTAAGTTCGAGTATATTTGAGACGCTCACCTATCTGAATCCAAAGATTTACAATGGTTTTCAATAAAAATTCATTCTCTCCGATAATATCATAACTAAAGGAAAGAGAAAAGAAAAGTCGTCAAAGGGATTCTGAAAAGTAATCAAATTCGTCTAGGATGAGAACCACCTAGATTCAAACTGCCGCAAAGATTAAATCTTTTGATCAAAAAAACAAGCAATTAGCCGAAACAGATCTAATTAAGTCGGATCAGGGCTTCACAAGTAACCGATACTGTTGAAACACAGTCAGTTAAAGTATAATTGAACAGTAAAAAAAACTCAATCCAACATATATGCAATTACAACAATTAGATTAGATCTATTGAAATCGGTATTAAGCAGCGAGTGAGTAAATAACTGTGAGGGCACTTACGGATTGGATAAAGAAGAAAGAGGAGGAGTTGATTGGAATTATGGCGAATGTAACAACTATATCTGACTCTCTACATGTATATGTGAGTGTATGTTTCTCTCTCTAGCCTAATTAATTATATAACTAGTATATGTATATATATATGTGCAGTTTCTGTTCTTGGCGTTTAAGCTGAAAGAAAACCCTTTTGGATTATTTTTTTAATTCTCTGCAAAACAATCAAAGGAGGAAGAAGAGGGTTTAGGGCAGGGCAAAATCTTTGGAGAAATGAGGAGGGGCTCCTTTATTTCTCTAATTAATTTTATTTAAAGTAATATAATCATATTTCTATATATACATGCATATACATAGCTGTATATGAGATAGTATTATATGTTATGTTAGTAATATAGAAGAGAAGCGGGTGGAGGTGAGAGGTGGGGGTGGGTCCCCCTACCAGCTTTGATACTTTTGGAGGTTTAGGCTTTGCGTCGCCGTGGTGGACGTTTGGAAGTGGTGACCGGTTACCGGTGATAGTCGGTGTCGACACGTGTTTTCGCGTGTAAATGAGGAAGGATATATCTCTTTTGACAAATGAAAAAGTGTGCTGCTACGGCTACCTACGTTTTCTTTCTATTATCTTACTATCTAGTATGGCAAATTGGATTTTGGCTTTTGGCCGGTAACCGCTCATTTCTCGCGTAGTCAATAATGATTCGCTACAACTCGTTTTGAAAATCTCTCCTGCTAAATGCTAATGCCAACTATGCCATGACAAATCTACAACAATACTACTACTCTACTATTATCTTACTAATATTAAAACCTAGATTATATAGCCAGGGGCACATTTGGGAATATTTCTCAACAGGGTCGGATTTTTATTATAAGAAAAAAGGTTGGCAATGAAAGATAAATTCTTCAAAAAAATAGTATATTATTCGCAAGAAATTTATTATAAAAAAAATCTTATTTTTTTTTTTTTGCATAATTCTTCGCATTAGAATTACTCACTAAAAGTATCATTCGTTAAATTAATAACTAAATATTTTTTGTAATAGATATATTGTGAAGAATATATTTTTCATAAATTATATATTGTACGTAAAATATTATTTTTGTTTGGCGAGAAGATGATTTCTTCACAATTAACATTTTAAAATAACTAGTAAAAATGTCTTTCTTCAAAAATAACAATTTATGAAGACCATATTTACTTTAGAAAGGTTAGATTTCCTTCACTAATTACATATTGTGATTTTTTTTAATTTACCGAGAAGAAAATTTCTTCGACAATGCTACTATTAAATAATCAAATCACTACAAATTAAAAATATTTATTAATTTGTGATCAATATCAAATAAAACATTATATTATATAAATAACCAATTGTATAATCCACAATTAAATATATAATAATCAAGTAACAAATTAATTGTACAAATTAGTTTGTAATCAAAACAAATGTAGATGTCCTGAAGATCATATATAGTACCTAAAATATTTAATCATTAAAACAAAAAAAGAGGTAAGAAAAACAAGCTATAAAAACTTTGTAGATTAATTTGTCATGTTAAGTCCTCTCTTCATTGTCATAATTTTCACTTCAACGCAAGGTTGGTCTTGTAAATTTTAGTCTGCCAAAAAAAAAAAGTACCAAAACTCTAACTTAAAATATTTGAATGAAAAAAATGTGACAAAAGATTAAACTGACAGAAAAAGAGAACTAGTCCACTTGTGTGTTAGCACTTCATGGTAAGAGAATTTCATACTTAATATAGTACTGACACACAAGTGAAATGATTATCTTCACGTCTGTATGTCAGCACTGTATTGGATAATTAGATATAAAGTTCACTTTCTATATATGAAATTTATTTTATGATAACCAAATCCATATTTCAACTAGTCAATTAAATTTTGGTCTAATGTTAAATATTGGAACATTTATATACTATGGATTAACTTAGTTTGAAGAATTGAATTGACATGGTATTATTACTAACTAAGAGCTTTGACCAATATGTCTAGAATGCATAAAATCGTGCTCTTCGGGCGGCTCACACCATATATTCAAGTGTTACCACCCATTCAATTTCGTATTCTAATTTGGGAATTAGAAATACGTACGTACGTACGTGTTTGTTAAACTAACTAGAACACCAATGCCGGAAAGTAAACTGATGCCATGCATGCCTTTGGTTGCTTCTTCTTAATTTATGTCTTCTACTCTTCCTTTTTGTTGTAACTTGTAAATGTACCCATATTTCTATTCTCCTATGTATTTTGGGCACCTTCTTCAAGTGATAAAATAAAATACTATTAAATACAAAAATAGGAGTACTTTAATAAGAATGGTAAAATAATATTTGAATATTATACAATTATAAAAGTTATGAACTGTAAAACACTTTTAAAAGAGCTATCAAAAACTATAATTTTTTCATGCTTAATTTAAAACTGTTTATATTTCACTGTACCCATCAAATAAACTATTGGGGTTATTCGCAAAAGTTTTACAAAATTTTATTTTTAGCTCCAAAATATCAATTTTTTCAATTGCATACCTCAAATTTTATTTTATTTTTTTACAAAATTGTTCCCTTTTAACATATTGATGAAGAAATTAGAGGTTGGAATCATTTACATACATGTCCGAAATTATTGATAATTATGTTATTTACGTTTCATATAAGGTATATATTGTTGTATTCATTCGTTTGGTAATTGATCAAATGTGCATTCAACAATTTAAAACGTGAGTTTGACCTATAATTTCTTCAATATGTTAAAAGACAACAATTTTATAAAAATAAATAAATTTGAAGGAATTAATACTATTAAGAAAATTTGATAATTTGAAGTTAAATGTGAAATTTTATAGAACTTTGAGGATAGTACTTTTGCAATTAACCCAATAAATTGGCTCCCCATTGTTGTCTTGTGATTTTTGTGGGAGAGAGAGTGTGACTTATTATCAAATTTTCATTAGCTTTAACTGTGCATAGATTCTCAATTATTTAATTTTTTTTATATTATATATTATATCAAATACTTTCTTAATATATAGGTTGAGATGGGTGGCGTCTAACTTTCTTGCCTATCACAAATGTAAATAATCATCACATCAGCCAAACTTTTCTTTCCCCTTCTTTCTTTCTATATGGTTTGCCCATTCATCTTTTACTTTTTCATATATTAAAAAAATATATTTAAATGTAGTTTTTGGTCAAGTGATCCAAGCATGAACGAGCCAATCACAAAAGTAACATCCAATTTGGTATTGGTTTACTATTATATATTGATTTGGTTGATTATTTCAAAGGTAAATATAAATTGGTTTTGAAAATTGGTTTTTTTTATGCTATAACAACGTTATAGTCAGTTCCTTTTTAGTTCATTACCTATAAATAATTAATGTGATTTATATTATTTTGTAATATTGGAGCATCTTCAAGAGTAGTAACAAAACAAACTCTTTAAATTGATGTTTGTTGACCTACGTAAATTTGAAAAGCACTATTTACTACTTTTATATTTTGTGCCTCATCAGTCTCTTCAATATAATGAGATATACATCAAACTCATCAAGCGTAATAAATATTTTTAGCCTTTAATTGTAGATTTAAAGAGTGAGAAGGAGGTTGCAAATTTAAAGAGTGGGAAGAATGTTTGTTGACCTCCACGCGATGTTTTGAAAAAGTTATCTATCAAGAGGATTTTTTTTGATGTGACTCACCTATTTGAGTAACTCAAAATAATTGAAAAGACTGTTGGAGATGCTCTTATGCGCTCCTAATCAACAAAAACACCTTTTTCCAAATTCCTTCAACCAAGTGTACGTACACTGTCAATGAAGCTAAGAGCCCAAACCGACCAAATGGTCATATATATATATATATATATATATATATATATATATATATATATATATATATGTATGTATGATAATGCTTATGTATTAGGAGTATTAGATTAATATATACTGTTTAAGATTTGAGTGAGAGAGCGGTTTGTGATAATCTGTTGGATGTCATAATCAATATATGAAAGGAACCAATATCCAACACCAGTACCATTTTTTACCAGTTACCAAATGACCAAAATAAGGATAGAAAGATACTCCCTCCATCTCATAAATAAAGTCTTGTTTATAAAAATATATATAAAAAAAAAGTATTCCACAATTTTTATGTTGTTATTAATAATATAAAATGACACAATATCTTTAAATTTAACATCACAATTTTATTACTATATTACCACTAAATTAAACACTAAAAATATTTAAACATAAACGTGAAGGAATACTATTTTTCAAAATTTTATAAATAAAATTATTTTTTGTGTGTAACAAATCCTTTAGCCTCTTACTTCTTATTATGATGTTTTATTTTCAATTTTCTTTATTTTGAGAACATTTATTTTCACAAGTAATTAAAAAAATTAAATTTTTGCCCGAGAGTGAGATGTTTAGTATTTATGAGGAAAATATTATGAAAACATGAGTGAAAATCTCAATTTCTTTATTTCTTTCTTTCCAGATTATTTATTACTCGCAAAATATTATAGTATTGATATTAATATTTTCCAAAATGAATAACTTTAAAATAAAAAAATTAAATAAGAAGCATGCGTAGCAAGAATTTATGAAGAAAAATGATATATATATACAAAAGTTTAGGTCGATTTTTTTATTGTCAGTTAAGTATTAGTGATAATATTTTTAAAAATATGTATTATAAGTGAAGCTCTCTTATAATAATTTTTAGTAATCTCATATATTTATAACTTTTATAATTGTAATTTGATATAAATTTATGTTCATACATAGAGAGCAGATCCTCTGTCCCCAATTTTTCTGTCTCTTTGTCTCTCTCCACTTAAATTTTAACATCTAGTCTCTTACTTAACACTAATTAATTTTAAAATTAAATAAAAGGACATGTGTCAAAATTTAAGTGGGGGGACACAAGGAGGACAGAGAATTTGGGGACAGAAAATCTGCTCTCTCATACATAACACAAGACACGTCATTTTAATTATTGTATTCCCTCCGTCCCTAATTATTTGACGTTTTAGAGTTTTTTATTTGTCCCTAATTATTTGACGTTTGTTCAAATCTAGGATAATTAATGATAATTAAACCCGGTGAATGGCATGTACTTATTCTCATACCAGAGCTATCCACCGGCGGCACAAACCATCAAATTTCTGTGTGATCTGTTATCGTGCGAGTTGATGATTATTATCGCGGCGTTCTAATACGTGGATTCTGTGTGATTGGACGCTACCAATTTAAACTTAAGCTAACTTAAGGTATTATATAATCGAATTGAGTACTATATTTAATATTTTTTAATCATTATCTTAATTCTTGTGTCCATCTTTAAAATGTAAAATAATTAAATATGGAAGGAGTAGTTATTAGTAAGTGATATGCAAAAGAGAATAGGAGCCGCGCATGTGATTGGTGGGAGGGATCTGATCAAGAGACACAAACACACGTGTCGGCATCGGAGTTTTGGGGGGTGGGAAAGACATTGCTCTAGAATTGCGGGTCACGTGTCGGCGCACGTGAGAAGGTCTCACCGAAAGAAAGCCCCAAAGGTAAGAAAAAGCAACTAATCTTTCTTCTTTACTCCTAATAAGCACTCTGTATTAATAGTGGAGTAATAATTAATTAAACGGCCGTCTTTGCTAAATCCAATCCCATCATGTCATACTAAATCTCATCCCTTCCCTTCCCTTCATCGATGCTTTAATTTTGTGATTTTACAGCCATGAAAGATGAGAATTAATGGTCCGTTCCTTCCCGCCGCCCCCTTCCATATTTTCATTTGTTTAATTCTTTTATTTTTAAAAGGGATATGAGTACAAATACAATAAATTATACTTGTATAAAAATACAAAGCTCGTAATAGAGTGAAATAAAGCCCCGTACCAAAGGAAAAATATATATTTTAAGTGAAGTTTTTGAGCTTTTGAATCCGAATTTAACCTTAATTACAAATTTAGGGTAAAACCTACTCCCTCGATTCTATTTTATCCATTTTTCCAGACATAAAAAATTGTTTCTTTTTATTTGTAGTTGCTTTTAAATTTTGGGAAAGATTTAAAATTTTAATTTCTCATTTTATCCCTAAATGAATATTAATTATATATATATATATATATATATATAATCCATTTTAATAGGACAATATTGAGATTTTATACATGATAATTTAACAAAACATTAATTATATTTTGTCCTAAAATTTCACTTAAAACTTAATCGGGAGAGCATCTATGATCTTCTTCCACGGAATTGCGAAACAATTGTGATCCACAAAATTTATTTATTTCTACGAGCTAGCCGGCTAGCCCTTTATGCATGCAAAGCACAGATTTGAGGGGTACCAAAAATTAGTATTATTTTTAGTTTTATGTCATATTTAATATGTAATTATTTTTTATTTAAGTATGATAAATAGGTATATATTATTTCATCATGTGTGCATATTTAATACTCTATATAATAAATTTTGTCCGAAAAAATTTATTGCGATCCTTGAAAGGTCTAGAAAACCATCAACCACCTTTATTTTATATTCCCTCCGTTCTTTAATATAGGTCATTTTAGAATTATGCACAAGTATTAAAAAAATGATTATAAAATATTAAATATATTATCAATTGTCTATATTGTCTTTGTATTAAAAAAAGATAATATTATTTATTGGTCAAAAAATAGTGAGAGAACCAAAGTTATATTTATTAGTTGGGATAATATTAGAAACTAAGCAATTAATGTTTACTTGAAATTCTCAAACGATTTATATTTAGAAACAAAAATATTTTTCTAAAACGATCTATATTAACGGATGTAGTATCTATTTCTATATATAGATGAAGTGTCATCAACTTCTTAAATCTTTAAAAACATCATCATCACGTGATCGACTAGCTGCAATAAATATTAACTTAGACTACTTCCACAATAGTCAAAATTAGATCAAATTAGAAAAACCCATCTCTCCATTCCAAAATTTCTCTAATTTAATTTTTTTTATGTCATTTAATGGTTGTCACATGTTTAGCTAAGTGGTAACGCCTCTTGTTAAAAAAGTGACAAAATATAACTCTAATTTTGGGGATGGTGTAACGTTTTTTATTCACTTCCTCGTGTAGGTAGGTTCAAAACAAAATCATAAGCCCGCCCGCCCGCACGTCCGCCCGTACGCCCGCCCGCACGCAGATTTTGAATGTCCAAAATGTGGATGTATGAGAGGATTCTATGTATGTATGTATGTTATCAGTAGGAATATACATACATACATACGTGTACCGCTCAGGTATTATTGTTATGAGTTTATCGACTCCATAGCTAGTAGCTAGCTGTCAATTTTTCATAAGACTACGTACATTGGACCTTTATTAAATGTATTACTATTATGATAAAGATTGAAGTACGTACTAACCGAAACATGGATGATATATATATATATATATATATATATATATATATATATATTAGGAGTAACTCTTTATTGCGTTTAAATATTTATTTTAACTGTTTATTCAATATAAATTCATAATATATAAATATGTGCATTAAATTTATTTAAACCTAGTCATATTTAACTTTTAACTGATTCAAAAGTTGCAAAACTGAAACCGTTGAGCTAGAATAGCTATTTTTATTTAAATCTATTTTTTTAAAAATATTAAACAACCATGTGAGTTTAGGAGCCACGAGATCCAAGATCTAGCAAATGGATCTAGATCTGGTTGCCATGATGGACCCTTTTCAGCTGTACAATTGCAGTGTTTTAGACATTCTTAGATGACTTTAATGCTTATAAGGAGCCCAACACTTGCATGTATATTATTTTATTGAATTTGTTTCGCATCTCGAGAATAAAATCAAATCAAGCCGAATACGAAATAAAATGAAAGTATCAAATTACTATGTAAACATAAGGTTTTTGAAAACCTGTTATCAAAATATCATTGCCATACATATTGCTTAAAATTGAACTTTTATGCAAATCAAACTCTTTGTATATAGGTCCAAATGAGGCATAACACTACTTCCAAATAAATACACTTAGGCGCCCAATACACATAAATCCGAGATAAATTAGAGAATTGAAAAGATGCGGTAACCGTGTTTTCACGGAAGTCGGGGGTTTTTAACACATTTTCTTCGCTTAATCAAGCCCCCAAAATCTATTATTTCCAAGATCTGTTAAACAGAGTGCAACAATTGGGCCTTTCTGTAAACCTTTTTAAATTCGATTGAGTTGGTACAACTATTTAAAAACTACCAGCTGGCAACTCTGAATTTTCAAATCGTCGACATTTTATGTTGCACCTTTTTCAAATCCGCCATTTCAAACAAAACTTAGCACATAGAGAACATAAAGAGTAAAAAAAAATAATTTCAAAAAATAGAAGAAATTTTTCACGACGTCGACAAATAATATTAGTACTATTAATATTAATAGACCCCATGGCCATCTCTTTTAATTTTTAGACCCTCGTGGCCATCTGCAACATAATAATAATATTATTATAATAATTAATATTAATATTAATATTAAATACATTAATAATATTATTAATAGTATCAATAATAATAATAATTGTGAGACCCCAGATTTTATGAATAAAGATTTAATTTTTTCAAAATATTATTATTTGCTATATTAACGATGCTTAGAAGTTCTGCCAATGAGAGGTTTGGTCACCTAATTTCGCGTCAATAGGGAGAAATCCTTATTGGAAAGCCCCCTCTTTTCTGGGAACGACCTAGTCGATTAATAGTGTAAATAATAATAATGATGATGAAGTTTTATTTTATTAGTATTATTAATGTAATAAAACAAAAAAAGCTTTTTATATAAAACAGAATACTTTTATAAAGTTATTCGCTTTATTAGGCTAATAAGAAAATCTTTTATATAAAACATAATACTTTTATAAAGTTATTCGCTTTATTAGACAATAATTAGAATATATTATATTTTATTACGCATAGTATTGCATAAGTACTGCGATAGTATTTCTCGCATAGTAAAATCTTTTTATATAAAAATGTAATACTTTTATAAAGTTATTCGCTTTATTAGATTATAAATAGAATATATTATATTTTATTTAAAAGATTTTGCTTTAAATATGAATCGTCTGATTAAAAAGTAAATCAATCTGACTGCTCATAAATTAGTTACTATGCGTATCCATTCTTCTATAAATAAAGCTCATTCCTTCTTTATTTCTTACTTAATTCACCTAAACTCTGTAGAGAAAACTATAGAGAGTTCTTCTTCTATAATCTTGAAAGCGTATTTTTTTAGAGTTTAAGAAATCTTTCGAAAGATAAGTCTGAGTTTTCTTCGAGTATATCCTCATACTCTACCGTCTTGAAAGACGTGATTTTCTTTCAAAGGTAATGGATATTATTTGTTGTACACTGTAAGGGATATTATTCTTTCAGTATTCACGTAAGAGAATTACTTTCTCTCAATACCCGTAAGAGTTGTTATTCCATTCTTCATTATTATGTTGAATAACTCTGCTTATCTCCAAGACCGCATACATAGTGAAATTCTTCTATTATTCTATTCTTTATTATTCTTGTTTGAATATCCTCGCTTCGGTGCAAATTTCACTTTGACTTTGTTCCGCTTCTTTATTATTCTCGCTGGAATAACTGCTTACGCCAAGTACCGCATACACGGTGAAATTATGTTGTTATTTCATTCTTTATTATTCTCACGAAATATCCTGCCTACGCGCTTACTTTGGGACCGGGTTCCATTATTTATTATTCCGTATTTATTATTCTCTTTTAATATCCTCGTTCACAAGGCGTTCGTGGGGACCGATTCCATTATTTATTATTCTCATTGGGAATAACCCGTCTGCATGCGGTCTCTATCGCATGCATGGTGAATCCTTTTGTTATTCTATTCTTTATTATTCTGTTGAATAACTCGCTCATGTGGATTACCACATGCATGGTGAATGATCTTTTATATTCATTCCTTATTAAATTATGGAAATGATCTGGTTACGCTTGATTATGATGAGAGTCATAATAAAAGCTTTGGATCGATAAAAATCATGGGTATATGAAGTATTAGTAAGTGTTATGATGAGTTATGTTGGTTATTATGTGAAAACATGAAAGTTTCTTAGAAATCACAAAGAGTCGAAAAATCGATTTTGATGAAAATAGAACATGAAAATTCAATCGACCATATCTCCTATTATATTTTGAATTTTTGAGTGTGGTCAAGTTCTAGAGTTAGATCTATGAGTTTTGTAGCATCTCCAAGTGGAATCACCGAAAAGGTGTTGTAGATTTTCGTGTGGATTGATTTTAGCAAAGGAGTCAAAAGTGAAATTACCGAAAATGCTATCGCCCAGATTTTAGAAGGGCTGTTTTACCACTTAATTTGTGAGAAAAATTCTGCCTTTTGGGACATGAAAGTATATGGTATAAAGAACCTCCTGTCCAAAAATGAGCTCATTCCGACTTAAAATGAGCAAGTTATGACCATTTCAATATTTAGGTTTTTTCGATTTAATCACGCTTATAACCGAGAGTTCTATAACTCCAATGACCATGAAATTTAAACCGGAAGATCATGTTAACATGTGTAAGATCCTCGCCAAGATTTGGGAATTTCGGAAGTTAAACTTGATGTCTATTGTATTTTATCGCTTAATATCATTGTTGAAGACTAATGATAATTTATTTTGCATTATCTTAGTCATAATATTTTTTTTGGACTAGTTGAGCTCACCCTTTCTTTCAATCGTTTCTTCTTGAAATGAGAATATAAATTTGGGACGAGTCGGGGGGAAGGGTAATGATCGCCCAGATGATAAGATTAGTAGTCCTCACTATTCTAATTAAATAAAGTGTGACAATAAATGTAATGAGGACTCCTTTTAGTTTGTATATCTTGCCTAGATGACAATATACGATTAAAACTCTTAGATTATGTTTTGTCGTGTATTTTTACACGACAGCTTGTATTATTAAGTTGTATTTGAATTTTGTACCATGTATTTGGCGACTCAAGATGGGTGATGAATACCTATTTTGGGGGCGCCACAACAGGTATCAAAGCTTGGGATATGATCCCGGTGAGATGTGAGACAAGAACTAGGAGGGAGAGACGGAGAAATCCTTCACTAGTATGACCTACCTAAGTTTATTTGGTATTTAATTGGTCACGTCGGAGTATAGAGATAATATGTGATATGTTAATTAACTCTTGTTTTGTGGCAATGTTTGAAAATGGCAAATTAAAAAAATGTTAAGAATGGAGTGAATGAGACCATTGAGATACCTTTAATCACTAACCGTGTTAATGTGATGTCGATTTAAGAAAAAATTAGAGATATCTATGTGGTAAGTGAAGAACTAATAGTTGATCTTTGCTAGTTTGCAGAGGTAGAATCGAGAGTGAGTGAAGAAGAGGAATCTGAGGAGAATTGGTTAGAAAGTTTTATGATCAAAATTTAGAATTACAAAATCAGATTTATGAGTTGGAAGAGCATCTCAAGAAGAAGCAATGAGCGATTGTGGAGCAAAGAGATGTAACAATTCAAAATTGTGTTACCCGATGTGCGATGCTTGAATGTAAGCACTCTTTTGGCGAGTATAAGATATTAGAGTTGGAATCGAGAATGCTATGATCAAAGTTCGATGAAAGAAGAAAAATACTGAACGAAGAAGAATAGATGATGCGTGGGTAAACAAGACGACGCTGTTGATAGTGTAGAAAAAGACGTCCCATCCAATAAAGTAAAAATAGATGAAATAGATTTCGCTTTTTGACAACAATTGGGAGAATCCAACATCGAATTGAATTACCCTCGCATGCAGAAGCTGTCAACCCCAATTCGATATGGATCGGAGAGTAATGATTCAAATCATGGATCAGGAATGTGACGAAGCAACTAAGGGTGGAATGTACTCTATAGCAAAGCCAAATTCTAGATGTAGTTTAAGTGAGGCGTTTGTCGAGAAACCCAAACGGTTATTACGGATAAGTTAATTATAAACTCTTGCGAAGTCTATGCCTTATTAGATACCGGGTTTCTACCCATTATTTTATCCCTCTGCTTAAGGCTCAATGTTTAAATTTGACTTCGGAGAAATTAGACTTTGATTTATCTCGTTAAAACTCCGTTGGTAAAACCTCGCTACTCCACTTTTATAAATCTTGTTGCTTCAAATCGACACTTTCACGCTACCTCGTCGATCTTATCTCTTTGAAAATACTTGCCTTTGATGTGATTTTAGGAATCGATTGATTAACTACTCATTATGTTTATATTTTGTTGAAAGTTATCTTTGGCCCGTAGTGCATAGATGGACTTGGTATGGTTATGACCAGGGATTATTCGGTATAATCATGACCGTAATGTTACAAATAATGTGGTAAAAGTCATCTTTGGCCCGTAGTGCATAGATGAACTTGGTATGATTATGACCAGGGATTATTCGGTATAATCATGACCGTAATGTTACAAATGATGTGGTAAAAGTTATCTTTGGCCCGTAGTGCATAGATGGACTTGATATGATTATAACCAGTGGATTATTCTTATAATCATGATCAGATTGAAAACACGAATATCCTTGGCCGTAGTGCATGGATAATTCGTGGTCGTGATACTATTAAGTTCGAGTCTCAAAGATATTGGTTATACAACATTGGCTGTAGTAGTGCAAAGATGAATTGTTAATGAATATCTTTAAATAGTATTGCAAAGATGAATTTAATATTTTCGACGATAAAGGTATTCAAGGTATCCTCACCTCTTCACCATACTGTAGTATCGTACGTAAATTTTGAGGGCAAAATTTCATAAGGAGTGGAGATCAGAGACCCCCAGATTTTACGAATAAAGATTTAATTTTCTCAAAATATTTTTTCCAAAATTTTGGTGTGGATTTGAGATAACAGAGTTATTAATATTATTATTTGCAATATTAACGATGTTCAGAAGTTACGCCAAGAGAGGTTTGGTCACCTAATCAAGCTACCATAGGAAAAAATCCTTTTGAAACCCCTCTTTCCAAGAAACGACATTGCTAGATTAATAGTGTGAATAATAATAATGATGATGAAGTTTTGTTTTATTAGTATTATTAATGTAATAAAACAGATAAGCTTTTTATATAAAAATGTAATACTTTTATAAAGTTATTCGCTTTTATTAAAGCTAATAAGTAAAATCTTTTTATATAAAATGTAATACTTTTATAAAGTTATTCGCTTTTATTAGACAATAATTAGAATATATTATATTTTATTATGCATAATGTTGCATAAATACTCAGATAGTGTTTTGTATAGTAAAATCTTTTTATATAAAATGTAATACTTTTATAAAGTTATTCGCTTTATTAGATTATAAATAGAATATATTATATTTTAATTAAAAGATTTTACTTTAAATATGGACCGTCCGATTAAAAATAAATCAATCTGGACCATTCATGAATTAGTTACTATGCAGTCCATTCTTCTATAAATAGAAGCTCATTCCTTCATTATTTCTTACTCTGAGAGTTCTTCTTCTATAATCTTGAGCGTATTTCTTTAGAGTTTAAGAAAGCTTTGAACATAGTGCAAGTTTTCTTCGAGTATATCCTCGCCTCTACCCGCTTCCGAAAGACGATCTCTTCTTTCAAAGGTAAAGGATATTATTTATCAGTACTCTAAGGGTTATTATTCTTTCAGATTCACGTAAGAGAATTACTTTCTCTCAATACCCGTAAGAGTTGTTATTCCATTCTTCATTATTATGTTGAATAACTTTGTTTATGCTGAAGTATCGCATCGCATACATGGTGAAATTCTTCTATTATTCCATTCTTTATTATTCTCATTGGAATATCCTTGCTTGCTGCAAAATTTCACCGACCGGTTCCGTTTCTTTATTATTATGTTGGAATAACCTGTTTATGAGAACTATCGCATACATGGTGAAATTATGTTGTTATTCCATTCTTTATTATTCTATTTAATATCCCGCATCATGCGCGCTTATGCTTTTACCTTATTCCATTATTTATTATTCTGCATTTATTATTCTGTCAGAATATCCTGTTTGTGTGTTTACGCCGGACCTGATTCCATTATTTATTATTCTGTTGGGAATAACCTGTCTGTGCGATCTCTATCGCACGCATGGTGAATCCTTTTGTTATTCCATTCTTTATTATTCTGTTGGAATAACCTGTCTATGTGGATTACCACATGCATGGTGAATGATCCTTTATATTCATTCTTTATTAAATTGTGGAAATGATCTGGTTACGTTGATTATGATGAGAGTCATAATAAAAGCTTTGGACTGATAAAAATCATGGGTATATGAAGTATTAGTAAGTGTTATGATGAGTTATGTTGGTTATTATGTGAAAACATGAAAGTTTCTTAGAAATCACAAAGGGTTGAAAATCAGATTTTGGTGAAAATGGAACATGAAAATTCAATTGACCATATCTCCTATTATATTTTGAATTTTTGAGTGTGGTCAAGTTCTAGAGTTAGATCTATGAGTTTTGTAGCATCTCCAAGTGGAATCACCGGAAAAGGTGTTGTAGATTTTCGTGGGATCCATTTTAAAGAAAGGAGTCAAAATCTGAAATTACGTAAATCCTATTGTCCAGATTTTTAGAAGAAATTTGTTTGACCACTTAATTTGTTAGAAAAATTCGCCTTTTGGGACATGAAAGTATATGGTATAAAGAACCTCCTGTCAAAAAATGAGCTCATTCCGACTTAAAATGAGCAAGTTATGACAATTTCAATATTTAGGTTTTTTCGATTTAAAAAACGCTATAACCGAGTTCTATAACTCCAATGACCATGAAATTTAAACCGAAAGATCACGTTAACATGTGTAAGATCCTCGCCAAGATTTGGGAATTTCCGGTTAAACTTGATGTCTATTGTATTTTATCGCTTTAATATCACAAGACTAATGATAATTTATTTTGCATTATCTTAGTCATAATATTTTCTTCTTGGGCTAGTTGAGCTCACCTTTCTTTCACCGTTTCTTTAGGAAATGAGAATATAAAATTTGGGACAGCTCGGGGAAAGGAGTGATTGGTCCGTGATGATAAGATTACTAGTCCTCACTATTCGATTAAATAAGTGACAATAAATGTAATGAGGACTCCTTTGAGTTTGTATATTGTCTAGATGACAATATAAGTATTAAAACTCTTAGATTATGTTTTGTCGTATTTTACACGACAGTTGTATTTGAATTTTGTACCATGTATTTGGCGACTCAAGATGGGTGATGATTACCTATTTTTGGGGGCGTCACAATAATAATAGTAATTATAATAATAATATTAATATGAATATTATTATTATTATTATTATTATTATTATTATTATTATTATTATTATTATTATTACTATTACTTTTAATATTAATAAAAGCATGAAAAGCATAAAAAGTGGTGGGATCCTGCCGCTGCATGTTGTAGCGGGCTAGCGGCAAGGATGTTTAATGCAAATCAAATTGGGAAGGGGCAATGAAGTAATTGCAAATAACTTTGTGTCATTTAGTAATTTACTTAAAAATAATTCATGCCATCTATTATACTAATCAACGGTGAAAAGTTTGGTTGATCAAATAGTATTCATGACAATCTGTTACTATGGATGAATTCACACACACACACACACACACATATATGGGCTATATGTATATTCACAATTTAGATTACACAAGAGACTATAATGACGACGATTTTTTGACTATGACGACGATTTAAAGAACTCATCATTTATATCTAGCTATGACGACGATAAGTGAAACCGCTCATTATAAATCCAAAAAGTTGTTACTATAATCGATGTTATAATACACGAAATAGTGTATATTTATTTTCCCTATATACATATATATATATATATATATATATATATATATATATATATATATATATATATATCTAAGTTTATAATAATCTGAAAGGGTAACATGAAGATCTAGAGGTAAGAATACGCTTCATCAATCCGTACTTTCAAAACAAGGGCCTTATTTAATTCCGACTATTGTTTTTTACGTTTATATTTAAAATTAATTTTATATCAAATATTAATATCTTTAAAGAAAGTTAAGAAAATAGCTATATATATATATATATATATATATATATTTGAATGGAATATCTAAGTAAAGATATACTTGACCATTGGTTCAAAAATAAGTCTTACTTTTTATATATTTTTTAAAAATTTCATATTAAAATTGTTTTATTTAAATTTTATGTTAAAGTATATGATCATAAACAAGTGTTAATGCATTTAAATAAAGTTGAAAGTAAGTACCATATATAAGTTGGATAATTCATTTTTAGAGAGAGAGTATATATATATATATACGAAATGTTTCTAAAAGCGGCCAAGAAAAAAAATACGCGTCGGGTTTAATTAAGAAAACACGCTGTTAAACCCGATCCGTGTTTTTTGTTCGATCCGATCATCATCATTCATTTTATTTGATCCGTTAGAGATTCTCCCCATATATATATATATATATATTATTTGATTGGAATATACCCAACATAATTCGCGAGTACCTACACAATTAAAAATGGTGGGTTTAAATTACTTAAAAATTGGTAAGACAAAAATTAGAGTAACAATTGTAAGACAGAGACACGTGCACACATCATCTTTTAAGGAGTTAATAAAAAATTAAAAGGCAAAAAAAAAAAAACGATAAAACAACCTTCAAAAACAAGGACTCCACTATCCCCAACTCACGAAAAAGATTCTGGCGTGCACTAACCAGTTATGATAAATAATCCTCCCTCATGGATCGAGGCCCCCTTATTGTCCAATCAGATCCGCCCACGTGTCAACCACTTGTGTAAAGACGTGTGCTCATGTGAAGCATTATTGGATGATCAGAAAGTGGTTAATTAAATGGGGGTAATTAATTGCGACCAAAATACACCATTCCCGCAGTTACTATCAAGTAAATTTCATAGTAAGTCGATCAATTGACTAATATAATATTGACTTAAATTATTTTTTGATCTGTATATCAACACTATATTAATTAATTGGCCAAAATTAATTTCATAAAATACTCCCTCCCACATTTGGGAAATTTAGTTTACTGTATTTATTAGCAAATGAGTAATACTCCTAAAACACTAGTAGTAGTAGTACTACTACTACTAACAGAAAAGCCCCTCCCCCTCCCCCCCTGCACCCCCCACCCCCACCCCCAGGTCCCTAGCTCTCCAAATATTGGTAAAGGCTTCCCCATCCCCTCATTGACTTGCATAATATATACTACAGATGTTGTTATATTTATATGTCTATAACAACTAGTATCATACATGAATCTTGTTTATACATATATATATATATATATATATATATATATATTTATATTTGTGTGACTGATCCATTTACTATAAAACAAGACCTTATCATATATTTTTATACATGTTTTTTTCCTTGAGCAACAACCCTTAATTAATTAACTTATTAACTAAAATTAAACAAGAAATAAATCGTAAAACAACAGTTAAACTCACTCACTCACACACACACACACACACACACACACACACACACACACACACACACACACACACATATATATATATATATATATATATATATATATATATATATGCGGCCGATTAATTTTAGTTGCAAAAATGGTTTTAGAGTAAAGATTTTGTGTAAAGAATGTTCCTCATTTGATTTTGTACAACTTGCTTAATTTCTAAATATTTGCAACAATAATAGTAGTAGTATTTTTTTGATTATTAATTATGTGCAGCCAGCCGGCTGAAAAATGGGCAAAAATATAAAATAGGAAGATCCGAATGTGTTTGCGTTTATTGGTGACTTGGTGTTGGGGGAGGGGGAGAGGGAGAGGAGGAGGGGGGTGGTTATTATAATTTAGAAATTGTTTTGAAGTGAAAATAAAGGGAGGAGGTGGAGGGGCTGGGGCCTACGTAGCCATGTGATTGCATGTTAGTTTGGGTTTTATCTGGCAAAGGGCCCATTCCAATTTCCAACATCATCTACTCAGTTTATAACCCGATCCCTCAAAAATTACTATTAATTATACGTACGTACACCTTTAGTTTTTTCCTTGGTATACTCCCTATATATGTTATTTGTGTATGTATGTTATGTGTGTGTATGTATGTATGTATGTATGTCTCATTTTAACTTTGTACGCTATACATGTATGCAGTTGAATATAATTGTTTATTCTCTTTTGAAAAAGAAAAATATAATACGGAGTATGATCATGCATGAAGTTAAAAATGAGTGTAAAAAAGAAAAGAAAAAAGGAGGCGCCTTAAGCTTTTGATGTTTGAAACCGAATATTAATTTCAATTTGGAAGAGAGAGTGGTTCTTCTTTGCCCCCTCCCCCTCCCCCTCCCCCTCCCCCTCTTCATGGATTTTTGATTTTACCAAGTTTAAGTTTGGTCAAATTTGTTGTTAATGTTTTATTTTTTTTTCCATAACTTTGGCAAAAAGTCAAAAACTTTTTGAAACCTTATGAAAATCGAATCAAGACACTGAATTATAGTCAACGTTCTAAATTTAAAATTATCCTTATAACAGATCGTGATCGTTCATTCGTTGATTAAACGGTTAAATAGAACCCCCGTTCACAATTTAATATTTAGTATATCGCAATTTAATATTGCTAAGGGGTTAGATGTCTAAAATACATCTCTTCTTGTACAAATCTTCCGTCTGTAATATTAAACTGCGGACGTTAGATATGGCTAATTGGGAAACGACGCTGATTTTAATTAAGTCATATCTGCAATTTAATAATGTGGAGGCTAAGTTTATTCCACCCTACGACTCTACATTAGCTCTACGACTGTATTGATTCCACTCTACAACTACAACTGACTTTATTGACTCTACGACTGCATTGATTCCACTCTATGATTTTGTTAATTCACTCTACGATTGTGAATCAATGAAAACTAATTAATGACGACTTACTAATTAATGACTTATTAACTATCCCCCACTAATCCTAATTTATTTCAATATCCTTGCTTATTTCTTACACAAATTAATCTCTGGCTCTGCAATTGTACAATAAACACAAAAGCTCATCAACACGTACATAATCTTCAATTTGTTCATGGGGACTAGAACACCAAACATGACAAAATCCAAAAAGTTTCTTCATTCCCTTCAAGTTCCACTCTAGCAGTGGTACATCTTCTCAAATAATTTATGCATATTTGTATATATGCTGTGTTTTTTTTGGATCTGTAATCTAATCAATCAGAAGGGCAAGAAGATTCGGAAAGGATTACATCTCAAGAACAGAAGGTATTCACTTTCCAAACCCTAGTTTCTGGTACCAAAGATTTCCACTCTAAAGTTTATAATTGCGGATGTCAAAATAATTTTTCAGGCTCTGCAATTTAATTAATTATGCGGACCAGAACTTGTATAAAAAGGGGTATTTTGAATATTTGTCTTGTCCGTAGTATTAAACTGCGATATATATATATGATATTAAATTGCGGATGGAAGCTTTATTTAACCGTTAATCATGATCAGTTGTAAAAATAATTTTAAATTTATAACGTTAACTATGAACCAGTTTTCATATATATATATATATATATATATATATATATATATATATATAAGGAGAGAGTAGAGACGGTCAATTGCATGCCTCGACAAATGGCAGGTGCAATGGTCAAGAGAAGAGACGTATTCTTTGTGCCCTTCTCCTTCCTCTCGACGAAAATTAAGTAAAGTATATCTGGCTCTAAACATTCATTATTAGGAAACTGTCATCTTCAACTTTCTCTTTTTCCTCTGACACGCACACACAAAACAATACTTTTAATCCTACGTATATATATGGATCCCTTCCGCCTCCAACTTGTTATCCGTTATGGAATATTATGAGGGGTGTGTATATATATATATATATATATATATATATATATATATATGTATATGTAATACCACCTTCATATTAGCTAGCTTTATGTCAACTTCAGATTTAATACAGAGGTGAACTAGAAATTCGTGAAATACGCCTAACTAAATCGACTGACTTATAATTTGATCAAAAAGAAAGAAAAGACGAAAAAGAATAGTCATTTAAACGGCCACAAACCTTTGAAAATGACACACAGCTGACAACATTTTCCCCATCCATTAAATTCAATTAAGAGACATTTTGAAAGATAATACATACCTACTGCATGCATCATCATCATATATATTAATATTCCTAAAAGGGTATATACGTTCTGCCATCTTTATTAGTTTTTGCTAGCTCTATATAATTCTCCTTACATTTATTCTATTCATCGCGCTCTAGACTTGAGTTCACCTCCAAAATTAAAAAAAGCCCAATTAACTAGTAGATGCCTTATATTCTTCTTCGTACTAATAATATTGCTTCACATAATCACATTAATACGTACTATTGCTTCACATTAATACCATCATCTGTCAAATTAAAGCATCTCCCAATATTTGGTTCTACTTGGTATATTTTCGTTGTAAACTAAATCATGATGAAAATTGAAATTGACAATGAAAGAATTTCATTTTCCATGTGTTAACGCTCGATTTCGTCCAAGACTTTGTCACCGAATTCAAAAGTGGAATAAATATGTAAAAAGAAACACATGCGGGGGAGAACCCTCCGGTGTGAGAATAATACAAGGTTTGAGAGGGAAAAGACAATTAATCGCGCAAGCATTAGGGTTTAAAGCCAATATAATAATATTATGTATGTATTTTGCACCTCATGTACCTTGTATTTATAGAATTTCTACACCGTATTAAGAGGGAAGGATTCTTACTTGAGTCAACTAAAGAATTGTCCGTTCTAGTCTCGGAAGGAAAGGATGTAGATATATATGGAATCCATATTACTAGCCGATACGTACTTGGTTGACAAGCAATGTCAAGGATGTAAATATTTTGGCCATATTCAAGTTCAAGGGAAGCTAGAATATATTTAGTTAGGCTCACTGGGTCAACTCCAATTAAGAGTTGGGGAAATATGGCCTTATATAACACCTTCAACAAGCTGGAAAATCTCAATTTTATTATGTTATTCTATGCAAATATTTCATCTAAAGGAGGGGGTGGGGGAGAATTAACATTCTCTATAATTATTATTTTCCTTTCTTCCATATATTTTTCCTCACCAAATTAGATCCACTAATTAATTAATTCATTTCGTAGCGTAGGATTCTAATATTAACAGCTTCAACATGTCAAATTAAAAAAACAAACAAACACAAAAAAAACAGCATCAAATCAATCAAGCTCTGTTAAATCATGGGTTGCTGATGTTAATAGGTGGGGAATCTTTTAGGTGTATGCGGAACCACATTGAGTAGATTTGATTCTAATTTAGGTTGATGATGTATGCATTCCTTTGGGTTTTGATCACTTGTGGAAGAGAGAATATTAGCATGTTCATCTTCAAAAACCTCCATTAAAAAAAATATAATCAGATTCATGTGCTATATATATATATATATATATATGTATATAATATATTGAGATTTTCCGACACATTGAATGATTATGAACAGGGTTAATTAAATGGATTTATAATGTGATACAAAGTGATCCCTAAATTAGTTAGCAGTGTTATAAAGATAATTTGCTAAGCGGACCTATACTTTTAAAAAAAAAAGTTTTCAACAAAAAGTAATTTTATGTAGCCACTTATAATATATATTTAAATGAATAACATATTATCAATTAGTTCAACAATCGGTAATAACTTCCAAAAAAAAATATATATCTCAAAAGTTGTTTCAAATAAAACCCACCCACCCATATATATATATATATATATATATATATATATATATATATATATATATATATATATATATATATATATATATATATATTTTGTATTACTTTCATTAAAAATTTAAGAACAATTAAAAGTATATATAATTGATGTAAAAAATTTTAAATTAAAAAATGTGCTATTTAATTAATCTTTGAGGTCGATTACTGTTGTTATAGTTGATCATGAAAAAAAATATTTTTGTATTTTAAAAAAGTAGAGGGGAAAACAAATAATTTTGAGTGTCTAAATTTAGGCCAAATCGAGGCGTTTGAAGGCAGGGGCGGAGGCATGTATAGATTAAGGTGGGCTTTAGTCTGGGTGGAATTTTTGAAAAATATTTAGTACTTATATATCTTCAATAGCTCAGTTTAATATTGTTTTCCTGTTTTCTTGTGTCTCAATAGTGTTTCACATAGAAAACGAAATCAGAAGGAACCGATTTTTTTCAGGTAAAAAGAATGTTTATTTGTGAATATGATGATGCAATTTCCTTTATATTTTTGGTACTGACGTCCTGTATGTTCTTGGTACTGACGACACTTCCAGTAGATTGCCATGGTATTGTATCCCAAACTATCTGTCTCGTTTATGAGGCTCAACTTCTTGGCTACCCTTCTTTTTTGAGAATATCCCACTAATTAAAGGGACAAGTGGTTTCCTTTTAGCCTTTTGCTTGAGAGAATTGGGTGATGCAACTATAACTTGTTCACTGACATCTCTGCTAACTGTCACTTTAGCCGGTAAAGGAGGACTTGCAAACTTGACAGATCTCTTTCTTTGATACTCCAATGGCGACACATCTTCATCTTCATTTAGTTTTCTATTTAGCAGTACTATTTTGGAAGTAAAGAATTGGAGTCTTGCTTTACTTTTGTGTTCTTGAATAATTGAATGGTATGCTTTTTTGACGTTTACATATTACTATAAATGGATTTTTTTTTGACTGAGCTGATTAGTTAGATCGCCTTAACTTTGTTTGCATCATAGTTGATAAAAAATAGAAGTGAACCATTTAATGAATTTCTTGCTGATTTGCATTGAAGATAAAATTTTATAGTTTTTACAATTAGTTGGATAAAGTTTGGTTTTGACAGTTTTGAGGGAGTTGGGGCTTAATTTAGTCTATTCAAGTTTGTTATTATCTATTATGATTGTTGGGTGCTTGTACACTGGTTATTGAACATTCAAACAAGGGAGAGAAAGGGGCTATAAAACAGCGCCCTCAAGGTGTTCGATAAAAGTTCTGAGAGTAGGAAAAGTTGATTTTTGAGCAAGTTAGGAGGGGTGTTTGGCATGTAATGAGTTATTATTTGAAAAATCTAAATGCCACTTGATAGCTTAAGAGAAAAAAAAATTCTGGCTCCGCCCTTGTTTGAAGGGCATAAGCTGGACTTAGTGAGCGCATAGAAGGATTTTTAGAAAACTATATATACGTATTAGTTAAATTGGTAATTAAGGTTTAGAGTCTTAACTTCTTTTTTGCATTAAAATTAAAGAGTAAATCTTGTTTAGAGGTATTGATGAATCGTTACTAAAGTAAAATGGTTAAGAAGGTTAAAGAAAAATTCCCTTGAGAAGTCATCAGAGAATTTCTTTTTTCTATTTGATCTAGAAATTAAAGCTTGAAGCTCATGCATGCATGCATGCGCGATATCACTTACTTTTTGCAATCAATGGTTTAATGACACACACACACACACACACACGTGTGTGTGTATATATATATATATATATATATATATATATATAGTCTGATTCAGTCCGGGATCCCGGACTCTATTAAAATACGGACCTTTTTTTTTTTTTTTTTTTTTTTTTTTGAAACAACTAAAAAAAAATAAAAATAAATTTATGGAATTGGAATTTTTACATAATACAGTGTTTTGGGCGTGATTTGGATGTGTATACCAAAATATTTCTGTACAGTCTGGGCAGACTGTACATACATTGGTTGGTATAGGTATTAAAAACACACCTAAAACACTGTATTGTGGAAAAATTTCAATTCCATAATTATTTTTTTTTTTTTTTTTTGTTTCAAAAAAAAAAAAAAAAAAAAAATTAGGACCGGATTTTAGGACCAGTCCGGGATCCCGGACTGGATCCTCATTCTATATATAGTAGAACTTTTGATTCTTTGTTTATAAATACAACGTACTTGGCTTAAATGCAATCAGTGATGTGTTTGGTTACTATGAGATCTCTTGGAAAAGCAAGCAGACGTGGAGAATGGGATTCCACCAATTTACTTCCTCCATAACTAAAAAGAAAAAAAATTAAATCATCCTTCAGTTCCTGAAGATAATATTAATTTTTAACTTTTAAAATTAATTCAAATTTAAAAGTGATGTGATTAATTTAAACTTTTAAAATAGTATACGTACGAAACACAATAACTAGTAATTATTTTTAGATAATATGCAATATTTTTATTGAAAAGAAGATTAAATGAATTTATGTTAAATTTTAAATTTAATAATACTTAAATTAACTTGAAAAGAAATTAAAATTATTATTATATTTTAGAACTGATGAACTGTTATTTTCTTTTATTTTCATAGGCATCCAACCCCAAAGCGCCTCCTTAAAATTTTAAAGTATACATAGAAGCTAGCTAATTATCACTTGAGTAACTCCTTGAGATTAGTTTCTTTTCATTAAGATTTGCAGTGGGTACAATATTTCGATCAACTTTTATAGTATTACTATATATCTTATGTACGTTCCATAAATAAGTCTTATTTATAAAAAAGAATTTGTTGCACAAAATGAATATATTTTTTTTCCTTGTTGATAGTAACATTAAATAGCACAATATTATTATAAAAATTGTCATGACAATTTCATTAATTACGTGTTATTATTAAACTACCAACTTATTATTTAGGGGTAGTAGGTACGTAGCTTTTGAATATTTTTTTTTTAGGCTAGAGGAAGTAGGTATTTTGTTTGCATTGGAACAAAAACAATTATGAAATTTGATCATTGGAGAAATGATTCGTAGATTTGTCTTTTCCATCCAGTCTAGGAATGTAAACATTTTTCTTGAGGCCAGTACTCATGCAAGCATTAATTTTCATCCATTATACTTCTGGTTGCTTTGGAAATACTACTTGCGAACCGTACAGGAAATATATATATATATATATATATATATATATATATATATATATATATATAAATCAATTCACGTCAATCGGTTTGTCATGGATCTTTGTTATAATAATTCATTTTTGGACCATTGATTAACTTATTGGAAGGCTTAGATGGAATGTCATAAATGCCCAGCCAGCACAAGTTTTATCGGCTTTTATTTTAATATATTGCATTGTATGGTCAACTGTTGTCATTTTAATAATTTTAAAACAATTTTTGAATATTAAAATACTCCAGCCGACACAACTTGTACCAGCCGGGTAATTTTTTTATTTAAGCATTTCTATATTATATGGGATGACTCATCACATTAAAGTTGCATTAAAAAAATAAAAAATAATCCAACCGGTACAAACTGTACCGGCTGAGAGATGAGAAAATTGATTAGTGAACTTGATTAAAATCCTTGAGAAAACTTTAATATTTTATTCGGGATGTCAAAAAAATATAATATATTTCTTATCAACTAGTTAAATTAATAAAAAAAATATATGTCAAAACAATATATTTTTAACTAATTAACAATAAAAAAAATATATGTCAAAATAATATATTTTTAACTAATTAACAATAAAAAAAATATATGTCAAAATAATATATTTTTAACTAATTAACAATAAAAAAAATGTCAAAATAATATATTTTTAACTAATTAACAATAAAAAAAATATGTCAAAACAATATATTTTTAACTAATTAACAATAAAAAAAATATAGGTCAAAACAATATATTTTTAATTAATTAACAATTAAAAAAAATAGAGAAATGCTTGTACCGGTTGGATTATATTTTAACTAATTAACTAATATATGTCAAAACACTCAATTTTCTCATCTCTCAGTTGGTACAGTTTGTTCCGATTGGATTATTTTTTATTTTTTTAATACAACTTTAATGTGATGAGTCATCCCATATAATAGAGAAATGCTTAAAAAAAAAAATACACGGTAAGTACAGTTGTGCTTCTTTGGAAATATTTTAATATTAAAAAATTATTTAAAAATTATTAAAATGACAACAATTGACCATACGATGCAATATATTAAAATAAAAGCTGGTAAAGCTTGTGCCGGCTGGGCATTTATGACATTCAATCTAAGCCTTCCAATAAGTTGATCAATGGTTAAAAAGTGGGTTGTTATAACGATTCACAATGAACCTTTCTTATGGATGATTCCTATATATATATATATATATATATATATATATATATATATATAGAGAGAGAGAGAGAGAGAGAGAGAGAGAGAGAGGGGGGGTGTGGGCGTGTGGGGGGGGGGGGGGGACACTTTAATTAGGTAGGTGACTCGGCAACTGAAAATAGGAAACTAAAGAAATTGTGTTTTAACCAGAAATATGAAAAATTAGAATCAGGTTCTAAAAATATTTAAGAGATGGAGCATTTATGTACATGCATATATACATACATTATTATTCGCTCGCTTTCCACGAAAATAAATAAAAATAAAGGATCTAGCAGGCGTATAATTAGTTGTGCTATCTATCTATCTCATTCTCCATGAAACACGAGGATCTATCTAACAGTCGTGGCCATTTCAGCATCGTAAATTAATATAGCATATCTGCACATAAGAATATAATTAACATTATTATTGATCATTTATATATATACACTTTTAGGATGGGTACACATGCATTTCATTAAAAATTAAGACTTGTGGTTGCAGTTGCTTTCGCCAAAAAAAGATAAAAAAGAGAGAAGGTTTTTCACACTAATATATAGTTATGTATGCCTATAATTTATTTATTTTTTAATTACAAATATTTGGTTTTATAATTTAATATATATGTCTATATAACTTCGATTATTAATTATATGCAAAATGTGAAAAATCAAATGGAACTCTTGATTAGTCATAAAAACCATTAATTAAAACATTTCATTATCAAATTAAAATGTGATCTCTGCAAATTTTCATATGCCTAAGAAAAGTAAATAAAGAAAAGAAACATTAATCCTTTTTGGACGGCGATACTATTATAGGAGTCATCGATAAGAATTGAGAGTATTTTGTTTTGAGGTAGCAATAATTTTGAATTAACTAAATAAATTTATTCAGAAAAGGACAAAGATATTAGTTAGTGACGTAACTCTCTAGTCTAGTAATTAGGACATTAGAATTCGGATAGTAGTATGAGGAGGGACACAAGTCATGGAGGAATGATGATAGAGAAATCCATATGGAATTAACAGCTACCTAACTACATACTACTAAAGTACTGCTGTATGTACCATTTGTTAATTTTGTATTTATTATTAAATATTAGTATACATAGAATCACGTTCATAATTTTTCATTATCATGTCATAATTATTAAATTAGTAATATAAAAAAAAATATGTAATAAAAATATATTTTAAAATATTATAAATGAGACTCGTTTTTGTAAAATGCAACTTGAGTAATGAATTATAAATGTTTGACTCTTGTTCATTTAATTATGACCAGAAATGGAGACGTGAAAGATACAAATTTGCTTTTGTTACGTTGTGTATATATATATATATATATATATATATATATATATATATATATATATATAATTGGGAAGAAGACTTGTCAATCGGTACTCACTCTACATATAAGATAAAATAATTAAATATACTATATATCCAGAATTATATAGATTATTCTGAAGCACATTTTTGTATATTTATTATTATTATTTTTTTTATCCATTTTAACACATTTTAAATTTAAAATATAAAATATAAAATAAAGACTACAATTCATTTGAAATAGAGAAATCCTTATTCAAGCTTAATTTGTCCATCAAGGCGGATCTACCCTTAGGGCGGTGGGGTCAATTAATTTTAATTGAATTTTTGAAAAGTTGATTTTTATTTATTTTTAATTTTATAAAATGTTTAGTGAAAATAAAAAATTCAGACTAAAGATTATTAAATGTCTCAAATTTCTATTAACACTAACTCCACTCTTTTATATTGTTTATTAATTTACATTGAACATGATATTTTTGCATCTATTGAAATGAGGTTATCATTGCAATAGTTTCAAGCAATAAAGTCTCGAAAAATGTTATTATAAATAATATTTTAACAATATTATTTAATTTTGTAATTTATTTTAAAGGACACGGAGACGAGGGACCTCACGTTCTTGCACGGGTCTCTTATAATAACAATGTTTTAAAAATTATAAAATATCATTTTATACAAAACATGGGAGGAAGTGTATTCAATTACATAAAAGCGACTTCCTGGTTTTATATGATAGCTTACACAATTATTTGCAATGTCTCTCACATTCTTTTTTGCCTTTATTTTATTATATTTTATTTTTTTTATAAATTTTTTGTTTTATAAAAATTGACCCCACTGAATCCAAGAAATTTGGATCCTTCTGTTGTCCATCATGACTCATGAGCAATGCCAGCACGTGACAATAAACTTTGTAAATTGGTTATTGCCATCCATTCTATTGGTGCACTCACCATCATTTTGTATACTCTAATTTGGAAGTAGTTAACATGAAGTTCACTTCATGTCCAATATAATATTGACACGCAAGCAAAGAGATCACCCTTCTGTCTGTGTGATAACACTATATTGGACATAAAATAAATTTATCATGAAGTTCACTTCATACTAAACTGATCTTTCTAATTTTGGTAATATAAAATAAATGATATACCTAAATCAAATGCTCTTGGTCATGTTCCAAAAAGTCTTCCATAAAAATCATACCAAATCGTCTAAGTTAAATATCTTAAATACAAGAAATAGGTTGATGATTTTGAAGGCTCATTGATGGGCTTGTCCATAAATGGAGCTGGGCTGGACTTGGATAAGCCCAGGTCAGCCTATAATAAAATTGGCACAAAATTCACACCGTCTGAGGCCCAAACCTTGGAGCAAGGTACTAGGACTGAAGTGTAATGGATTTTTAAACCAAAGGAATGAGCACTAGTACTATATAACTAATTAATAAATTAATTTAACTATATACATGTCCTTCCATTCACTGCAAACCTTTACATTTTTATAAAATTTTAAAGATGTAAGGACTAAGGACTACTACTATATAACTAATTTTGGAACGGTTAAGGTTGAGATCCTTTCTGGTTTCTTTATCGATCAACACACAAATAAAGTATATAACAATTTAAAATATTATTCAAATTAATTTGTTGGTCATTTTAAAAGTAATTTTGATACTAACTTATAATTTTCAAATACAAATTAATATATATATATATATATATATATATATATATATATATATATATATATATATATGAATGTCATAATAAAATAAAATAAAATCATTAATGTCATATATATATATATAATTATTTAAAAGATAAACTTATAATTGAATTGTTTTATAAATAAAAAATATATAACAAAGATAACTCGTGCGTTCGTACGAGTTTCAAGTTTGAAGCTTGTATAATTAATTAATTAAAATAAAATTGATATTCATATTGGTTGCACCATATATACACGCGCCATACCCAATAGTCACGCGCGTCTTCGTCTTCCTAGCTGAAACTGAAGGTCAAAGGAGGAGTGGAGTAGTAAAATGAGACCTGACAGTATAATTTTTGTACTCCTCCATTAATTTGTTGAAGGCCCCAAATTCGAGTCTACGGAAAATGTGGAGAGGCAAAGGAGTATCGGTTTCAATCGCATATATAATAATCGTCTACATTCTTTCTTCAGCTTCATTTGCTAGACACCCAGAACCCGGATCTGCTCGTGTCGTCTTTCAGGTTCATATTTTTTTTTACTGGATATACACACACTCACGGATATGTTCAGTAATTAATCATGTTATTAATCTTTAATATTTATATATGCTGCTTAATTATCTAAAGGATTATAATTTTTATCAGCCGATCATTTATTACCTTCTGATTACGCTTGTCCGGTTATGTAATGGTGCTAATCTTCAAATTTCTGGTTCTTTGGCTTGTTTGATGATTTTGTAGAAAGATTTGAGTTATAAATTAGCAAATTAGAAGAGCTCTGATACTATTTTCTAGAGCTAGAGCACTTTGAATCTAATTTGCTACTATGTAACCCCTCCGACCTAGATAGAGAGTCTCAAAATTAAAGTTAGTATTTACCACCACATTTTCATGGTGTGTACCTCAAGGTGGTTCTGCAATATTCATAGCATATGATACACAACTCACCAGGTAGGTAGGGTATTCAGGGATTTGAGGTCTGAGAACTAAACTCGCAGATTAATAATTTTATTTCATGAATATGACAAAGTACATTGTAAATTTGACAGTTTTACCTTAATGCTAACAATATGCAAAACATTATTAAGGATATATGGATGAGTATTGATGTGGGTTTCTAAATTATAAGCACTATATATATAAGGTTGATTGTTCAGGATGTTACGTGATTGTAACGATTTACAAACCTATATCAAATAGTTTAAACTTTAAACACTAACCACAAGACTGAACTTTATAACATTCATAACTACGGCAAATCGTATCTATACACCTCTACATACACACACACGGTAACACTCGAGGACTCTAGAAATACTTTTGCTTCACATAAAGAGGCTCATTTCCCTTTTTTTTTCCTTTTCTTTTTTTTCTGTGTAAAGAGTCCTCTTTTTATTGATAATAGTATAAAATGACATCATGTCCTCAATTATTATCATGCTAGCACTATTAAACTAATATTAGTTTTAGGTGTAAATATGGAACAAAAATACATGCTTAATGATTACAAATTTGCAAATGAGACTCTTTTTGTGGAATGGAGGGAGTAGTTCAATTTTAAAGTTGGTGCTCTCGCTGCCACTCGTGCTCCCTGGTACCCTAAGTTTGTATCTTAACCTTTCAAGCAGTCTGCAGTTAATGTAGGATGCTGAACTTTTGGAATGCCTTAATGCATTTTGGATGCAGACAAACTATGGAGATATTGAATTTGGTTTCTTCCCTAGCGTTGCCCCCAAAACAGTTGAACACATTTACAAACTTGTTCGTCTGGGATGCTACAATACCAACCATTTCTTCCGGGTACTTTACTGATACCTTAATATGACAAAAAAATTTTGGTAGGCTGATTGTTCTACTATAACTAATATGGGTAAGAAAAGTATGGTACAGGTAGATAAAGGCTTTGTTGCCCAAGTTGCTGATGTTGCTAGCGGAAGATCAGCTCCTATGAATGAAGAGCAAAGGGAGGAAGCATACAAAACTGTTGTTGGCGAATTTAGTGACGTGAAGCATGTAAGAGGTATTCTTTCGATGGGGAGGTAAAGACTTTTTCAAGTAGTAATTACTTTCATACATTATTATGCGGAACATTATCAAAACTTTATTGCAAAATAATGGTAGATGGTTTATCTGAAAAACAAAGTTGCAATATCAATCATTGGGTAAGCGTAAAGGGGTAAGGGATGTTCTGTGTTTACCAAGTATATTAGAATAGGTATTAAGGTTTATCATTTTAGCAGGTGCTCATAGTGATTACTACATTACAAATTCAAAGGCTTCATATATTCTCAGAATTTGAAGTGGAACAAGTGACACCAATGTTGGAGCTGTCGTTGACACTCCTAAATTAATACCTTACTTTTATTCTATTAACAAAAGTATTTGTATAGTAACAAGTAAAGGTCGATCCCACAGAGAGTGTATTAACTAAATTAGCAAAAATAAACTGATAAGAATAAACAATGAATTAAAAGTTTCAGTTCTTCAGTTCAGTATCATCTTTTCACAATTATGTAGCAATCAACTTTTATAGTATTTACCCTTCAATGAGATTAATAAACCTAGATAACCGCGATCACTTAATTATCCAAAATTCTCCTTATGTGTAAATCTAATGTGACAATCGCCTCAAGAGATCCTAACTATCATACAACCTAGAACTATCAGTATAGATTTAATACAATAGCAGCATGAAGAATGAGAATTAGGTTATTCCAAGCAACAATTACATAATCAGGAATTATTTAACTTGTCTTCTGATAATCATAGTAATACTCAAAAGCTTGTCCACAATCATGCATTACTAATCGTTACTTATGATCAGATATAATATCGTTTGCTTAATATATATCTTAATCTAGTAGATGATATCAACTAACTAATTTAATCCTGCAGAAACCAAATTAGTAGATTGAATAGCATACAAGAAGTTGAAACAGATTATCAGAATAAATCTCATGCAAGAAAAATAAATAAAGTAAACTTGATCAAACCGTTAATTATGAATAAGGTTCAACATCCCTTAGAACCGAATTGAAAAGATTAGCCCATGTTTTCAATCTTCAATCTTCCAAGACTAGGGTTTACTATTGTGTAGTTGAGATGATAGATCAAAGATATAAAATGCTGACTATTACAATGTATTTATAGTGCTAGACAAAGTCCTAAATCCTATGAGAACTAGAAATCCAAATCCTAAAAGGAATTACAAATCATAACCATAGTTTCCATAAAGAAATAGAATTAATTTAGAAAGAGAATCTTAGTCAAAAAGAAATCCTAATCCATGTAGAAATCTGTCAAAATCCGCTTGAAAAACTTTCCTAAATTTCCAGATTCCCGACCTAGCACGACCTCGCGAGGTTCCTTCTCAAAATGGGCGGTCCAGAGGTTGATTTCTTTTTTTTTTAAAATGCCTGACCACATTTGCTTTTGTACTATGTTACAGCGCCGTATGCACCTCGATCTGACACTTTGCTCCTTTTCCTCTGCTCAACTTCAAATCATGCCGTTTTCATCTTTTCCGCTTCAATTCACCCTAAAATTATAAAATACCTTAATAAGCTCGTGTACACAAGAAAACATGCAGTAAACTAAACATAAAGGATTCGAAATAAATGAATAATATGCACTCATCACAATGCATACTTGCTATTGGATCTGGTGTTGTTGCCTTTCTTTGGTATTATGTTTTTTTACCTGGTCTCTATATCTCTTACTCAGCATTAATTACATAGTAAAAATATTTAAACAAGATTGGAATTACACCCGCAAATGTCCTAACATATTATACTCTAGTAATTAAACTGTAATTCTATATATGTGCACACCTAGAGGGGGGATGAATAGGTGTCTAAGCTAAAACATGATTAATAATGACAAAATTTTAATTTTCTGTTACAGGTCTAAAACAGACAGGTGATGCCAATGACTTTTAGTGTCGCTTTAGAATATATTTTACTTTAGTTATAATGCAGACAGGAAAGATTGTGTCTGGATTAGACCAACTTCTATTTTAGTTATAATCCAAACAGGAGAAACTAGTGCGAGATAGTGTCTGGATTAATTCACTTAATCTATCAGCAGGACACTATCATGTAAACATGTTTAAATGCAGGATGTAACTCAAATGATCAAACCACAGGAAATAACAAATCACAAACACAAGGATTTTTACGTGGTTCAGCCCCTATTATCTAATCTAGTGGGCTAATTCACGTCCAATACCAATTGGTATTGGAAACTCTTTTTATTAAATTTTAAAACTCAATTGATTACAAAGAAAAACTCCCTGTTCAAAGAAGCTTTGCACTGAGATGGACACCATTGCCTCTTTGCACCTCTGCAACCTTCAAAGTTCTCTTTGAACAGATCCTATCCACTACTGGATCGATCAAGCCAAACAATGCTTGAACCCAGAATTTAATACAAAGAATTTTGATTACAATAAATTTTTATTTTTCAGCCAACAAAGAATTAACAATAAAACCGGACTTGCTGGAAATAGACTTTGATAACACTCTATGAAAGTATCTCTTTATATCAAGACTGATATTAGCTTCACGTTTTCTGCCCTGTTTAGCCGAGAAAGAATAGAATTTATAATAAAAGTATCAACGGCTATAAAAAGAGCTGTTAGCATAAAAGACTTTGTCCAGTTGGAAAATTACATGATTCTAGTAATTTGTTTTAACCAACGGATATCTTTTATATAGTTTCCAAAGCAGACTAAATAGCTTAATACAATGAGAGAAAAAATCCGACTTTAAAACCCCAACAGACTGCCCAGTCAAGATGGATTCCTTAATAGACTCCTAATCAAATAAAATTGTATATCTTTAGTTTAATTCTAGAAAAGGATATATTAAGGAAACTTTTCAGCAAATAAAAGTAGCAACTAATGGAGTGTTAATCCAATTTTGGCCAACCAAGAAATCAACTTATAACATATTAAACCAGCTCAAGCAATTCAAACCCAATCCATTAAACTGTACACAAACCCAAGTAAATTGTCATCATTAAAATCACAAAGAATATAAACCAACAGAAACATGCAGCAAACTCAAGGATAGTGTAGACTGATGTAGAACTCCACTTCAATTTCTTAAGTGTTACAAGTGATTTCCCTGATATTTAAGGTCACTCAATCCTAACAGTGCTTGCTGTCCTACTACATGCTTTTTGTTGTTTGCTTGTATTTACTTTCCTTTCCAGCTCAAACCTATTTTATCTGGTGTAGGCATTCAGATCCAAACAGCGGTGGATCCTCATTTTCAATACTTCTTGGAGATGCGCCACATCTTGATGGCCAGGTATGTTGGTTACTCTAACTATTGGTGAGAAAGATTATTTTAAAAACTCATCTGATATGATTTCTGGCATTTCCTCAACTTCCCTTCAGTATGCAATATTTGGTAAACTTACTAAAGGCGATGAGGCATTAAAAAAGCTTGAGCAACTCCCTACTCGTCGCGAAGGGATCTTTGTAATGGTATCTTTCTATCCTTCTTTTAATTTTTTTCATTGTTTTGAGGTTTAGGAAGATTACCTTGCTTCAAAAGGAAAATTAGAACTGGAAGCAAGGTAAAAGGGGTTATTTGACACAAACTTCCAATTGTATCCCTCTTTCTATATCCTCTCTTTAGTGTTCCCTCTGAAACGAAGGTGATTTCATTTTTAGCAAGTGTAGATTCCGTTGTGTAATGATGGATAATACATTATTAGTCCCCCTCCCTCTTTTTTCCTTTATGTTAGCATATATTGTTAAGCCCTCCATCTAACAACTTAAACTTTTAGATAAGTTGGTTACTTAACATGGTATCACAGCTCTGGGTGTATAAGGTCTTGGGTTCAAATATTCCAGACCGCACAATTGTCTTTATATTAAATTTAATAGTGCAAATGCACTTTAATTTCTCTCCTCTATAAAAAGTTGCATTTGAGGGAATTTTAGGATACATTGTTGGGTCCTTCATCTAACAACTTAAGCTTTTAGATGAGTTGGTTACTTAACACTTTCACTCAAGTACTGTGAGAGTCAGGTTACCTTCTCTGTTAATGTCGTTTAGCTTTGGCATTGGGTCAGTTTGCACAAATATAGGGGGGCCATGTGTTGTGTTTATCAAAATTCAGGTGGTCGTTATGTAACTGACTTACGTATAGTAATATTTATATTAAAATAGTGAATGAAATTTTTCGTGCAATGGAAGACTAGAAGAATTAAGAATACATATTTTTCCTAGAAGCAGACTTCTGTTGTACATATATTTGGTTCAGCTATCATTTTACTCCCATGAAGAGCTAAATGCCTGATCAGTGGATGTTAGAGTGTATAAACTAGCGAATGTGCATCAATTGTTCGTGACCATAAGATGGATGGATCTGTCACCTAAATCTTAATGATAAGGACGATCAGGTGGATATTTAAATACCCTTCACTTTGCGCTAGCACTCCAAACCAATATCTTGGATTTCATTGATCTACTGTTGGGAAGCTAAACCAAATTCTTGGTTTTCTACATTCATAGATTAATTTGGTTCTTTGAATATCTCTAAACAAAAGTTGAAACATTTAATATTTTGTATTGGGTATATCAATGGTTATTAGAAATATCTAGAGTTTTATTCTTATAAGCTAAGTATTCTAGAATGCTCTGGTAATCCTATAAATACCAATGGTTGTAATCACTTTGATGAGCAAGAGAGAAATAGTATCAAACAAAAGTTCAGTTTATATAATCATTTTCTCCTTCATTTTGACTACAAATTGGTATCAGAGCAGTGTTGTATACCAATTAAAAGAGACGTGTTAGGTGAGGCCTTGAGTCTAGTAAAAGAGCCACGTGACCAGCAGCTTCAAGGTGACCACATCACAAACAGAAGTATTTCATTGTACGTGAGGAGCTGGTCAATATAAAGTTCTTGTGGAAGGTGCTAAATTGGGTATAAGGCTGCTGCTAAATTTGGAGCTAGTTAAAAAAAAAAAAAAAAAAGGTGGATCAGAGGTACCGCCAATATTTGTTGATGTACCTGTCGAGGTGGTAGCAGTAAAAGCAATTGATGTTGCACCAGCTACTGATAAGATTGAAGCTTTGTTAAAAAAACCATGTCACCGAGTGATTGATGCTCCTGTCAAGTTTGAAGCAGAAAATGAAATTAAAGTAGCACCAACAACAGAGATCCAAAAAAAACCCGAGACAGTAGAGAAGAAAAAGCAAGCTGCGGAGCATTAAAGATTTGGCGAATTCCAATAATATGACTTCACTTATTCCTCGATTTGGTGGAGAAAATTATGATTATTGGAGAGACAATATGATGTTATTGCTCAAGTCAATGGATCTATGGAATATTGTGGATGAAGGATATGAGGATATAGAAAACGAAGATGCCTTGACACAAGCACAGAAAAATAATTTGAAGGAAAATCGGAAGAAGGACAGCAAGGCGCGTTTCCAAATTTATCAAACAATTGAGATGCTGGTGTATGAAAGAGTTGCTAAAGCTAAAAGTTCAAAGGAAGTCTGGGAGATTATTCAAATTACATACAAAGGTGTGGAAAATGTAAAAAAAAATACGCCTCGAACCTTAAGAACGAAATTTGAAAAATTAGAAATGAAGGAGAATGAAAGTATTTCAGATTATTTTACAAGAGTTAATTCAGTTGTAAATCAAATGGCATCCAATGGTGAAGTTTTAGATGATGAGAAAGTTGTTGCAAAAATTCTTCGTAGTTTACCACCAAAATTTGATTATGTTGTGGTAGCTATTGAAGAATCAAAAGATCTATCATCTCTTACTATTCAAGATTTGCAAGGGACCTTGAAGGCTCATGAAGTAAGGATAAATCAAAGAAATCCTTCTCCTCTTCCTGATCAAGCTCTTAAATCCCAAGTTTCATTTACGGGAGGCCGTGGTTTTCACTATGGTCGTGGTGGTAATGGCAACTTCAGAGGTAAAGACTAGGAAGAGGTTATGTAAACAAAAATGATTCAAATGAAGGTGGAGAAAATTTGAACAAAAACTTCCAAAGAGGAAGAGGTCGTGGCTATCAAAGAGGAAGTGGCTATCAAAGAGGAAGAGGTCGTGGCTATTTTGAATGTTACCATTGTCATAGACCCGGTCATACATATAAAGAATGTCGCTTTAGAATCGGAGGAACACAAAATGAGACCAGATTGATGCGTGAAAACAAAAGCGATGAAAAAGATGTGCGGGATACTGTCATTGCGGCATTCCAAGGTGATGATAAGGATGATGTTTGGTATTTAGGCGATTAGTGCAAGCAAACATATGACCGAAACAAGAACTTATTTTCAGACTTGGTTGAATTTAACCTTGGGCGGTAAAAATTGGAGATGTGAGCTTACAAAATTGAGGTGTTGGTGAAGTTATTTTTCAAACAAAATCTGGAAAAGTGGAGAAGATGTCCGAAGTTTAATATGTTCTGGTTTAAAAAATAATTTGCTTATGACCCACACCTTTTTGAAGAAGGGTTTGATATTCATTTTCATGATAATGCTTGTTTTTTATCGAAAAGAAATCAAATTTGATAACAACAATTGGAGTAACTTCAAATAATCTTTTCTATAAAACTTGAGTTTGCTAACATTTCTTGTTTCACTACTATTGATAAAGGAATTTCCAAGTTGTGGCATAGCGGTGTATGGTCATTTAAATTATGACAAATTAAAATTGCTAGCGATAAAGAAGATGGTTAAAGGACTTCCTCAAATTAATCAAACAAATCAGTTGTGAAGCGTGTCGACTTGAAAACAACATAGAACCGTTTCCTCAAAAATCTTTGTGGAGATCAAAAAAGGTGTTGGAACTAGTTCATTCAGATTTATGTGGACTAATGCCGGTTACTTCTCATGAGGTAGCAAATATTTTATTACCTTTGTTGATGATTTCTCGAAAAAAGTTTGGGTTTATTTTCTCAAAGAAAAATCTGAATCATTTCAAGCTTTTAAGGAATTCAAAGCTGAAACTGAAAAAATTTCTGGTTGTCAAATTAAAACAATAAGAACCGATAGAGGTCGTGAATATCTTCCAATTGAGAAGTATTGCAAAAATGATGGAATTAGGCATGAATTGACAGTAAGGCACAACAAAATGGTGTTAGTGAAAGAAAAAATCGAACCATCATGAAAATGGCAAGATGCATGCTGAAAATGAAAAAGGTAGATAAAGAGTTTTGGGCGTTGTCATCTGTCTTTGTTTATTTGATTAACAGGTCTCATACAAAAAGTCTGAACAATTGCACACCTCATGAAGCATGGTTTGGAGTGAAGCCAAAAGTTAGTCATCTGAGGACCTTTGGATGTGTTGCATATGCTCATATTCTGGATTCATTGAGCAACAAATTGGATGATAAATCAGAAAAGTGTATTTTTATCGGCTACAGTGAAAGAAGCAAAGCTTACAAGTTGTACAATCCAGTGACACAGAAGATAGTGATTAGTCGAGATGTTCGATTTGATGAAAATTCTTCATTTAATTCAGAGTTGTTTTCACGAAAATTGGCCAAGTTTTTGTGATACTAATGATGATTCTCAAGATGAAAGCGAGCCTATTTCTCCAAGACACTCTTCTACGTGGAAACTCCCCGAGTCCCCTCAAAGCACTCCTCCAAGAAGAACAAAGAGCTTAAGAGAAATTTATGAGTCAATAAAGCAAATTGATTCTTGATGATCTTTGTATTTTTTGCTTTCTTTGCGGGAGAAGATCCAATTTCTTATGATGAAGCATCAAAAGAAGAAAAGTGGAAACAAGCCATGAAAGAAGAAATGAAAGCCATTGAGAAGACTGAAACGTGGGAGCTTACAAATCTGCCTCCGAATAAGATTTCTATTGGTGTAAAATGGGTATATAAAACAAAAATGAATTCAGATGGCTCCATCAATAAAAACATGGCGAGACTAGTAGCAAAGGGGTATAAGCAAAAGGAAGGAGAAGACTTCACTGAGGTATTCGCTCCAGTTTCTAGACTTGACACTGTTCGTTTGCTTATCTCACTTGCAGCTCAAAATAATTGGAGTATATTTCAAATGGATGTGAAATCTGCATTTTTGAATGGTTTTTTGGAAGAAGAATTTTATGTTGAACAACCACCTGGTTTTGTGAAGAAGGGAGAAGAAAACAAAGTTTACAAATTGAAAAAGGCGCTTTATAGATTGAAACAATCACCAAGGGCTTGGAATAGTCGAATCAATTCATACTTTGAACAAAATGGTTTTTGGAAATGTCCGTACGAGCCCACTCTCTACATCAAAGGCACATCACAAGAAAACTTCATGGTTGTAAGTCTTTATGTTGATGATCTCATTTTTACAAGAAATAATTTGAAAGTGTTGAAAGATTTTAAAGACTCCATGATGAAAGAATTTGAAATGACAGACTTGGGAAAGTTACATCATTTTCTTGGCATTGAAGTTCATCAAACCAAGAAAGGAATTTTCATTTCACAAGAAAGTTATGCAAAAGAAATTTTAAAGAAATTCAGAATGGAGAATGCAAATCCTGTATCAACTCCATGCATCACAGGATTAAAATTAAGTAAAGAAGGTGAAGGCAAGCTTGTGAATTCCACTATGTTTCGAAGTTTGGTGGGAAATTTGATGTACTTAACTGCAACAAGACCAGATATCATATTTGCAATAAGTTTAGTAAGTAGGTTCATGGAGAAACCATACTCTAATAATTGGGAGACTGCAAAAAGAATTCTGCGATATGTCAAAGGAACCATTGATTATGGTATTTTTTATCGAGCTAGTATTCCGATTAATCTTGTTGGATATACTGACACTGACTTAGCAGGAAGCGTTGATGATAGTAAAAGTACTTCAGGCTATGTTTTTAGTCTTGGAAGTGGCCCAATTCCATGGTGTTCGAAGAAACAATCTGTTGTTGCTCTTTACAATGTGAATCTGAATATATCATTTGCTTCTTTAGCGGTGAAGTCAAATTGTTTGGCTCCAGGAATTTTGGAATGTCTGAAGCATAAGCAAATTTGTCCAACAACACTATTTTGTGACAATAGTTCAACCATTTCAGTAACAAAGGATCCAGTACTTCATGGAAGAACGAAACATATTCGTATTCGATTTCATTTCTTAAGAGAGTTGGTAAAAGAAGGCATTATTCAAGTAGAGTATTGTAGGGATGAGAAGATCGGTTAGCGAGATATTTCACAAAGCCTTTAAGCGAGAGAAGTCTTCAAGAGAAATGTTGAAAGTTTGGGAATAAAAAGCAAATTTGGTTTCTGGAGGAGGCAATGTTGGGAAGCTAAACCAAATTCTTGGTTTTCTACATTCATAGATTAATTTGGTTCTTTGAATATCTCTAAACAAAAGTTGAAACATTTAATATTTTGTATTGGGTATATCAATGGTTATTAGAAATATCTAGAGTTTTATTATAAGCTAAGTATTCTAGAATGCTCTTGTAATCCTATAAATACCAATGGTTGTAATCACTTTGATGAGCAAGAGAGAAATAGTATCAAACAAAAGTTCAGTATATATAATCATTTTCTCCTTCATTTTGACTACATCTACTAATTCTAAATTGTATTTTAAAATTTTACATTTTCAGTCTTTAATTATATAATTGTTGTCTTACATAAACTGATTCTTTTATATTTTCTTTTCAGCCAACTGAGCGCATTACCATTCTGTCATCCTACTATTATGGTGAGAATTTAGCAACCTATTTACACTATTTTTTCTGCTGATCAATTTTTATACCAACCCATTGTTTAGGCTCCCTAACTTTATTCATATGACTCGAAACCTGCACATTTTTTTTAACATGGGAGTCAGTTTACCAATTGTTGTGGCTATTAATTCATATTGTGTTATAAATGTTTCCTCAAAGTAAATTGTGTATGTTTGGGTTTTAAATTTATATTTGACATAATCAAATACCTTGTCAGGCTAATATTCACTTAAGGTTTATCATATATCTAACGTCCTATATATCTGTGATTGTTAAATTCTATTTTTTTGCTTCACCTTTTATCAGTCGAGGAAGCATGAGATAGTGAACAGTTTATATGTTAGTTCATATAATCATCAACAAACATATTTGGCTGAGAGTAAGCGTAAGCTTACCCGTAAGCTCTTCAAACTTCCCTTCAATCACTTTGCGGGAGCTTGCACAGTGACAATTTTTTCTTCCAACTTTTGGGATTGGATGCTTCAAAGGCTGCAATTTTAGGAAATATGTTGTTTTTCTTTCTACACAATGTAGTGATTCCCGCAAATCATACTCAAAAGTTTTCATTTTAAAAGAATAAACACTAAACATCGTTATCAGTCATAAAATAACATTATTATACTAAATTATATCGACTCATAGAATCACATTACATATAATCCAAGTGGAGGACATGATGTTTTAGTTGTCTGATTCTTTCATTGTACTTTGTAGTCACTTTTAACAAGGTTCGAGCTGTTACTAGGTTTGGCTCTTTGTCTCAACAAAATTATCTCATTAATCATTACAGAAATCTGTGGTGACCTTTGAATGATCTAAATCAAAAGAAAAGAGGAATAGAATGTAAAAGGAAACTCCTACCATCAGAAACTTTTGTTGAGTCCTGTCACATACTCACATATATTCACAACCCACATGCCAATCAGCTGCGCATGAGTTCTCTGTGTTGCCATGACAGTTAGAAGTTGTTAGTATAATTAATAAATTACACAATACTTCAAATATATTTGAAAGTTAGAATGACAAACTGATCAGATATGGTATAGGATATATTGTGTTCTTGTGAATCAATAAGTGCAATCTCATGGAAGCTTAATTAACATTTATTTGTTTCTTTTTTGAGCCTCACTTAGCTTGTTAATACTCCCTCAGTTTCACAAAAATTAGCTTCTGATTATTTTGGGCAAATTAAGAAAATAATTTACTCTGGTCCAGAATCTGTATTTATGTTTTATTTCTCATATACCCTTTAGATACAACACGGCATCTGTGCACTTTACTTGCACAATGGGATCCACAAAATCCCTTAAACTTCACATCTTTGACTGTTTACATTTAAATTTATGTTGACTTTTGAATGAGCGACACTTATTTTAATACCGAAAAGAAACTTTGTGTGTAACTGAGGGTGCTATTTAATCTAACAGAGGAGGAAATGTTATGTCTAGTATTATTACTTGTAAAGTTGATCTTAATGTTTGTAAAATTTCTCGGTTGAAATTTTTGCTAGATTCCGAGATGGAGGGAGATGTTTAGTGACTTTAGTCTAACAGAAGATGAAATGTTGTGTAGTAATTTAGTAAAGTTATTGTTGATTGATAGGTTTATTTGTTGTCCGATTTCACAATCAACAATTACGTGCAAAAGTATACACGATCAACAAGTAATAAATTGATAAGAAAGAGTGTCATACCCACGAGGAATCCTATTTAACAAATCCCAACTACTAGTTTTATATCAATCTAATTTTATTTAAACAACCGAATTTTGTGATTTTTCAATTAAAACTAAATTAAATTAACTAAAACTAATTTTAACACAGAGATTTGATTAAGATAATAAATGCTTAAGACTGCAATACCCCCAATTATGCAAATATAAATCAATTACCCAATTTATCCTATTATTAAATTCACACGAGTTGTTAACATGAATTCACAGTATTTATAAGCCCTTTTTCACAATCAACAATTGCGTGCAACTATACACGATCAACAAGTAATAAAGTGATAAGAAAGAGTGTCGTACCCATGAGGAATCCTATTTAACAAATAGTTGTTAACAGGAATTCATAGTATTTATAAGTTCTTTTCCAAGTGATCAAATAAAAATATTCAATTTAATTAATTCTGCTATATTCCTATGCAAAATAAAAGAATTAAATTCATTAAGCATCAATTCCCAATTGTCATATGTAGTGAAAAGAGATATCCCTATTTAATTCACAACCTTAATTATTTATCTCATGCAAATAACTAAGAATACATGCTATCATATTCAGTTCTAACCCTAGATTTCATCTCCCGAATTCATCTGGTGTAACATGGTAATTATTGGCCAAATAATTGTTCACTAAACATAAAATATATGATAGACAACTCAAATTGAATAAATAATTGGATTACTACGGATAATCAATTCATACGCACAAAAAGTTCAATTGTAGCCTTAATTATAAGATTAGTTCATAAATTAAAACTAAAAATCCCAAAGAAATCATCTCAATTAGATTACAAATAAAGAAGAAGAATAAAAACTCAGATATGGGCTCCAATCTTCAATCTCCAATTGCAATCCTTAAGCGCGCTCCTCTGAAAACTCCAAGTCAATCTCCAGCTCTGTCTCAAAAAATGTGTCCCTGTTATGAATATCCTCCTCCCTTTTATAGTTTTTGATTCCTCATTAAGTCAACTTCAATAGAAATCCTTTTTAGAATAGAATTATCCTTCTTTTTCCTATCCCTACCAAAATCCGAGCAACATAAATTGCCTCCCAGCGCCCCGACGCTGGTTGAGTGCCTCGGCGCTGGAGAGCTGTCCAGAAAATTACTCTTTTGCCCTTGTTTTGCCAAAACTCCCTATTATGCCCTTAATGAAACTCAATTCCCTATTTTGCCTTCATGTCCACAAAATACAACCAAAACAAATAAAAAGGTCTTAAAAATACTTAAGAACAAAAATATATCAAGTCCAATCATATCTAATTCATGGGTATTTTACCCACTCATCATTATTCAACCTTGAAACTGAAAGCGAAAGATGAAATGAAGAATAAAAGATGAAGATATGAACTGAATAACATTCATTACAAAGATTACCAAAATTATGTATTATAGCAGTACCTCACGTGTATATACATACAAACAATTAGTTTTCTATCAATCCATGTCACTCCTTATTTCTAGGAAAGTAGGTACAGTTGGTAAACTAAAATGAACTATGGTAATATAATCAAGTCCATACATCCTTGTTATTAGCTGTCATTGTCAAGGCATTAAACACTTTGTTTCTGAACACCAGTGTAGGTAATACTGCAGCTGCTTGAACCTTAGCTTGTTGTGGTATAATATGTGTATTATTAATGTTTCTAAAATATGTTGGGTTGATATTTATGGCAGATTCTGAGATGAAATGTTGTGTTTATTAATGTTATTTTTAATGTTTCTAAATATATTGGGTTGATATTTTTGTTAGATTCTGAGATGGAAGCTTGCGAACAGGAAAAATCAATGTTGAGAAGAAGGCTCGCAGCGTCTGCTGTTGAAATTGAAAGACAGGTATTCCTTGTTGCAAGTTCAGTAGGACTTTGAGGTGGGTACACTATGTTTTACTCGTGAATGAACATGTATTAAAGCAATAAAGTTTTGCAGAGAATGAAATGCTTTCCATGACTACTCAAGCTAAGAAAGACCTGAAGAATGTCCGATTCTCTGTCTGCAAGTTATATTTAGATCTGGACTCTTTTTCATCAATGTTAGAGAAAATTATACAGGATCGGATTCAGAAAAGTTGATCAGCAAAGATTTATCTTATCCTTCTGTTGAACAGCTACAAGATTCCAAATAGAGAATCCAGAAAGCAAATAAGGTTGCTAGCTCATTCATGAAGTTGTGGCAAAATACTGGCTTTAGTCCTTAAATCATCGAATAATTCACGGCATAGATAGTCCACAAACTAACTGCCCTATTTCCTCGTTTTTCATTATTTTGCCGACATTATCCATGTTGCAGGACATGCTACTAAAAATTAATGATAAATGCTCAACTGTTGCACTACATGAACATTGCCGTCTGAAAATTATGTCCTAGGACACAACCATGGTAACACAAGTTTGTTTCAGATTCTTCACTTGATTCTTGGAGTTAAGCTTCAATTTCTTAGCACTATCCGCTATCGCTTCAAAATTGATTAATACAATAGTTAATATTGTTAAGTACATAAAAAGTATTAGTGGTGGTTATTTCAAAAATAAAAGTAAATTCACATCACAATTTTAAATTTAGGAAAGGGAGTATTACTCTTCCCCATTGTCATGGATGTATGCAGTAGTAGCTAGTAGGTAAGAGGCTTACTTACGTACGGATATATTTATGAGCACTCTCCCACTCCCGGATATGGTTGTGTTATTAATTTTTATCCAAATTTTTATTATACTGATACGATAGACGGCTAATTAATTTCAGGCTAAGCGCACAGACAAATCAAGACGGCAGAATACCGTCCAGGTCTATTGTAGGACGGTGAGATCTCGTGAACTTGAAGACTTGGTGTATAAAATTATTGTCTCGTTTGGGACTGGGACTGGGACTGGGACTAGTGATTTGTTTGTAACCTTTGACTTAGAAAAACAAGGCTCGCCATTGAATATGGGAATGGTGGTATCACATGACTGGTCGAGTATGGGAACCCATACCCATCCACGGTATAACGAAACATATGTTTTGAAAACCCTTATTCGAACATGTGCTTCTGAAAACCCTAACTAACAATTAGGCCAAGCCAAACTTCAATTCTTTATGCAAAATTAATTAAATTTCTTGGCTAGCTATGCCGCCATGCATTTTCCCTAGTATATATCATCATATCCTTTACTGTTCTTGGTGGTTGAAACACTTGCGGCTTCAATTTAATTTCTACTCATTGAACCAACCGTTTTACTTTGTTTTTAATTCTTTATCTTTCGTTATATATCAAGGTACTCTTTGGTATCACATGATATATGAATAAGCCAAAGTTCAGTAGAGCGATTGTTTTTAAGAAAATACAAAATAATTTAAGAAAAAAAAATTGAGGGTGGATGAGAGAAATTAGAAATTACAAATATAAGAGAGGACACTATCAATTTAGCAAAAGAAAAAAGAAAAGGGACACTATGTATGTATCTCCCATGCATATAAAAATATATACATATTATATATGTAGCGTTATGAAGAGGAACATATATAGTTTATCCGGCCACTATGTTTCCTAGTTCGCCCATCACCGTATGACCCCACAAACAAAAATGGAAACAAGAAGTAGAAGAGGTTCACTTAATAGGTGTTGCCGTGTTGGTCATGCGATGTTACAGAATTTGAATCCTGTGGGGGAGTAATAAATTCATAACATGAATATTGTTTGGTCTGAATAATATCGTGTCGTGTCAAATTTTCCATGAAAAATTCCAAGAGAATTAATTATATATATGTGGCATTAAATTGTTGTAGTACATGAGCACATACAGTAGTAGTAGTAGTATTCACTGTATGTGGCGGCTCCATTAATTTCATTGCCTTGCCTGTATGAAGCCTGAAGGTGGTCGTTTTCACTACTAGTATATATTTCTTGGATGCATTACAAAACTGACTAAACATAACAGACTATATATAGTAGTAGTCTATATATATATATATATGAGTAGATGAGCGTCTAATATGTATATAAATTAATGCATGCTCATGGTATATATTTTTTATATTAATGTATCGTCCTTACTTATAAATATATCATGTAACAGTAACACACTTTGTGACAATTGACCTGATCATACCCATTTTCACTTTATATCAACCCTTTTTTTCTTCCAATACTATAATAGGCAGAACCCTTTAAGCCCTACGACCCACAAGCCAACTCTAACTCCCTGTTTAGGAAGAAGGAAACACAGGAAATGTAAATACCACATGGAATCTACCCTTATGCGAGTGTGTATATATAGATGTGTAATACATAGTTGTTATATAAAATTATTATGCCTAAAAAATTATCGTTAAATAAATAATATAATTTTTTAAAAAATTGTCGTAGTAAGAATCATTGCATGTTTATTTCTTAGATGCATTGAAACTAGTATATATATTATATAATACCTATATATATATATATATATATATATATATATATATATATATATATATATATATATATACTCACACACATAGAGAGAGTTTTCTATGTTGGTGGTCCAGCGTGCATCTTGTCTTTATATATATTTATAACAGACACAAAACCATCGTTATAGGTGCGAATCACCACCATAGTCCAGAAGCCATAGCGCTATAGCAGTTGAGACTTACTGTGACAACGATTTTGTGCAGTCGCATTAAAAGGTGGTCGCATATATATATGACCACCCATGTTGCATAGAAGTGGACTATATATATATATGTGTGTGTGTGTGTGTGTGTGTGTGTGTGTGTGTGTGTGGACAATAATTATATAACATGTATTAGTTATGATTCAAAAATGAGCAAATAGTATTTAAAGCGTTCCTTCCAATGATCAATGGTTGCGATTAGGAGGGAGGGCATGCGGTCTGCTAGTAATACTAGCGGATGGACTAAGTAAACAATTACTTGCACCATTATAATTAAATAGTTCGGTAGTATTACTAGCGGACGATTATTTTTACTAATCGATCTTAGTTTAATCTCAGAATAAGAGTTTGATTTTATTAACTATGATTTAGGGTTTCCTAACTAGAGTTTAAAGTTTAATCAGGGTTTAGGGCTTATTACTCCTTTTAATAAACTTTAAATTTTGATTAATAAACCCTAAACTGTAGTTAATAAACTTTAAATCCTAGTTGATTAAGTTGATGTAGAACACAAATCTTTCAAAATTGTATACAAAATTTGTAATTTTGTTGCCAATTGAAGGGTTTTGCTAGAACAGTTTTTGGTGTTAAAACATCCGCTAGTAATTATACTACCGTAGATGAGGTAATTTTTTGATGCGTTGACTTTCGTTGACTTGGGATATAATGGTCCAATTAATTCGTGTCATTACAACGTCCACACTAGTATTACTAGCAAACGTCGTGTTCCTCTTTTTAATCTTGGACATTAATATTTGAAACGGACGCTATAGATATAGTGTTTGCCCCTTTTTAATTTATATTAAATAAATAGTATATATATATTAGTTTTTCTTTTACTTAATTGATGGCAATTCCAGATTGTTAAAATCATAAACTAATTGAATGAGGATTACGCAGAATCCGGATTTTGGTTGTTATTATTATAATTGCTGAGTAAATCTCATGTACATTAAGAAAGATCTTCTGAGGAGTCTAAAGATTTTCTCAGGGGATTTATGTAGAAGAAACGTATATATGAGGTAATTTTTGATGATGGACCTAAATTGACTTTCGATGACTTGGGATATAATGGTCCAATTAATTGTACAACGTCCACACTAGTATTACTAGCAAGCGTCGTGTTCCTCTTTTTAATCTTGGACATTAATATTTGAATAAAAAGTAAAACAACGAACCACGCTATAGATATAGTGTTTGCCCTTTTTAATTTATATTAAATAAATAGTATATATATATTAGTTTTTTTTTTTTTTTTTTTAAAACTTTAAATAATTATAAATTGATGGCAATTCCAGATTGTTAAAAATCATAAACTAATTGAATGAGGATTACGCAGAATCCGGATTTTGGTTGTTATTATTATAATTGCTGAGTAAATCTCATGTACATTAAGAAAGATCTTCTGAGGAGTCTAAAGATTTTCTCAGGGGATTTATGTAGAAGAAAGAATAAACTAATAAGGGTTGCTGCATTGGTTCAGTCGTCTCATTTCTGTACAAGACATCGCTGTCCATTAATTTGAGTTCATGTGATCCATTTTTATATTTGAAATATATATAGCTCCACTAGCTATAGTTATAGTTTGTTATTTAGAATTATATACAATTGGAATTAACGACATTAATTACAAGTGAATAGAACACCATTTTTCTACATCGAATATCACATGCAGCTCATGCACGTACATGAATTAAGACAGACAGAAAGTTCATTTGACTCTGTAATTATTAATAACATTATGATATATTTACTTTTACCCTAAAAAATAACATTATAAAAGTCTGAAATGAAATTAAATTTTAGTCTATTGTTTCATGAGTAACCCCGTGGAACATCAACAGCGTATATAGAAGGTACTCAACTAATTGCTTAACCTGTTTCCCCATGCACCATGCATATTATTTTGTGTTGACCATTTCAGTTATTTGAAAGTTTAGTTTCCAATTGATTCCACAATTCCGTACTAGCTTGTATATATACTTGATTATAAATTAATATATCATGATTTGATTCCCATAAAAGGTATCTGAATTAACAATGACTTGATCTAGAGGCAACCTGCTGCATGTAGTACTACTTTTGCTTAAAAATCAAGTCACAGATCGATGGTACAATGTTAAGTTCCTTTGCTCATTCATATATAGTGCATAAAAATCAAGTCACGATTTCGATCATCTGACCGTCGTCTATGGTATATGTTGTCCGTCAAGTTATAGGCGACTTTACTCGTCGGATCCGTCATATGAGCATATAAGATAAGGGTATCTGATTAATCTCTTAATTATATATATATATATATATATATATATATATATATATATATATATTACTGATCGACTTTAGGTAGGTAAAGGCTGAAGGTTTGTACGTACTAAATTATTTACTACATTCCGCTAGATCTGAAAGCATGTCTACTTTTTGGATGGTTTAGATAAATTACGTTGGAAATTGCTTGTTTAAGGTAGTAGTAGTATTAATTTTGGTTAACTTTAAGAGTAATTTAATGTTAATCAAAGAATACTCTATTAAAATAACATTAATGAGATGTTAATTATACATAGTACTCATGTAATACGAGTACATAGATAGCGGTATCAAATTTGATTCAAGATAAAATTATTTAATAAAAGTTCCAAAGATGGAGATCGATCGAGTCAATAAGGTTTAATGGTAGCATTATTTGATAAATTAAATATTAAAAAAGAAAAAGAAAAAAGGACACGGTTATTTATATATTAATAATATGTTGAACTTTGTCCATTACATTAGTTCCGAATGAAAATGTGGTTGGGGTTTTGAAGGCCGCAACAAAGCGCCCATTGTTGTGTCACAAAAATATACTACCAGGAATCTCGCCGGAAAAATGTAAAACATAACCCCCATCACGTGCGTGCGGAAATATATACGACATGTAATGTCATTTTTAACTACTCCACTACCAAACAAAAACTCAACCCTATTTATTTAACCGATGACCATTGACCAACATCAAATGTACCAAATTGGAGTAACTTTAAAACTAAACTATACCTTGACATCATCCTCAGCTCAAGTAACTTAACTACTACTAACAAAATCTCAGTACTTCAATTAATATATAATGCAGAGATTACAAGACACCACGTACGTACGCCTCCTATTTGTTTTGGATGAGCTATATATATATATATATATATATATATATATATATATATATATATACTCTCTTGCTATACTCGGTCAACAATGGTAAGCTCTCTTGCTTAAATGTATAGTACAGTCGGTCTCTCGGGGATTGTTGATATTTTATCAGGATGATATATATTATGTATATATGTTTCTACGTACTGCTTAGATGTGGCTTAAAGTCAAAAGTAAATTCTTAAATATATCTCGTGAATATCATTGCAAACTGATCCACGTATATCCTGGCTAGATCTCCCGTACAGATTTAATTGCACCGCATTTGGCTTTCACACACTCTAGACACTACGAAAAAGAAACGGGAATAAGTAAAATGGAACAGACCGGACGGAATACTTAATTAATTATTAATCTAGTTCTTTTCCTCTCTTTTTTTTTGATCTTGCAGTTTTGTACTAGTTGAAAGTGAAAAAAAGATTCTTCTATATTGTGAATCTTATGATATATGTATTTGTATATTTTATACTAATGCGTAGTAATCTTATATATGTATGTATATATAGGAGGTGTAATTAATTAATTATTTGAATGAGATCGAAGGGGGATAATATATATAAGTATAAGATAGCATGGGCTTGCGTGCTGGGGCTGACACAAAGAGGCCCGCAAAGTTGGGTGATAAACAAGCACATATCCCTTAACCCCAGTTTGGGGACACACAAGTGGACAGACAGTATGGCGTATCCTTCTGATCACTTGACATGAAATTTGAACTTGACCGAATCCATCCGAGTTGATTCATGTATATATGATTCCTGAGTTTGTCTCGTTCCATCCAGGCCTCCAAATTCAAACTCTATTTAAAGTAGCGGAGGCAGCCCACTGCTTTCTCCAATGCAATTGTCTTCATCACCTCCAACACCTACTTGTTTCTTTATTTATTTCTCTCCACCTTTAATTTGCTCTCTCCCTTATTTTTATCCTCTGGATAGCTTCTCTTATCTCTCCGACCACAATATTTTGCTTGACGTCCCAAAACACTTTGTGTACCTCTTCTCATATATATCTTTCTTTCTCTTTTTTTTTTGCATATATATCTTTTTTTCAAGTGCCACTTACCTCTCAATCCTTGCATCATATATATATACCCAGTACCATCAACATAAGTAGCAGCTAGATATACTACTTATATACCCGCGTACTTGTCTGACAAATTAAGCCCCATTTGACCATATATAGTTCTGGTCAGTTCAATTAGCTACCTAGCTAGCTAGTACCAGTACTAATATTAATTTGAGAAGGTAGAATGTCTAACCGAAGGTCTCGTTCCAGACAATCAACAGCAGGAGCTTCAGGGATAAGTGACGATCAGATCGCCGATCTTGTTTCCAAGTTGCAACAACTTATTCCCGAGATTCGCAATAGGAGGCGTAATTCCGACAAGGTACATCCTCTTTCGTACGTCAATTAATTTATTTCGTATTTTCTTACTAGCTAGCTACTTGAACCTCATCCCTCTTCGCATTTTATTTTGTGTGGCTTTCATTCATTTGGCTAGCTAGGCTATATGTAATTAAGATATACATACATATATGCCCTTATATATATGTGTGTGTATATATATATATATAGCTATAGCTATAGCTATACCCCAATTGGTAGATAGATAGCAAGTTGGGTAACCCCCACAAACTAGCTTTCTTGCTCGCACGCATTTAATTCACACTAGCATTTTCATGAGTTGTGGGTCAGGTTCCCCCCCCACCACCTCACTGGTTCCCCCCCTCCCAAATTTTAACTGAAGTATATATATAATAGAGTAATTCTTAATTTCATGATTTTTCTTAATACAAATTATTAATTAATTAATACTACTTAGCTACCTAGTGTAATAATTAATTAAGTAATGTACGTATTAAGTTGGTAAATATAATTTTGGGCGGGGTGCATGCAGGTTTCAGCTTCAAAGGTGCTGCAAGAGACTTGTAATTATATTAGAAATTTACACAGAGAAGTTGATGACTTGAGCGACCGACTATCGGAGCTTCTCGACTCCACTGACACCGACAGTGACCAAGCAGCCATTATAAGGAGCTTGCTTATGTGAACATATCCCTCGCTCCTCCTCCTCCTCCTCCTCCTCCTCCTCCTCCTCCTCCTCCTCCTCCTTATGATTATCAATAATTAAGTAGCTTTTTTCGGTTCAAATTATCAATTTACTTGATCTTCATGCTTATATATCCTTTTAGTTTGTTTTTGTCTATGCATATATAGACCATGCATGTACTACTACTAGTTTTTTAAGTTAACCCATATGTAATAAAAAGCTCGCTTGCTCGCGTTTATAGTGTATTTGTAGCTAGTTCTCAACTTATGGAATTGCCAATTTTGATTTATTCAGTACTTAACTTCTTTGGTGAATGACGCTTAATCCCCAATTTATGATTAAATGTTATCTTCACAATGCTGAGATACTTATCGTCGGTTAAATATAAGTAATTGAACGTAACAATACTTCAATATATATAATTTTTGATATTAAAATTAATGCATGTATATTAAAATGACTAAAAAATTCATTAAACTCTTATCAATCTATCAAAAAGATATAAAAACTATTTTTGTTGCATCAAAAATCATTAAATTTTAAAAAAAATGTAAAAAAAAGACTAAATTTTGACAACCACATCATATGTACACGTACGTCAATTCATATGGTCAAATTTTGATTATTTTTGACATTTTTATTGGACTACATTCTTATCTAAAAGATTAACCTATTAAGTAGGGGTTACACCATACTTATTAAGTCATCTACACACTTTAATTTTATTCGATGTGGGATTCATGTGAAATATCCCAATACTATATACAATACTTGTCGAGTTCAACCAAAAATTTGTGACATGATTTGCAAGAGGGAGTATAAATATGAAAACTGATATTTTTACATAAAAAATTAATATTTTCGCATGATCTCTCTCATATGAATAGTGAGTGAGTCTCATTTTCATGTGATAATTAAACTCATGTAAAAATATCATTTTAACAACTTGTGGTTATTTATATGTATGTATATATGTAAATCTTACGTCTTTGGTCCATGTTGTATATATTATGTTGGATTAGTACTAAATACTACTCTTGATTAATTTTTGGATATATATATATATATATATATATATATATATATATATATATATATATATATATATATATATATATATATCACTCGATCATTTGAAAATTGCCTCTTAGGCTAGCTTAGCTAGCTGTGACTTCAAATTAATCCATTGCACCAAAAAACAAAGACTTCAAATTAAGACCAGCAATTAACAAAAATACTACTACTTGGTCTGCTTCTCTCGCAATGCATGCATGGTTCCCATCGCTAATTAAGACTTTAGTGAGGGAGAGCTATAACAAAAAGTATGAATACTGAATAATTATTGTTAAACGAGCACCATTTGAAAAATTTATAAACATTAGAATATATATATAGTGCATGTCTGTTACATTTAATAGGGGCGACATAATAGTTAAATTGTGTTGATATATTTAAAAATATTATGTCACTTAACACTTGTATTAATATAATAATAATAAATAAAAATTGTGTAATTCTTTTTTATAAGAAATGGATTTTTTTTTATGTGTGAAATGTAAAGAATATTATAAAAATAGAAATATTAGTATAAATGGGGATGGGACAGTGGGAGTGGGACGTTGATACATAAAGGTCAACCTCGAAAGCCAAAACTCAAAAGGTACCTAACATGTGATTTTGTCCCTACGTCAATTTGCATACGAGAGATGGGAGGCATGATGTTAGTGTCTCAACCGGGCCCGCTATGTCTCCACTGGATCTCAAAATAAAATGTACCTAACACCGGTGACGGTGATGCACCGCTGGGTCAATTACTTGGGTTCCGCAGTGAACTTAATTAGGGTGCTTTAGCTGGGCTGACCCAAGTAAAACTGTCACATAGAAAGGCCGTGGCCCAACCAATTATGCCCTACACTTTGAAACTCATTCTTCTTCATGACTTCATCTTGTCATTATTGATTTCTTCATATGGAACTCCTATAATTGTTGCATAAAGGCTTAATCACCAACTTCTTAATTTGGAAGATATTTTTATATATTAAAATGATATTTTCACATTAATCTCTTCACTCACTATTCTTATGAGAAGAATCATGTAAAAATATCAATTTTTTATATGTCATTTGTAGTTGTTAGAGGGTAAAATAGACATTTTAATATTGGAAAAGAAACTAGTCGGTTATGACTTTGAGGGAGGTAGTACACCATGCCCTATGTGCTATGCCCTTTTATCCTTTTATGTTGTCTCTTCATTCTTTCAATCCCAGCTATCACTCTCATGTCATATGCATTTAGTTTTGTGTATTTTGTTATGAAAATTGATATTTCTATAATTTTTTTGATATTTTCATAATAAAAATATAGCTATAAATATATAATAATAGTGAAAATTGTCGCTTTTAGAGTTTTTGATGTATAATAACGATGAATTTATTGTAAAAATATTATTTTTTATTATAAAAATATCAGTTTTTCGTTTGTTATATAACTTTGCTTTTGGAGTTTGAATTAGTTATAACTTATATGGATAGTGGGTGGGACAACGGAAGAAAAAAAAAATTTATCAAGCCACTACAGCTTCAACCGGTTGGTATACTAAATTTTTTTTTATCCTTTTTAAACTTTCAATTTGACAAAGTGTGACAACGGAAAGAAAAAAATATATTTAAAGACTAACTATTTTTTTATATTTTTATTTGACAAAGTGGGCCCACTTTAATAAGTTATGTTAACCATTATTTAAATAGAAGCTACTTTTTAGTTGTTGTTTGAGCCGCTACAACATGTAGTTGTTGTTTGGTTTTCATTGCTTAATATATATTCCTATGTTATAAAATATTACTAAAATCAAGAACAAACAAGATTAGAGAAAAGAGAGCATTCTCTTTTTACTTTGATATCTCCATCATTCACTTTACAAATGTTATTATTTATAGATATAATAACATCAATACTAACATAAATACTAGTAGGTTACAAAACTCAAAGGTTATGAGTTTCATAACTCAATGGACATAGGAGTTACATATACCTAGACATCCATAATATGAATCTAGACATACATAATTTTACAACATTCCCCCTTGGATGTCTATTGTATAGCTATATCTGCATTGAAAGTCGCCATTAAAAACCTTACCGGGAAAATCCAATGGAAAAAACCTTGGTTAAGGAAAAAGAGTGCGGTAGCGTATTAGCTCCTCTCTCTGAATATATCCTTAAGTCCTTGGTTGTCACATTCCAATATTGTGTGCGAATCCTTCAAACGTTGCGATTGGTAATGCCTTGGTGAACAAATCTGCTAGATTATCTTTTGAAATTTCTTTGAACATCAATGTTACCACACTTTTCAAGGTCATGTGAAAAGAATTTTGATGAGATGTGCTTTGTTACTATCTCCTTTGATGTATCCTCCTTTTAATTGAGCTATACATGCGATTGTCTTCATCTGAGAAGGGATGGAGTTCTTTTGTAGCAATTTTCCAAGAATATGCCTCGTTAAAAACCTTACAAAATAAAAACTTCGGTGGGGAAAAAATTTGGCGAAGGAAAAGTACAACAATATTCTTGTATAACTTCTAGTGCCTTGGGATTGCCTCATTAAAACCTTGCAGAGGAAAACCTAGTGGGAAAAAACCTTAGCGAAGGAAAAAGAGTACAATCAACATATATCCTTTTTACTCCCATTCAAAAGTACATAGAATTTTCATTGTTCATGGTAAAAATATCATTAAGTCGAAGTATGCCAATATTGTGCACCATCTTCTTCAAAATCATAGCTGGTAATGACTTAATGAATATATCAACCAAATTATCACATGATCATATATGCTTGATATCAATATTGCCATTCTTCTGGGGCTCATGTGTATAAAATAATTTTGGTGCAATATGCTTGGTTTTATCACCCTTTGGATAAAATAATCTCAAATCAATAGTCTCACGAAGATAATGTAAAATATGTTTAATTTCATTACAATGTCTTCGAGTTGGTGCATAACTATACATTGCTAGTATGTTAACTGCAAATGCTATATCAAGTCTTGTGTAATTTGCAAGATACATCAAAATATCAATTGCACTAAGATATGGTACTTCAGGACCTAATATATGGTACTTCAGGACAAAGAGTTTCTTTATTATTTTCTTGTGGTCAAAACGGACCTTTCTTGATATCAAGTGACCAACCCATCATTGGAGTACTCAAAGGATTAACATTATCCATGTAAAGTTACTTCAAGACTTCTTCTGTGTATGTTGATTGATGAACAAGAATTTCATAGTTCAAGACAAAAATTTGGCTTACCAATATCTTTCATCTTAAATTAGTTGTTTTTGTCGACTCTTCTGGAGCAAGATCTTTCATCAATACATACAATAATAATAACAAATCCAGATTATGATCTTTTGATAAAAATGCATGCACAAATTGGATTATTCTCAAATCCTTCTTTCAAAAGATATTCACTTAGGCGATTATACCACAATATGCATCTAGATTGCTTTAACCTATATAAAGATCTTTGTTGCTTAATAGAATACATATTTCAAAATGTAGAATTATATGCTTCAGGCATTTTATATCCTTCAGGGATTTTCATGTATATATAATTATATAATGATCCATACAGATATGATGTAACAACATCCATTAATTTCTCTTCCTGCCAACCTAATTAAAAATCTGAATGTAATTGTGTCCATTATAGGAGCATATGTTTCTTCATAATTAATATCATGTCTCTGCGAAGAAATCTTGTGCTACAAGTTGCACTTTGTACCATATAATTTCATTTTTCTTATTTCGTACAAATACCTATTTGTATTCAACAGACATTACACCTTTAGGTATTTGGACTATAGGTCCAAAAACTTTACATTTACTTAGTGAATTTAATTCTGCTTGAATCGTCTCTTTCCACATTGGCCAAATATTTCTACATTCATCAACGATTTGTGGTTCATATATATGATCATTACTTCTGGTAATATCTATAGCAAATTTATATGAAAATATGTTGTCGACAACTATTTCTATCCACTATATACGTCTTCTGTATATACATAATGTATCGAGATCTCGTTATTTTCAGGTACCTGATCCTCTTCAAGGGATAACTCATCATCTTCAGCGAATAACTCTTCAAGAGCTTTATTTATAGGAGATTTTTGTTCATAAGTTTTGGATAGATAGATAAATTTTGTAGCATGTTTCATGGGTATAGCCTCTTTATAGGCTTCAACTTGTTTTTTTTGTACTTTCTTCTTCTGGAAAATTTTATCTTTAACACCGATCATTCTTTCATGTTTCAGGTGTGACTTTGATTCAATTTGCTGCTGCATTAATTGATTATCCTACAGGGACTTCAATCTCTGCTAGAGTATTAGCAGCTAGAATGTGAGATATCACTATTTTCTTATTATCGGTGAATAATTCTGGTAATTAATTTACAATTCATTGCAAATGAATTATCCTTTGAACTTCTAGTTCATATTGATTTGTATAAGGATCAAGATTAAATAACGTTGAAACATTCCAATTAATCTCTCATCGTGCTTTAGGCAATGATCTCACGCCGTGCTTCAGGCAACGACTTTTCTCCCCCTAATGGTGGGAAGACTATTAAAATAATAATCCTCAAAATATACCTTATAAATATCACTCTGAATATTACTCTGATCGAATTTTTTCTTAGAAGATGATCAACACCAAATAATAATAATTAAATGTGATAATTTGCTAATTAATTTTGTGAGACCCCGAATTTTATGAAATAAAAGTATTCAATTTTTCTATTTTGCTGAATAGTTAAATTGATAAAAGTTTAAAGTTAAGGGTGTCATTTGAAATTTTTTTAAAGTAAGCAAGTTGTTATAAAATAATCGGTGGTAAAATACGCGTGGTTACATAGTAGCACACAGTATTGATTATTAATGCTTACGTGAGAAGTCACTCAGTTTGATTCAATTATTGTCGATATTTTATATATTATTAAATCAATAATTGAGATGATAGAGTTATTAATATTATTATTTTCAATATTAACGATGTCAGAAGTTACGCTTAATGAGAGGTTTGGTCACCTAATTCATGCGCCAATAGGGAGAAATCCTTATTGAAAGCCCCTCTTTCTCGGGAACGACTGAATCGATTAATAGTATGAATTATAATAATGATGATGAAGTTTTTTTTTTTTTTAGTATTATTAATGTAATAAAATGAAAAGCTTTTTATATAAAATGAATACTTTTATAAAGTTATTTGTTTTATTAGACAATAATTAGAATATATTATATTTTATTATGCATAATATTTGTATAGTGCTGCGCATAGTAAAATCTTTTATATAGAACAAAATACTTTTATAAAGTTATTACGTTTTATTAGATTATAAATAGAATATATTATATTTTATTTTAAAAGATTTTGTTTTATTAGAATATTTTATTAAATCAATCTGGACCAGTCTGTTTAAAAGTGAATCAATCTGGACCATTCATGAATTAGTTCTTATTCAATCCATTCTTACATAAATAAGTTCATTCCTTCATTATTTCTTACAAATTCACCAAACTCTAGAGAGAAACCTGTAGAGAGAATTCTTCTTCATAATCTTGAGTGTATTTCTTTAAGCGTTTAAGAAAGCTTTGAGCGTAGTGCAAGTTTCTTCAGTATATCCTCGCCCTACCGCTTCAGAATCTCTCTTCTTTATATAGTTAAGGGTATTATTTCTTTTGTATTCATGAAGAGAACTTCATTGTTCCATTCTTTATTATTTTGTTGGAATAACTTTGTATCACGCGACTACCCTATACTTGGTGAAATTCTTCTATTCCATTCCATATTATTCATTGGAATAACTTTGTCTGCATCTGAAGCACCGCATGCATGGTGATTTCGTTGTTATTCCATTCTTTATTATTCTGTTGGAACATCCTCGCTTGGTGCGTAATTTCACCTTTAATCGGTTCCGTTATTTATTATTCTGTTAGAATAACTTTAATCATCTGATCTGCATGCATGATGATTTCGTTGTTATTCCATTCTTTATTATACTTTGTTGGAACATCCTCGTCTGCATGCGAATTTACTTTGACTGGTTCCGCTTCTTTATTATTACGTCGAATATCCTCATCTGTAATGCGTTCTGTGGGACCGGTTCCATTATTTATTATTCTGTTGGGAATAACTTGTCTGTGCAGTTAATCGCACGTATGGTGAATCCTTATGTTATTTCATTCTTTATTATTCTGTTAGAATAACCTGTCTATGTGGATTACCACATGCATGGTGAATGATCCTTTATATTCATTCCTTATTAAATTATGGAAATGATCTGGTTACGTTGATTATGATGAGAGTTATAATAAAAGCATTGGACTAATAAAAATCATGGGTATATGAAGTATTAGTAAGTGTTATGATGAGTTATGTTGGTTATTATATGAAAACATGAAAGTTTCTTAGAAATCATAAAGGGTTAAAAAATTAGATTTTGGTGAAAATGGAACATGAAATTTAATTGACCATATCTCCTATTATATTTTGAATTATTAAGTGTGGTCAAGTTCAAGAGTTAGATCTATGAGTTTCCTAACTTATCCAAGTGGAATCACTGGAAAAGGTGTTTTAGATTTTCGTGTGGACGGATTTTAGCAAAGCACGAAAAAGTGAAAAATGGGAAAACAGCTACTGCCAGAAATTTTAAAAGGGCATTTTCGGCCACTTAATTTGTGAGAAAAATTCTAGCTTTTTGGGACATGAAAATATATGGTATAAAATACCTCATGTCCAAAAATGAGCTCATTCCGACTTAAAATGAGCAAGTTATGACCATTTCAATATTTAGGTTTTTCCGATGAAAATAAAATTTAAACTGGAAGATCACGTTAACATGTGTAAGATCCTGCCAAGATTTGGGAATTTCTGGAGTTAAACTTGAGGTAGCTAATTTCTTAAGGAATTAATTAGAAATTAATTTTTGAAAAATAGTAAATGAATTTTAAAAATTTCGAGAAAAATATATGTTCATTATGGGACTATATTCTGCTAAATCCCAAAAAAAAATATTTTTGGGACGGATTTGGTATTTTTCATGAAAATACACTAGTTATGAGTATATGAGTTAAATATGTTACGTGGAGTTGAAAATTTGTAAATAGGATTTTATGGCTTGGGAATCTTATATAGGGTATATGCAGATTTTTGATAAGAGATTTGATCATTGGTGATGAAATCTTATGAGTATGGCATTTTTGAATGATTAAATGCATTATTTGATAAAGTGTAAACAATTAAAATAAATTGTTTATAAGTTTAAGAAATAATTAAAATATTGTTATAATATTAATGATATTAGATTATGAGATTATTAAGTGATTGATAACATTGGGATATTCTTGAACCCTGGATAATTTATATTATAAATGTTTAATATTTATCCTTTATCTCATTTGATTGATTTTTTATATCATTGTCATGATCCTCATGTATATATTATGTTAAAAGTCATCTGTGGCTTGTAATGCATAGATGGACTTGGTATGATTATGACAATGGATTATTCGGTATAATCATGACCGTAATGTTAAAAATGATGTGGAAAAAATCCTCATTGGCCCGTAGTGCATTGATGGACAGTTTTTGGTATGATTATGCCATGATCATGACCTTAGCCCGCATGATCATGCTAACAACTGTCCATCAATGCACTACGGGCCAATGAGGACTTTTACCACATCATTTGTAACATTACGGTCATGATTATAACGAATAATCCCTGGTCATAATCATACCAAGTCCATTTATGCACTACAGGCCACATATGACTTTTAACAAAATATAAACATGAGGATGATAACAATGATATAAGAATTCAATAAAACAAGTTCAAGAATTAATTTATCTAGGAACTAATAACGTCCAAATTGTCAACATGATACTTCTTTGTAGAGTAAAATTTAAGAATGCTCAGAAGAATATTTCCACGAAAAGATACTAGATGAAGCGTAAATATCAAGGATATTCCACCAATTTCATGGAGTATAGAAGTCAAAAGTTTAACCAACTGAGTATAATAAAGAATGGAATAACAAAAGAAATCATCATGCATGCAGATTTCCGATATAAACGAGTTATTCCAATAATAATAAATAACGGAACCCGGTCAGCGTAATCATTGCAAGCGGGATATTCCAATGAATAATAAAGAATGGAATAACAATGAAATCACCATGCATGCAGGTGCTTGGCGATGTATGAGTTATTCCAATGTAATAATAAATAACGGAATCGGTCCCATGTAAAACGCATGAGCGGGATATTCTAACAGAATAATAAAGAGGCGGAACCAGGTCCCATAAAATGCATGTATATGATATTCCAACGAGAATAATAAAGACGGAACCGTGTCCCATGATATAGCATACGATAGGATGTTCCAAATGAATAATAACGAATGAAATAATAACAAAATCACCAAGTATAGGGTAGGCATTTATACAAGTTATTCCAATGAATAATAAAGAATGGAATAACGAAGTTCTCTTCATGAATATGAAAAAATAATACCACTTATGAAAGTACAACAAAATAATATCCCTTACCTTTGAAAGAAGAGTATTCCATTTGGTAAGGCGAGGATATACTCGAAGAAAACTTCACTATACGCTGTTCAAAGCTTTTCTTAAACTCCAAAGAAATACGCTCAAGATTATAGAAGAAGAATTCTCTCTATAGTTTCTCTCTCAGAGTTTCAAAGGAATTCATAAGAAATAATGAAGGAGTGAACTTCTATTTATAAAAGAATGGATCTGCATAAGAACTAATTCATGAGCAGGTCCAGATTGATTTACTTTTAATCCGACGGTCGATTTAAAGCAAAATATTTTAAATAACATATAATATATTCTATTTATAATCTAATAAAACGAATAACTTTATAAAAGTATTCATTTTATATAAAAAAATTACTATGCAAAACACTATGCAAAGACTATACAACACTATCGCATAATAAAATATAATATATTCTATTTATGTAATAACTTTATAAAAGTATTCTGCTTTTTATATAAAAAGATTTTTACTATGCAAAACACTATGCATAATAGAATATAATATATTCTATTTATAGAATAACTTTATAAAAGTATTCATTTTTATAAAAAAGATTTTACTATGCAAAATACTATGCATAATAGAATATAATATATTCTATTTATAGAATAACTTTATAAAAGTATTATGTTTTATATAAAAAGCTTTTCTGCTTTTATTACATTAATAATACTAATAAAATAAAACTTCATCATCATTATTATTATTCACTTATTAATCGACCGTGTCGTTCTCGGAAAGGAGAGGCTTTCCAATAAGGATTTCTCCCTATCAAGCGCGCATGATTAGGTGACCAAACCTCTCCTCGATGTAACTTACTGACATCGTTAATAATGCAAATAATAATATTAACAACTTTATTATCTCAATTATTGATTTAATAACATATAAAATATCGACAATAATTGAATCAAATAACGTAGAGATACTATGCAACAATTCATCAAGCAATAAATTGAACAAAACTAAGTAACTTCTCACGTAAGATCAATAATTAATACCGGTATGCTACTACGCAACCACGCGCCAGATCCTCGTACTTTTTTTCTACCGAAGTAGTTCAACAAGATTAATTCGTAAAACTTCCGCCTAGTTATTTTCATAAAATAAAATATTTTTATCGTTTTCTCAATCGACAATAATTCCGTTGTAGGGTCCACCAATGATTGTCTTGTGTCATTATGAATATTCCCTGTTAAAACGAATATTCCCCGACCAATCGAATATTATATAACAACTTGCATACTTTGCAAAATTTATAAATACTACCCCACAACAATAACATTATCTCAAATTCACACCATAATATTTTAAAAAAATATTTTGAGAAAATTAAATCTTTATTCATAAAATTTGGGATTTTACAGTATACCTGTTTTGGGGGCGTCACAAATTTACTTTGATATAATCAATAGGTAAAGGAATCTTCTGGTTCTTTAAAGGATGTTTATGGGAGTTTTCAATAATTCAATGCATCATTATTGATCCTAGGTGATCATGCCAAATCATAAAAACATTTGGATCTAAACACTTTTGGTGTATTGCACACTTCTGGTGTATTACAACATTTGTTTCAACTATTCTCATTTTAGTATAATATAACCCAGAAGAGAAAATATACAATTTTTCTAATATGAGCTTCTGGCCCGATACTATTGAAGTAATATAAAGAAATTCTTCATTGCCTTCGTTATTGATTTCAATATAATAACTATTATAACGTATATCCTTAAAGTTGAGCAAATTTTTGCTTGTCTCAGAAGAATATAAAGAATCATCAATACAAAGTTTTGTGCCCTTTGAAAACATTATAATCGCTCTTCCAGAGACTTTAATTAAATTTGATGAATAATCACTCTTCAAGAGTCTTCAATTATGTTTGATGAATAATCGCTTCTTAGAGCCTTTAATTGAGTTTAATGGGCTTCAATTATACAACTTCATATATATGCAAAACATAAATTTAACTTTATTACTTGAAACATAAATAAAACATATAATAAAAATACTTTTTATAATGTCATAATATAATGAAATAAAAATAATTAATTGGTATGAACATTATGATCAATAAAATTTATTTTAATTTTATTTTCTTTTCTTTTATGGAGTCTTGGTACAAATCTACCAAATATTTAAGAGTACGACAGGTACATTTCCTTTTCTATATTGATTGTTTTTTCATGCGCACAACCACAACCACAACCACAACCATAATTTCCTCTATAATTATCAAATGAGGTTTCATTCACTTCAGGGAATGTAAAAGAATCAGTAGGGTGAGATTGTTGATTTTCAGTAAAAACTCATTATTTTGTACAGCCACTAGAAGACATAATATCACTTCTGGGAACATAGTTTCCTTTATCGCTTCAGGGAATATTTTGTGAACTTCCGCTCTCGATATTGCTACTGCAAGAGCATATTCGAGGCATAAAAATATAATAAATATTTTCTTTAACATGTCTTCATCAGTGTTTTTCACTCAACACTTTTAAAATCTTGCAACTTCAGGTGCAACCAATTATAATGAGCTTTTAAAATCTTTACTCTAAATCATTTCATAAGACAAGTGAGTCTTTTACTGTAATGTACTCAACTTTTAATTTTTCATGGAGATGATAGCGAATAAAAATCATTAATTTTGTATGATCCTGCAGGGATGCATGATTGTCAACTATAATTGTATCTCCAAGGTTCTTTACCTTTATATGAATCTTAGCGTCAAGATTTCATTACAAATAATTCTTGCTCAATATAAATCAAGGGCAACAAATTCAAATTTATAAGATTTAAATATTAAATAACTAAACATATTCCCCATAAAATTAAATAATTATATATGTTCAGTTTTAATTGTAATGAAACAATTTATAGAAATGCAGTAAAACACGAAACTAAATTTATCCACTAAAACTAAATAACAAACCAACACTACTAAGTATATTTGTCATTGTAACTTCATACAAAAATATATCAAAAATATCATTAGAAATATATCAAATATGATAATATGCCAAAAAGAAATATATCAAAAGATCATTAAAAATATATCAAATATGATATCATGCCAAAAGAAATATATCCCACCAGTTGAATAATCATGCAACTCATAAGCTGAATGTTGCATGCAAAATTATAATACACTTTTATTGAAAAACACTACACAATAGTTGAGGTTAGACATTTCACCGTATAACAGCAAGACAATTTGAGGGTGGTGTGATAATATATATATATATATATATATATATATATATATTTTAAATCTCTGTGAAGCTGTAAGAATATTAATATAAATTTTTCAAGTGCAGAGAGTGATACGATGGCTTACATATGAGTACGACAGTCATTAGCATGCTTGAACTAAGAACAACAAATTCTAATAATAAGTTATGAATGGAATAACATGCAGTATGTTATGCTAAAAAAAATTGTGTATATATATATATATATATATATAATAGATAAATATACCTTCTCCTTCAAATCAAATATGATTATCTTCAAGACGAAGATAAGAAGCAATTCGTGTTGGTAACGCGTTATAAAATATTACTAAAATCAAGAACAAACAAGATTAGAGAAAAGAGAGCATTCTCTTTTTACTTTGATATCTCCATCATTCACTTTAAAAATGTTATTATTTATATATATAATAACATCAATACTAACATAAATACTAGTAGATTACAAAACTCAAAGGTTATGAGTTTGATAACTCAATGGACATAGGAGTTACATGTACCTAGGCATCCATAATATGAATCTAGACATACATAATTTTACAACATCCTAGACCTAGTTATGAGAGGGGTTTGTTTGTTGTAGTAATATCAATTTGTGGTTCTCTTCTATTTACTCTTCAGTTGATAGTTGAATTGGTTGAGGCGTCAAGCATCAGCCGCCAAATCTCTCGTGTACCCAACCCATCATCTTTTTAATTAAACTACCAAAAGAGACCACATTTTTCAGATGCATATTACTATTATTAGAAATCTTTAATTTATAACCTATCTATCTATCTAGATTTTTAATTTTTCCAAGACTACTTTTCACGTACTTGAATTGTTTCCACAAAGATTGCCTACAAGCTAAAGCCTTCAAGGTGCTCAGGCTTTAGCCCACTAAAATTTATAAATTTTTAGGGCCCCCAAGAGATATCTGTGTTATATATATATACCCAAAATAAAAAAGCCCAGTTCACGTTAGTTTAAATTTAAAGGCCCAAAAAAAATTTACCCAATGAAATATGCCCAAATCTCAATGGCAGACTTGTATTCTTTCATATTGATACTCTTTTGTTCAAGGAAAGTTCTTAATTTTTTTTATGCCAATCTTAATAGCAATTCATAAAAGGCCCATTTTTTTGTTGTCGATTTAGACCCTTAAAAACTCAGGGCCGACCATGTGCTTCCAAATCGTATAATTGAAAACCTAGGCTATAAATCTAGCCTTTTCATGTCAAATATACCAACTATGATAATTATAATGATATATTATACTCCCCAGGTTCCATATAATTTTATTATTGAAAATTTTAAGTTAATTAAAAAAAAATTAAACTCAAAATTAACATAAATTCTTTTCATTTTAATCAATACATGCAATGAGGAATGTTATAAACTATCTAGAAAATACTACTCATTATAAATTTTATTATTTTATAGTTTTTAATAAGTCGTATCAAATTTAATTTTCAAAATATCTCAAATTGACTTTCAAATGTCAATATTAATGATTATATAATTTGGAACGGAAGGAGTATATAATGTGACCCTCCAAATTCAGGTTCACACCACTCAATTTGAGTCGCCAAAATTCATTATTACAATGTCGTGAAAATACGACAACACACATATTTTAAGTTTTCAGTAGAATTACTGTCACATTATTTTACAATGTATTGAGTACTACTCAGATCATCACTCCATTCCTCTACTCTCTTCACTAGACTTAGTTACATTTTTATTTTCTGAAAGGAATTATGAAACAAATTAAAAAGATGAACACCAATAACACAATAAAGAATATCATGACTAAGATAACGAAAAATAAGTTATCATTAGCATTCAACAATAATAAATCAGATATTTAAAACATATGGTAGATAATATAAGCTTTTAACAAATAACTGCAGTGGAATGAACAATCCATTAAAAAAGTCAAATAAATCATAATATCTACTATCTTCTCTAATTGAAAAATTCACTATTAAAGTTTCATTAACTGTAATATTAAAGGTCTTGATCATGTCAATCAACAGTTCCTGATCATATCATGTCAATCAACAGTTTCCTTTGCACCTAGGTCAAAGAGAACTTTTATCATGTGTCTTTGTCACACATGATAAAAACACTCAATAATATCATATTGTCTTTGCACCCAGACCAAAGACATTCACAACAATTTAATTTTTATGATTATTACAAATAATAATGATATGAATGATGAACACAAATAATCAAAATAATAAGATAAAAAATAAACATTAGATATTATCAATTTAATTTGTCCAGAGTCTGAAAATGTCCAAATTATCAATATGATATCCATAATATTACTTCAAGTTCAAGAATTATATAAGGTTTACAGTTCAAATATAACGATTAAAATTTAATAAAAAAATTCAAGACAAAAGATATACTGTTAAAGACATTCTAATTATTTCAAGAATTTTCATTGTTTAATAATAAAGTTGTAGAAACAAATAATTTCTTACCATAAATATAGAAGTATGAAAGCGAATTATATCCCTTACTTTAGTACTAGGCTAGATAATGGTTTCTATGTAGTTGATCAATTTGAACAATTCTTACACTTTTACCAATACTTAAGATAACCTAGCACACTTAGAGAGAAACTTATATTAAGCAATTTTTAAAGAATGGAAGGAAGGATAAGAAAGAAAGTTACGAAACTCTTTATGTTAAGCCCCCTATTTATAGCAAAAATTTAACCAACATCTACCACACTTTATTTTAATCAACAACTTTTCAATATTTTATTCATTAATTATTCGTACACATTTTCAATTATTCACACATTTCAATTATTCAACAATTATTATTATAATATTTATCTTATGCATTATTGACTTAATATATTAATATCACAGATATTAGTGTTCATCAAATAATGAGTCTGTCTAACTACTTAATATCTATGACTTTTTAATTACGTAACTTTTCACTACTACCTTGGTACGTTAACAATTATTAGTTTAATAATATGAAATCCAGTACAATTGTTACTATGTCAATTATTGGTCAAATATTGTGGAATTGATATTGTAACAATTATTGGTGAAATATTGTGCAATTGCTACTATGACAATAATTGGTTCAATAATATGAAATACTTTACAATTTCTACTATGACAAGAATACGAAATATTGTGCAATACTGTGTCGTAATATGAAATGGTGTGTCTTCTTTAGAGTACAAACATCTTTCTTTGTAGAAATCCGCTTTTATAATCGTTGCTTTTATCATTGAGCATTTTAACAGTTGAAAGTGATAGATCCGTTGACAAATTTTATCAAAAAGATTATTTATGTCATTTTCTACATACGATAATTATTTTATTGTGGGACCCATCAATGATTGGTTGTTTTGACGCCGTCGTACTTTACATAATATTCTCCAAGATAGCGAGTATTCGCCGACGTACTTTTATTTTATAATTATATATATCACTCTTAACTTTAATTTTTTATCAATTTAACACCTTACTGTTTAGAACAATAATTATAAAGAAAATAAATTTTATTTAATAAAAGTCGGGCTATTACATATAACATCATAAGAAAATTGATTCCTTGTTCTATGGAGCTTTCATAAAAATATGTCTTCAAAAATGTTAAGAGTCAAATGAAGTATTCCCTCTAAATATAAGAAATTAAGAATGGTTAGTTTTTAATTCTATTCAAAAATATATTATCAAAATAACCTTGTATAAATATAGGAGCGAGTACTTTAATACTATTATATTTAAAAATTGTGTCGTAGTGGATGTGGGTCTGGAAAGGGGTTGGGTCGGGCTAGGATTGAGATTTATATATAGGGTAAATTACATATAATAGTACATTTTTAGAAATAATTACAAAAATCATACACCTATAAAATAATTACAAAAGTATTATATTTTTTTGTTTTTATTTTCAATCTTAACATAATTAAAGGTCCTTAAATTAAAGGATTAATATGTAATGACTGACATGACAATATTAGTATAATTAGGATTCCTTAATTTAGGGGATTAGTTTTGGTATGCCATTTTCTCTCTCATCTCCTCTTATTCTGCCATCATTTTCTCTCTCATCTCCTCCTACTTTCATTTTCTCATCACGCTAACGCACTTCTATTCTTCCATTTTCATATTTAAAGACAAAAAGTCAAGAGTGAATAGAAGATGAAGATGAAGACGCCATCGAAGAGAGAAGATGAAGACGCTATTTTGCCATTTTCTCTCATTTTCTTCTATTCTACCATTTTTTCTTCAAAAAATGAAGACGCCATTTCATCATTTTTGTATAAAAGATGAAGATGCCATTTCGCCATTTTCTTCTATTCGCCATTTTTTTCTATCTCTTTCATTCTTCCAATTGTTCTTCTTATTTCTTTGTACTCTACTTTTGTAAGTACTTCTATTTTACCCCTCTCTCTCTCTCACTAATTTTTAAGGTTTTCTCTTTAATTTCATTCATTTGGGGTTTATGATCTTAATTTTATGCAAAATGTGCGTTTGATTATGAATTTATGATCACTTTTTTTGTTGATTGGTGTTTACCTTAGTATAAAAGTTTGGTTACCTCAAGATAAAAGTTTGGTAACTAAACTTTTATATCAAAAAAATTGCTTTTATATTAAAATGTAACCAAACTTTTATATTAGGTAACCAAACTTTTATATCAAGGTAACCAATCCACCTCCACACCATCGCTTTTTCATACATGCGTTTGGTAACCAAACTTTCACACCAAGGTAACCTTGGTACGAAGGTTTGGTTACCTTAATATAAAAGTTTGGTTACCTTAGTATAAAAGTTTGGTTACCTTTAAGATAAAAGTTTTGGTTACCTTAATATAAAAGTTTGGTTACCTCAAGATAAAAGTTTGGTTACTTTAATTACCAAGGTTTGGTTACTTTGTATAAAAGTTTGGTTACCTTAGTATAAAAGTTTGATTACCTTGTTATAAAAGTTTGTTACCATGACATTACTAATAATCTTCTCCTCATAAAGATATCTTGAGAATTTCCTTTACTACTGTAAAATGGTTGCTCCCGCCACTCTGCCTCACCTCCACCTCCACCGCCTCTCTGAAACACCACTTGAGCCATCACCGCCATCTCCGCCACCACCGCCATTGTTACCTCCTCCATAGCCATCACCGCCCTCTCCTCCACCACATTACCACCCCTCCGTTGTCACCTCCTCAAGTCCACCTCTTCCAAAATTGCCTCCGCCTCCCTGCAAAGTACAAAATTTGTGCAATCTTTCCTATGAAATTTGAATTTGAATATTTGAATTTGAATTTGTTTTTGTGGTTAGATCCTTATATTTGAATTTGAATGATTAGTTATGGCAGATATTTTTCTTTAATTTTAGGTTTCCTTATTAATATGAATTATATTTATTTTTGTAATTATATTGTGTGTGTTTTATTTTTGTAATTATTTTCTAATTGTTGTATATTAAAATATATTATGACTTTATATATATATATATATATATATATATATATATATATATATATATATATATATATATATATAGAAAGAGAGAGAGAAACTCAATTCATGGATATATAAATGTTTAAGGTCCAGGTAAACGAATAGTAATTAATGGCCCACGAGAGAGAAAGTGATGTCAATCAAAGAATAGCACATGGGTTTCAGTTTTAATCTGAACGCACCACAAGATTAGGACCATGTGGATCCACAAGATGGTCCATCTATTTAAGTCTTTCTTTTATTTAAATTAATTTCCCAATATATATATATATATATATATATATATATATATATATAGAAGTATAATTAAAATAATGTAGTGCATTATTTATTTATGCTAATAGTAGTATAATATAAAAATAGATAGATATGAGTAATGTGCAGCAAAGCGCAGGAAGTGAGAACATCATTCCAGGGCCTTTTGTTTCCAATTCCAACTAATAAAGTCATGTGATGGAGATCATCGAGTAGGTTGTCATTTGGCCATTGGAAAATTAAAATAAATATATCATGAGGTGGTGGGACATGAAAGAATTAACCCCGTCTTCACCACGGGTCCACGCTTAAACATATATTCATGGAATTAACCCATTACATATTCATATCTTAACGATCACAAGTACAATTATATATATATATATATATATATATATATATATATATATATATATACAAAAATGATCAAGTAAGTGATCCCTTTATTTTATTAAAATGAGGACTTTTTTTTTTTTTTTAAACAACTAAAAAAAGTTTAATATTTTATGGGCCTGAAATTTTTCATAATACATATTTTGGCGTGTTTTGAATACCTATACTAAAAATGGTGAGTACAAATTACCAGACCGTATATACATGCTTTTGTTATACGTATCCAAATCACACCCAAAACATTGTATTATGAAAAATTTCGATTCCATAAATATTAAACTTTTTTTTGTTGTTTTAAAAAAAAAAAAAAAAAAAGCAAAAAAAAAAGTCTCTCATTTTAAGAAAGTAAGGATCCTTACCCGATCCTCGACCACTAATTCTATATATATATATATATATATATATATATATATATATATATATATATATATAGTTATTGCCTTATTGGTAAAAATCACCTCTACTCTATTGTGGTTGTTTAATTGTAAGTATTTGGCCACTAAACTCTAAAAAAATAGAATTAACACATTGTACATGTTAAAAATTATTAATTACCCCATTAATAATTATGTGGCAAAAAAATAATTATAATAATAATAAATTAAAATAAATAGTTTAATTCATTTTCTTTATAATTTTTTTTCTTTTCTCGACGCCCAAAATAGGTATACATCACCCTTTTGAGTCGTCAATAACATAGTATGTAAACAACTACAACTTTATTAATACAACATGAAAACTCATGAGTTTAAATACAAATATTGTCGTCTAGACAATATTCACACCCAAATAAGTTCTCATTATAATTATTGGTACATTATTTTATAAAAATGGTGAAGACTACTAAAACAACTTTCTAAAATCATCATTCCACACCTTAACTGAACTCGCTACATTCTCGCCTCCTGAGAAGAAAAATGGAACAAAAAAGAAAAGGGTGAGCTCAACTAGCCCAAAGAAGAATATTACGACTAAGATAATATAAAACAAATTATCATTAGTCTTCAATAGGAAAAAATCGATAAAATACAATGAGCAATGAGTTTCGGATCAATATTTGCAAATGAAAATAATAATTCATAGATGAGTTACGTAGAGAATGAAATCTACTATTATCTATGAATTTAAAAGTCCATCATCGATAAGGTCTTGATATCGTGAAAAGTGTCGATATCGTGAATAAGAACTCCCTACAATTAAAAGACAAGAATTTCACATGAAAAATCTTACCAATATTAAAAGATAATGATATTGAGAAGAAATAATATCATTTTTTTAAAAAATATCCCTTACTTGAAAAAGATCAGATTTAAATTTGAATACCTGGATATAGTCTTTGAAGGAAACTTAAGAATCAGATAAAGAACACTCAAAGTATCAAAATACTCATATATCCCATATTCATTGTAAAAATATCACCATTATTATATTATTAAAATATAATAATATATTTAAATGAATTATTTATCGTAAAAGATAAAATAATAATTTTCAATAATTGTCACATTAAAATTTTCTCCATCTATATCTACATAAATGAATATTTTTCTTATCATATAAATCAATAATTAATTATTCATAAATAATATTACAGTAATCACAATATCGACAACCGTGCAGCTCCTGTGAAAGGGGCTTTCCAATAAGAATTTCTCTCATCATGGCAGCAATTAGGTGACCAAACCTCTCCTGTATGGCGAAATTTCTAGACATTGCCAATAATGTTATCTAATAATATTAATCAAATAATATGAATTATTGATTTGATAATGAAAATATCTTGTGTAAGGACAATTATCAAACAACAATAATATAAAATATCAATGTAGCAATTATTGAATCAATAAAATAAAATATTGAATAAAGAATTACTTTGTAACAATTATCGAGTAAAGGCCTTCACGTAAGAATCAATAATTGGTGCAATACCGCAAGTATCTTCTTTGTGTTTTAACCAATTTAGTATTTCAACAAAGATTAATCAGTAATAACCACGTCAGTTATTTATAAACAACTTATACTTGTCGTTTTTTCATTCAATCGCTTTCCGTTATGGGGCCCACATTAAGGTCGCTACCGTCGCATTTAATATTCCCCGGCAATGAGAATATTCAACGACCAAACGAATATTCCCCGACAACAATGAATATTTTATAACCACTTGTTTATTTGAAATATTTGCGCATTTTACCCATAACTAACCATATTAATCAAATCAACCCTTACTATTTCAAAATAATAAATAGAGGAAATTTGATTTTATTTATAATAAGTTGGGGTCTTACAACTTCCCCTCCTTATGAAATTTCGGCCTTGAAATTGATATACGTGACTGTGTTTCAAAAGTGAGGATACCTCACTTTCATTTCGCTTCCAACTCCCGTGTCATTTCCTCAATAAGATGATTCCTCCATAAAACTTTGACTTGTGGTATGACCTTTTGTGCTTAGGATATGCTCCTTCCTATCCAAGATCTTGACAGTACCTCTTCACACGTTAAGTCTTCTATATCTCGTCCTAACTAACTCAATAACGTGTGTGCGGGTCTTTCACATATTTACGAAGCACAAATATGTGAAAAACATTATGAACACGAGACATACTGGAGGTAACGCGAGTCTATAAGCCACATTTCCTACTCGGTCAAGAATCTAAAATGGACCAATAAATCGTGGATTGAGCTTTTTTCTTTTCCCAAATCTTGTAACTCCTTTCCATGGAGCAACTCGCAACAATACATGATCCCCAATACTAAATTCCACGTCCTTTCGATGAAGATCCGCATAACTCTTTTGTCGATCCTGTCATTTTAGGATACGTTGTCAATCATTTGAATCTTTTCGTAGTATACATCGCATCAAATCGGGTCCCAACAATGTTGCTTCACCCACCTCATCCCAACATATTGGAGAGCGACACTTTCGCCCATACAATGCTTCAATGGAGCCACACCTATATCTTTGCGATAATCATTGTTGTAGGAGAATTTTACCAATGGTAAATACTTATCCCAACTCCCTTTGAAATCTAGGACACAGAGTCTTAATAGATCTTCAAGAGTTTGAATAGTCCTCTCTGATTGTCCGTCCGTTTGAGGATGGTATACCGAACTGAATCGTAAATCCGTGCCCATAGCTTTTTACAAGTTAACCCAAAATCGTGAAGTGAATCTTGGGTCACGATCCGAAACCATGGATACTAGCATGACATGCAATCTCACGATCTCATTTACATACATATGAGCAAGACGTTCAAGGGAATAAATCTCCCGTATCGACAAGAAATGAGCAGACTTGGTTAATCTATCAACAATAACCCAAATAGCATTTATGCCTTGAGAAACCGTGGGAAGACCCATAACAAAATCTATGGTAATGTGTTCTCACTTTCATTTCGGAATCTCAAGTGGTTGCAATGGACCCTTAGGCACTTGATGCTCCGCCTTTACACGTTGACAAGTTAAACACCTCGAGATAAACTTTGCAATCTCTCTCTTCATATTGTTCCACCAAAATGTATGTCGAAGATCACGGTACATTTTGGTACTTCCAAGATGGATTGCAAATGATGTATTGTGTGCCTCCATCATGATCTTGTTCTTTAAATCAGAATTGTTAGGAACACAAAGTCTGGAGTGGACTCGAAGTATTCCTTCTTCATCGATTCTCTTGCTTCGGTATAGCACCTCTTGTACTTTCTTCTTCATAACGACGCCACCGGGTTCGTGGGCTCGAGAAACTTTAACTTCATCGATTAAAGTTGGTTCTATGCGATACTTGACATCATCGCACTCGCTCCTCGCATATGATCTTCTACTCAACAACACGCACAACTACCACGCTTGCTTTTCCGTGATGGTATCAATGGTGTGGTCATAATCTTTTAACAATTTCGAGCCAATGTCGTTCTTTGCATGTCGAGTTTCTTTTGGGTGAAGAAATATTTGAGGATTTTATGGTCCGAATATATCTTCACTTTCTCCCATATAGATAATGCCTCCGCATCTTTAAGCAAGAAAATGATCACCGCTAACTCTAGATCATGAAAGAGTAGGATAATTCCTCTCATATTCTTTAAGTTGTCGCGAGGCATAGGCTATGACTTTCCCATGTTGCATGAGAACACATCCTAACCCTTTGCTCAAGCATCGTCAGAGATAACAAATCCATCGAACCCGTATGGTATTGTCGTAACAGTGTCAAAATGAGTCTCCTTTAAGCTCTTGAAACTCTTCTTGCATTCTTCGCTCCATACGAATTTTATATCTTTCCGAGTCACCGAAGTTAATGGAGTAGCGATTTGAGAAAACCCTTCCACGAATCTTCGATAATAACCAAATAAGCCCAAAAGCTACTTAACTTGGCCACCGCCTTCTGCTGTTCTAACTTTGTATTGCTTCAATCTTCCCCTGATCAACAGATACTCCATGTTTTGACACCACGTGCCCAAGGAATGCTACTTCCTCGCCCGTAATTCAGCATTTCTTCAACTTGGCATATAAATTGTTTTCACGAAGCCTTTGGAGTACCAAATTTCAAATGGTGCTCATGATCTTCACGACTTTTGGAATATATGAGAATGTCATCAATAAAGACAACAATGAACTGGTCTAAATAATCCTTGAATACTCGATTCATCATATCCATGAAAGCCGCAGGAGCATTTGTCAATCCAAAAGACATGACTAAAAATTCATAATGCCCAGACGAGTTCTCAAGGCGCCTTTGAAATATCCTCGCTTTTAATCTTCAAATTTGGTGATATCCGAATCGAAGATCGATCTTTGAAAAGAATTGTGCTCCTTGCAATCGGTCAAACAGTCATCAATACGAGGTAATCTGATACCTATTCTTGATGGTGACATGGTTCAATTCTCGATAATAATACAAAATCGCATACTCCCGCTCTTCTTCTTTACAAATTAAAACAGAGAGCACCCCAAAGAGATGTACTAGATTTAATGAAACCGATGTCCAACAACTCCCGTAGTTAGACCTTTAACTCCTCAAGTTCAATAGAGCCATTCGATATGGGGTTTTAGAAATGAGCTTTGTAGATCAAGTTCAAGATCAATAAAGAATTCAACTTCACGCTCGGGGTAGACCGTGAAGTTCTTCAGAAACACGCCAGAAATTTACTAATAATGTGAATATTATTCAAATATGACGTGTCTTTATTCAAATCCATAACATGGGCTAAGAAAGCTTCGACATCCGCTTTTTCAATAAACGAATAAATTTTTATGACTAGATATGATGTTGATTGATTTTAATGGTTTAGTTGCTCGAATTGCATAACAAAGTTGGTTAGGAATATGAAAACTACCAACCTTACGAAAACAATCAATTTTGACATGATGAGTAGCTTAACCAATCAATCCCTAAAATTACATCAAAAGCAAGTATCTTTAAAGAGATAAGGTCAACAGTAATGTGATGGTGCCAACTTGGATCAAACAAGATTTATAAACAAAGGATGTGATGAAAGTTTCTCCTAATCTGAGTCTCCACAGATAAATCAAAGTCTAATTTCTCCTGAAAGTTAAGTTTAAACGCTGAGCACAAGCAGAGAGATAAATGAATGGGTAAAGACCTAGATTCAGTAATGTATAAACTTCGCAAGAAATTATGATTAATTTTACCCGTAATCACCTCGCTTGGGTTCCTCAGTATTTTGACCACCACGACAAAACGCCTTCCAGAACCGCTTGATTTTGACTTTTCTGGGATAGCCTTTTGAGTCACCATCCCCGCTGGACTTGGTTTCGCTACCGTATAATCTCGAGCGATATGTCCTTTCTTTCCACAATTATAACATACCTTGAACTGCTAGGGAAGTTTGGGTGATATGTCCTCTTTCCACATTTATAAGATACGACCGGGTGGTCGCTTCTCCTCCCTGTAAGTAGTTCTTCACCGGTGTCGACGCCTTCACATGGTCATTGTTGAATCTTTTCTTTTAAAATCTCCTCCCCACTCGCTTCTTCTATTCTCACGGCTATGATTACCACCAGAGTGGTTACCGCTTTGTCCGTATTCTTCTTTCTCCGCAGTTATCGTTGTTTCGATGATCGCCATCACCAAGATGATCCTCGGTTATGGTCCCCATTGAACGTACTCAAGTTATCTCTCTCTAACAATCGAGCCCTCATTGACAACATCCTAATAGAGAAAAAATTTATGAGAAATGAGATATCGACGATGCCGTGTTTCAAACCTCTCGTAAACATCCGCGCCATACGCTCCTCATTCTCCACCAAATGAGGTGCAAACCGATAACTCGCAAACTTTGTCTCGCATCAGACACCGCCATGTTATTTTGTTCCAAATCTAATGAACTCCACTTCCTTCATACGATTTAATACTTTAAGGAAAGTACTTGTCATTGAAAAGTTTCAAAATGTCTCCCAAGATATGCCGAAAAGTACTGGATGGATAGCTTCACAGATTTCCACCCAAGAATCGCCTCATTACGTAACATAAGTGGCGAATGGAACCTTCTTCTCTCCGTGCATCCTAAGACATAGAATATCTTGGTGATTTGTTTGACCCACGCTTCATTTTTTAATCGGATCCGCTTTCCCTGCACTCGTGGTCCCAACTCTTCAATCGCTTGGTCACGTGATAAACCGTAAGTTGTTATCATTTCCATCAGATTTTGTACACGAAGTCTCCCTCGTCTCGATTTTTGCATGAACCGCAAAAAGCTTCTAAACATCACGCTGCTCATCATCTCGCTTTCAATGGATGTTGTTCACAGAGGAACATTGCCACCTGTCAGACGTTTCTCCTCGTTGGTGAAAGAAAAGGTGTCTCCACTATCCTCATTTACTCAATCATAACATTCTCACCAACATTCTCAAATACCGCCATAAAACAAGGGTTAATTAAAGAAATCAACATATCACATAATATCCCTATATACCGACTCAACCAACAAATAAGCTTAAGTAGACACACTAGCGAAGGATTTACCTGCCTCCCTCCTAGTTCTATTCCTCGATCTCCGCCAGAGATCATATCCCTAAGCTCGATACCAACCGCGGACGCCTTAAAATAGGTATTCATCACCCTTTTGAGTCACAATAACATGGTATGTAAACAACTACAACTTTATTAATACAACATGAAAACTCGTGAGTTTAAATACAAATATTGTCGCCTTGTATTTATATTCACACCCAAATAAGTCCTCATTATAATTATTGGTACATTATTTTACAAAATGGTGAGGACTACTAAAACAACTTTCTAGAATCATCATTCCATACCCCGACTAGAACTCGCTACATTCTCGCCTCCCAGAGAAGAAAAAAATGGAACAAAAAGGAAAAGGGTGGGCTCAACTAGCCCAAGAAGAATATATTATGACTAAGATAATATAAAACAAATTATCGTTAGTCTTTAACAGGGAAAACTCGATAAAATACAATATAAACAAGTTTCAGAGATCAATATTTGTAATAAAATAATAATTCATGATGAGTTACGTATAGAATGAAATCTACTATTATCTATGAATTTAAAAGTCCATCATCAATATTTTATCCCTCAGAACATCAATCAATATACATCATAAATTAAATATTCAT